>OX578277.1:88123081-89323081 GCA_951217055.1 Gerris lacustris
CTCTACATGAATTTTCGAAATTTAAATTTTGGTACACAGGGGTACAAGTAATGAATACCCTTCGTGATGCATATTGTTGAAAAGCTCTTTAAGAGTACAGTAATTGTTGATATGTACACTTTTGTCATTTTCATTTAGGAGGGAGGTAAAAAATTTAGATATATCTTATAAAAAATAAGTGTATGTTCTTTATACAAATCCACAGTTTTAGTCCGATCACGGGGTCAATTTTTATTTTAGTCACCGAATACGGGGTCAATGTAATGAATATCCTTCATGATGCAAAAGCTCTTTAAGAGTACAGTAATTGTGCTTATGTATAGTTTTGTCATATTTTCATTTAGGGGGGGGGGGGGGGGGGGGGTAGGATATTTTAAAATTAGCTTGTCAAAGAGGAGGTGGTATAGAAAGAAGTGGGAGAGATAGAATCTAGATATTCTCGCATAGTAAAATAATTTATATGTTTCTTTATGGTTGTGTATAAACTTATCAAATTATAATAACACTCCGTAGCGAAGCACGGGTACCCAGCTAGTTGATGATAAAACTAATTTAAAGAAACTCCACCCCTTCCTACAACAGAGTATTGGATTATCATCGTTCTACTCCCTGACGCATGGCACTATCATCATTTATACTTATTTTAAAATAGTTTTATAAGAGGGTTACAATTGTTTTTTACTGGTCTTATATTACTTTGCTTTGTAAGTTTCATCGCACATTTCCGTTTCCCCAATTTTGAACCACTTCCCGTGATTCAATCTTCCCCAAATTTTGCTCATAGATATAACTAAGGTGAAGAAAACAGAAACCAAAAAAAATAAAAACAAAAACTAAATGGCGTCAAATTTATTTGCTTTTTAAGTTTCATCGCACACCTATTACCCCAATTTTGAACCACTTACCGTCATTAAATCTTCCCCAAATTTTGCACATAGATACAACTAAGGTGAAGAATATAGAAACCAAAAAAAAAAAAAAAAAAAAAAAATTTCGTCAAATTAATTTGCTTTTTAAGTTTCATCGCACACCTATTACCCCAATTTTTAACCATTTCCCGTCATTTAATCTTCCCTAAATTTTGCGCATAGATACAACTAAGATGAAGAATACAGAAACCAAAAAAAAAAAAAGTTGAAAATAAGACCAGTTTTGAAAAATGACATTTTTATATTAATTATTCACTTTAGACTTCACATAATATATCGATAGGTTATCTCAAAAGGCAACATATACCACTAATACTTTATTCTTTTTTTTCAAAACATGGACATGGCCTTTCAATTGTTTTCAACATATTGCAGTTATATCTGTTTTCATTTTTTTATTTTTCTCCCAATTAAATATAATTTTAATACCAAACCCATCATAAAAAAAAAAAACTTGACAACTTTTTTTTAGCTAATTACTGATCGTTAAGCACCTCAAAAAAAAGAAATTCACTTTTAATTTGTTATATTATTAAAAGTATTAAGCTTTAAAAAAATGATTTATTTTTTCTTATATAGAAAGGTTAAAAAATTAGACTTGACTGCATTCAAACCCCCACTCCCCTTGAAGCAGGTAATTTTTCTCTTATTCTTAATATTTAAACTGGACAACAATAAATTATGAATTGTTAATTAGTTTTTTATTTAATAATTATAATATGCATATATACAAATTTCTATGATAAAGTTGTAATATTTTGTAAGAAATAAAATAAATAGTTGGTAACAAAAAAGTGTATTTGGTAAGTTCTTTGCCTAAATGTTCTTATTTCATAAATACTATGCTTAGTTTATTACAAGTTGTTATTTTATATCCCTTTATATGCATATATTGTAAAACTAAATAATATGTTTCAAAAATCACAGGGAAGTACTTGCGTCCAAGTACTTTTTAGGGTTTTGTAGAAGATTAAGCATGCCCGTTATGTAGTTATGATTTTATTCTTCGATCTCAAGGGTCCGGGTTCGATCCCCCGGGGGGTCACAATGTTTTTCATCGATAATAACGACTAGAAAAATTTATTTTTTCAGGCCATTTCCATTACTTCACCATAAGGTATAACCATGAATTATTTCGAAATTTTAGGACCACCCGTTATATAGTGGTTGGGGAGGGGGGAAATTTTTGGGGGTATATTTTGACTTATAAAATTAATAAAGAATGCAAAATTTAAAAATGTATATATATCTTTGCGTCCTACTCTTCAGCAGCTTTCATTTGATACCCAACTCAAAATTTTAAAAAAATAAAATTTTTGGCGCACTTCAAATTTTCGCGCCCAAAATTCGCAAATTTTTAAAATATGGCATGAACTCCCGGAATTTTCATCGCCCCACAATAAGGCATTAGCATGAATTATTTCGAAATTTTAGGTCCAGCCGAAGTATAGTGGTTGGGGGGGGGGGAATTTTTTTTTGGTATATTTTGATTTTTTTACCCATTAAGGAATGCAAATTTTACAAAAGCTTATATATATTTGCGTCCTACTCTTCAGCAGCTTTCATTTGATACCCCACTCGAAAATTAAAAAAAAAAAATTTTGAGTTTACAACATTTTTGCGAATTGCGCATGCGCATATTTAATTTTGAACTTCTGTATATTTTTCCTGTGGTTGGGTCAAAAAGTTGCACCAGTATTTCAAATTTCAGCTCTTAAGCTTAAACGGTTCGGACCCTATGAACCAAAGAGCGACGGACAGACGGACACATCACCCTCGGCATAAGGGTTTTGAGAAGAATCTACAAAACCCTAAAAAATAGATGTGATAATAAAAAACAAAGTGACATAAACTAAGCATAGTATTTATAAAATGAGAACTTTAGGAAAAGACTACTAGAGACACCTAGTAGAGAGAAGAGGAACCAAATGCGCTAGATTCCATCCCCACTCCCGTTTTAGTTCACGTAACAAACAACAGAACAGGTCAAGAAATAGCGCCAAATGGCAACTCTATTTTAAAGTCTATTCTCTATGAAAATGGCTCCCGTTTTATTTTTCGGTTGTCATCATAAAATAATTCGGTTGCCGTGGTGCCGGTGTTTTTTTTAAAAAAACGAATTAAACAAAAATGAAACTAAATATAATACATCAATACATCTGGCACTTACGGTTCCGAACAGTAATTGTTGTTATGTTAGGGTTACCATACGTCCGGATTTCGTCCGGACAGTCCGGATTTGAAACATCTGTCCGGATTTGAGGAATGTCCGGATTTTACATAGATGAATGGAAAACGCAGCAAACGCGATGATAGGGTCTATTTGGACGCCTGAAAGAGGAAGATTACCTTTGTCAGTTGTAAAAGAGGTTCATATATTCGTATGAGTTTTTTATTTGCTTTAATATTAAAGCAAATTCTATAATGACATGCTAGAATTCCGTGACAAAATAAAAAATGACTACAAACCTTTTATAAGGAAAATTAGTTCATCTGAAAAGTACGAAGCAAAAACTGATGAATAACCTATCCCTGGACCCAGCAATGACAAGCAAAAGTTGAATATGATATTAATAAATAAATATTAACAAATATTAGATTAATATAAATATCCATTTTAAGTTTTTGGTAGTATTCATACTACCGAAAGTTTACATTTAAATTTTAATCAAATTATAATTATTATTAACAACGGGAGATAGACAGAGAAAAATAGACTCCAGCGCCGGGACTCGAACCACGAGCCTCTATATTTCCAGTGTTGCTCTTGCCAACTAAGCTACACTGAAGAATAATTTCCCCTGTCAATAACGATATCTAGTCCCGAATTAAGCTTTCAATTATCCACAAGTCTAGGAGTCGACATTTACGGCAATAGAACTATAGACCGAGAATTATCGCTTAAATAAAGTACCCTATTGGTACCTGTACCTTGTACAATCAATTCGAAATTAATTTTTCGAAAAAAAAAAAAGTTTTTGGTAGTATTCATACTACGGAAAGTTTAAATTTTAAATAAGTTAGTTGAAAGTGTTCCTTGTAGTTATCAATTCTTTAGAAGTTGGGTCAAACAAAGGAATAAAAGTCTCATTTTTGAAATATTTCGATCCTTCCTTGGATTTACACATGAATACTTTCTCTTCTAGTGAAAAGCAAAAGCAAAGTATTGCAAACATTATTTCTAAACATTATATGTGTCCGATTGTTAATATTAGAATAAATTATGATATTAGCTTGAGAATGATCCAAGGAGGGATCGAAATATTGCAAAAGTGAGACTTTTATTCCTTTGTTTGACCCAACTTCTAAAGAATTGAAAACTACAAGGAACACTTTCAACTAACTTATCTAAATAATTTGGAAGGTCAAAATTTTCCAAGATGAACTTTTCACTAGAAGAGAAAGTATTAATGTGTAAATTAACGCAAAGTATTGCAAACATTATTTCTAAACATTATATGTGTCCGATAGTCCGATTGTTAATATTAGAATAAATTATGATTTTAGCTTGAGAATGATCCAAGGAGGTATCGAAATATTGCAAAAGTGAGACTTTTATTCCTTTGTTTGACCCAACTTCTAAAGAATTTAAATTTAAATTTTAATTTAAATCTAATTATAATAACCTCTATACAGAGGCCCGTGGTTCGAGTCCCGGCGCTGGAATCTATATTTTTCTCTGTCTATCTCTCGTTGTCAATAACAATTATAATTTGATTTAAATTACAAATATATCCTAATTATAATAATATTTGTAACTTATTTATTTTCACAAAAAAATATTATATAGAGATATATATTTATTTTTTCTTGACCCCCCCCCCCCTCGGGAGTCCCTCTGCTCGGATATGGCCTTCATGAATTATGGTTACCCTATGTTATGTACATTTAGGGGGGTAAAATGAAAAAATATATATATATTTATGTATAACAAACTAATAACTGTTGTCTGTGCATTTATCCGACTGGGCTCAAATTTTGTATTTCCACTAAATGAGTAGTCCTGACAACGAATTGTCTGTGCGTCAATCACGTCCAAACGTCTGAATAGATTTTGGTGGTTCTTGGGTAAAATGTTAAGCTCAATTCTGTGGGTAATATAGGCTATAAAACGTTTTGGTAGCTTTATATGGGGTGGAGAACGGGGCTTCTAATTAGATTTGAAAATTCTAATTTAATTTTTTATAAAAAATGTATTTAACCAAAATTGTAGAAGAAACTACTGACAATATTTTGTTTGTGGAAATTTCTGAAAGAAGAATTGTTAAAGAAATTAGTTTTCAATCGCTGTCAAAAAAGATTTAGATTTATTTTTAGATATTAAGACTAAACTATTGTCAAATAACACATTACCGCGTGCCTACTATGCTAAAATAAAATCTACGAAGTACACGTAGTATAATAATTTTTAAGTTATATTGTTAACTGCCAATAGGGATTTTCTAAAATTTTATCCCTAAGGGGAACATAAGGACAAAGTAAGAAAAGAAAGGGAATTGAGCCCAGACCGATATTCTAAAGTTAGGAAGTTAATACTTGAGAAAGAGCTCTTATTTTAGATGTAAGCACGTATATAATAAAAGAAAATTCCAATTTCAACTAAGAGATGTGTAAAGACACGGGGGGCCCCCCGTATAAAGAAGAAGAAATTATCTTATCAAAGGTGAGGGGGTATAGAAATAAGGGGAAGGGATAGAATCTTGATATTCTCGCTTAGTAAAATAATTTAAATGTTGGTAGCTTCATGGTAGTTTATAAACCCATCAAATTGAAGATTTGAAATTGAAGATTGAAATCCAGCTAGTATAATATATTTAGGGAAGTTTATTTAAAAAACGAAAATACAAATAAATAAATATTTATTATTTTACAAAAATATACAAATACTAGTCTACTATAAATAATTAATATAACAGCAAAATTTTAATAAATAAATTTATATATATTATTATTAATATTGTTTAAATATTAAACAACCAATGTCATTGCACCAAAATTAATTAATATAAATTAGTACAAAAGTAATAAATAAATAAAAATAATTTTAATCTTATCTTAATCTAATATTGTAATAAATCGAAATATAAGTACGGATTAACTAAGCAATAAATAAGTATGGTATGAAGAGCAAGGCCGCTCCCTGACTTGTCGGTACGGTATCGGTGCGGTATCGGTAAGCTAGTATGCCGATGCGGTAAGATTCTTTACCGAGCGCCTATATCTTACCGATTCGGTACAGATACTTTACCGCGCGGTAAAGAATCTGTACCGAATCGGTAAGACATAGGCGCTCGGTAAAGAATCTTACCGCATCGGCATACTAGCTTACCGATATCGTACCGACAAGTCAGGGAGCGGCCTTACTTACCCATCTAGTATTGGCAGTAAGTACCTTCATATAACTTATTAACATGAAGTAATAATCCTCAATTTGACTTCAATAAATTAGAAACATAAATGGATGTCGCTCATAAATAATGACTGATAGTTTAATTCATGATAGTAAATATGAATATTCATTGAGTATATGTACTTTTTATCGATATTATAATATTAAAAGAATGTACGATATAGTTGAGCAGTGAACTTATTAATAATGAGATTGCGCTAGGGAGTTAGATTCGGTTCTGAGTAAAATCAGAGATGAGATTGTAAGCCCAGAGAGGCTGATCTTGAGGCACCGTGTGACCGGCTTTCCTCACCATTACCAATCTGATGGAACCGTTGCAGTGATCCGGATTCGATGTCTTTATGTACCCTGCCAGCTGATCTTCGACACGGTATTGATACCTTTCGGCGGAAGCAAACTCTTTAGCGCCACACCAGTCCAACTTGTTTAAGTAGGCAGCAGTCAAAGGATAGGCCACCGCGATATCTAATTCTCCGTTGTACATCATCATCCGGTAATTGTCGGCCAAAATAGAGACCCAAGGAGCGACAGATTTTGTGAAATCAGGGATAAGTTTAGCGTAAACGTCTGTAGAAATCATCTGATAAGACTGGCTTCCAACGTGGATAGCGTCTCTTACAGAAGGTTTTTCTAAATACGGAACGTAAGCGGAATCGAATCCTATATTGTTACTAATGAGGTAATTATAAACATATTCGTACCCTGTTGTGTTGTAGAAAAGAGAGGTAGGTCCTCCGACGATCTTAGTGTAGGCCAAGAAACCTTCGACAGGGTCGTTGCTTTGGATGGCTTGTTTAGCGAAGTCCTGAAGTTCTTCGTATTTGGCCTTCTGAGTGACATCGATCAGGCCGATACCGAATAGAAAGCTGCCGTAGTCTATTTGGTTGATCGGGTCCGTCAATCCGTTTCCAATAGCTAAACCTTTTAAATTGATTTTATTTTCATTACTCGGGTTATTCATGTGAATGGTGTAACCTAGAGCTGGTATGTATTTACCGGCGTATGATTCTCCGGCGATGAAGAAATGGTTAGACCTCAATTCAGGAAACATAATAAAAAATTGCTGAAGAGCAATATATAAATTATTACCGATGGTAGCCTCGTCAGTGCAGTATCCGGCGTCGTTACGAGTGAAACTGAATCCTGTTCCAACAGGGTTGTCAATGTAGATGACGTGCATGGTTTTGGACCAGTAGATTTCCCTCAGTTCGAGAGAACCGTCTTTGCCTACAGTGTAAGGACCGTTTTCGTCGAAGAGGCCGTAGAGGGAGGATCCCCCAGGACCACCTTGCATCCACAGAACGACGGGAGCCGTCTCGGGGGATTCTTCAGCAGGAAAGTACCACCAGTACATATTGGAATCAAAGTCCTGGTTAACAGTGAAGAAGCCGGCGTAACTTTGGATGTTCCCAACCAAAGGCGGAACTTGTGAAGCTGCTCTTGCTTGGTCAATTTTACCGTTGTTTAGATAAGGAGTTAAGATGAGGGGTTCTCCAGAACTTCGTGGCCAAGTTTCGTCATATTTTGAAAGTTTCTGCGTACTTTTTAAATCCGTGTCAAAAATTAACCAACCTTTACAAATACCAATAAAAAGAATTACAACTATTAAAGATTTCATTGTGAACGTAAAAAAACTTATTTGAGTGGACACTAAATAAGCGAACTGTGAAGAGTTGTTAGACATCGAATCGCTTTATATACCTACCACGATCATATACCTCCCACAATTTATCTAAACATTGATGCGTAATGTAGTAAAAATAAAATCAATTCTTATTAAATAATAATTAAAATTTAATTAAATTTTTTCATTAGATGCAACATTAAACAAATCCCCTTTGAAATAACACTTGAAATATGAATATGAAAAAAATAATTGACAACTCAATTAGAGTATTTTGTACGAACACTTATAAGTAAAAGTGGTACTAGAATTTAGAAATCTTATGATGTGTTTACCGATGATCAAAATAACGTCATTAAATTAAAAATAAAACTTGACTTAATTTATAATATACAGGGTGGGCAAAAAAAACACACTTTTTTGAACACTTATAGCTTAGTTTCTCTAATAGATAGAGATATGGGGTTTGCGGGGTCTGAAAACTACATTCTTCTACTTTAAATGTCTTATGTATAACTTAACAAAATCATATGGTGGAGGGAGGGGGGGTTCTTTGTAGGTAACTGGGCGGAATCCCTCAGTGTTGTAACATACCTTGTGCAAATTACACGTTTATGCAAGATGGTACCCCGTCCCATCGCTCCTTGCACTTGCAAACAATTCAGTACTTGCAAGAGAATTGCCCAGACTTTATTTAGCCAGACGAGTGGCCGCCTAACAGTCCAGCACTAAATCAAATTGATTACTCTGTCTGGGGTTGGTAAGAACAACGAGTGTACGTAGGAGGCAGAATAAAGGAAGTTGACGAATTTCGAAAGAGGATTCTTCGTGCCTGGGATGATATGCGTCAATCAACCTATTTCTGAGATCATATCCCAACTGGAGAAGGAGAGTGCAGACTGTCGTAAATTAACAAGGAGGACATATTGAACCATACAACAGAATTAATTGTTGTTTGGTGTATGGTTTAATATGTCCTCCTTGTTAATTTACGACAGTCTGCACCCTGATAAGTCGGAAGCGACGAAACGATGCAGGACATGGCGTAATGCCGAGCCAACATCTTTTGACGTTATGTCTGATGTGGAACAGTTCCACACCCAACTCTGGACCTATTCCAGATCTAGAAGATCAGAATATAGGACTTATCAGAGACGAGCGTGCTCTCATACCGCCATTCTTGCTTGGCTGGCAAAACACATCAGCAATGTTATACCGTGTTTTTGCACACTGCAATTACGTACACAATTTATGTAAATGAGAGACACAAAGGGATGTGCCACGCAAGCGCTAAACGATGCAGGACATGGCGCAATGCCGAGCCAACATCTTATAATGTTGTAACAGTTCACATGTGCCGTAAATAATGTGCATAAATAAAATCTCTGCTCTCTGTGCTTATTAATATATATATACAGGGTGACTGGCGTTATATGTGAAAAAATGAAGTAGGTTGTTCTACGCCTCAGGGGCTACAAAAAACACTATATAAACCATGGGTCAAATATTAACCGTTCTCCCATAAGTTCAAATTTTATGATTTTTTTAAGATCGCATGCCTTTGCTCATAAAAACACTTTCGTTGTAAAGCTGACAAAATTTCCTATAAGAAAAGTGTAATTTTCATTTTCATTCCCTCAAATTACATGACAAAAAAATGTATACAAATGTTGTTTTTAAGAAAAAATCTTTGCTTCTTTGTGGTTTCATAACTTAGAATAGAACCAAGCTTAAACTGTTCGGATTTCAGGAAAAACTTCCTTATTTCCTAAATTTTCGATCAATATTAATATTAATACCAGGCGCTAATAGCCTATTCTTGGCTGATGCGCCTTATATATAAAAAAAAAAAAAAAAAAAAAAAAATATTAATACCTATTCATAGGGCGGAATTTTTAGTAAACTTCGCTGAATTTAAAAAAAAAATATGTTTATTTCATGTTGCTATTTTTGACTAACAGGTGAGTAAATAAATAAAAACATATAAAAAAAAAACAAGACTGGTTTAGTATACTAACCAATATTTCAACAAAAACAACAATAAACATAAACATGGTTCTTGTTTTACTTTCAGCGAAGTTTACTAAAAATTCCGCCCTATGAATAGGTATTAATATTGATCGAAAATTTAGGAAATAAGGCAGTTTTTCCTTAAGTCCGAACAGTTCGATCTCGGTTCTATTCTAATTTATAGAACCTCAAAGAAAAATATTTGTTTATTTTTTCTTTTTTTTCTTAAAAATTACATTTGTATACATTTTTTGTCATGTAATTTGAGGGAATATAAATGAAAATTACACTTTCCTTTTCCTTATAGGAAATGTTGTCAGCTTTACAACGAAACCAAAAATTTTGTTCTAGCTTTTATACATTTAGAGCAAAAAGTGTTTTTATGAGCAAAGGCATGCGATCTCAAAAAAAAACCATAAAATTTGAACATATGGGAGAACGGTTAACATTTGACCCATGGTTTATATAGTGTTTTTTGTAGCCCCTGAGGCGTAGAACAACCTACTTCATTTTTTCACATATAACGCCAGTCACCCTGTATATATATATATATATATATATATATATATATATATATATATATATATATATATATATATATATATATATATATATATATATATATATATATATATATATATATATATATGTATATAAGCACAGAGAAAACCCAGGACTCGGTCATAAAAACACTATCCACTCACAACATACTAAAAAACCCGACGTTTTGGTTTATTCTTTAAACCTTCTTCATAGGATCAGGCCTATGGCCTCATAGGCGAGGCCACTTTAGTGGCCTCCGAAGTGAGGAAAAGTTCCGAGGTACCTGATTTTTTTGTTTCTTGTCCATAGGAAAAAAAAAATTAAATAAAATAAAATATTTTCTTATCTTTATTTATTCCGTTAAATAGAGAATAGTAACTGAACTCGTAATTTTGCTAACAATAAATTAACTTATTATTTAACTATTAACTTACTCAGCTTGATAATTAATTTGATTTTCTATATTAGAACTGGTGACTGAGCGCCCATGCCACTCGAAAGGAAGAGCGATTTTTTTTAAATGTGCTGGAAAAATGAATAAACATTTCCATTTTAGGTATATTATTAAAGGTATGATAATTAGGGCTTGGTTATCCAATAAGTATAAAGCCAAAGGTTTGAAATTAAATCAACAACAAGCAAAACAAAAATAATACTTTTTTTTTAAAAAAGTCATGGGGAGATATAGACATGGTTTTTTTTGGGGCAAGCTTATACTTCAAGAATATCACCATTTTGTTTGCTTTTTTTTGCCTTTAAGAAAGAAATGCTACATTTGTGTAGCTGGGCCAAAAGAATTCAACAATATCGAACACCAATCTCGTGTAGTTAATACTGAAGCTCTAGAATTAGGTATTTCTTCTTTTCGTGCCTATATCAGATCCTTTGAGAGTCTTTTACAGATAGCTTATAGGATGAAAATTTAAAGTTGGCAGATACGAGGAGAAGAAAATAAAAACTCAACAAAAGCCAGAAAAGAGAAAATAATAACTAGCTTTAGAAGCGAAATGGGGCTTTTAGTCGATATGCCAAAACAAGGATTCGGTAATACAAATAATGGCAACACTGCCCGTTCATTTTTTTGTAACCCTGCTGTAGTATCCAAAATTACTGGGATCGATGAAAATTTAATTTATAGATTTAGAGTTATTTTGTCTGCACTGGCAAGTAGTTTTCAACTAGATCCTTCAAAATATGATAAATATGCTACCACAGCCAGATTGTATGTGTCATTATATGGATGGTATCCCATGTCTCCTACACCATAAAATACTAATACATTGTCATGACATAATTGAACATTTTTTTATTACCTATAGGCAAATTAGCTAAAGTTGCTCAAGAGGCAAGACACAAAGAGGTGCGATATTATAGGCTCCACAATACTTTACTCCATTAATACCCACTTTCAATTTAAGATAACTACCAAACTAATCAATTAAGGCAAAAGTTGACAAGAATATAAAAGTGTTATTTTTTAAAATAGAAAACAAATTTAACACCATAATAATGATTTTTTGTGAAAAAAATATTAGTTTCCATTCAAGGCATACTAAGCTGCTTATTATATGCATAACGTCACAATAATACATATTTTTGTTTATAAATATATATTTTTTTAATGAATATGTTAAATCCTTTATGTTTATAAATTATTTTATCCGTTATATTGCCTCTAAATGCTTTCAATTATTTTTGTCCTCCTAAATTCTCATTTTGAACCACTGTGCACCGGCCGCGCATCCCTGCGTTTGCAAACATTTGTAAACGTTTGCAAACACGATGCGCGTCCGGTGTGGACGCAGCTTTAGCCTTGAAAGGGACAAAGAACCAGATTTTTTGGGATGTTTTTAATTATTCCTTTATTTGTACAATAAACTCTACCTATATACAAAATTTCAAGTTTCTAGAATTGTTAGAAGTGCCTTAGAACTATGATGAGTGAGTCAGTCAGTCAGTCAGTGACAAAATAACACAAAATGTTTATGTCTGGTTCAGTTTGTCATGAACTTTAAAGTAAAATTAATTTTATATACCTAAGTATCTTCAATAGGATAATAAGGGGGGGGGGGGGGGGGGTCCAATTGGCGTGAGTTTGTGGGCACTGCCGTACCCCTAGATTAAGTCTAAACTATTGTTGATATATATATATTTTTTTGGGTTGTATTGGTTGTAGTTTTAGTCCCGTTCAACAGCTCATTAGGTCATTACAGGATTGTTATTGTTTTAATAATTATACTATATACATATTTTAATTATATTATAAACTGTTTTTAAGTAAGTGTACCCTTTATTCTCCCGAATAAAATAGAACAATAGCTTTAATGTAGCTCTGTGGAAAAATATTACACCATCTATTCACATGATTACTATATTAATTATATTTTTTCAAGTGTTGTTTTAAACGTATTTAAAGGGGGGGGGGGGTGATAGGATCATTTAAGTAAAATGATGTCATGATAATTAACTACATTAATCCAGTTTAATATCTTATTAAAAAAAATTAGGTAAGTGGATATAATAAAAAATCACTTGTTAAAATATAAACAAACACAAAAGGTATAATGATCTCAAAACAAAATAATTGAAATATCCAATATTCATTTTTTTGTTGCTTCATCATTATTTTAACAATAAAGATTTGTTTTAAGTGTTTGTAAACATGTTATCGTTTTATTAAACCAATTTCAACTGTAAATAATGATGATAATTTTTCTAATTACGAATTCGTGACGTATTTATCTTCCAGCAATTGTTATGATCATGTAATAGTAATATTGAACTTGATTAAAATTAAATCAGGCACTGCATAATTATAAATTAAAGCAAATTAAGTTACTCATAACGAAAAGTTTAGCCGAGTTATAAAAGCTCTCGTACTCGCCCGACGACTAATAGAATAGCAAGCGAAAACCGAAGGTGAATACAATATAGTTCGTTTAAAACTGAAAGAATAAATGAATCCGGCCGGTCTGTCCAGATTTCCGGACTGTATGAGGTCGAGGTTTATTGGATCGAATCCGGAAACCCGGACAGATTTTCCTGATCATGTATGGGGGCCATTTGTCATATATTTCACATTGATGATTTGATTACTTATCACATCAAGTAGATGTGTAAAGGGTACTACACTTCACACTTCCGACCTATAATAACAACAATCTTGTTGATCAGTACAACAATTTTACTTATGACACAACGAAAGGACAAAAAAATACACTACCAATTAGAGTGGCACATAGCTTCCTCGCGTCTTATAGCGTATACTTTAATGTAATGATTTTAGGCTTTTAAAATACTTTAATTTCTCCCCGAATGAAACCTTGTCGCCTGGTCTCGAAGTCCCCAGGCTCGCTGTGCTATTGAAGAAATAGGTCAAATAAAGAGGTTGGGGAACCAAACCACCTCATTTTCCCCTCATCTATCTCCCTTCCCGAGTTCTCTCCATAATAAAAACTATTTCATTTTAGCGAGCTTTAACACTTCACAGTGGTGTCACTGTTAGTGAAAAATTGTATTTGGAAAAAATGTTTGTTTCATTGAATAGATGAAGTTAGATTTTTTTCCCGACCTAAAATTCCTATTTTAAATTTGAAGTTTACGTTTACGCGAGCGTTGCTCGCGAACGATTAGGCGGATAACGTTGCCCAACGAACTCCTCCTGGGCATTGGTAAAATGAACATATCTACCAAATTTCATTAAAATCGGTCTACTTTTACTCAAGTTATCGTCACACTTTTCAAGGTTCGCGGACACACAGACCGACAGACAGACAGACACGAGACCAAAAATGTTCCCTGATGTCTGAAAAGGATTTCAGTCTTGGAATTTTTCATATCGGACGCACAAAATTTTTTCGTTCTCAAAAGTGAATACTATGTTTCCGTTACCTTCGGTAAGCTCGGAAGCAAAATAGAAATTTGTTTTAATATGTAGGTATTACAAGGTAGAATATTATTAGAGGTATAATCATGACTTAAAGAGGTTGGTTGAAAATAACACAAGTAGCAGTATATTGTCATCACAATTTTATATTAAAATTCACAAACGCGTTCCGACATATAATATCATCTGTAGTGTACGTATTAACTTGGTAAGAGTAAATTTTATACTAAGCTAACTATTTTACAAACTTATATGATAAACTAACAGTAAAAGGTGGGGGCAGACTAGGGCTGTGTGGGTAGAAGGATTACGGAAGGAAGTTTGTCATTAAGTTTTTAAAATAGTTAGCTAGTACAGAATCCACTCTTACTAAGTTAACTCGCACACTGAAGATAATATTATACTTCGAAACGCGTTTGTGACTTTTAATATAAAATTGTGGTGACAATTGTTGAATAATTAGTGTATGAATAATAGTCATGAATATGAAGTGTACCACAAAATCTCAGTCAAAACAACCAATTATTTATTATAGCTATATTCATACAGGTACATCAATTAAAATATAATCATGTGTGTTGTGCGTGTCACATGTCTCACCCCTCTGATTGTTTCTTTTTTTGGAACGAAGTTCCTTATGGCACGTTCTGGAGCCCGGGACTGAATCCGAAAAAAACGACCGTCACAAATTCACTGCCACAAAACCAAGCGTCACGAAATCTATCGATGACGATAACTTGAGTAAAAGATGACCGAGTTAGTTGAAATTTGGTATACATGTTCATTTTACCAATGCCTAGGCTGAGTTCGTTGGACAACGTTATCCGTCCACGTGTAACGCTCGCGTAAACGTGAACTTTAAATTTAAAATTGGAATATTAGGACGGGAAAAAAAATTCTAACTTCATCTATTTAATGAGACTAACAACTTTTATATATATATATTTGCTTCCGAGCTTACCGAAGGTAACGGAAGCATTGTGTTCACTTTTGAGAACGAAAGACTTTTATGCCTCCGATTTTTAAAATTCCAAGACAGAAATCCGTTTCAGACATCAGGGAACATTTTTGGTCTCGTGTCTGTCTGTCTGTCTGACTGTCTGTCTGTCTGATGTCTGTCGGTCTGTGTGTCCGCGAATTATGAAACGTGCGACGATATCTTGAGTAAATGTCGACCGATATTCATGAAATTTGGTAGACATGTCATTTTACTAATGCCCAGGACGAGTTCGTTGGACAGCGTTATCCGTCCAAGCGTTCACGAGCAACGCTCGCGTAAACGTGAACTTCAAATTTAAAATTGGAATTTTAGGTAGGGAAAAAAATCCAACTTCATTTATTCAACGAGACAAACATTTTTTTCAAATACAATTTTTTAGTAAAACCAACAGCGACACCTGTATGAAGTGTTAGAGATTGCTAAAACTATTTAATAGTTTTTACACAATAAACAATATAACAATAAAGTAATATAACAATAATTTGAATGTTAATATAACAATAAAGAACATGATTGGATGCGAGGAAGCTATGTGCCACACTAATTGGCAGTCTATTTTTTTTATTTTATTTTATTTTTTTTTTATTTTTTTTTTTAGTAAAACGAACACCGACACTGCTATGAAGTGATAAAGATCGCTAAATTTATTAAAGCGGACCTAAACGTTTAAAATTAAGAAAACAACGTTTTTACCTATATCTTACTCTAACATAACGATTTTGATAAAACTTCTTACACATCGTCTAAACTACAATTGAAAGAGGCATGTCAACCTGATACAAGCAGACGATTTTGAGTAAGGAAGAGATTATTTTATAATATTTTAAATTATTAGGCCGGATAGGTAGAAAACAGTCCTATTTCCTACCAGTTACAAAAATACTCTTCAACTATAAACTCATCATGATAAACTTTTTTCTACAATAAACAATACATCATTTATTGCAAGATGCTCCCTTCAATGATAAATAAATGCTTTTCTTTTAATTTTGCCTTAAATCTGCTAAGTACAAATAATTAGTTACTTTTAATTTTGTCTCTTTTCTAACTCCACCAGGTATAAGTAGTTAGTATCGTAAAACTTAGCAGTGCGATTTTATAATTAATATTTAAAGAAAAGTCTAAGGAACTTCGTTCCTACCGGGAGTCCCGCGCGGTTTTTGGTGGTAAGACTTTACTTACTTACTTAGTCTGATTCTCTGCTACCGTTTGTAGGAGAAGAGGACGACCAAAATAATTTCTACGCTTGTCTATCCTTGGAAATTGTCTGTACGTGGTGAAGCGTCATTCCTCTCTCGACTAGGGTGGATAAGATTTGTTCGCCCATGTAATTCTTCTTTCCCATAGACTTTTTGGGCACTTTTTGCATGTGGTCAAACCAAACCACCATAACAGGGTGTTTTCCACTGGGCGCAGGTTGAGTTAAACCTCTAAACTAAGTGTTTATCCTGGCTAACATTGAGACGCTGGCGATGCAGAGCAGGTCAGTTTTTTGAACCACAGAAATATACGAGACCGAACAAATTGAGACTCAGAGCAAGGCAGGGTACTACTGCGTTACTGCACTACACGTGGTCTGCCAGACACTTATGGATTGTGGATCTAACGTCTCAATTTACGCTGTCTCGAATGTTTTTCTGCCCTGCCGTTTGCCGTCCTAGTTTCAACGTGCGCCTGGCCTTATTGTGAAGTTTATGACACCGCTTCATGTTTTGCCTCAGCCTCAAATACTTTATCTCTGTGGCTGAATTTGGCTCTTTAGTTTCTTCGTTGAAGCCAACAATACACAGCAGTAAGTAGGGATTAGCATAGCATCTTCAACAGCTAATTACAATAATAGTTACTGGTCTTTCTTACGCATATACAGCTTCATGGCATACTTTTCTATGAACAGTACAAGAAATATTTTATTTACTTTAAACATTTCTCCCATTTTTTTGTATTTTATTAAAAAATTTACCGTGCTTACCAAAACCTCTGGCACCCCCAAGTTGGACGAGCCCAACGTGCCTGTTTGTTAAATCGGTCCTGTTCCTGGTGGGGCCAAGTTTTTAGGGTCCGTAGCCAAAACAAAGGACCCTTGTATTTTCCTGCGTGTGTCTGTCCGTCCATCCTCTCGCGTGCTCTCACGGCTCCACCTTTCGTCCGATCACTTTGAAATTTGGCATGTATGTGTCTTGTACCTACCCACATATTTAAAAAAAAAAAAAAAAAAAAAAAAAAAAAAAAAAAAAAAAAAAATTGGGTAAACAAACTTAAGGGTTAACATTTTTTTATTTTTTTTCGACACCGTGAGGGGTATCATATGAAAGGGTACGTCGAGCTGATTACAAAAATATATAATTCTTATTCCCCCCCCCCCCCCCCTCTATCTCGCTTATGTGAAGTGCAAAAAATCTGAAAAAATTCCTGAACATTCTTCGAAACGTAAAGATACTACTTTTTGGAAATTTCGAAAAAAATATTATTTTATTTTTTATTGACAAAATACGTTTTTTTATACTTATGGTCATAAACGTAAGATTACCACTTTAAGATTAAACGTAAAGATACCACTTTTTGGAAATTTCGAAAAAAATATTATTTTATTTTTTATTGACAAAATACGTTTTTTTATACTTATGGTCTTTTCGATGTATTTATATGGTTGTAGTCCGGTTCAGTGGCAAAAAAAATACTTTATCAGAGTATTTTGAGAATATCAGACCCTTAGAATGGTTCAAAGTAAGCTTTTTAGCATTTTAAAAAAAAACACTGTTTATACACTTTACAGTTAAACACTATATAGTGTGGCCTACGGACCCTCGCTGTGTGCTTACTAGCACACACTTGACCTGTTTATTTATATTATTAATTTCAATTTCAAAGTGTCTGTATTATTTAACAATTTTTCCGGAATAATTTTGTTTAAGTCTATCCCCATTTTTGTTTGTCATTTTGCATAAATTTCATATTTATTTTCCATGTATCTACTAAAAAAAATGTGGCCGATCTAATTTTGATGGTCTAGACTCTAGACGTCAAAAGATGCACCAAAATCAATTTATAAAATGTCCATTTTCTTAAATTGATTGTTAGTAAGTTTAAGAGATTTTTTATTAAAGGTAGGTGTGAGTTTTTAAAAGTTAGATCCCCCGTTCTGTAATAACCTAATGATTTGTTGATCAGGGCGTAAAAGAAAGACAAAATATACAAATTTTATAACCTGTCATTTATATAAATCAAATAAGAGGTAATACTATGTTACATTTTCTCCACTATTTACTATGTTACATTTCTCTTTTTTGGTTTTCATGGAAAACCATTAAATCATGGATATATGTTTTTGGGCATTAAATCTAGTTTAGCCAACTTTTACACCTCCCCCTCTGAAAACGTTTGGTGCGCTCCATTAGCGAAAGTAGTAGGTACTAAAAAGTGGAAAATGAACTACCTCCTGTTACCTTCTAATTTTCTGGTTCTGTACTTTAATTCTTCAGCGGCTGACGCAGGTTTGAGGGTTTCCTATATATGCATAACGTGACGGTGAAGGGAGGCCACAGATGTCCACACCGCGTCAGCACCGTGCTGCCGCGGCACCTTATGAGGGCCGTGCTTTCTGTCTCAGTTTCTATCAGTTTCATTGCGACAAAATGTTAAAACGTTTAACAAATAATGAATTAGGGATGGTAGTACTTGCGTTAGAGGAAGAACATAATAATTGGAGAAGAATTCAACGCAGAAGTCGGAGGAGAATGTGGGTTCACTACGCTTTTAAGAAAAGATCGGTTAAAGGCGAGTTTTGCTCGCTGCTGCCTCATCTGAAGATTAACCCAGTTTTACAAATATTTTAGAACGTCGATCTCCAAATTCAAACAACCAGCTATTACCTTTCAAACACGTTTATTCTCTGCATTTCTATACTTTTCACTTGACTGATCACACAAAACTGGGAATTTTCTAATAAATTCAATTAATTTTTTGAGCTCCATTTTGAGTAGAAAAGTAAAATAAATAAATATATAAAGTGTTGTAATGCAATTAATAAAGTTCTAAACATTTATAGAATAATTATAACAAAGAAAGTTGAAGATGTAGAAAAACTATTTAAAAGGACGACGCATTTTAACTAATCAAAAAACATTTTTAAAGTACCAGTTACGTAAGAAGTGACCATAATCATGAATAAAATATACATTAATGTGATCAAAAATGATGATATTTTCAACCTAAAGAAATTTTGAGTTTGCTTGAATTCAATTTAATATTAACACAAAAGGATTAATTACGGATTTTTATCCTTATTTTTATACACTCCTCCGCTGGAAATTATATCCTTTGCATAGCCTGCGACCGTTCAAATTACTCAGCAATAATAGGGCAAAACTGTAGTTGGAAATAATTAATTGAGGATAACTTAAACTCAGCGTATGTGTATATTATGAATGTTTCTGCATTCAATAATGCTAATTATTCTATTTTCCCTAATTGTAGAGTTGTGTACAAGGCCAAACAGATATATTTCACTAAAATAACTTTTCTACTCCTTTTTAAATACGAGCAGCTCGTATAAAACATTTTGTAATTGAGTTAAGAAAGGCAAAAATGAATTTTACATTTTTATTTTATTGAGCATAAACACAGTTATAACATGATAAAAGAAACACTTTCCGAACATAAATTCAGTGTTAAAAAACATAAAAATTGTATTAGATTAATTATTAGTATTAGATATATTTATGAAAAATTGAAACACGAATAAATAATGTTATTAATTTTTCAAAATATTATTTTTTTTGTAATTTTTGCTAATATAAAAAATAAATTATGAAACAAGTACAAAAAGATGAAGTAAGTGTGTGAATATGTTATACTCGATTTTGGAACGAGAGCTTATTGGTACATAATTCATAACTCATTATTTATTCTTTATAAATATGGTTAAATAATGTTTCGTTTAAAAGTTATTTATCTGCGCAATAGCGATAAATATAATAATTTTCAAATTTAATGAGTTTATTTACAAAATAATTAATTGATACATTGGTTCATGAAAATATTAACTTCATGTGCCAAATTTGTAGCTATCACAGAATGCAGTATATCAGGGCTTGACATGTCCTCTTTTTAAAAAAAGTTGCCCCATTTATTAATGATTATTTTAAGGCGTTTAAGTACATTTTCACAAACATCTACATTTTTAGAAACACATCTTCGATGCTGACTTTCAAATCCATTTTATGTCCATTAAAAATTTTTGTATTTTTTCACGCACATTCCGTATGCTCTTGTTCTACATTACCTTCTTTAGCTAATTGTACCTGAACAATATAACTGTCGATTTACTTTCCTTTTTTCCATCCCACTAATAGCCCATCTAGTGCTTAAATGTAGTTCTATATCCTAAAACAGCGAAGTGTTGTTCAGTCAAGAAGATCGATAATGATCTGTCTGATTCTAACGAGATGATGTGTGGAGGAAGACATCTATCTAATTCCACTGTCTCCATGTCACGACTTATTCAGCTTGACTATTTTTAATTTTGTAGTTTTTTATGTCGCAAAGGATGTGACTATCCTCAACTCTAAGAATAACATTTATCAGACTATTGTCAAAAACCTATCAAATCTTTCGTTTCGACTACTTTATAGTTAGTCAATATCAATAAACTAATTTATCAACAAAAAAGGTTGAAGCCACTTTGAATTCAAAATTAGCTTTATTGTTACTCTAAAAGTAATTATTTTTTAGTTTATTTATTATTTTGCGACTTGATTTTTATTTTCTATGGTAAAGTAGAACAAACTCTCGTTACAAATAAGTAATTTTGTATCTTTAGGTCTTTCTTTATGGCAAAGCAGCAATAAACTGAACTTAGATTACTATCGAAAACACAATGTTTCCAACTGTCAGTTTTCTTTAAGTGGAACTTCTTCGGGCGTGGTAGAGTAAATTGGCTTGGATCAAACGAAATCGTGAAACGAAGTTTGTGTTCCGAGACTCCGGCTTAAGTCGGCAGTTGATTTACCAGTAATAAATCTTTCACTTGGACGAGTCTCGATCCACCGACCTCTGATTCAGCAGGCATGACCGCTAACCATTGCACCACAGAATTGGTAAATACGCGTAATATCATATATTCTTCTTGTTTATGGTCTTTAGGGATTAATATTAAAAAACAACTATTTTTTTATTATAATATTTTTTAAAAATTAGCTATATTTCGCCCAAACCTGGACATCTTCAGGCCTAAAAATAACAATAACATATTATATACAATATTTATTTTAACATATTGAAGTTAGTTAAAAACAGTTTAAAATACTAAAACAAAACCATGTCAACCTAACTATAAATCAACTTTATTTATAACTCAGAGCAAGGAAGGGGTAGAGGGAACAATACTATAGATTCTGGGTCTCAAAAAGTGGTTCATTATGCTACACCCCTATACTAAACCTCCCAAGCGGCAGTTTAGTGAAACAGTATCGATATCTCGATAAAAACTCAAAATTTGTCTGATATTCTTACGACATTTAATATTTTTATTTTTAATTCAGTTTTCTTCATAAATATGTACTTTAATGTTTGTAGTTAACCTTATTAATTATCCAAAGGCAGTAACGTCGTTAATAAACGTGTAACAGTTCCTAGATACCCAATAGCAATCTTCTTTAAGTGGGGTATCAAATAAATGCTACTGATAAGGATTTGTTGACAACTGTCTGTGGGGACAGAAAGACAAGGAATAGACCAATAAGACAAGGACCAGTGACCACGTGATCACTTTTGTTCGGATTGAGCTCGATTGAAAGTGTTAGTATCGGAGTGTAGTATAATGAACCACTTTTCAAATCGCATTGCTGCCTCTACCCCTTCCTTGCTCTGAGATTTATAAATATTAATTTAACAAAATCAACTATTACAAGAATTTTAAATTAAAATTTAAAATATTAAAATAGTTTACCTTATCTGAAATTTTACATATGATGACAATTGATTAATGAATGAATGAAATAATATAACATATATAACTGGTGTTTTCATGTTTTTTCTTCATTATTGGCTACAATGTTATGAAAAGATTTTATTTTCAATTAAATTCCACATAACTATTTCTTAATCCTGAAATAATAAAATCGTCAACAAATGCAAAGAGACCAATGCATAAAATCAACTGTTTCTAGAACTTTTCGAATATTTTAATTCTTAAACAGATAATGTATACATTTAATGATTGTTTAAATTGTTAATAGTTTTTACATAGTTTGTAATTGTAATAAACTGATTTAAATAATTAAAATTAAAAAAGGTTAATGACATTTTGTACTAAGTTTAATCAGTCTTTTATAAACACACATATATTTATGATAAGGAAAGACATAGACATACCCCATAAACATTATCAATAGTTTGCGTAACTCCACTGCACCTTAGATCCTTCAACTTTCGGTTTTGAAGATGGTATATATTTTTTAAATTAGTTGGTGCAACAGTAGTAAGGGTAAAAATGTCTTATTTAATCGTATTTCGAAACGAAGAATTAACCATGGAGTAGATGTAACAATAAAATCCATTCTCATTTTGAAACTTAATGGTAGTTCAAACAAATTGAGAACCGTCAGAATAGGTCGGAATACCACTTTAAGAGGTAATCTACAGAAATAATATGAATACGGCTGAGGATACAAAGAGAATTTATAAGGCAGATGATTCACGAAGTAAGTAAACGGTACAAGAGTAAACTGTAGTATTGAAGGTTGATAATGCAGTCCCATAAACAAAGGCAACGAATCTAAGTTTACATGGTACGCTAACTGAAGCACTGTGAACGCAAATGTTACTGGGAATAGATTTATATTTAATTGAAACGGTGGATAACGTAGACAAAGAAGTATTGATGGAGAAAAGTAGCTGAAATATGTTAACAAAAACTCGTACATTAATAAATATACGACTGAAACCTAAATACAACTCAAATTCTTATCAAAGAGATAAGACAAATTGTTAATTATCTCAAGGTAAAATATCAAACAATATGTATAATATATGCAAACACTTGTTATCCTAATTTATACTGCAATAGTTATCTATAAGATATAAACAATATCAGTGGCGCAACTAGGTAAGAAGCGCCCAGGAGCAGTATCACCAAGGGCGCCCCCCCCCCTTCAAAATCGATGCATTTCTCAAACGTAATTCCAAATAAATACTAATAAATGCTACAAATATTAATTGCAAAGTGTTTGTTAACGAAGCTGGTGAATCAGCCGAAACACTTATGTATATAAACAGCGATTGATTTATGACATAGATTAAACATTATTGTATCATCAATAATTGCTACTCCAAATAATACTATCATTATTCATTATTCAGGCTTAAAGTAATACGGATCCAGTTTTGTATCAATTACTTTACTAGGAATTAGATTGTTTATGTTTAATTTAAATAAACTAATGACTGTTAGATTCCGAGCTACAACGCTGTATCATCGAGACACTGAGACTCGACGGAAGATAAGCTCACTGTCCAGTCCAGGGGCGCAACTAATTTACATGCCACATATTGCACGTATTTGGCTTTGGGAAAATCTATTATATGACTTATGGGGATATTAAATGCATTCATATTACTGTAAAAAGCACATGTGTCACAGGCACCATCCCCGCGTCAAGGGGGGGGGGGGAGGCTCCTGCTCCTGGGGGCGCCAAAAATGTAGTAACCTATGAAGAAAAAAATATTTATATATATCTGATTAATCAAAATTATTGTTAAGAAACATTTTTTTCGGGAATCACAAATAAGTTTTAAATCAGAGTTAAGAAGGTTATGATTTAAAGTTCATTACTCAGAAATATATACAGGGTGTATATATTTCAGTTTCATTTGGAACAAAAAAGTTCGTACTAATATGATCGTGTAATGAATTTTAGCCCCAAATTCAAATTTATTGACGTAATTCACAAAAAAACTTTTCTTTTTGAAAACAGTACCGACAATTTTGATTGAGAGTCAATTTTGAATTATAAATAAGTCCATTTAAATAAGAATGTAGATTATAGTTATGTCATTTTCCCGAGAAACATCTAACATTTATAAAAATAAATATATATTTCACATATCAATTAAAAGATATTATTAATTTAAATACAGTATTAATACATTTGAGTGTAATATATATGTTTGATTTTTTACAATTGGCTACTCTACAAAAACAAAACCTATAAAAGTGAGCAGCACTGAGTCAGCTGTTTACAACACATTTGAAGTTAATATGTTTAGGAAAATTCAATATTAGCCAGGCAGGGAGTCTATGGAAAAAAATCAGCAAGTGGTATATGGGGCAAAAAGTTTATCACTACTATACAGGGTGTCCCAACTTAAGTCTGCCAAAATGAAGTGGCATTTAAGGGACCCTAAAAGGAGTCAAAAATTTTATATTAACCTATGTCCTTTTGGGCTTCGTTTTCTGACTAGAGCCATTTTTTAAAATTTTGGGCTAAGCTTATTTTTTTACACTTAAACAAGTGTATCTCGAGAACAAAGAGGGTTAGCTCATTATTATAGGTTCCGTTGGAAACCTAAAAACATTTGCTAAAGAAATGTTATTATCAATTTTCATTATTTTTATTCCTTCTAGTTCAAATTTAGCTCAAAATGTATTTTTTTAAAAAATCGAAAAGAAAAAAAAAATGTTTGACGGCCCAAAGTGCTTAAACGAGTCGTCAGTTTTTGAATTGTCCAGGCAATGGAAAAACTTTTTTATTTATTTACCTTTTCATGTATACCCATACCAATGTATGTTAAATAGGAATTTTTTTTACGTTATAAGCACATTTATTGAAAAAAAAAAAAATGTAAATGTGATAAAAACTTACTTTTTCTTTAATATCTCCTCTTTTGAACGGTATAATCATTTGACTTTACTTAATCTTTATCACTTTCAAAGTAAATGTGTGATGAAATAATAAAATTTTCTAAATTTTGTAGCAATCATACAACTTGTATCTATGAATTTGTTTGATCTTTATTTACACATTAAATTTCTCCTCACTCTTTATAAGCATCCTACAAACATCATCTGCATAAATTAAAGACACAAAATAAAGTGATGTATGATTGCTATACAATTTAGAGACTGGTTGTATACTTATAATAAATAATAAACAAAATCAACTATAATGATTATTTATTAAACCAAAAAAAAAAAAATATATAAAAAAATAATTTAAAAAAAATGCAGTTTTCAACCTTAATTTTAGGTTTCATGCTTTTGTATACTTATTTACAAGAGGGAGGTGCCCCCCCTGGTATTGGTCATACTTCAGGCTACTAGAAATAGTCAATAATAATTATTTCATATTCACTTTGAAAGTGATTAAGATTAAGTCGAGTCAAATGGTTATACCGTTAAAGAGGAGATATTAAAGAAATAAGTAAGGCGCGCTTCACGTAAGTACGTGGGGCGATAATCGGCGGTTTCTGTACATTAAAGTTAAAATTATTAAGTGTAATATAATTACACTAATTTTAATAGTAATATTCTTTTTCTACTCTTCAAGACCTTTAAATTGATGTCTAACATGTTATGGTAACTAAAACAATGTTTAGTCACCCGCCATATTGCCCGTCATCTTAAAAATATTACGTATGAAATTTGAATAGTTGCATATTATTTTTCTTCATTTCAAGACCTTTAAATTGATATATATAGCATGTCATGGTGACGGTGACATGTTATATCTTGAACTTTTAAGTGTAAAATTAAAATAGAAAATTTTAACTTCTGCTCTACATCAAGTAGGTGGTAACTCGTGGAATTCTACGTGCTAATTTGTGGGAAATCCCGAAATTCCTGGATTCTTTCTCAAATTAATCTCGCATAGTTAGGATTTGCGACTGACAAAAAGTTCAAATGAAGGGGGGATGCCTTAAAGCTGGAGAGCTTTTAAAAAATAATTTGTGGTTTTGTGTTTCTACCGTTCTATTTTCAAGGATTGAGAATAATGATATTTATTTTCACCAAAAGACAAAATAAAATACATGGTGAGGACCCTCAGTAGGTGTTTTTATTTGCCTAGGGAGAGGACACTTTCTCTACATATCTAATATGATTAACTAATACAATAACTTTAAACATAAGATATATCAATGTTTTTTTTTCATATACATTCAATCGTATACAATATAAACAAAATGTGTTTAATATTACTATTTATTTATTTATTCATTTAGTTTATATAAGAAAAAAAAATAAGTGAAAAAGCAATTACGAAGGAACGATAAAAAAAATGAATATTAAAAGAAATAATTTAATTTATTGTGGTTTGATAGAGTCCAAGAGGTATTTAGAGATATTAGTTTTAAATTAATGATATGTTTTTATCGATTGAATTGATAACGGAAGTTGATTAAAATAAACAGACAAGCAAAGTTATTAACGATGGAGATTGAGCCGGAACTTATATGTGAAGTGGAGAAGAGACCTTCGCTCTATGCTACGTTCGAGTCTCAGTATCAAGACAAAAATGTGAAGTAAAGCTGTGAGAGGAAGTTTGTCGTGAGGTTATTCCGAACAGGGGACTTAAAGACTTAAAAACTGACATCATATAACAGTTGAAAAACTTATCTTGATGGTCCCTAAGATCGAGATGTAGGGTATGAAATTTACCTTTTATAGCAATCTTTGACTCACGATTGGATGTATAACATATTTTCCGTCTCTTCTCCAGTAGCGATCCTAGGTCAATAGTTCTGGGGGGGCTAAAGCCCCCCATGTCTTGTGGGTTTAGTATACATTTTAATGTACCAGGAAGCAACACATTTATATATTATACAGGGTGGTCCAAAAGTCTCCCCCCCCCCCCCCTCTTAACTTTTGAACGGATTGAGATAAATTAATGAAACTTGGGGGATCTCTACCATGCAAAGGGAAGTTTGTTTTCATTCAATCACCCACAAGGGGCAACCACCCACTTTGCCCCCAGGCCACCTAACTTATATAATTAAAATTTCAAATTGGAGTGTATATTTTTGATAGCATATTTGGATTCTAAAGTGAAAAATAATAAACTTTTACTTGAAACTTTTTTTTCTATCTTCAATATTTTGCCCCCTATAGGTGGGCAAAGTGGCAAAGTAAGCAAAATTACCCTTCCGATAGTACTTTGTAAAATCTAAACGGTTAGAGATAAATTAATGAAACTTGGGGGATCTCTACCATGCAAAGGGAAGTTTGTTTTCATGCAATCACCCACTAGGGGCTACCTCCCATTTTGCCCCCAGACCACCTAACTTCAAAATTTTGACCTGGAATGTATATTTTTGATAGCAGGTTTAGATTCTACGGCAAAAATAAAAATATTTTACTTCAAACTTTTTTTTATATCTCCAATATTTTGCCCCGTATAGGGGGGAAAAGGTGTAAAAATCGTAGATTTCAGCGCCTGGGGGCAAAATTGTGGTTGCCCCTAGTACGCGAGTGGATGAAATTAAACTTCCCTTTACATGGTACAGATCCCCCAAGTTCCATTACTTTATTTCAAACCTTTGACATTTTATAACGATTTAAGTGTTATTGCTTCCGAGCTTGACGAAGGTAACGGAAGCATTGTGTTCACTTTTGTGGACGAAAAACTTTTATGCCTCCGATTTTAAAAATTCCAAGACAGAAATCCGTTGCAGACATCAGGGAACATTTTTGGTCTCGTGTCTGTCTGTCTGTGTGTCCGCGAATTATGAAACGTGTGACGATAACTTGAGTAAATGTCGACCGATTTTGATGAAATTTGGTAGACATGTTCATTTTGCCAATGCCCAGGACGAGTTCGTTGGACAACGTTATCCGTCCAAGCGTTCACGAGCAAAGCTCACGTAAACGTGAACTTAAAATTTAAAATTGGAATTTTAGGTCGGGGAAAAATTCTATCTTCATCTATTCAATGAGACAAACATTTTTTTCAAATACAATTTTTTAGTAAAACCAACAGCGACACCGCTATGAAGTGTTAGAGATCGCAAAACTATTAATAGTTTTTACACAATAAACAATATTACAATAATTTGAATGTTAATATTACAATAAAGTGCATGACAGGATGCGAGGAAGCTATGTGCCACACTAATTGGCAGTCTATTTTTTTACTATTTCGGAAGGGTTATTTTGCTATCTTTGCCCACCAATAGGGGGCAAAATATTGAAGATAGAAAAAATAGTTTCAAGTAAAAGTTTATTATTTTTCACTGTAGAATCCAAATATGATATCAAAAATATACAAAAAAAATCATTTTGAAGTTGGGTGGCCTGGGGGCAAAGTGGGTGGTTGCCCCTAGTGGGTGATTGCATGAAAACAAACTTCCCTATGCACAGGCCCGGACTTTAAGTGAATGGCGCCCTGGGCTGCTCTCAGCTTTGGCGCCCCCCCCCCCCCCCCCGAGAACGAGTCAATAAAGATAAACATTTTCTAATTTACACTACACTTCTGTTTGAAACTATAAATTGGATAAATGGATTTGTCGAAGGTGTAATAATTTAAAGCAGACTCTTTTAGTTCATTATTTAACGTTTCGACTCATAAGAGCCACCTTCAAATGTTATAAAAATGTCTAATCAAGTCTTTTTTTAACGTCAAATTTTAAATAATTTATTCCTTTTTAAGATGTTAATTGTCATGTAAGCTTAAACTATTTATGTATAAATATTGTTTTTAATCTAATTTCTATCAAGACGATCTTCCACTAATACTAATGGAGGCAAAGGAACAAACCTACACCAACTATTGGTCATTTATAAAAATACATTTTGACTGAAGATGAATCTTATGAGTCAAAACGTTTTATAGTTAATTATAAGAATCTTCGTTAAATATTAAACCTTTAACAAAACCATTAGCGAACGAATTTATAGAAAAAAAAAATACTGGAAATTTTAAAAAACCATACCTAGAAGGGACTTAAAAAAAACAATTGTTGAATGCGGAAAAGCGTTAAAACAGGGTTTCACTGGTTATTGGGTATATAAAAAAATAAGTACATTAAAATTATTGAACTAAAGGAACATTAAGTTGGCTAGGCATTTTTAATTATTTAAAAGATGTTTTCCTGAATTTTAATTTAGCAAAATTTGCTATAACTTCAGAAAAGTTTGTTTTAAGAGTTATTTCATGCTCAGAACACATTAACACCAGAGCATTTAGTTTTTGCATAAGCTTTTCTTCTTTTCGACAAGTTTGATATCATTGAATCAATTATTTTTAGAAAAACTCCAGTTCTAAAAGCCGATTTTCCATCATGTTTCACTTCATTCTTAGTGGTCTCATCTGCAAATATTTTGCGTTTCCTAACCCTGGAATAAGTAGGAGTTTCACACCCATAAACAGCCGCAGTAGATTCTTCGTACATTTCAAACTCGTCTCTTTTTTCTTTGACATATCCTTCTAAAGAGTGGAGCAGTTTAGTAGCCGCTGCAAGATCTATGGTTTGCATTTGTAAGTTGTTGCTACACTTGTCAAACCTTTCTAAGATGTCATTCCATAAAATACATAAAAAATCTATTTCAAAATTTCAAAATTGTTTTTCAAGAGCTTGGGCTTCTAATCGAGCTCCAGGTTTTACTAAAGGGGCCCACACACTTACAGTTTAACTGCAGGGCGTTATCGTATACGATTATCGTAAGGCCAAAATCTCAGACCACCACACATTACCCGTCCACCGCCTGCAGGCAATCGTAAAGAACTACAGATCTGTGCCTGTATGCACCATACACTGTGCGATGAATGCCTGCAGGCCGATATCTGTCGATTTTTAACTGCAGTCCGACGAAGGGAAATAAACAAAATAAAGACGAATTACTCTACACGCCTGAAGGCCGACTGATAGTGTAGGGCGGCATCTTGAGGCACAGGCCGGACAGTCCACGGACTGTCATCTTTCCTTCCATCCGATCCATACCCTCCACACACCTACAGTCCACCTCCGACTGCAGTCCGTCATCTTAAGGAAAACTGACGAGTGTGTCGCCAAGCTCCGTGGACGGACAGATCGTTATCTTAAGTTAAACTGTTAGTGTGTGGGCCGCTTAAGGGATCTTCAGATAACGTCCTCAGAGAATTTTGAATTTCCTTATACCCTTTTACTACAGCTTTCAGGGCATCTGCTCTAGCTGACCACCTGGTATCAGATAGCGACTTTACCACTGGTGTATGGTTTTGATCCAGTGCTATTTTAAAATTTCCCATCTGTAAGTTGACAGAGAGAAAAAATTATAGAGTTCTTGTATAAAACCAAAGAATTTTACCACTTCAGTACAGCATTCAGCAGCAGCGGAACCAACTAGGTTTAGTGAATGCCCTGCGCATGGAACAAAATCTGCAACCGAGTTGTGATTTTTAATCCTAGCTTGCAGTCCTGTGTAGGCTCCGGACATGTTAGATGCATTGTCATAACTTTGTCCTCGACAATAATTAATATCTAATCCAAATTCGGAAAACAGTTCATTACAGCTTCTTCTAAGGAACTGGATGAGTGACCTATCCCAGGCAAAAGTCGTAACAGACGTTCTTTGGGTTCCAACTCTTCCAAAGACACGTATCGAAGCACAATAGCTAACTGATCTGTGTGAGAGCAGTCAGGAGTAGAATCAACAATGAGGGCGTAGTAAAGAACATTTTTAATCTCATTCAGAATTGTTTGAAGCACAACACTTCCCATTATATCAATAAACTCATTGCAAGTTCTCGAAGATAAGTAGGATACATGTCCTGTGCCTTTATTTCCATATTTTGTTATATGTTGAGCAAGGAATGGATCGTATTCACTAATAAGCTCCAGACATCCCAGATACAGCCCGTTGGAAGTAGACCCAAAGTGTTCATCGTCACCTCGAAAAGGTAATCCTCTTACAGCAAGAAATCTTACAACCGAAACTACTCTTGATAAGACGTTTTGCCAGTATTTAAATTCTTCTTCATATTGTGTCGATAACAGGGTATTAACTTGAGTGTTCTTCTTTTGTCTGGTTATGTAAGTGAGCATGTTACATCTGTGGTCAGCTGAGTGTTCGTGCTGTTTTATAAGAGTATGACCATGCTTTCAGTCATTAAAACCGGAACAAAAATGGGATGGAAAAAACGACAGGGAGTACAAAACAACTTCCCAGTTGATGAGGAGAACAGCAGCCAGTCTCTAAAATATATCTCTCCATTAGGGAGTACATCTTTAAATAAGTTAAGGGATAAACTACGTTTTTGATCAGTGTAAACACGCTCAGACTTTGAAAAATCGGCATGCATGTTTTGTTTAGGAGAATTTCCAATAATATTTTCAATAACCAGAGTGTCAAAAATGTTCAAAGTTGCAGGGTCTTCTAACACAAATTCATTAGGCACCTTGTTTACATTGGAGATTGTAGAGTCAGATTGTACAGTTTCTGGGACTAGATTGGATTGGTCAGTACACTGTGGCCGTGTAGGGTCATATAGGCCTACCGAAGTCGACGATTATTTTTTTATTTATTTTTTTTTAGTAAAAAGATGTCTTCGAAAATGTTGCGCCCCCCAAAATCTGGCGCCCTGGGCTATAGCCCAGTCAGCCCATTTACAAGTCTGGGCCTGCCTATGCATGGTAGAGATCCCCCCAAGTTTCATTAATTTATCTCAAACCGTTCAAAAGTTAAGAGGGGGGGGGGACTACCCTGTATGTATGTTGTTACAGTCCTTTCCGGTGGCAATCCTATGCAGTGGCGTATCCAGCGGCAAATTCTGGGGGGGGGGGGTATTCATGTACAACTAATAAACAAAAAACATCTCCGCGGCCAAGTAACAACAACTGTGTTTAGCACGGATTCGTTAGAAATGTTATGCTGATGCTTACTGCAGTACAATATCTTACTACAGTTAATTAATGGGGGGGGGGGTCCGGGGGTTCACCCCAGGAAAATTTTTGAAATATGACCCCTCAAAACAGCGCTTTTATGCATTTCTGAGGTGAAATTGATCATTTGAATCCTGGGGGTGCTAATTTGGTTTCTGGGGGGGCTCAAGCCCCCTTAGCCCCCCCCTAGGATCGCCACTGCTCTTCTCTTAAGAAGATAAATGGCTAAGGACCGAACTCTTTGAATATATTCAATATTCATGTTTGCAAGCTTTTAAAAGATGAGAAAATACTAAAGAGATTCTCTAGGGCTGCGCGGTAGTAGGTGGAAAATCGGTAGCACGTGTGCGTTGAGTCGGTGGGGACCGATTAAAAGTCGGTCAGAACGTGTAATGGCACTATCTACAAAAAGTCGGTCGTCTGCGGGGGCCTTAAGAAACAAACAATATATTTGTTATTGTATGCATTTTTTACACTGAACTGATTTATTTTACCACCCTAAATTTTAATAATGAAGTAAAGTTTCATGGTAAGAACACTGTAATAATGTTTCTAAAAGTTTTTTTAGGTTTTGGCTATCTGCTGTTATTTTATGTCTCCTCACAGCTTTAAGCGAAGTAAAATATTTCAATGAACAATTCTATGATTATTTTTCTATAGACGGATATTGTTCGTGTAAGTGTAAAATAAAACGCTTTTCATGTTGTTTGAAAACGTTTCTCTATTCAGGACTGAAGATGATCCTAATACGTTTCCAAACAACATGTAAAGCGTTTTGTAGAGAAAACTTATCATATAATATATACAAAAAGGTGTCAATAAATTTAAGGTTTATTATTTTATCTACGATTGATACGAAATATAAACATTATATCTCTGTTTAGATGCGTAGAAAGTGATTATTTACGTACTTGTATTCATTGCGCATGCGCGTCTCATAGTTCTGAAGAATTCCTCTTCTTTACCACGCTAAGAAGAACCACGTGGTAAAGAAGAGAAATTCTTCAGCTTTACGCACGATTAGCGAGTTTGTTTACATTTAACAAAACTAATTTGCTATTAATTATTCTTTTATTAAAGTAACTGTTTAATCGAGTTTTTAGTTAAAAACAATGAATGAATCAAGTGGCTTTGACGAAAATATAGAGAATAATACTCCTCCAGATATAATTAATTCGGCAAAAAATACAACTCAAGATTAATGCAATCTTTATCAAGACAAGAGATACGAACTTACATACAGCAAGTTTATTTTTTTCTGTATTTATTATTTAAATCTAACAATCGTAGATAAAGAACGGTACGCAACTCGTGCGAAAACGGTATTTTGCATTGCTCGTGTGGTTTTATACTACCCTCGCTGTCGCTCGGGTGCAAACTCCACACTCGCATGCAAAATGCTACTTTCCGCACTCGACGCGTAATGTACTATAATAAACTGATCTTTAAATTACCAATTCTTCTAAATCTACGTCGGAGTAGTTAACCTTATTACCCATTTTCTTTTTAGTAAAGTTTTAATTTCATTAAAAGAAGACTATGTATTTATTAATACTTACTTTGCATTTTGCAAAAAGCTTTGAACACATTATAATAAATTATATTTAATTTAACATTTTGGTGTAGCCATTGCATTTGACAAATGTTTAAATATAATATATTCTAACGTTGTAATAGAAAAAAGTACTATTGTAATAAAATACTGTCAAATTTTTCAATTTATTATAAAATATTGATTTTACACCTATTAATTATTATTAGTTTTTAACTCGTTTTTCCTACAGTATTTATACTCTGATAATTTTAACAGCGCTATAATAATCTAAACAATAAAAAATAAATAACCTTTCTATTCAGTTGAGCAACAATCAAATTGTCGAAGATATTGTCATTAGAAGCAAACTCCACTACCTATATTTTCTAAAGAAATTGTTATGCAGATCATTGTTTTCGTGAGTATGACATATTATTAAGTTATCTGCTGATTATTTAGTACATCATTTAATATTGCTCCCCTAAATGGATGACAAAAAGTGACAGTCAATAAGGTCTAAAAATAATTATCTATAGTGACTCTAGCGGTTACTAATGGAATTACTAATAGGATTATATTGTTTGACAGATTTGTATGTATATGTTTTATGATCTCTTATTTTATCTAAAGTTTATTTTTCTATTTTTTATATTACTCCTCTCTAGAACCATTTTTTTATAAACTCATGTAAATTTTGATAAGGTTATATTTTGATTGGTTATTTTATTTGCTAATGAATTCGCTAAAACAAGGAACATATGAAGTTAGGAAGAGCCGTTCTAAATCGATAATCAAGATGATATTGGACAAAAGGAAAACTAAATTATGCTTTGTTATGTGTATTTTTGATCGGGAAAAATTCACAAATAGTAAGTTTAGTTAATAGATATTTTTTAGTATATTTCAATAACTTTAAAAAGGATTAAAATAGTTATTTTAAAAATGTGGCTCAATCGTCAAGATTATATTAGAATTATATAACGTAAACGCATTTAATTCTGTCCAAATATTCTCGACGTTACATTTAATGGCAAACGCTTTGATGGATAACAGTGTTAAAACGACATAGATAGCTTTAATAATAAACGAAATAAGTCTTCAAATCTATTAGTTATTAGTTAAATTACCATCAGACCTAAAATACAACCTCCACTGACAAATTACGAGGGACAGAATGTAAATATTTTTCACATAGTATGCTCGTATTGCTGATATTATATATAAGTTGTTGTGTCCTCTTTTATTTTATTAACATCAACATCATGGGGTTTTCCCCAATATGATGACAGGGTAAAGATTATCATATTAGTCCCCACAGTGGGAAAAAAAAGTTATTTATGCAACTAGGCAGCAAAAAGGAATTTTGCTGACAAGTTTTTAGGTTTTAGTTCCGAGCCGAAGGCGAGGATAGGCTAAACAAATTTACTGACAAGGCGAAGCCGAGGCAGGAAAATGTTAATTACCTGCTAAGGTGTAACCGAAGCAAGTAAACTATAAACTAGTCAGCAATGATCCTTTGCTGCATAGTTACATACAATATTATCTACTAACGGCAGAAAAATTACACTAATTATTATATTCCTTCTTTAATAGAAATTAAAAGAAATTTAAAGAAATGAAAGTTGCAAAAGTATGAAAAATTTAGATAACAGCTGTTAATAAAAAAAAGTGGTAACACTGAATTCGTTTTGCCTTTGTTTTGTTTTAACATAATGACTCAAACCTTCGTATTTTTACAACTTTAATTCTTTAAATCTTTAATTTATTAAAAAAGGAAAATAATAATTAGTGTAATTTTTCTGCCTTTAATAGAAAAAATATTGTATATAACTATGCAGCAAAGGAAACATTCCTGACTCGTTTAAAGATTACCTGCTTCAGTTACACCTTAGCAGATAATTAACATTTTCCAGCCTCGGCTTCGCCTCTTCAGTCAAAATAAAATCTTCCTGACTCGGCATCGCCTTGTCAGTAAAATTGTAAATTTCCTGCCTCGGCGTCGCCTCTGCAGTAAATTGTTTAGCCTATCCTCGCCTTCGGCTCGGAACTAAAACTTAAAAACTTGTCAGCAAAATTACATTTTGCTGCCTAGTTACATAAATAACTATTCTTTCTTCAATCTATAATTTCTTTCTTAATCTAATTGTAAAAAACATTTTTTTCTTAAATCAAAAATAGTTATTTGTAGTCTAATAGTTGGTTATATGAATCTGTAAAGCCACCTCTAACCAATAATACTTTTGATGAAGTTTGAACTTGTTTTTTGGGCTGTCTTGAAAAATGTTCAAAACCCAGTTCTCAAGTTTGATGTTCAATTTGGTTTATCCCATCGAAACGAAAGGTGGATGCAATCAAAATCTCTATTTATAGTAGTCTTATTATGGCTTTCCCTAGTTAGTTTTAGTTCTAATTTAAAATTTCTCGTTGAATTTCAGAACAATTTAATAAAAGTATTCATAATAATTCTGTATACAATTGTTTTATTTGTTCAGGTCAGTGCCACCATCTTTGGACGATTTGCCTTCGGAGGAGATAAGTTTCAAAAGGGTAAGTTTGTGTAGTATTAATAAAAGTCAGAAATTGAGTGTCATTATTCTATTGATTACCTTTACATACGGGACTTTTTAGTTTAGGGTACCAATTTGGTGGTTTATGTGTACCAAATAACTGAAGTCTCATTGCTTTAGAGTAAGTTGTGTATTCACCACGTAATTAAAACTATTAAAATTACGTAGTGACTGTCAGGGCTTAAATATTACATCAAATAAATACATAAAAGAAAGGATTACATATTAAACTTACATACTTAAAAAAGGAATTTATTATTGAAATTTACAATTCAATATCATGGTTCTTAATTGTTCTATATTATCGGTAATTTTCAGGGGGTTCATTGGGTACTCCCAATGAACGAATTCTGCATGGGTCAAATGCAGCCGAAGGTCAGTTTCCTTTTATGGCATTGACTATTCTTGCACGATTGGACTCGGAAAAAACTTTTTTGCATACTTTGTGTGGAGGAGCTCTTATTTCTGATTGTTGGGTAATCTCTGCTGCTCACTGTATCAATGGGTAAGTGAGATTGTTTTTAATACTGCCACATAAATGGATGGTATGCATGAATTTAATAGAGGGTGAAAAAAAGACATTTGGCTAAGCTTAATTGTTCTGTAAGGTTTTATTTTGGACTAAAGTAACAAAATGTGTAACCAGGTTTTCCGCCAAAGGTTTTTTACGTAGATTATTGCGCATGTTCTGGCTGAACTGTATCACTAAAAGAAGCTGGAGAAATTGTTTCTTATAAAATCTTCAAAGAGATAGATTTCTAACAATTATTAAGAAGATAGCTAATAATACCTTTTTTTTTATAAATTTGAATTTTCAGAAGTAAGCCGCCAGTTGAAATTAGTTTAGGTGTAATAAGCAGAGTGGACTTAGCCGGAGGATTGACTTTCCAGGTTCCAGGTTCAGCAATCTTTGCTCATCCAAAGTTCAGAATAACTGATCCCACTACGCCAGATGTTGTTTTGTACAAACTTCCTACACCTGTAAAATTGAACAGTAAGTTAATTATATAATTTTTTTTGCCCAGAAAGCTATTTAAAGTTGACCAAATAAAGTAATTGAAGAGCTTCTGCTCTAAAGATTTGCTTTTGCGTTAGCACGATAAATTTTATTGTCTAGCGATGACTCATACCTTATAACTACATAAATTATAAATGTTATAAGTGATTCGGACGGTGAATTACATGCTAAAGATGAAAATCCTTTGATTAATCCTTTTGTCGTGAATGATTCAAGATATGAACAAATAAAATAACAAGTGATTGAGAAAAGAAAGAGCTAATTAAAACAAGATATGTTATAAGGAATGATAAGTTGAGTGATAATTAATTTATTAATAAGTAATCGCATTAAGTAGTGTAATAGGAAATTTTGCATTAAGTTTGTCTTAGTTGTCATTAAAATAGTGAACCTCTAAAACAAGTGGATAGCTGTCAAAACTTCAATCAAGTTACCTGTAAGTGTTTTATATGAAAATGTTATTAAAAAAATGAAGAAAAAGCAATATCGTGAACTAAGCATTTAAAAGCTAGGAATTTCCTGTGCTTTAACCTAACTACATAAATTGCTTCCAGGAATAGATAAAGCATTCTTTTAGAACAATGAAAATATTAAAACAAATACTCAAGGGTTATACTTTATATATGTATGTACTTGTATTTATTCTTTTAAATACTTATTTAAGTTAAAAAAAGTACCTAATTTTCTTTTGAAAACAAGTAATAAATATTTATGTTGCTTATGTTAAACAAAGAACATCCTAACATCAAGGCGATACACTTGGCTAATCTCCCGAAAAATTCTGTCTCCAATTTTGACGATAAAAAGGTCATAGCACTTGGCTGGGGAATAACCGAAAGTAAGTTTATCTAAATATTTGTATTTAATGTATATTACTTGAAGAATTGGAATCAAATTTTTAAATACCTTGCTTTACTTTAAAGACTTTGTAACTCATCAAAAGAGAGGAAAACAGTCTGAATTAGGTAGCGCCCGAATTCGGGGTGATCATATGAAGAGGTCAGTAATAATTAAATTGCAATCGAATTAAGTTTTTTCTTAAATTGTAATCTTTCTTTAATATGAGTGCCCCAAATTCGAGAAAATATCAAGATCTTTGTTGGTATAATGATTTTTTAAAATGTCCACCGAAAAAAAAATTCATTGAAAAAAATGTTCATCGACCCTCCCCATATCATTATAATCCTACCCTCCTCCTCTCATAAAAAAATAAATGAACCCCTAAACAAAAAAAATTGGAAATCACTCAACTTAGAGGGGTTCGGATAGAAAAAAGTATACAGTAAGTACCATCTTCAAAGTGTCCCCAACACCCTTTAGATGTGTATGCATTTTTATTCATGAAATAACCTAAAAGAATTACCCCCTTCCGTTTGTGCAAGATATTTAAGAACACCCTGTTTATTATAAATTATAATATTGTAGCTGGTCCAATAATCTCCAAATATATCAATAATCCGTAGCTAAGCGTTATTATTAGGGCTCGGTTTGATATGCTCGATAAAATCTCCAGATATACTAAAAAACCACCTGTTTTATGCTCGAAAAAAACCCATAATATGCTGTTAAATATGCAGAATATGTTCGAAAAACACTGTTTAAAACTATAGAGAGGACAGTGGAACGAAGAAATCTTCGTATATCTTTATATCTTAATCTTTTTATTCGTATATCTTAAAAAAAAATTGTGTATGTTTATATACGAGTATTATTTTCAAATTTTATGTATGATACACTGCTATATCCACAAGTTTCAAGTATATGTATGAGAATTTTTATTGTAAAAGTTATAGTTTAAAAGTTTATTTACAAAATGTTCGGTATTAGGTGAGTCAATGAAGTAGATTGGTATTGGTCTGTACATCAAGATTTTTTCCATATTTTCACTTTGAAGTGATTTTCTTAAATCAGTCAATAAAATCTTTCGACATCAATTGACACGAGAGGTAAATACTTAACTGATGCTGCATCTTGTGCAGAGTAGTTTGGAAGATCGTCTGACATTGCTGACTCACCGCGCAGCATTCTTCCTAAGTCCAATCCTCTCCAACTGGGATTTTTAACCAGCTCGAACTCAAACTTTTTTAGCATGGAACATGCATTTGAATAAAAACAAAGTATTTAGACGAAAAACCACAAGAATATGCATTTATTTGCTTTTCTGAAAACAGCCGTTTTATGCACTTATATGCTCGATAAATTTAAATTCTGTTGGTCCCAGAAAAGTGAAAATACCACCAAAAGGCTTCTTTCAATGAGTACTATTCAGGAAACAAATACGCAAATATGCTCAAATCCGAGCCCTAGTTATTATTATGTAAACTTATGTATTTTTTAAACTCATCATTAGATCCATTTATTAAAGATATTAATTTACATCGTTTAGAGACTGTATACATTATATAGCGCAATTTCTAAACCAGAATAATATAATAGTTAATTTAATATTGTACACATATTGATCAGTAATAAATTTTGTGTTGTAGCTGGAAAAAGCAGTAAAGTCTTGAAGTATACTACTATCAAAGTATTTTGTAACGCCCGATGCCATTTGCTGTATCCAGAGATATCAAAGGCTTTTATTTGTACAGAAAAGTTCACTAAATACTCTGGTCCCTGTTCTGTAAGTTATACTCGTATTTATATTTATTAAGTTCTATAAGTTCTAATTTGTAAGGTGCGGTGGTTGAAAAACGATATCAAAATCCTAGAGGCTAAGTTGAACCTGACCTTTACCTGACAGCCTACAGCCTATGAAGACAAATTATAATAAATCACCATGAATCCATTCACTTGTTTAGTCCCCTGAAGTGATTAGTTTAAAGCTGGATAGAACCGAGCCGCCAATGTGAAGTCGGCGAAAGTTGTGGTCAATATGTACAAACATTAGTTCCAGTCCATTAATACATTGGATATTGGATACATTGGTTTCATAATATTATGTTCCACATAGGCAGTTTCAAGCCAGTTGGCCAAGCTGGAAAGAATAGCACAGATTTTTTAACAATAAAATTACGCGGACAAATTATATCCAGGGTTCTTAACACCTTTTAAATACAATTCGTGATAATTTTTTACAAACTAATTTTAACATGAAGGATAACAGGAATTTCAGCTTTTGGAAGTTATTAAATTCTAAATTTATCCCCACTATCCTTTCATTCATAAAGCCGAGTTCCCATGGGGAGTGAACACTCTACAGTGCCACGCTAGAGGGAAGACTGTTGTGACCCACGCCTGGAGGGGGGAAGAAGAGTGAACAAGCGGAGAACCGTGGACAGTTTACACAGGATAGAGATCACGCTTCTCAGTTTATCCCAGGGAGCCAACCATGAACGACATGGGCGCCCATATGGGGGGGCAAACAGGGGCGCTTGCCCCCCCCTGGAATACTGATCCATTTTTTTTTAAAAAACAAATGTAAGACTTTTTAAGTTCAATTTATAAATATTTAAAAAAAAAAACCATTAGGGTAATAGCGTATATTATAATAATTCTTCGTATGTATAGTTGTAGTGTATGAAATTAGTACAAAAAAAAATATATATAAAAAAGTAAGAAATTTATAGATAAAATATTGAAGCAAAGGAGCAAGTTATTATAGTATGAAACCGGATGAAACGTTTCATTCTTGCAGTATTCTTCTTGTCGAAGTTTATCAAATTGTATCGTCTCACCTCTCTCTCTTGATACCCTAAGGACACCCTATATTGCCATTATAACACTCTCTTATCAATTCTATCACTATCTACTAATCCTTTTTTACTTTCAATTATATACAAAATTACACGTTGAATGGAGTTTTTTGTTGGAGGGAGGGATGATGATACATGCGCACAGATACTAAATAAAAGTCAAAATAAGATCAGTCCTTTCTGTTCCGTCTTAGCCCCCACAAAGAAAATTGTTTATTCTCTTTTGGAAATCTCGGAACCTCTAACATTAAATTCAGTTTCTACTGTCCGTGGCTTGTTTATCAAAATGGATATTCGCAAATAGATAATGCCCTATTTTAATAAAACTTTTTTATTGTTACTTTAAAACCATTTATTTTTTTATTAGATTATAGAATATAAAAATGTTTAAGTTTGAAATCTATAATTAAATTGCGAATATGATAAAACAAATTAATATGTGTATACATATATATATATATATATATATATATATATATATATATATATATATATATATATATATATATATATATATATATATATATATATAATTATTTTGGCCCCCCCCTAAATTTTGGACTATGGGCGCCCATGATGAACGAGCTTCCATTCAACCATGAAGTTGTGCCGCGTTGAGTTCAGTTTTTAGTGGTATTTTAGGAGAAAGGTTAAGACAGTCACATGGACGGATAAAGCGGAAGAAAAGGCGTTATTAGGTCAGGAAGAACCCATTGCTTCGCTAATTCTTTTAGCTGCTGCCATTCTGAAATCTCTATTTTTATAATCTGAACAGCTCGAATCATATAACACTGGCTCACTGGAACCGGAATAAAACTCTAGAAACATCATAGTTTCACTGTCTTGCAATTTAAGAATATGAGCCGACGCCGACGGCTCAGGCATAGTTAGTATCTTTTAAAACAACGTGTTGCCTCTTTGAAACTTGGCTGGTGACTGGAGTATTCACGCCTGAAAATTAAATATGTTTGATATGGAGAGTGAGCGATAGTGAACTATCCTCACGTCAGAGGAGAGTTCACTGAGACACGTTCACACGGGTCGAGTTCACTCTACAGTGAGCCACTTTAGAGCCACTTGTTCACTCCCCGTGGGAACCCACGGGGAGGCTTAACTTTGCATTTATGATTTTGTTGCATGTGTCATCTCTTATAATTTCAAGACATACTCTTAACGATAATATTCTAATTTCTAACGTCTTCATAACCTAAAATAACGAGTGAAGTGTTAATAGTATTTTGGGTGTTATAGGGAGACAGCGGTGGCCCGTTGATTACTAAAGGAAATAATGGCGCATACGAACTTATCGGAATTACTTCTCACACTAAATCTGAAGAGCCTTGCTTCGATCCTTTCAGCGTAGATGTGTACACTTATGTACCATACCATCTAGAATGGATTAATAATATAATGTCTTCACATTAGCCTAAAACATCTATTTACATGTATTTCAAAAAATATAATTACAAATTAAGGGAAACCTATTCTTTTCACTATGAATTTATTAATAGTAAGGCAGTATAAACATAACACACTTCACAAGCCTTAAGAAAGTTATAGCTTTATGGGGTTGTCAATTTATAATGTTCTGGAATCTGGAAACGGGATTGGAAGTAAATCACCAAGTTTCACAAGTAACATGTTTTAATATTTCATCCATGAAGTTCAAACATTTGTTTAAAACCTTAATCCAAAGATATATTGTTAGATTGAAAAGTAATTGTATCGATACAATCAGTGTTGCACTGAATAAGTCAGTGTTGGACTGGCCAGGCTGGTAAGTTAATGTTTTTTTTGATATTTTATAATTTCACAGCTCGAACACTCATTAGGCAATGGACTAAACTTGAAAATTTGTTTTCTGCTTCTATCATTTTGGATTTATTCTTAGTAACTTCGCCTGTTTCTGAAAAAAGGTAATACCTGGAGATCATGCGTAGGATGAGGTGATTCACGCTTTGTTACTTGTTACTGCTATCCACAAATTTAAAGCATTGTATTTTAACATTTTGGACTGTGATATGAGAATTATTGAAGAACGGTTTGTTCTAAATTAGGATTTATTAAATGAGTGTGCTATTTTGGCTCCAAAAAACTTTTGAAAATTTTTGAAAAAAGGTCACCCGCCATGAATTTTCGTTAAAGATTTTGGTTTACGACTTCGTTAACCAACAGTGTCCAATTAAACAACAATTAGCAAATCAGATTTTATGTTGAGCAGCAATGAAACAGTTTGCCACCCAGTATGATGTTTTCAAGCTCTCCAGCTCAAGCTCCTTCTGGAAAGAGAATGTGTAAAAGATAGGATGAAGAAGGGTTAAGTGATAATGACGTAGCTTGTGACTTTGTGTAGAACTAATCCTATCGTTGTGTTTCCAATGTTTACCATGGGCTTTTACTGCACTGTGTGGTCTGTTTTCTCAATCAGCCTTAGGTCTTCTCTCGGCCGGGAATTTTCAAGTTAATTAATGCTAATGAACTGTGAAAGACACTTAAACCAAAAATAGTAACAAACGTGAAATAGTAGATGAAATTGCATGTACAAGGGACGAACTTAGGAAAAAACTAATGATGTAATTTTGGTTACTCCGTTTAAATAATATTTTAGCAATATCAAGAAAATTTTTAAAATATCTATTTGAACCACAGTCAGTTTCATTATATTATGTAAGCCTACTTTATTGCCTCTTCAAAGTATTTTTCTTCAAATCAAGTTTGATTTTTCGTTCCATATATACATTGACATTTTGTCATAAAATAATGTTTTAAAATTAGATTCTTATATTAAATAAAATAATATAATAATTCCATCTTCTTAAAAAAAAAAAAAAAAAAAAATTGTGGCCTAAGTAGAGTATATGACGTCATAGTTAATATTTGATAATTAATCCTCTACAAAATTGCTATGATGTATATTCAGTATAAAAATTAAAACATACGAGGGGGCCTACGACTAAAATTTGCCGAGGGTCCAGAAAGATGCTAGTCCGTTACTGAGTGCCAATTGAATTCACAGATTACACTTGGATCAATTTATAAACAAACAATCTGTAAATATTTAAGTTTTGTTATACGCAGATCAGTTTCGACCTATCTCATAATTTATCAGTGAATTCGCACTCATAAAATGCACCTTTTTTGTTTTTTTTTTCTCAATTAACGTTACGTTAACAATGTATCAAATATTAGTAACCTGTTTCTGTTAAATTAAAACTAAGAATGATACTTTGTATGCCCTCTTTTCCTTAAATTATAAATCTTAAATGTAAATTATTTTCCAATCTGGTGGTTTTTGAGTAGGATTATATTTTAGCGTGTACGAGACTTGTTTTTTTAAAAAGCAATGTCGGACGGAAATAGAGAAGAAATAATTAAAATAATACTTGACAATTACACAGCCCTTGAAACTAATTTATATTTATTAAGATTATCATAGTATACGTTATTAAATAAAATCAGCTAAGCAATTTCTTTTTTGTGTACATAAATTTAGTTGTCTTGGTCATGATCATCTCCATGATGATCAGGATGATGGTGCCTAGGTTCAGGTTCTGTGCGAAATTTGAACGGTTTGATGATACCGCAAGCTATGGTGTTATGTTTTTCTTCGCCGTATAAGTCTGGTTCAGCATCGACGCCTAGAGCATGTCCGATTATTGAAGTCCGTCCATGAAATCTTATTTTTGTCGAAGTAACATTAAGCTCAGCAACTCCTTTGTCATTAGCTTTGATATTAGCTACATCTCCTACATGAACACCATGTCCTTCCTTTAAAAAAGATACATTTGTTTTGTATGTTATTAGTATATTAGTATAAGTATCTTCATATTTACTTAGTAAATAATCTAACAAAGGGACAAATCATTTTTAATAACTAACTATATCTTTTTCCAAATCAGAATGCATTAAATATTCTGGCGAGGAAATAACAGCTTAAATTTATAATTTGTGTATGCGATTATGTAATTACTGATTTGGAGAAGATCATATAGTTCTATTCTCACTCGAAGATACGCTTTAAAAGTAATACATTTAAATAAATTTGTATGACTAGTTTTAAAAAAATCGGTCCGAGACAACTCAGACAAACTTTCTCATATATGAGTTTATAATTACTTAGCCCAGTGTTTCCATTTATTAGTTTTCAAATGTACATTTAAATATTATTGAACATTTCATCAAAATTTATCATAAAAATAACTTCTCCTGGTCGGGGAATCGAACCCGGGCTCTCTCCGTCCGCGTTTTAAGCTAATATCTCAGGAACTAGATTTTTCCCGGGAAAACGGCTTATATCGTTGGATTCGTATTCAAATGGACTACATTTTAGAATTTTTTAATCAAAATCGTCGGAACCGTTTTCGAGAAATAATTTTTTTTTCATGTTTTTTCAGAGTTTTTGGGGGGTAGCGCCTCCAAATTTAGAGCTAAAATTCATTTCTCGATTTCGCCTCGGGGTATGATTTTTCTGAACATGTATGCCAAATTTCGTCAAAATCGGCCCAGTAGTTTGGGCTCCAGGCGTCTGCACAGACGACAGACAGACGACAGACGACAGACAGACGACAGACGACAGACAGACATTTTTTAAAAACCACTTTTTTGGACTCAGGGGACCTCAAAACGTGTAAATCCATCAAATTCTCAAATTCGAATTTTCGCGCCATCACAATACTTTCTCTTTATATGAGAAAGTAAAAATAAGTGGAGAAAAAAAACTTCCTTCGTGGGTATCGGCTACGAACGAGAGACTCCTTACGCAGAGAATCTATCAATAATTTCTACTATCAATCATTATTGCCGATTTAATCCATAAGATATGGAAGTCACAGTGAGAGCTTACGCATAGCAGTGGCGTAGCTAGATCATTGGGGGTCCCCCGCAAAAAATTTTGGGGGCCCCTCACCAACGAAAATCGAAAATCGATGAGCAAAAAAAAAAAAAAAAAACAACTCTTGTGAAAAAAAAAAAAACGCAGGATTGGGGGCCCCCTCGACGACGTTGGTATTTGGGGGCCCCAGCCGCAATGCGGGCCCGCGCGGGCCCATAGTTACGCCACTGACGCATAGGAAAATAATACACTGCTTATTGATCAGAGACACTTTTTTTTACATTTTTGCGGTTAAGGCTTCGTTGTCGACATTGAAGAAACAATAATAAAGTAGTCCCGCGCCACTAGACCTGCCTACAAGACAAGTAGGTAGGTGATAGTTTTAATTTGTAAACCTCGTTATTTTAGTCCAGGAGATTGCGTGCAAAAAAGTGTCTGACTAACATCAAGCTAGAATTTTGTATACAAGTCAATCTTTTAGCGCCTTTTAAGAATATCTTGTCGGCTAAGTTCGTCTGCGGGACATAGCTTGGCAGTAGGCGTTTGAAAAAAACAAACCAGTGGAGAGCGGCCATATCTCACCAATTATGGTGGACAATGTGATTTTCATGATCCTGAGTACAGAATTAGTTAGTAGACCGAAAATCAAGTTGATGTTAGTTGGTCCTTTGACAGGTGACCATGTTGAATTTTAGTAATATTTGAATAACTAACCTATTAAGTGTGCAAATAACATCGACTTGATTTTTGGTCAAAATAACATTGTCCACCATAATTGGTAAGACGTGGCCGCTCTCCACCGGCTTGTTTTTTTTCAAACGCCTATTGCCAAGCTATGTCCCACAGACGAACTTAGCCGACCACATATTCTTAAAAGGCGCTAAAAGATTGACTTGTATACAAAATTCTAGCTTGAAGTTAGTCAGACATTTTTTTTGCACGCTAGCTCCTGGACTCCTGGACTATTTGGCCTTGTATCAGTCGAACCTTGAAAGATCGGACACCCGTCATAATTAATTAAAAATATTGCTTCAAATTTTATACACATCTTTTGTAAGACCCAACAAATTGATATCACAGTGCCTTTTATTGGAAGATAGAATAAAATTAAGATTTTAGATTATAAATAAGATACCAAAAAAGAAAAAAACTGAGATCTATTCCAAATCGTCATAAGCCTTATATGTATAAGGAATTAAAACCCCGACGAATAATAATTGATGTTTAACTTAAAAATGATAAACATAAAACTAGAAGTATTAAAGTACTTACGTTATCAGGGTCGAAATGGTCACCGACGTTAGCACATTTATTTGAAATGTCTTTGTTTTCGTGAATGTGAACTCCGTGAACGCCTTCTGACAGTCCTAAAATTTTACCTATCACCTGCGTTGTATTTTCGTCTAGTTTTATAAAAAATATTATCCCTTTAACATTTTCTGATCCTCAGGTCAATTCAGCAAAATGCTTCCAACCTCTGAAAGACAAATTATATTATTATTAATAATTTAATTGTAGTAACTAACTAAAACTACTAAATCATCTTGTTGTTTTTTTAACCCTAAAAACTTATACATAAGAAAACCCTATAGACCCAAAAACATATAGAAACTATAGTGTTTTATTCACAAATGAAACTACTAATTTTGTAAATGTATATTTATATAGGTCATGTAAGTAAATACATGTAAGGAAATACTATAATTATTTTATAATTATAACCTATTTAAAAAGAAAAACTACAGCTATTCTTATTAATTGTGATGAGAGAGTTAGTAAACTGATTTAAATATAAGTTTATCTTATTGAGAGAACTTTACTAAATATTATTTCCTATAGTCTACTCAAAAAAGACCCAAGGAGAAGCTTAAAATGATAATATGAGTGAGCCTTTCAATCTCTTGTATCCCGAAGTATTCAAGGCTATGCTTTCCGCTTCTTGCCACCCTGACAGTCAGAGGGACGTGGAAATTTATACACATAGAAATAATAATTAAAGAATATTAGGACTGGTCAAAGAACAATTTTCAGGACAAGAATAAATATGTAATGTTTTCTAATTAAATCTAGTTTAGTGAGGTTCTAGGTCCTCCGGTGGTGACCACGTCCAAATACTAAACGCTTTTTCAGGAGTGCTCAATGATGCCCGAAGCAAAATAATGCCAAGAGTAAAAAGTTCTTATTTTAAGCCACATAATCTAAATCCAGTCTTTAAAATGTCTTCCTGTTCCCCTTTTTCTTATTTTAAGTACTGCTGCTGAGCACTTTAGTGCTAAAAGTGCTTAGCAAAGTGCGTAGCACTTTCGTGCTCAAAATGCTTAGCATTTTTTCTGCATGGGCTTCCATCCATCAATACGGGCAAGAGGGAGCTCGAGATGGCTCCAAAGAAATATCAAAGCCCCCGCTAAAGAAAAGCCTGCCCTCCTTATGAAAAAATAAGACAGACGCCTATGTAACATAGAACCATGCAAACCGTGTCTTTCTGTCTGCAGTAGTTCCGGAGATATTGAGTGGTTCATAGTTCATGTTATGTGGACATCTTGGATGCATATAATATAGGAGAAATAATAGTTTCTTCTTTTTATCACTAAATAATGTTTTTGATGCAATTTCTTATACAAACCTTATGTCTTATGTGTGTCCTACAAAATGAGGGGTCAAAAATATTTAGTCACCTTGGAGGAGGGCCTCAAAAGAAATCTAGCAGTCGGGCCTCAGCAGGTCAAGTTACGCCTCTGACTCTGCCTTTAACTAGACCAGCTCACAGACGTCGGGACGTACACTGTACTCTGAACACTGTGCACGTACACTCTTAGAGAACCCGGTCGCCACCGGAAGACCTAGACCTTCATTATAATTCTACCCGCGGAAGCCTAAGAACTTTAATTTAGAGAGGTTGTTAAATTTATTTTTCATCCCCCCCCCCCCCCCTATTACTTTTTGCATCCCCCTACCACCCATTATTTCTTTATCGCCATGGATCATGCCCTAATAGACAAACATTATTACGTACTGATTTAAAAAAATGTCTCTACTTTAGAAATTGAACGTTTGGTTTGTTTGTGAAATTGTTATTTTGATTGTTGATAAGTGCAATCTAATTTTGAGATTATGTACTATCTAAATATACACCTCTTAAACATTCTATTCCTACTTATATTTATAATGATATCTTATTTAAAAAAAAAAAAAAAAAAAAAAAAAAAACAGTAAATTTAAAAATTATAATTAAATACATACCTCTGAAGTGCAGCTTCCCACGAAAGCCACGAAAAGCAACAATGATAAATGAACTTTCATTATTCTTCAAATTGGTTCTGGTAGCGAATTCTTGATCAACTGACTTAATTGTTTAAGATGTGTTCCTTTTATACAAAGAAATTTAAATAAAATTGCAATAGTTATGTGGTAAAATTTACACTTCAATTTCCGATAAGTAACTATGATTTATTATTGTTTTATAAAAATAACTCTGATAACATGATATAATACTTGATTTTTTTCAGTTGCAATAATGCAACTGAAAAAATTAAATGGCATTTAATATAAGTAATTAATCAAACGATTGTGTATAAAAATAATGTTGAACTATGTTGAAACACTATCCAATGATTAAAATTTCCACTCTTACATCCTATACTCTGTCATGTAAATTGTGATAAATTGTGTCCTTATCTCCAAACAAAATTTGGAATAGAAGTGACTAAAAGTATAATGTTGTTTCTCCAATGTGTGATAGCGACCCATCATGAAAGAGGTGTAGTTCAATAACCAAACAACATCTTCACACTAAAAATTGTAATTGAAACAATTGGCCGATTTCGGCTGTTTTGAAGCAGCCTTCTTCAGATAATCTAGAGGTTACTGAATTGACTTGGAAAGTACAAAAGTGTGAAGTCAATTCAGTAACCTCTAGATTATCTGAAGAAGGCTAAGAAATGTGTATGTGAAATGTGAAGATGTTGATTGGTTATCTTTCATAAAAAGTATAATAATTAAATTGGAGGTTTCGTCTTGGCCGGAACGCTAAAATTATACCAGATACCTCTAAAGGGTCCTACTGTGCAGTTATCCGCCTATAAAATGTGTCCTATAATCAGTGCATTTATCTGAACAAGTGTGTAGGCTTCACTCAGTTCCGTCTTCAGTTCTCTCAGTTCTGGCATGACAAATACAACAGTTGACTAGAGGTGGTAACAAACAGACTATGTAAACTGTACGATTAACGACTATGTTACATTTTAACTGTTCAATGACCATGTAAACTGTAAACTGTACGAGTAGAAGCTTTAGGAGCAGGAGGTCCCTAACAATAATGAAACATCATAACTCCGATTATATTTTTCTTATTATAAACGTTTTACTGCATAGGAATATATTTATGATAAAATCTTATGTTGTGCCACATCATTGAGATTCCAGATACATTTCAGGGATTTATCAGGTCAAAATTTGAGTAGTATGTAATGCGCAAGTAACCAAATTAAAAATAAATCATTATGCCTAAGCTATAGAGGCCACAGCCAAAGGTAGATTTGAAATTGCGCAAGAGAAGTCTATACTAGATATTATATTATTACCAATAATATGACCATGACCAAATATTTATTATTTATAGAACGTATATTTTAAGTGAATTGTTATTATTATCTGGAAGCACGTCAATGCCCCGGCCAAGTCGAGCACAGCCGCACCATTCTTTACTAGAACCATCTCATGGCATTTTGGACCCTCCTCTATCTCTATCACCTTATTAAAGATACTTAGATATGTAAAATTAATTTGAAATTTGAGTCCATTACAAACTGAACCAGAAATAAAAATTTCACATCTCTACCTATATTAGTTCAAAGATAAATGAGCCTAAAGTTTTATTTATTAAGTCACTAATCTATTGACTTATCGTAAGTCTAAGGAACTTCTAGCACTCCTAGAAACGTGAAATTTTGTATATAGGTAGAGGTAGAGTTTAATGTAAAAATAAGGGGAATTTACAAAATTCGAAAAAAATTTGGTTCTTGGGCCCTCTCAAGGCGAATAGAAAAATCGGCTATGCAAAATTAATAAAAAATTATAACCTACGCTACTAGCGCTTACACTAGATAATTGTTTAATTAAATTTGAACACCCCCATTGTTACATACTTTTCTACTTTGTTTTTTCATTTCAAACCCTTTCTTCTAAACAGAGATAATTATTTCCAGCAACTATTTGTTTCCTATTACGTCCTTTCCTTATCTTTTGTATCCTTTCTTAAATAATAAGTACATATTACGAGTTCAAAAAGAATAAGAGGCTAAGAAACGAAAATTACTTACAAAAAGAAGTGAAATCCCAACTAAAACACGTGTAAAAAAATAAGTCAAGTCTCGCTTAGCGTGAGATAATCGGTTTAGCCAAGTCTCCCCATGTCCAAGTAAGTTCTACAAGATCTAATACATCCAGTTCAAATAAGGGAAGTTGTTTGTCTGTCCTTCACAAACAAACTTTTCTTTTCCAAATCACTCTACATGTTACAAATATTTGGACTATGGCTAAACCAAAACCCATGATCGCACGGACTTGGTTTATTTTTTTACACATGTGTTTTTGTTGGGATTATTATTCATTATCCAGTGTACCAGTGCAGAAATTGAGTAGTATGTAATATGTAATGCACAAAAAACCAAATTAACAGAATCTACCACTTTTCTTAGTTTTTAAACTCTTTAATCCAACCCTCGACCTATTCTGTCTCCAATGGAACGTATCCACATTGATTAATTGAACGAAGCGTAGAGATGAACCGTTTATTCAGAATTTAACGATAAAGTTTCTTCGCTTTATCTAATGAAAAACCATATAATCTCCCTGCCATCTGAAGAGGCAGTACTTTATAAACTGATTGAAATCAGTTTCATAATTTAGTCTGTAAAATCAAAAGTAACTTCACAGCTGATGGGACTCTTTATGGATATCAAAAGAACATTTAATCTTGTTTTCCGCTGAATTCATCAGCCAATCTGATACTGACCATAGTGTTCACCCAGCTATATAGCAGTCTCTTAGACTAGCTAAAGTTAAGGGAACCGTATAAAAGTTCTTTCAACATTACTCTGGTATCTTCAGGTAGATTGTCACTTAAAGCTTATTCTGAATATTCTGAAAGACGGTATTACATACAAATTTATGCAGTCAATGTAGCGGTTCTGGTTAAGGCAAAGTTCACTAGCACAGTATTTGAGCTAGCATCCCGACAAAACAATCTTGACATTATTCACAAGCAAAATAAAATAGGATGGCAGAACTGATGCTGATAAGTGGTAAGAAGCTTTATAGTACGGTGCAATTAGACCAAAACCCTAACATCCAAAGTAAAAGTTTCCCTCCAACTTCAAGTTGTTCTATGCAGTCTACATATTGTTTGGTAAAAAGTTACACCATTTTGAGCGTCGGGTTTGGCGGGGAGGGGGGGGCAAAGTTGGTAAATTAGTAGTTTTACCCGTTTTTCTTAAATATTTCGAAAAATATGCGTTTTAGAGCAAAAAGAGCTATATACAAAAATAATCTACATTAAATTTTGAACAAAAATGGTCTAGTGCATAATCTTCCCAAAGTAAATGGTTCCAAAGTTACGGAGAGTGTAAAAATAGACATGTTTCGTATTTTTTAGATTTTTGGAAAAAAAATGAAATTATCCCTTAAGGAACTAATTTTTTTTTACAGGTTTGAAAAAAATTGTAAAAGCAAATTGCGATTTAGTGGCCGGTGGTATGTTAGTGATAAGCCCTTGAAGGAACGACAACCTCACCACCATCTCAAGGGGCGCTACTTTTTAAGGGAAAAGAGGCTTCCACAGGCCTAGGCCATGTAAACCTACTAGGTACGGAGAAACCCACTCTGGACTATGAATATCTTTCCATCATAAATGACTTTCAAATATAATAATATTTTCTATGTGATAATTATGATATCTAATTGTATAATTTTTAATCTTAATATTTTTAAAACTTCAGCTTTTGAAAGGATTCATCAGTATTTAATCCCCAAAGAATTTTAATATTAGGATTAGAAGGGGAAGGGACTAGTAGGCTAGGGCTAGCCTGAGTTGTGTTTGTGTATGTGTTTAATTACAATTTTACAATATAGAGGCCCGTGGTTCAAATCCCGGCGCTGGAGTCTATGTTTCTTTGTCTGTTTCCCGTAGTTAATAATAATTATAATTTGATTTAAATTAAAATTTAATCTTTTCGTTGTATGAATACTACCAAAATCGTAAAATATGAATATTATAATAGTAATAGTTTAATTAAGTGTGAATGGATTTTTGCGCGCGCAATAAACTCACACATGTACAGTGTACAGCATAGTAGTATAGTATTATAGAACACTCAAACATATACATACTGACTGGGCATAAAAATGACTTGTACATTTACATGGTAAGGTCCCCTGTCCCACACACTCGCACTACTACTATACTACATTATATTATTCCACCTTCAATCTCTACTCTCAACCTCAACTACTTCCTTCCCTTAAAAATAAAAACTCTGTTGTCATTCCAATTCCAACTAGTTCTTAAAGAACTGCTTAAACTAAAGTACGATTCTTTTGGGAACGAAAATTCTTTGGGGATTAAATACTGATGAATCCATTCAAAAGCTGCAGTTTTAAAAATATTAAGATATATTTGAAAGTCATTTATGATGGAAAGATATTCATAGTCCAGAGAAAGTTCAGAGTGGGTTTCTCCGTACCTAGTAGGTTTACATGGCCTAGGCCTGTGGAAGCCTCTTTTCACTTAAAAGTAGCGCCCCTTGAGATGGTGGTGAGGTTGTCGTTCCTTCAAGGGCTTATCACTAACATACCACCGGCCACTAAATCGCAATTTGCTTTTACAATATTTTTTAACCTGTAAAAAAATTAGTTCCCTTAGGGATAATTTCATTTTTTTGCCAAAAATCTAAAAAATACGAAAAATGTCTATTTTTACACTCTCCGTAACTTTGGAACCATTTACTTTGGGAAGATTATGCACTAGACCATTTTTGTTCAAAATTTAATGTAAATTATTTTTGTATATAGCTCTTTTTGCTCTAAAACGCATATTTTTCGAAATATTTAAGAAAAACGGGTAAAACTACTAATTTACCAACTTTGCCCCCCCCTCCCCGCCAAACCCGACGCTCAAAATGGTGTAACTTTTTACCAAACAATATGTAGACTGCATAGAACAACTTGAAGTTGGAGGGAAACTTTTACTTTGGATGTTAGGGTTAGGCCGTTTTTTGGACTAATTGCACCGTACTATTAGCCTTGCAGACACAGTAAACTATCTTTTAGGAGTAATTTTTGGTAGACAAACTGCCGTGGAAACTTTATATGGATGGCCGTGGATTTGTCGAAAGGCTATTGGTCCCACATGGGGATTACAACCAATTCTCTCCTATGCATGTGTTGTCTGGTGGCCCTGTGGTAAAGTTTACCTTCAGAAGGAATAAAAACGCGTTTTTAGAGGTTATATTTTCCAAAATCTCTTAGCAGCCATACTTACTGGGCACTGTTACCTAAATCGACATCTACACCTCTTTGATCTAGCTAATGTGCAGGCTTTATGGTATGTGTTAGAGGAAGATACCCCTTCTTATCTTATCAGCAGCTGTCCTGCATGAACACGCCTGAGGTGGGAAATCTTTGACTTCATTTTTCTGTCGACTGGAGAATTAAGGTTACTTCCCCTAAGCAAGGCCAACTCACTTTCTGCGGTTCTGTCAGCTTGCTTAGTATAAGAGAACTATAAGAAGGTTTACAAAACCGGGATTGCATCTTGACCTCACTTGCACCCGTAAGTAAGGTCTTACTGCTTCGGACTTAATTTTTAAAGTCCCCCGGAAAAAATATCAAGTATATTAATAAACTGATACTTTTTCTATTTCTATTTTGGTTGTCCCCTTTAATTTTTTTTTTTTTTTTTTTTTTTTTTCATAATTTCTTTGTTTTGTGTCAATACGGGTTTTTTTTATAAAAATAAAAAATGAAGTAATTCATTTTTGTTTTTTAAGCATATAGTTATATTTCGTCCCTTTTGGGACATTTTCAAACCTGTAAATAAATATACAAAAATTAGAATTACATAAATCTTTTGCTTTAATAAACATTTTTCCTTTTTACAAACTATACTTGATAATCTTAATTTAATTATATCTTTTAATTAATTTATTTTTTCAATACATTAAAAGATAAAATAACTTAAAGGATGTTATTGAATAATATAAACCATTTATAATAAAATAATCCATTTATAATAATAAATTTATAATAATATAATAAATCATTTGTAAAAAGGAAACTTGTAATTGAACCTGGGTTGTTTATACATCACATTAGAAGATAAGCTGTATAAAAAGGTCAGTCAGTCATGGATAAAATCCTTTGTGAAGTGACTCCCCTTTCCATATTTTATATTTAATCTGGGTTTGATGTGACGAATTACTTCTGTAATAACTGTTTTTATATAAAAAATGTCTTGTGACTTCTTGCAGCACTCCTGCAATTTTATTTATTTTTAAAAAACTTCACCCAAAAGGAAATGATATTTTATTTTATATATATTGTTTATTATATTTGAACTAAATCTTTAAAAAGGAAAAATGTTTATTATAGTAAAATATTTATGTAATTCTAATTTTTTTATATTTATTTACAGGTTTAAAAATGTCCCAAAAAGGGACGAAATATTACCATATTTTTAAAAAACAGAAATGAATTCGTTCATTTTTAATTTTTATAAAAAATGAATCCCTATTGACACAAAACTTTAATTAGATACAATAAAAGTTTGCAAAATTATTTTTAATTAGAGCAGAAACCTATGAAATAAGTTAAATATTATAACTTCTTAGAACCTAGAGTTAGATCTTGCCTATAACTAAGAGCTAAATTTTAAGAGCAAAGAGCTAGAATTTCTAAGAAATCAAGTTTATGCTCTTGAATAGTATAAAGATAAGGTATAATTAAAACTACACCAGTTGATATAATTTATGTTCAAATCAGTCGGTAGCTAGAGTGTGAAAGATTTTACTGAAAGCTGGGTACCGGTAAAATGTAAATTAACAATTATATATATATATATATATATATATATATATATATATATATATATATATATATATATATATATATATATAAATTCATTTACGAGTGAACATAATTTCTACTCATAACACTGAAAAATATATTTATTATGCATGGATCAAATTTTTAAATGATATTCTGAATAAAATCGAATCGATATTCTAAAGGATGTCTTAAGAAAAGAAAAGAATTAATTCCAATAATCCACAGTTATCAATTATACTAATAAAACATTTAATATTGTAATTGATGTCTTATGAGGACTAGATTTTTTATTTATATTTACGAAGTTTATCCTTACTAAGGTAATAATAATATAGTTTAAAAACTCACACTTTAAAAATAATAGCCGTTAAAATAAATAATAAAATAATATTGTTTAAAATCTTTAATTGAGAAATTCCCTTCAAATCACTGATTTATATTCTGGCTTCAATTTGATATGATGATAAAAAAAAAGTTCAGAACAACATCTAATTTAGCTAATGGCAAAATTCAATTGATTGCCTATAATTAAATAATTGTAGCGGTAGTAAAAAGCAAAGGCTGGATTTTACGAGTAAGAAGATAAAAATACAGCAGAGTTATTATCTTTATATTAGTGCTAAAGAAATAAATTGAATAATTAATGTTAAAAAAAGGATACTGGTTCTCCCCACCTTGGGTGGGAGGAGCTTTCTACATGTTCAACTCGCTGAGTCGTTTAAAGCGCTAGTTGTATGGTGGTAGTTTTGCAGGATCAAGTTGACCGGAGGATCATCAGAATATAGCGATAACAAGCGAGTCCCGGCGTCACTCCTGCGTCTGACAGGTGTAATACTATTTAACGCCCTTGACTGTTAGTTACCTTGACCATATACAAGGTACATTTCTACACTTATTTTATTTCACTCATAATGATTTAATATATATTCATTTTACAATAAAATTATTTTTAATAAAATGAACAATATAAAAGAAACTTGTATGTAGTTATAGCGTCCATCCTGTATATATTATATAGTATTTATGATTATTTATTATACAGTATTTTTGTAAGCCATACTAGGAAACTCCAAATTCCAGGAAACTGACTTAAACCGTAATATTGGTTTTTATATAACTTATATGGTAACTATAGGTTTTTACTTCCTTATTTATTTTATTTTTTTTAAATCAATCATATTTAGAAGAAAATAATTTTTTAATAATTTTTCTTATTTTTGGGTTTTCGAAAAAAGTCATTTTATAAAATATCCTGCTTGATCCTAAACCTCTAAAAATGATAAAAAAAAAAAAATGATTTTGTGTGCAGGGAGTTCTGTTTTTTGAAAACTTTAAAATATGACTAAAAGTAAACCACCCTTATTTTTGATGGCATCGAATAATTTTATTTTTATAAAAGTGGTTTAGAATTGTAAAAAACGTATAAATATTAAATATCAATTTATTTTATGAATTATCAAATTTTGGTTAATATCCTGAAATATTTAATTTTAGTTTGTTTTCTTATCTTTTTGTTATTACCGATAAAAATAAACATGGTGACCCCTCGGGGGATCGAACCAGGAACCTCTTCTTCTAGTAACACGTGGAAATATTTTAATTTTCTGCTCTTACAAGAAATATGCAAAATGTGCCGTCTGCTGGGCCACAGAAGAAATAAGAATATCAATTTGATCTGATTAAATGGGAATCCAATATGTCGGATAATTTATGTCACGCGAAAAAAAAAAAAACAATCATGTTTTAATTTCATGTTCACAATTCCAGTTAAACCATTTTCATGTGAGACTTCACGCACAACCCTTTTTATTATTTTAATGTTCTTTTCAAAACTGCCCACTTGCCTTCTACGAATTCCTCTTGTAGATAGGATTAATTTTAAAGCGTCCTATTGATGCAGAAGGGTTTTTAAAAGAAATACCTACTAAATCTAAATATATATAGTTCAGAATAGTTAAATATATATATATATATATCCCCCCCGATCTCTTAAAAAATACCTTTATAACAATAAAAAAAAATACTAAAAATCTTGTGTACAATGCCCACAAGCATAAAATTATCTGTACTACGCCTAAATTTCTACGGAATAAAAAACTGTGCTGCAGTGCCCTGTGTCTCAATGAGCGCCCGGGATTTTAAGTAGAGGTCCCCTATTAGTAATGATACTCTTAAGTTGGGTCGTGAAGGGGCAAAAAAGAAAAGTAGCTGAAGTTATTTCATTTTTTTTTAAATTGGCTATAATTCGTCCCCAGTGGAACATCAGCAGGCCAATAATTATGTTCAAGAAGTAGTATCCTTGACTGAAGGTTGACCCTCGGATGCGCATTTTCTAATACAGACATGAGGGGGCGACAACCCCTGATAGGACAATCTGTTATAAATGCCCACACAATAGGTGAAATAAATACAAACATGAAAATATTTAAATTGGGTTTGTTATTTTTTTAAATTATAAAATATCGTTAGTCTCATATAGTTTGTAAGCACAAAATCTGTCAGTCTCAATATTATATTTTCTTATTTTCATATATAATTGTATAATATTATATTTATTTTTAGGGTTAAGTTGGTGAAATAAAGAAACCCTTATAGTTTAGTTCCTGTGTATGTTTCACTCTGTCCGGATCCGATAACTTTTGAATTAAAAAATATAAAATCATGAAACTTTGCCGTATTAAAGATCATTTTACGTATATTATTTTACTTTTCAATACAGTGGTGGCATATTAATTTATTTTGTATCATATCTATAAATTTCCCAAACATTAGCATAATAATGAAATTTAAGTGAAAGTTAAATTATTTCCTGTCAGGACAATATGGGCTCAGAACTGAAGTAATAATCACATACAATACCAAGAAGCTACTGGTTCATCTAATAATGGCAAAAAATGCAGCTAGAAAAATCCCCACCTTCCAATTACTCCCATTTCTATCTATAATTTCACAGTTTTTAGATCAATTTTGGGTCTAATAGGTGCGTTCCCCAGGGATTTCACATTAGCTTTTCTTACAAATAAGTTGTTGTCACAAAAAAGTTTATAAAGGTAACTTTGCACTAATAAAACTTAAATTCTAAAGGTGACGTATTATTATTTGATGAAAACAATAAATCCAATTTTAACAATGTGCTAAGAAGTTGATAATAACATTTGGTATAACTATCACAAATTTCAAGAAATGGGATCTCAATTACTGTAAAACTTAACTGTAACTTTAACTTCTGTTATTTTTATCCCTTCACGACCCAACTCTTAAGAGTAAATATTTCTTCTTCTATGGTTGAGGTGAGGTTACCTATAATAATATATACTGGCTCACTAATATCACGTATTATTATCGGAGGTTAGGGAAGTTTTATAGTGTAAATGTTTTCATAAAAATCCAAAAACCCTGTAATATAGATTTTTTTTTATAATTTAATTATTTTATTTATATATACAATATTTACTTTTTCAATTTTTAATCAATCTTCAGAACCGAAAATTGAGGATATAGTTCAGATTACATATCACTCACTGATCAGACTCCCAAAGCTAAAGCTTGGAGAAAATAAATAATTTCTGCTTTACTTGTTATACAATTATTTTCAACCTGATGCAATGTAACTTATTATTTTCAACCTATTATTATTTATTATTATTTTCAACCTGATGCAATGTACGTCCATTGGATCCATAAGGCTACTATATTATTATCATAAGCATCAGTTCACTGATGAAAGTCATCATTAAACGTTAGATTATAAGCAAATTATAAATTTGCTTTTGAGCTTATTTAATATCTAAAGGCTACACTTATAGTTCAAATGACTCATCAGTGTACAGTGTAACACTAAATCTAAATAATGAAATATATATAAAAAAAAATGATTAAATTTTTGACTATATGTAACTAGAATTCGTTGCCTTAATCTAGTCTTCGACCACAACCAAGTAAACGTTAAGGTAGTCTTGATTTTACTATTATTTTTTAAAGTGTAATTTTGATTATAATATTTAGATCATATCAGACGAATGATGCACAATTATAAAAACAATCGTACAAAACTTTTTTCTTAGAATATACTCTAATTGACTGCTAATGACATTTAAAGTAAAAATAATGAACTAGTGGTCGCATTATATTGATACGAGCCGTTAAGCCCGTTGCAACGTGCATAATTTTATATTTAGAAAAAAAGTAAAATTAATTTTGATATCTATTTTGATAAGTTATTATATCTATTTGAAGACCAACAAATCCTTTATTTTTATTGGTATAAATGCGGTTGCCTTAGCTTAGCAATAACAAATAATTTCAAGGTGAGTCATCTCCATCGTCGGTACACTACTAGATTATAATATAAATGATTCAATATTGTGATGTTTTTTTAGAAAACAAAATTGTTTTTGTTGGTTTTACACTAAAAAATTTCTCCTAGAGTTTAATTAACTAAATTTAATGCCGTGAGAGATGAGACTAGTGACACAATAAAGATTGAGATGTTAGTTGCGTACGTACAAAGTAGATTATATTAAACATATACCACTGTAAGAGGCTGAATTCCACGACTTTTAAGAAGCAAACCATGCAGTCGAACCAGTTGACATCTGGAAATCTTTTTGTAATCGTAGTATATTGAATCGTCAGCGCCGGCGCTACGCACAGGCGGGGCAGGCGGCCGCCTGTGGCGGCCAAACTCAGGGGGCGGCCGATGACGCCCTCAGTTTGTTTTATTTTATAAATTGAAAAACAAAAACTATAGTAGCAACAATAATAATGTGCGTAACCCCCGTACTGAGTAGGCAGATAGAGATGGAACCCTAGTAATAACACCTAGACAATACCTTATCAGGTGCTGTTTTGTTAAGTAGCCAAGCTAATCACATTTCGGGTTGATTCTTGGTTGCACCGGTGTTATTACTTTTTATTCCTAAAAAAAAAATGATCGGCTGTCTTTGCTATATATGAGTACATATATTTATCTATGTATGTATTTTTCTTTCTCTCGTAACCCTCCATTATACTTCATATCTTTTATTTATTTATTCACTTAACGCTTTTCTTATCCCTTTATAGCTGTTATATGTTCTACCCTTCCCTTAATTTTTTAATTGTTATATCTCTCCTAATCCTAATAAAATAGAAATCGGTCCGAGACAAATAAGAAAAAGTTTTTCATATAGGAGTTCATAATAATTACTTAGCCCAGTGTTTTCCATTTAATAGTTTTAGTAGAGGTACATTAATTATTATTGAACATTTTCATCAAAATTTTAAAATAACTTCTCCTCGACGGGGAATCGATCTTGGCCTCTCTCCGTCTGCGGTTAAAGCTATTATCTCAGGAACTAGATTTTTACAGGGAAAACTGCTTATACCGTTAGATTCGTATTTAAATGGACTTACATGTTAGACTTTTTTAATCAAAATCGTCGGAACCGTTTTCAGTAAATAATTTGTTTCACTTTTTTCAGTTTTTTTGGGGGGTAGCGGCTCCAAATTTGGAGCTAAAATTCATTTCGGGGTATGATTTTTCTGAACATGTAAATGCCAAAATTTTTCAAAATTGGCCTAGTAGTTTAGGCTCCAGACGTCTCCACAGACGACAGACAGACATACATTTTTAAAAACGCTTTTTTGGGCTCAGGGGACCTTAAAACATGGTCAAAATCTCAAGATCGAATTTTTGCTCCCATCACAAATATTTGTACTTTCTCTTTATACTATGAGAAAGTAAAAATATAAAGCTCAGTTCTGTTACAGGTTTCTTCCTTTGGCACATCTTAAGATTTTTACTCCCCTTAAAGAAACCAGAGGGGAGTAACAATCTAAAGAAGGTGTACGGAATGTTCTTCTTTAGACTGCTACTCCCCTTATAAAAACAGAAATGGGATACTCCTTGGTCCCAAACTACATTGGACTAAACAATTTTTTTTTTTTAATAGTTATTTTAGTCAAAGTCATTTTAATTCTACAGCAACATAGGGGCGTAACTATCTAAAGAAGTACCCTTCCTTTCCTCTATACTCTATAATATTGAGTTTTTAAAAATAGCCTACTTTACACTTTACCTGATTACTCAAAAACTATCACAGCTAAATAATAGTGACATTCACTATTTTAAAAAGCAGTCAGGTTATATTTTATATTAAATAGACTTTTTTCAGCCCTCTCTCTATGTAAGGGCGGTTGTGGAAAAATTATTTTATTTTAAAAAGTTGTCCGAAGTTAACAAAAGTAGGTTATTTAGTAAAAATTAACTTTTTAATCTAATCTAAAAAAAAGTATTAGATGAGGCGTGTTTCAGTACAATTCACAATTTAATGTCCACTAAGGATAATATTAAAATTATGGCCATAGAAAATTTCAGGGCCCTAGAAAAAAAAAATAATTTGTGTATGATTATATTTTTTCCTCAGATGATATTAATATTATAAAATTTTAGACATCCCAAAATTCAGTAACATAGCCATGTCCCAGTGACAGTTTAGGCCTATTTTTTATAATATCAATACTATTTATACCAACTTAAAATAAGAATATTTTAGATTAAATAGTAAAATATAAAAGCTTACCAACTTATAGGCCAACTTTTGTTGAATTTGCTTAATCTCTAGGTATATCCATTTTTAGGGTCCGTAGGCGAAACCAAACCGAGGACAATTATATTTTCTTGCGTTTGTCTGACTGCCTGGAGGTCGGTAAAGGTTCTTTATTCCCGAAAGAACCCAACTCAAAAATTTGAAACTTTCCAGTTATTTTTTGTGTAATAACCCAAACACAAAAATGTAGGAAAGCCCCCAATAATCTTAACCAAACCCTTTTCCCACTCACCCCCCCCCCCCCCCCCCCTCCCGGTCAACAATATGCCTATTTCAATGGGGCGGCCAAAAACCGTCTTGCCTGTGGCGGCCAAAAGTGTAGCACCGGCGCTGTGAATCGTATACATAAAATTGATGATAACAAACTTTATACCGTTGAATGTTATAAAACAAAATCGTTAAAATCCAAAAGTAAGCATTAGTATTGTTAGTGGGTAAACCCGTCATAAAAGTGGGGGCTCCAACAACGCTTCTGTGCGGAAAACATTTCCTTTCCCGTTCAAACAAATAATTTTGACTCTTTAACAACCGTTTATTATTACTTTGGAAATAAAACTTATTCATCAGAGAGCGAACTTGATTATTAGTCATCATCTCTCAACTGATTACAAATTATTAGCATATAAGTTTCAATTGAAACCATTTTTTGCATAACAAAATAATAAAAGGTAAAATACACTTCCTGAAGTCTTTTTTGTTACAAAGAATAAATGCTTCGTTGGTATTTTTCTGCACGAATATTTTTATTGTTATAATCCCGACATATTTAATTGAGTTTACGTCTCTCTCTCACTATATAATACAAACTCATCTCCGACTCTAATTTTAAAACAAACATGTGAATGAGTCATTACAAAGTGTAATTTTCCTAGTATATTTACCATGGTATCCGAGGTAAACAATTTTTGATAGTGTCGGTAATTGTATAAGAAACCACACTGGCTAGAAAAAGTTAATAATATGTTTGTCGATTCAAGGAAAACCACTTGTTAAGTCTGTAAACCGTTAATTTCATTTCGCGGATCCTTTTTTTAATTGATCATTAAAATTTAAATACTTTATTTTTTTGTACAAAGATGACGTAATTTATTTTGGTTATATCTTTTTGTTGAAACAATATACTAGATTTATGTTCTCCATTAACCAAAAAGTAGCAATAGTTCATCTTAATGGTTCAACCTGATAATTGATGTTAACGCAGTTACATTGTATGATTTGAAACAAATTGCTAGGTTAAAAAAAGTAAAATATTTTTCTAATTGAAGGTTCGAAACAAGTTTCTTACCTTGTTAGAAACGAGGTATTTTTTTATTTTTTTAAATAAAAATAAGCAAGAAATATATTTACAATTATTATACTACAAATAAAGGAAGTTTTCTTGCGTGATTGTCCTGAGGAGGAATTATTTGTATGGTCCTTAGAAATGATAGGGATAGAGCCGTGCCTTGGAATATTCCAATTTTCCGCTTCCACTACTAGAATTAACTTAAAGCCGGGTTCCCACGGGGAGTGAAGACGCTAGAGTGGCTCACTGTAGAGTGAACTCGACCCGTGTGAACGTGTAGCAGTGAACTCTCCTCTGACGTCACCGAGAGTGAAGATAGTTCACTACCGCTCACTCTCCATATCAAACATGTTTAATTTTCAGGAGTGAATACTCCAGTCGCCAGCCGTTTCATAGAGGCAACACTTTGTTTTTTTATCTCTCCTCCACCCGCGGCTAAAACCTTTAACCTTTGCTTGTTTTATTATTACTTATTATATATTATACTATATTATATACTATTTTATATATTATACTATATTTATACTATATTATATTATACTCTATTATTATACTATATTATACTATACTATTATATTATACTATATTATACTTCTTGTTAGTTTGCGTGATATTATACTATATTCATCACGTTGTTTTAAAAGGTAGTAGGTAACTATGTCTGAGCCATCGGCGTCGGCTCGTATTCTTAAATTGCAAGACGGTGAAACTATGAAGTTTCTAAAGTTGTATTCCAGTGAGTCAGTTTTATATGATTCGAGCTGTTCAAATTATAAAAATAGAGATTTTAGAGAAGCTCGGTTTTCTACGAGAAGCTCGTTCATGGGTAGCTCCCTGAGATAAAATGTGAAGCGTGATCACGATCACTATCCTGTGTGAACTCTCCAGGCGTGGGTCACAACAGTCTTCACTCTAGTGTGGCACTGTAGAGTGTTCACTCCCCGTGGGAACCCGGCTTAAAGGATGTTGAGCATCGTAATAATTATTCGAGACAACGACAAATTGAGAACCTATATAGCGGGCTTGAGAACCTATATTCTTATTCTCATTTTTCTTTTGTGTAAAGAAATGTATTGATACTAAGATATCAATCCTCTAGCTTGCTTGTTACCTATGTATACATTGGTCTTTATACCTCAATCATGTATTCATATTCCATTGTACCAACCTATATAATTCCAATGTTAAAGTCCTAATAAAAGCATGTATTTTACTGTTTTAGATGAAGGCAGCACTGTTAATTAATCTTCTATTCTGCGTATATCTCGTCCATTCTTGTGAGTATACACTTATATAATGTACTATTGTATATTATTAACCTGTTGTAGAGATAGAAATTAAAATGACTTGTTTAATGTCGAATTAAAATTGTAAATTTTTAGTTAAGACCGGATAACATAATTTAGAATTGACCGGATCACTGATAACATCAATGTTTTAAAGTATTTAAAAAAGCATTTGATGTGAAAATAAACGAATTATTCTTGCTTCGATTTTTATTCAGTAACGAGTAAGTTTAACAAAATCATTGTTAAAACAACCAAGTAATATCAGGTAAAGGTATTAATTTAACAAACATTATTTTACAATAATAAATAATGTACTCTATATTAATTTAATAAAATAATCATGATTTTCAATCTTGTGAACGCTTTCATTAATTAAAAACTGTTATTCATCTTTGCTACCGAGCTTACCGAAGGTTGCGGAAGCTATGTATGTGATATTATATATTTGTTCTTAAGAACGGAAATATGTTGTCTCTGATTTCAAAAAAATCTGAAGACAAAAATCCGTTTCAGACATTAGGGAGAATTTTTGGTTCCGTGGCTGTTTTCCTGTTTCTTAATTTTTGCGTACCAACATATCTTAAAAACGTCTGATTTTAATGATAGGTCATAATTGGCCCATTGCTGGTCCCATATTAGTTTCAACCTCCTGCCTCCATTTGTTTCTCTTCAACATGCGCACAAACATACATATTTATTTACACCTATATCTTTAAAGTACTCATCTGATTTTTATGAAATTTGGATAGTTTTTCGACCGCAGATAGCACCATATTAAGTTCAACCGTTTACGCTCTTTAACTTTTGCCTGATGGATACTTTAATTCAGGTAAAAAATCAAAACAATTTTAACATTAAATAGACTGCGAATTAGTGTGGCACATAGCTTCCTCGCATCCTATCATGTACTTTATGGTTATATTAACTATTAACATTTAAATTATTGTTATATTACTTTATTGTTATATTGTTTATTGTGTTAAAACTATCAATAGTTTTAGCGATCTTTAACACTTCATAGCGGTGTCCCTGTTGGTTTTACTAAAAAAATGTATTGGCAAAAAATGTTAGTCTCATTGAATAGATGAAGTTTGATTTTTTTCCCGACCTAAAATTCTAATTTTCAATTTGAAGTTCACGTTTACGCGAGCGTTGCACGTGAACACTTGGACGGATAACGGTGTCCAACGAACTCGTCCTGGGCATTGGTAAAATGAACATGTCTACCAAATTTCATCAAAATCGGTCGACATTTGCTCAAGTTATCATCACACGTTTCAGAATTCACGGACACAGACCGACAGACAGACAGACAGACAGACACAGACAGACAGACAGACACGAGACCAAAAATTTTCCCTGATGACTGAAACGGATTTCTGTCTTGGAATTTTTAAAATCGGAGACATAAAAGTTTTTCGTTCTCAAAAGTGAACACAATGCTTCCGTTACCTTCGGTAAGCTCGGAAGCAAAACAAAAACGAGGGAAAAAAATAAATAAATTAGACAATAATGGCTTGTAAACGCATAAAATCAATAAAGTACGTGATAGGATGCGAGGAAGCTATGTGCCACTCTAATTAGAAGTTTTTTTTCTAATTTCAACATCATGTTCTAAAATGAAATAGCATTTACAATTTACAATATGTATAAATTTTCAATGCAAGCTGAATATTAAATTTCTTTATTATTATACAAAGTTATCGGGGAGATCCATTTTATGGTACTTGATTCTGCTCGCTCTTAATATTTTTGTCAGGATCTTTTAGGCAAGGAAAAAACACCCTTATGAATGTGGTAGAACTGGTTTTAAATCCGCACATTATTTATTCTTAAATGACAAAACTGGGAACTGCCCACCGATTTAAAAAGCACCAGGGCAAGCCAAGGTAGAATTTATAATTTAGACTACGGCTACATAATATTTCAGCTCTAAACTATTAAAAGAAGTAAAAATCAGTTGTCGCTAAATCGTTTATTTTTATCTCATGTACACAGATTGATTATGAAGAAAGTATGAAACATAATAAACAAATAAATAATCCTTTATATAATCGAGTAGTGTCCTTACCACTCACCTTAAAATAATTTGTTAATGCTAAGCTAAGGCAGCCACATTTATTCCATAAAAAATAAATGTTTGTTTTGATTTGTTGGTCTTTAAATTGATACAACAATTTATCTAAATTGTTTTACTTAATTTTACTGATTTTCCTAAATATGAAATTAAGCCCGTTGCCACGGGCCTAAGGCTTATACATATAATAAATAAATAAAATAGATTTTGAGGTATTATTTACTAAATCATCCGAAGGGATGAAACACTTACATGCATAATATAGCATATGACTTAGGCGGCTTTCACACCGAAGTAGCAAGTCGCAGGATGCATGCGTCCTAATAACACCAGATTATCTAAGGAGTCGAGGTAATTGAACGAGAGTCTCCACACCGAAGATGCACGTCGCACATGCATCTTCGGTGTGGGGACTCTCTTTCAATTATCTCGACTCCTTAGATAATCTGGTGTTATTAGGACGCAAGCATCCTGCGACTTGCTACTTCGGTGTGAAAGCCGCCTTAGTCATCAAATGGCGTAGTTGCATGAAATATGGCAACCCTACGATGTCCCGGCTGCAAAAGGAGTGTGAACAGCAAAAGGTTTTTTACTAGAAAAGCGTTAATGGATTCTCTATAAGATGTGGTGGTTGATTAGAAATCCTTCGAAGACATTTACTGTTAAATTTTCCTCGGTAATAGATTACCAAATCTATTTTTATTTATTTATTTTTTTAATTATTTAAGGCAATATTCCTAAGATGGAGCTCCAAAATGTAGCTGTAAAAACCCCTATAGAGAGAACTAAAGTGTGAGTTAGTGAATGTTTGAAATACGTTTAATTGACTATTCAGAAATTTGGAGCGAAATAGTTAGTGCAAAATTTGTCTTAAATCCTACCACATATTATGCAGTTAATTAACTCATGCCAAATTAATGGACGTATTGTCAACCATTTTATTCCAAATCAGTTACTTCTATGAAGGACGATCTCGGAAAACCCCTCACTTCCCTCCTAATTATTTGAAGTATTTTTGAACTTACTTAGTAATTAGATAATTTTTGCCCACATATTAATTTTAAGACAAACGTATTATGATTTGTAAATATTATACGATTTAATATACAATTAACCAGTTAATTATTTTTCTAGTCAATGGAGAAATGAGATATTTAAGACATCAAAAACTGAAAGAATTATCAAATGAAAGATCAGGCGTTTCAAGTGAAGTCCGGACCAGGCGACAGAGTCAAACCGAAGAAAAGAAAATCGTCTGCTTCTACGCATCATGGTCCATCTTGAGGGAAGCACCATACAGATTCAGACCCGAAGATATAGATACTAAACTCTGTACTCATATTGTATACGGCTATGCACGGCCTGAGCCTAAAGAAGGCATCTTACCATACGACACTAAGCCTGATATAGAGGAGAGTAAGTACATAAAAAAAAATGCAATAAATGACGTGGGTATAGTAAAAACTTCTCCCAATGGTAATCAATAAGTCTCTTTCTGACAAAAGGGATATGCTGAAAAGAGACATGTTGTGGATTTTTTATGGCGTTCATTTATTACTTACCTTATTTTAGTTAGGACATTAGTTAGGTTAATTATATAAGGTTTCGTAAACAATGTGTGAGAAATCAAATTATACATTATAATCCGCTCTCAGTGAATACTTTTTCTTCAAGCCTTGCAACGTGTACCCAAAGAAGATGTTTACATGTGTGCTTTGGCTGCGTCTTAGATGTGTTATCAATAAATTAAAAATATATGGTATAATTCATTAAAGCCTGTTCTGTTGTTAAACTTTTTCCAGATAAAATATTACATGCGTGATTAATTTGATGTTGCATATCTAGAAAAATCGTGACATGATCGACTGGTGAATGATGTCATGTTTAAGCTAGTAGAATAACGAAATGTAATTCTTATACGTATCACTGACAGAGGCAAATGTTAAGTCTTCGGTATTTGTGGCCTTCAAAATGTTTTTGTTAATCTTTTATTTATATATTTAAATTACTTACTTCCTTATTCTAAATAAAGTATTCACTCATGGCACAGGCGAAGCCTCTATTAAATTCAAGATAACCCATCGAACTACCCCTTTTTTATCAACACACTTAGGCTAGGCGCCTATATTGTTGGACGGCGACAAAAATGTCGCCAGCGACAATCCTTTGCACCGGGAGACAGCCCGCAGACAGTCTGCAGACTGTTTTGCCCCCAGTGTGCGCCTACCCTAGTGAACCACTGACAATAGTTGAGGAGGAATACCTAGTATTATGTGTAACATAGTTGGAAATAGATGATACTTGGCATCCATCATTCTTACAATTAATCCAATGTATTCAAATAACTATTTTAAATCTAAAAATGTCTATCAACAGATTTATGGCGGAGATTTGCTGCTCTTAAGAAATCAAACCCTGCTATCAAAGTTATCCTGGCTGTCGGAGGTATTATTGAAGGATCTGCGAGGTTCACAAAGATCGCTGCCGATCCTAAGGAGAGAGAGATTTTCGTTAAGAGCGCCGGTTCTATAATGAAAGAATATGGTTTCGACGGCCTCGACATTTCCTGGGTGTATCCTGGTTTCTCAGAGGGTAGTTCAACTTCCGATAAAGAAAATTATGTTCTTCTTTTAAAGGTTAGTAAGAAGCTATAAATGTCCATTATATCTTCATATGGCATTACTCTCTGCTAATCACTAATTAAACTATTACTCACTTAATTTTTTTTTTTTAATTCTTCTTGGCTGAACCTGCTACAATGAAGTAAAGTAAAAAAGGCATCTTGAAATAAGTGGTTGATAGCCAGATTTTAACCACAACCAGTTAAGAAATGGGTGAGATGGAGCAAGAATTGTTTAAACAGATTTAAAGCTGAACTTGTTCAATTGATTCAAATCAAGTTCTCAACTTGTTACACTGATTCTTACGTTATCAAATTTATTTATCATCAACAGAGATTTCAACTTTGAACGTGAAAGTTACTTTTTGGAAGTATACGATTTCGCTCATTATTATATAATTATTTATTTGATTTGATTTTTTTTTTTTTTTTGTATGTAATATTATAAAATGTGTATTTGTTTTTAATGAAATTAACAATATTTATGATATTTTATGATGCTTTCTCCACAAGGGTCTCAGAGAAGAATTTGGAAGTGACTACGTACTGTCTATAACATTACCAGGATTGGATGGGCTGATAGATGCAGGATACGATATCCCGGAGGTTCTAAAGTGAGTTGTTTTTTATAGAGATAATAAAATAGTGATAGTGGAATGGTTACTTGGTTAATTTATTAATAGGCAGACGTTTTAATCTTTAGTGGAAGATTGTTGATTTGATCGTGTCTTTGGCGTGTCTGGAAAAAGTATCATTATCTTTTTATTAACTTGAATGTGACATAAACCAATGACTCTTCTCAATCCTATTATGCATAATTTACACATCTTATTATTCATTACCAATTACCACTTCTTCATATATTATATTCATGGTTTAAAATATAATACTTTCAAGGTAAATAATCCTCATAGTTATTTAGCTATTGCGGTAATTGGACAGTAATTACCATTGTAAATGATCATAACACCTAAAGCGAGAGTTTTAAAGCAATAAAATATTTTACCTCAAACTTGGACTTCTATATCTATTCTTTTGTATGCAATTCAATCTTGTGCATTATGTACATTCTGAAATTTCGAAGAAGGAACATATTATATATAGTCTAAAATGAGTAAACTTTTATTACTTACAATAAATTATCTATATATAACTCGTGTATAAAGAAGACGAGTGACTGTTTGTTTGTCCATTATACAAAAAATCTACAGTTTTATTGCTTGATGAAATTTTGCTAACTTGACCTTTAAGACGAAGGTCACTGTCTACATGAGATTTCGACTCCCTCCATCCCTCCTGGGTAATGTCAAACAGCGCTTGGTTTAAAATCGGTGGCTAATTCATTGGAGGTTATTCTTGGCTGAAAGGATGACAGATGAGTTACGACTTTTGACATCGCGGGAAAATCCTAATGATTAGGCTGAGGAGCCAATGAAAGGATTTTGAATTCTAGAACCGGCCAACTAGAGTAACATAACTTGTAACTTATGTTACAAAAGCAGTAAAGATACTTATGGGCCATTTTACTTTATTAGGCCTTAAATGTTTGTCTTTAACTTTTGCTGTTTATTTGGAGGTTTAAAAGAATATTTAATTTGTTTTTTGTTAAGATAAAACATTCACATTAGAAATATTCGCACGGCGTTTTGAACCAGCGGATCGTTTTCAAAACCGTTTTTAAAACGATGAGTGAACGTATTAATATAGATGTAAAGTACGATGTGATGGTTAATGAACATGTAAACTGGTTATGGTTAGTAATGTACAATAATGGTTAGTAATGTACAGTAATGGTTAGTAATGTACAGGTTACTAAGGTTATTCGAGTCAGTTCTATTATTTAGAGTCTTGTCTATTGCTAATAATTATTGGTTTGGCAGTAGGATTTACTTTCCAAAATCAAAACTTAATAATTTTACTTACTTACGTAATTCGTAATTTTTATTTTATTTAACTATGTATTATTAGTACATAAAATTTAGGTACTCTGTTTTAGATACGTAGACTTCTTGAATATTTGGGCCGGAGCTTATCATGCAGCCACCGACCCAACTGTAAATCACCCTTCACCACTTTATAACTTTCCTGTTGACGAAACCACTAAGTTAGACAATGTTGTGAGTATCTTTAGTTTTATATAGTTGATTTGATCAATTAAGTTTTTCCCTCGATAAAAATAGTCTAATAGGACGTGAAGGTCGTTCTGCTCCTACTACAGTAGCTTTGCTAAAGTAAATCTTAAATATCCTTCTGCTCAGTGGCGCACCCAGGATTTTTATGGGGGGGGGGCTAAAACCTAGACCGTAAACAGTAGAAGTCGTGACGGGGGGAGGGCCGTAAAGTCCATTTACAAAAAATGTAAGATTAAAAAATACTCATAAATAGTTTTCTTCACGAATATTTCGAAAAAGTAAATATGCAATTCCTTAAGTCTGTATATTTCCATGGAGGCTCTGGGAGATGAGGGGCTTTAGCCCCCCGCCGGTGGGTTTGACACTGCTTCTGCTGTTGGTTTTCTTATTGCCTTTATCAGGGAAATATAATAAAGGCACAAGAGGAATTAATCTCATAATTTCAAAAAACTTCTTAATCATATAAATTACTTGTTAACACGCAGCTCTTACTTACTCTCCCTCTTTCTGTAATAAATTAAATGAAACATGGAGATTAATTGAAAGTATAGAAAAGCAGTAAAGTATAGAAATTATTATTTTTGGAATGAAGAAATAAACGGGAAAATAATACGAGATATTTATTATATTTACGAAATATTAAAAGATAGCTTCGAAGAGATGACCAGTAACCGATTTTAAATTCTCACCTATTTCTTGTACCAAAATTTACATTTTTAGCATTAAATATGGTTTTATCATTTGTCTGTTAGTTATTATTAACTACTCTTTTCCCAAATTGAAGGTTACTTCAGTGCTATTAATTCATAATTCATACTACAACAGTGGAGCTGAGAGTGAGTCCTCAGATACTATGCGTTTGATTTGATCAATTGTTTAACGTTTAACACATTGAAGACAAGATTTAAATCCACCTACTCCTATCATTTACTGTAAATTTATGAGTGGACAGCACATCCAAAAATCCTACATAGTGTTTCAATATTTTCTTACTTCTCGTGATGAAACAACCCTTATTCTTGTATTTTTATATAAGTTCAAAGAATGTATCCATTTTTTACTTTCTCATATAAAGAGAAAGTATTGTGATGGCGCGAAAATTCGATTTTGATGGATTTACAAGATTTGAGGTCCCCTGAGTCCAAAAAGGTTTTTTTTTTTAAAAAAAAAAATGTCTGTCTGTCGTCTGTGCAATTGATAGTCACACCCGGCACAAGTGATAGTCACACACGGTCGTCTACTCCAATCATCCTTTTAAACTACTGCTAAAAACGTGTAGAGGCCTGGAGCCTCTACTGGGCCGATTCTAATGAAATTGGGCATACATGTTCAGAATAATCATACCCTGAAGCGAAATCGAGAAAATAAATTTTAGCCCCAATTTTGGGGTCGCTACCCCCAAAAACTCTGAAAAAACGTGAAAAAAAATTATTTCTCGAAAACGGTTCCGACGTATTTGATTTAAAAATTCTAAAATTTAGTCCATTTAAATACGAATCTAACGATATAAGCCGGGGAAAAATCTAGTTTACGAGATATTGGTGAAAATAAATCTGATTTTGTTTAAAATTGAAAACAAAAAGTAAACAACCACCTGTTGAATGCATTTTAAATAATATAATATTAACTAAACATAGCATAGCTTTAGATAAGCGGGCTTAACGCAATAAATATTTAATATCTAATATATTCATAAATATATCCACGTTAAGGCTTTCATCAAATCCTCGAAAAGCTCTGCCTCGCTTGGTCAAATGCATAATTAAATCAACAACGGCATATAAAACTGACTTCCAGTGATTCTCTTCCTGCGATATTTTTTCCTGTAGTTCTTTGTCAATTTCTCCTTTATTTAGAGAAATAACTAAATGTTTTTCAAGAACAAAAAGTTCTGGAATTTTTTCATTTAACTTCTTCTACTGCGTGAGACCTTCCTCCTTAGCCATATGGGAAAAAGCCTGCTCGGAAAATAATTTACACGGTATGCAGAACAAAGAATTTTTTGATGAACTGTATGACATCAAGATCGGCAAACTTTTTGTTTATTGGGCAGCTTTTTATAAAACCAATATCTTTTGTTAAGTGCCTCCCATGTCTTGGAGAATTACTAAGGTTGGGTTCAACTTTGCCCGCATTTAATAATTTCTCTACAATGCATTTGCCATTTTACCAAGTGTAATCCTTTCCTTTCTGCGTATTATTGTATTGTAATAAAATACTTATTCTAATCTCCTCAACATTAGCAAGTTCCTCTGTTTTACCGCCGACGGATTTATACCCCCAACCGCGTTTTCCTACCCTTTGCGAAACATAACAGCTACAGCGAATATATAAATATAATATTAATTAATGGATTAATATACATTGGTTTCCTAACACTTTTTGTTGTGCGCCTTTGCTGATTTCCTGTTGCTCCAAGGGCGCCCTTCGTCAAATACATTTAGTCAACTTTAATAGGTGTTTAATTAATCCATTCAATTTGCATTATTTTCCAAATATTATGTATCTTGGCGTCCTTGCTGATTCCTCTTGCTCCAAAGGCGCCCTACGTAAGACTATAACAATAACAGCTACACACTTTGCAAATTAGCGAATATATAAATATTACAGTAACAGTAATTTCTGGATTAATTTACATTGGTTTCCAATCTTTTTTGATTCTGGGCGCCCTCAATAATAACTGTTGCTCTAATGGCGCCCTTTGTCAATTTGTGCAAAAATTGTAATGGAAATGAAATAGGGAACACTTTTTAGGGTTCCATTGGTAAAACCAAAAAAAAAAGAAACCCTTAGGCTAGCGGCACACTGGGCACCATTAATCTCGGTGACTAAATAATTTAGTCGCCTGGCAGTTGCCTGCTACTCCTCCAAGCGGACACGGGCGACTAAATAGTTGATCAGTTTGAAAATTGATTTTATCGAAACAGCATGTGTTTGTTCCCTCGTTTTAAGAAGGAGGAAAAAATACAGAAAATGTTGGACCCATCCTCTAATTAGCAGAAGACTGATAGAAGGACAATTTCATAATTTGTTTGACAGTATAAAAAAAAATCCCGTCAAGTACTTGCCAGCAAGTTACTAAAAGGGTTTCTTCGGCCATAAAACTTTATAAATAGAACATTATTTAAAAAAAAAAAAAAAAAATGGTTAACTAAAATATAAAAAAAGCAATTTAAAGAAACAAGGTGTGCATATAAATTATCCTTTAGTTTTAGTTTAGTATCTTAGGTATGCACTTATTTGGTTCTTTTAGAGGTAAAATGGCCGCCATTTTGGAAACGCGATGTACATTTGTGAACCAAATTTCAATACCTTTGAGATGATACCCAACTTCACATTTTTATATCTGAATAGTTACGGCCCACTAAAATATCTAAAATTTGACTTTTTTATATCAAATTGCGGAAATATCATTGAACTACAGAGAAGTATATCTATGTTGTTCCCCTTATTTTTAGGACCGGTCCTAACGTGGTAGTGCGGACATTTTTTTAACGTGTTTAAAATTTTGAATGGAGTATCAAATAAAAGGTATTGAAGAGTAGATTACAAAAATATATAACACATGTGGGTAGCGTTTAATTTTCCGCTCCATTTGGTGTCCCTTCCCCCTAAAATCGTATTTCTGCTGTTACTAAAAATATAAAAAAATATGACAAATATGCGTTCTGCTGAGCCATAGAAAATATAAGAAAAGAAATTTGATCTGATTAACTTGGAATCCAAGATGGCAGCTAATTCCTGTCACGGGGAAAAAAAATATTTTTTTAAATTTTGAGTGAGGTATCAAATTAAAGGTATTGAAGAGTAGATTACAAAAATATATAACACTTGGGGGTAGTGTGTTATTTTCCGCGCCATTTTGTTAAAAAAAAAAAAAATGCGTCCCCCCCAACCCCTTATACTAATTTCATGTTCACAATACCAACGAAACCCTTTTTACGTGAGACTTCACGCCCAACCAATTTTTATATTTCCCACGGCTTGGCTTCCTCTCTGGGGCTCTCCAGGGCGTTCTAGCGCACATTTTAGCACATCTACTTTATATTTTACAAAATTTGTTTCTAGCACAAAAATCAGGCTAGCTCGTTGCCCCCTCTAACCCGGTGCCCGGGGCAGGCTACCCCCTCCCTCCCCCCTAGATCCGTCACTGGCCCTATGTACTTTGGGACAAAGGAATATCATATTTCCGTTTTTATAAGGGGAGTAACAGTCTAAAGAAGAACATTCTGTACACCTTCATTAGATTGTTACTCCCCACTTTTTTCTTTATTAGGGGAGTAACAATCTAAAGAAGTGCCCATTATTTTGTATCTTCATTGTCTTTTATTTGTCAAGGACGCAACGTTTACATCTCTTCTACGACGAGGCATTCCTCCATCTAAGATGAACCTCCTTATAGCGAACTACGCAACCTATTTTCTTTTGGATGACCCAACAAAAACAGATATTGGCTCGCCTACAAAAGATGAAGGAGAAAATCCCGAATGGAGAGGAGGACTCAACTACAATGAGGTAAAGTGATTGTTTCGTTAAATTACATTTGTATGTAGTAATAAATAAACAAATAAAAAATAAAAATAAATGTAGTAATAATAAACATTTTTATTTTGTCAATCTTAAAAACTTTTCAAAAGAAAAAAAAGGTTAACATTTAAAAAATTTTTTTTTTGATAAAAATCTGTTAAGTTTTATTTTAATTTTTTCAGCTATGCCTGAAGATCGTTAAGGAATACTGGCAGGTAGTAAGAATTAATTCATCCGCGTTAGGACCTTATGCCTACAGGGGTAATGAATGGGTGGCATGGGACGATGAAATCATCATTCGAAACAAGGTACTTATTCATATCATAATAATCATACCAATTCATATCATAAATGAAATTTTATCAATCCACATGAACCTTTAACTGTTATGTTATAATAATTGTAACAATAATGCTTATTTTTAAATGCTTTTAATTAGCTTCACTTGTCTGTTAGGGACGAATTGTGTAATCTATATCTATATTTGACCCACTTCCTGACTACCTAAAGGCTGAAAACACACACAGATTATGTATTTCCAATTACCGAAGACAATATACAATAGTCAGTCATTAGTTTACAAAATTGTTGGTATTAGCCAATAAATCATAACATTTCTACATTTATATATGGAAAAATGGCAAATATGCTTTTTAAAATTTAAAATGTCAAGAGTTTTAATTTAGTTTTATTAATTCCAGTTAAGTGAGGTTAGAATTTATTACTAGATTCAATGTGAAGACTTAAAAAGTATAAAAAATCTCATTGAATTTTTTAAAAAATATATAAGGAGTACAGTAAAAAGGAGGAAATAATTGTATTCAAATGGCCACAGCACTACAAGTGGTCATATAGTAGTATGTCACTAAAAATAAAAGCGTGCGCACTTTCTTTGTAAAACCCAGCAAACAATTGCATTAATTCTACTTCTTTCACTCAATTTTATGACTTACTTCTCTAAAACAGTGAATGTGAATGCTCGGAATACAAAACATTTTTGAGCTGAGCGAAGCGAAGCTCTTATACTACACTTTGCATTTGTTTGGATGCATACTCCTCCTGAATGGCTGAACCGATCCACACAAAATTTGGCACGGTCAATGTGACCAACCAGAGGAAGGTATAAATCTAAAATGGTCCAAATTGGTACATGGGAGTACGGGGTACAAAAGTTTCCTCCTGAACGGCTGAACCGATCCGCACAACATTCGGCACGGTCATAGTGACCAACCAGAGGAAGGTATAAATCTAAAATGGTCCAAATTGGTACACGGGAGTACGGGGTACAAAAGTTTCCTCCTGAACGGCTGAACCGATCCGCACAACATTCGGCATGGTCAATGTAACCAACCAGAGGAAGGTATAAATCTGAAATGGTCCAAATTGGTACAAAGAGGTACGGGGTATATGCCTTTCATGATGCATGTCGGTGGAAAGCTCTTTAAGAGTAAAGTTATTGTTGTTATGTTCACTTTTGTCATGGTTTCATTGAAAAGGGGGGAATAGAAATCAATGTCAACTAGAAAAACAGGGGAAAAATGCTTATTTTAATTAAAAATTTGAAATATTACTATTTTGGATTTGATTTCAGATGTTTATAAATAAAAATGTTTATTGTTTAAGATTAAAATGCACGATCAGCTCAATATTGCAAGCAGAAAACTGCATTGCACACCTAGTTTTTTTTAGTGACACACATATTATATTATATTGTACTGTGATCGCTCAAATACCGTGGCCGTTTAAATTAAATTCCTCTTTTTAGTGCAATATTTATGAAAAGCGTGTTTTTATTCCTTTTTTAAGTTGTTTTTTTCCTGTTTTTATTTTGTTTTAATTAACTAAAATATATTCCAACACTCCCCAGAAAAGGGTGAAACTCAATATATTGAATTTTATTTATTTCAGTATTAGTAAATTGACGAGAAAAACTGAATAGTAATCGATCAGTTAAATGTTATTAAACCACAATAGCAAAAATTATCCAACATATATTTTTTAAGGGAAGCTACTATGGTTTGTATGAAAGTGGTTCAACTTGGTACTTGCTGTGAAAGTTCAAATTGAATTTTCTCTCTGTTAGTATTTTATGGAATTAGTTTAATCCATGGATATTTTAATCTAAAAAAAATCACTATTCCACTCACTTCAAAGTCTGCATATTTTCTCTACATTTATTGCGAATACTATGTGTTTAAGGTACTTTATGCATTGGAGAAGAAGCTGGGTGGTGTTGGATTTTGGACGATTGACATGGATGATTTTAGAGGAGTCTGCCATTACGTGACATATCCTCTTCTGAGGGCAGCCCGTGAAGTCTTCTTGCGACCTCCATCTACTTCTGTAAGTCCTGAAGGAGGTCTTCTTCCCTTGACAACCACTCCTGAGCCCCAACTTCCAGTTATAAATCAACCTAATCCACCAGAAGTTCTTCCCCCCTCTCCAGTTACTCCTATCCAAGGGAGCGTGACAACCTTTTCCCAAAGATTACCGAAGGAAAACCCTTCGCCTAATAGTGAAGTGAAACCGAATGTAAATCCAATTGATTCTTTTAACGAAAACCGCATCCAAAACCAATTCGTTACAAAGGACCCCAATAAGGGTGGGCAAAGTTACTACAGCAATCGTGACATCGTGTTCCAAAATATTCAAGTATGGATTATTAACCATTTTGGACAATCAACTCCCACAAATGGATAACAATGATAATTTACTTGCATTGTCTTGGAAATAATTACTAATAATTAAAATATAATAATTAAATCCGGATAACAATGTTAGTTCGTTTGATCGAATAACGGGTAGTACGTAAATTGGCTGCCCCTAATTCCACTATCACATCCTAAATTCTTGTTCTAATTTTCCTTAATTATAACAAATATGCTCAGTACTGTATAGTATACAAACTATTACCCTTAACTTTAGTAAAATAGTTAACCATAGGTCACTCCTAACAATACCCAAAATTGTGTTACCTTCTTAAAACATTACCTACAGCAATACCAGTCTTACTAATTTTTAAATAAGCTTTATACCACAGTAATATTTAAAATGTTCAATTTTTCGCTACCTCAAATATTAGAAATTAATTCTACCAAAGACTAGAGAGGTACCTAAGCACCTAACTGAACACTATTTGCTGCTTACATATATTAGAAGGATGCAAGTTATTAATTGCTAATATTAAGTTAACTTGAAAAAGATTAAACATAATAATTGTATATTAACCCCATAAATTCACTGATACTAACCAACTATGGTGATTATCAGTTATTGATGATGATATAATAAGTTTACTAATGTTAAATTTAGGTTGTTGAAATATGTATTTAACCTGATGGCATTTATATAAGACTATCATTTTGATTGCATCATTGTATTGATTATATTTCTATTAGTGTGTTTGGTTTAAACAACCTATTAAATTAATTAAACCCAAGTCTGTATTGGCTTAGGAATTTTACAATAAACTTATAATTTATAAGCTATGATGTGAGTATAACAAAATAAGTTCAACAATCAAACAAAATTATGTCACTAGCTCAGGCTGAGTAATATTTATAGAACTTAATTGATTAGTGATTGTTCAACCACATGAACAAACTCTTAATCAAATTTAATTCTCAACACTGATATAATGCTCAACTTATGTATAGGTCATACAGCTTTGTTCCAAGGATTCTGTGCCCTATGCAGCCCGTTTTAGACGTTCACTGCGCCCTTGGCACCCCATGTCGATGCCCTCCCTCCCTTACTTATCATTCTTTGTTACTTGAATACACCTTGTCTTACACAATTGCCTTTTTTTCTTGCTTTAGCTCCGATTAAATCTGAATAAAATGTCAAGCATGTCGCTTATCGAGTACAATAAGAGCTCTAAATTGTTGAGCTTGCCGTTGTCACTGTTGAGCTGAAAAACTCTTCTCAGACGATCAGTTGGTTATTGGGAGGAGTTAGGTAAATGTGCATCGTATCTTCTAAATTCGTAAAGGTACTTTTTTCTTCCAAGATATAAGAATATATATCCTCCGAATTGTTATCTAATTCATGTCCATAAACAATTTGAAGTATTGTCAGTTTTGAATGAAAATTCTTTCATCTACGTCGTCTTTGTAGCTCTAGGCTAATAATTTGGCCTGATCAGTCAGTCCTATGGCTTATTTTCGTAAATTTGAAACTGAATGTTTAGCTCATCATAACAATCTCTTCTATTGTTTAGTTGAACAATAAGACTATCAATGATTGGTGGAAAGACCATAGTCCAAAATACGTCTGGCATCCTCCATTTGCTCAGACTCAAAGAACCGAGTTTCATTAGAAAATAGAGTGTTTTCTTATCCTATACCATTTACTTATTCATTCACTGGATTCTTGAGTATACCCCATCTATGGCTTGAAGATAGAAATAAGTTATAGAACCCTTGTACCAATGAAAAGGAAATATACTACAAGCTACAATACAACCTACTTTTTAATTTTTAACAATTAGGCTGCACACGGCACCAGCAAATGCTAATTACAATAAATACTTGTATACTGCTCTTTCTTACGTGTACAGCTCAACTTTATTATAATATTTTTGAATTTCATGGCAAACTTTTCTAAGACAAGGAATATTTCATTTACTCTAAACATTTTTCATAGACATATATTTTTTTTCAATAAGTATGCCGTCTGCTCCAGGTCTTAAGGGTATAAATAAAAACTAAGTTTTTATATCTACATGCGATATTTCAGCCCCACTTGGTCCATTATCAAGATTAACAATTTTTTAGGCCATCAAAAAACTACTAATTTGGAATAATCCTAAAACTTCACGGTACTACCTTCGTCACAAAACCATATTCATTTTCTTGTCATAAAAGTAACAAATCTTTAAAAAAAATTCTCAAAGAGAAAATTGTCTACTTATTATGAGTTATTTAATCAAACTGTATTTATTTTACGCATACTTATTGAAAATACGTATTTATAAAAGGGTAATTCACTACTTCATTATTTTTTTCCTTCAAAGTTACCCTTGCCCACCCAAACCTCTAGAGCCCCTGGGCACACGCCCAGGGGCCCTACATATTAATTGTATACCTCTGTCTAATTAGAAGTAAAATATTTTCCCTCCACTTTGGGCCTCATATTATGGCTAAATATATCTTAAAAGAACAACAATTTTTTCATAAATTCAAAAAAATTTCATAACATATTTCATTCAATACTCAATACCGATTACAACTTCAAGAACAATGTAATATGTAAACTATATTTATATTTTTCAATATTAGTATAGATTGGATTATTTTAACTAGTTTTAATATTAATTTACTGTCAAAGTAAATGATCAACCATTATGTCCTAGATGGGTACAGACAAAATATGGCAAAGTTTTTTTATAATTTACTTAATAATTATAAAATTTAATCAAACAGCTTTTTTATTTACTGCTGTAAATATACCAACTCTCTGTCAAAAGAACATTAGCAACAAATAACCAATTTCTACACAATGTTGCAATACCCTTGATGGTGAGTGTGGAGTAGTTATAAGTATAATCTTTAACCTAGAAACCCTTTTTATAATGATTAGTTTTTGTAATGTTTTATTAATGTATTTTGATCTCTAGTAAATAATTTCTGTCTTAGAAAATATAAAATTTTATTACATCCGTCTCAGTTCCTAGTATTAAACCTTTATGTCAATTTTAATGTATTAATGGAATCTAGAAATAATAATAGTAACAAAGGAGCTCAATCCTCAAAAGATTGATTCTTTGTGAAGAACTAACATTAATACGAAGAAATTCAATGATTGGTAGAAATAGTCGAAAATACTTCTCTGGCATCCTCCATTTGCTCAGACTCAAAGACCCGAGTTTCATTAGAAAATAGAACTTTTCAATTGATTATCACTAAAATTATAAAATATTATAAACTTTCATATGAGTTTAAAATAAGAGGACTTTCTGATGAAAAATGTTGACTCTGTTTAATTTAGTATAAAGTTTTATCACTTCGGATTTGGGTTGTAGTAATACATTTCAAGAATTAAAGCATTGATGGAGGTCATCTTAATAGATTCAAAGAAACTGTCCATATAAAATTATACTTACTTATTTATAAAAGCAGCTTTCGGCCTTTTTAAGGCCAGAATCAGTGCTGATTATGGAAGAACTAGAATTACATTAATTTATGAACATGATGGGGTTGAGTCCGTATTATATTTAATTAGTTTATAAGTAAACCAAAGTGAAAAATTAATCAAATTGTTAATGGCTACTCTAAAAGCTTAAACGTAAGAAATATCTTGGAATCAGAAATATATCACAGCCACCATTGACAATTTCAAGAAACAAATTCAATCTACTTTTAGTAAATAATGTATAATAATAAATATTTTATTTTATACTTGGATTTACAAAAGAAAGGAATTACACAGGGGTTTATTCATAGAGAACTCAATGAAAGCTCAAATACTTGTGTTAATTCAGTTGCTCCAATTAGACAAAAGAAAAATCAATTTAATATGAATTTATAACTTTATAACTGAATAAACAGGTACTTTTTTAGATTGTTACTCCCCTATGTTTTTTGGAACGAAGTTCCTAATGGCACGTTCTCGAGCCCGGGAGTGAATCCGAAAAAAACTAGTAAAATCACCATCACGCAAAATCCGTCACGAAATCTACAGATGACGATAACTTGAGTAAAAAATCACCGAGTTAGATGAAATTTGGTACACATGTTCATTTTACCAGGCTGAGTTCGTCGGAAAACGTTATCCGCCCAAGCGTTCACACGCAACGCTCGCGTAAACGTAAGCTTCAAAAGACGGGAAAAAGTGTTATTAAGGAAGCCTGTTACTTGACTTGTTTTGATTATTTTTGTTATATATGTCAAAAATGTCACTTTGTTTTGAAAATAAATAAAATATAATCATGTAAAATTTCACCCTGATACAAGCAGAAACTGTAGAGTAGGGAAAAGATATATTTTATAATATTTTAAATTAATTGGCCGGGTAGGTAGAAAACAGTCCTATTTCAATCCAAACTCCTTTAACAAACATACTCTTTCACTATAAACTCATCATGATCAACTTTTTTCTTATATTCAATATTTATTTATATTAATATTTATAGTAGGACGCTTGCTTTAATTATACAAATAATGATTTTCTTTTAATTTTGCCTTAACTCAGCTAGGTACAAACAGTTTGTTACTTTTAATTTTGTCTCTTTTCTAACTCCGCCATGTATAAATAGTTAGCAATGTATACGTACTTAGCAGTGTGATTTTATAATTTATATTTAATGAAAAATGTAAGGAACTTCATTCCTACCGGGTGTCCCATGACACCACACGTATTTTTTTTAGAATATAAATGGATACAATTATTAATACATTGCTTTGTCTAAATTACTATGAACATAAAGGGATGTTTAGTTCAATGCACTTCGGAACAAAGGAATATCACACTTCTCTTTTTAAGAGGGGAGTAACAGTCTAAAGAAGAAGATTCCTAGATTGTTACTCCCTTCTGTTTTTTTATAAGGGGCCTAACAGTCTAAAGAAGTGCCTGCCGATACACCTTAACATAAGTTAGCAATCAAATAATGATTTAGGGCTAGTGGCAACTATGTTCTTCTATAGACAACAGCTTAATCATATTATGAAAAATAAATGTATTAATAGGAAGTTTTCATTATAATAAACAAGAAAACGATCTTGATGAAATTTAAGAATACTGCTGGCATTTCTTTTTGATAAATTTTCAGAGTACTGTTGGTTTTCTTTTTTAAAAAAAATACTATTTACATATTTTATAAAGTATTTTACTTTCAACATAAACTGAACTTTAATTTTTAAGAAGAGAACAGTATAAACGAAACAAATAATAGATAGCATTCTTTACTTATTGTGTTATTTTTTTCAGGAACCTATCAAAAGTGGAGAAACACTTAAGGACAGACAAGATGTCATTGACTCCCTTCCTAGAGCATAATATAGAGCAAAATTATATTTTACAATCATATTAATTTATTATCGTATACTATAACATATTATTTATTAAAATTTGTAGAAGTGCAACAATATTGTTTAATATAAGAATGTAGGCTTGATGTTAATCTAAGATTAAAATTAAATATATCTTTTTGGATTATTTATCTAAAAATTATCAACAAAGTATTCTTATATTATGTTTTAGTTGATCTTCTATAATATATAATTAATCTTATCATTTATTTTGTGTTTTTTTTTTTTTGTTTTTCATATTTATTTTTTATGTTTTTAGTTTCAATATTATGTTTAAGATTTAACTTAATGGTAAAATATAAATTTTACTGATAGCTAAATAAATAAAGTAAAATATATCGAAATGCCAGGAAGAACTATTTTTTGGGGGTTGGGTTGTCGGCTAGGTGTGGTGAAAATGACATTATTTTATTTATATCTCTTACTGTTTAGGACATAAATAATAATAGTAACTGTGTAATTTGAACAAAAAGCTTTGTTTCTCTTTTGTTGTTCGTGTAAAATTGACATAGGTATGAGGTTATTTTAAGTGTTTCATGCCCCACAATATTACATAAATGTATCATCCGCATAGGAAACAAAAATTATTTATTAATTTATTTATTAATTAATTATTAATAATTTATTTATTATTAATTTATTTATTTATTATAAGGTAACTGTGACCTTTAACTCTCTTACCTAAGAGAAGGAAGAAGAAAATACTACTTCATATTACTGTGGCAACGTTTCGGCTTTTCCAGCCTAAAAATAATACGAATTGTGCAAATTTTAGTGAAAAGCTTTATTTCATCCATTTGTTTTGGGATGACGTTTATATGATATGGGAAATGATATCCCAACAAAAACACTAGTGTAAAAAAATGAGCGAAGTCTCGTGCAAAAATTTGTGTAATCATAGGTTTAGCTAAGTCTCCCACTGTCCGAGTAAGTTCTACTAGGTCTAATTTATCCAGTGCAAGTACATGATGTTTGTCTGTCCCTCTCTCTATTCTCTTTCCCAAATCACTCTACACATTTTCTGACTTGGGTCTATGTAGAATAGGTATAGTTATTGTGATTTTGATGGATTTACTGAGTCCAAAAGAAAGTTTTTTAAAAAATTATTTTATTTCTTCTGACATAATCTGTGAAATCACTTTACGATCGGTTTACGAGCAAAGCAATTATGGAGCAGGGTCCCCTTGTTTATACTAAAAATGTTCTAAGACATTTTTACCCCATTAAACATTGTAAAAGAATAAGTTTTTAAATAATAATTGATTTAATAATAAACATTAATTTTTATTTTCATCACCTCCTCAAATAGTCCAGTAGATAGCATGCAAAAAAAGTGTCGAACTAACATCAAGCTAGAATTTTGTGTACAAGTAAATGTTTTGTTGCCTTTTAAGAATATGTGGTGGGCTAAGTTCGTCTGCGGGACATAGTTTGGCAATAGGCTTTAAAAAAAAAAAAAAAACCGTGGAGAGCGGCCATGTCCCGCCCTTTTTAGTGGACAATGCGATTTTCATGATCATGAGTACTAACTTAGTTAGTAGATGAACAATCAAGTTGATGGTAGTCTGTCATTTAATATGTGACCTCTTTGATTTAGTGTAATATTTGAAAAACGAGCATTTTAAGTACGAACTATCATCAACTTGATTTTTGGTCTACTAACAAATTTTGAACTCAGGATCATGAAAATCACATTGTCCGCCAAAAAGGGTGGGACATGACTCCTCTCCACCGGTTTGTTTTATTCACATGCCTATTGCCAAACTATGTCCTGCAGACGAACTTAGCAGACCACATATTCTTAAAAGGCAACAAAACATTTACTTATACAAAAAATTCTAACTTGGTGTTAGTCAGACACTTTTTTGCACCCTATCTCCTGGACTAAAACCCACTTCAAAGCTACTTCATTAAAAAATAAAATAAAGTATAATAATAAATATTTACAAAACTTTATACAAATATGTGTAGAAAAACAAGTTTTATTGTATAATTAACAAATACTGATTTGAGCTATTTTCTTTTTATTTGTAAAAATATAACTTTAAGATAAGGAGATACATTAGAGTACAATTGCACGGTGTGCATGCACTTTAACACTTAATATAATTATGCATAATTGATTTATAACAGCAAGGGTTTTCTTGAATTTAACATTGATGAATGCTGAATAAATGTAAATTTTATTTTATTTTTATAGATCTACATTTAAATTTCTTATATGCGTTATGCATTGTTGGTTTTCAAACCTATTAAATTCAAGGAACTTATAATGGTGTATAATTTTAAATTGATTCAAATTTCATTTGAATAATGCTTCAGCTCCCTCAACCTCTCTAAGGAGGGTGACACACTTCGCCACCTGGGTGGCGCTACCCGGTCGTCAATGAGAATAGATGGAACCTGTCACACGAGGTGGTGCCACGAGGTGGTGCCACCTGCCGGGTGGCACTAAACGGTCAACCGTCCGATGGTCTAGCCGCCACCCGGTTTTCAATTGAGCCTGTCACACGGTGCCACCCAAGTCCCTGCCACTCAGCCCCCACTCCTTCAATCAAATATAGGGGAAATCAAATAAGGGGCTGACTGCATCCCTCATATAAGTGGGTGGCGGGAGCAAGTGGCATCAACCAGGTGGGCGCCACCCAGGTAGGGCTACCCGGGTGGCGAAGTGTGTCACTACCCTAAAAGTATCAAGTTGTGTTTCCAATTTGACCTCCTTAATATTACACATAGTCAAGTTCATCAAACCCTCGACATTTTTAACAAATACGTCAATACAAAATAGAACCAAAATCATTAATGGAAAGATTCACTTTTAATGAGGTATGTACAATCTTACAAATTATCAAGTTATAAGTAAAATAAATATGACATAAAAATTACATTAATTATCTTCTACTATGTGTTCTAGCATAAGTGAGTTATGACTGGGGCACACTGACTAAAAATTAATTTGGACGTTACTTTTTTTTATAAAAAAATTGTTTTTTTTATGAACGTATATGAAATAGTAGCATAACCACATAAGGAGTTCAAAAACCAAGGAATGAATTTAGACTTTTTAACAAGTTCTTTTATAAACTAATATTATTGGAATAGCAGCACCAGCACAATAAGAACTCCATTATTATTATTTTGTGTATCATTTAGCAGTTTGGAGTTTAATTTTTGTTTTCAAGGTAGATATTTGTACACAGGTATTTATAATAGCAATACATACTTCATCACTTTCGGCTACAAAACTTAATAACCGAGAGTAAAAAAATTGACTAAAATAAAATAAAAAAATAAAAAATTGAATATATAAATATATATTATATAAATAAAAAATACACCATCTCATTTCAGTACTATAAAATTCCAAATTATTTAATTTATTTCTCTTCCCTTTTGTGCTGTTGCACCTAATATTCCTTTGGTAAAATCTTTAATTTTTCATGACCAAAAAACAAATATTATAAATCTTTAATTTACATTACAGAAAAAATCAATCTTGAAATTTAATTCACAAAATATTCATATAAATTGATTTTTAACCAATTGCCAATATTTCTTGGTGATATATTTAAAATAAGAAAAGTATAATACTAATATTCATTATTTAATATTAATGGTTATTAATTAAAAGAAATAAAAATTTAAAAAAACTATCACCTATATAATTAGAAAAAAAAAAATATATAAGTTTTTTAATTTTTTTTATTTTGTACATTTTCTTTTTTTTTTAATTTGTTATTTATTATTTCTCTAATATTTATAATATATTTATATATTTATAATATACTATACAGGATGGAAGAAGGAAGGGGGGGAGGGGAGGAGGAGGGACATTCGTAAGGGAAGAACCTGGCCACAGCGCAGAATAAAATGCAGACGAGATCACAAGCAGCAGCTTATCTGAAATATAATATATATAAAAAATATTACATTAAAATGTTAAACAGATTCTTAAACATTTACAGAATAGGAATAAAGAAAGAAATTTCTCCACTGAAAGTAACCATTGTACAAAGTAAAGACAGCTTTCAACCACATGTGCTTATTAAATGTTTCAAAAAGTAGCATAGCTCTACTTAGAAGGGAAAGATATTCAAATAATGTTCCAAAAAAACTTTAAAATGCAAAGGAATGTGCAGTAGGTGGGTCGATAAATCACTTTTTTTAAAATGAAACAACACCGAGTCCGAGTCCCATATTTGTCTCCCACTGCAGCCTTGAAGTGTGTCATTTTCTAAATTATGTATATAAGGGATTTTATCTCCAGTAGGGAGAACAAATTATGATTTTGCATTAGGTTAGAGGGACTAAATCTCTTATATCTGCTATTAAAAGTGCTAATAATTATTGTTATTTATTAAAATAATAAATAAAAACTGAGCAATGGACGAAAATATGTATTTTCTCCCTAATGGAGATAAAATATTGTATGCACCTTAGGGTGGGCCTTCGTCATAGGGGTGAAAAAAAAATTATTGAAATTTTGTGCTCCCAACCCCTAACTTTGTGCGAATACATGAAAAAATGATTTTTGAAAAGTTTCAGATCAATCGGAAAATGTTAAATGGTGCCGCTTTTTATTTGAAAATTGGTATATCAATAAAATAGCAATTTTATTTAATAGCAATCCGTGTTTTTTTTTTATTATTTACATAAATGATATACTTTTATTAACTAATATAACTCAAAAGTAAGTCAATAAGTAGAGAGATAAAATATTTAGAGATATACATACATAGCAAAATAGTGAAAATTGGGAAAAAAAGTTTTTTTTCGTATGAATTTCGTAATTATTTTAATCATATGAACAATATTTAATGTTTCAACATACATTAAAAGGTACTACAGGTTATGTGCTTCATATTAATACGTATTAACAATGCATACCTATCATAGTTTTTTTTTAAACTAGTAACATTCATAGTAGTGGAGTGAATGAAGCTATAACAGAAGCCACCCACATATTGAACGAAAAAGTCCGTATTTTGAGTTTGAATATCTTTTATGCATTATTTTTTATTTTGGATTGCAAACAATGAATAAGGGTTTTTGGGGTCGCTGATTACGAATTTTAAGTCAAAAATAAAAATGGCGGCTCTAGGATGGCGGGAAAAATCTTCCGTTTTATACGAAATTCGTGATAATTATACATAAATTAAGAACTAAACATCTAACCAAAGTTTTTTTAGGGGTCGCTGATTATGAATTTAAGGTAACAGTACAAATTAGTAGAAAAAATGTTTTATTTAATTAAAATATTCATAAAACAATAACGTGCATTGTATAACATACATAATAAAATAGCAAAAATAGTGGAAATAAAAAATAATTGTAATTATTCCGTTTAAATTTGGATGTTATACATTCAAATATTTTAATTGTTTCTAGTTTACGATGTTAGTTATAGTTTGTTTTAGTATATTCATTATTGAACCCTTCTTTTAGGTACTCATCTACTACAATTATTTTTTATTTCCACTATTTTTGCTATTTTATTATGTATGTTATACAATGCACGTTATTGTTTTATGAATATTTTAATGAAATGAAACATTTCTTCTACTAATTTGTACTGTTACCTTAAATTCATAATCAGCGACCCCCAAAAAAACTTTGGTTAGATGTTTAGTTCTTAATTTATGTATAATTATCACGAATTTCGTATAAACCAGAAGATTTTTCCCGCCATCCTAGAGCCACCATTTTTTATTTTTGACTTCAAATTCGTAATCAGCGACCCCAAAAACCCTTATTCATTGTTTGCAATCCAAAATAAAAAATAATGCATAAAAGATATTCAAACTCAAAAGACGGACTTTTTCGTTCAATATGTGGGTGGCTTCTGTTATAGCTTCATTCACTCCACTACTATGTATGTTACTATTTAAAAAAAAAAAACTATGATAGGTATGCATTGTTAATACGTATTAATATGAAGCACATAACCTGTAGTACCTTTTAATGTATGTTGAAACATTAAATATTGTTCATATGATTAAAATAATTACAAAATTCATACGAAAAAAAACTTTTTTTCCCAATTTTCACTATTTTGCTATGTATGTATATCTCTAAATATTTTATCTCTCTACTTTTTGACTTACTTTTGAGTTATATTAGTTAATAAAAGTATATCATTTATGTAAATAATAAAAAAACACGGATAATATTGCATTATAAACGTGATATTTTGAAATTTTCTAGAAAAAATTGCTATTTTATTGATTTTTTTATATACCAATTTTCAAATAAAAAGCGGCACCATTTAACATTTTCCGATTGATCTGAAACTTTTCAAAAATCATTTTTTCATGTATTCGCACAAAGTTAGGGGTTGGGAGCTAAAATTAAAAAATGTTCATTATTAAGGCCGACCCTAATGTACCTCGTGAGTAAAATGCCATTATTCCCCTCACGATAATTATCGCTATAATAACGCTAATTAGCATTATTCCCTCAGCTGTGCCTCGGGAATTAAAAACTCTTATACCCTCGGCTTCGGCTCGGGATTTAGGGACAATGGTTCCTTCGGCTTCGCCTAAAGAACCAACTTTTTCGCTCAGGGAATAATGGCTTACTTTACTCCCTAGATGCATAAATAACTATTGTCTTTGCTTCAATTTTGTTCCTACACCCCCTTCAACATTTGGAAAAACGTATTCACTTGTATTTCTATAGATATACTTAAATACAATTAGGAACCTCAAAAAAATTATAATTTTTCATTTAACGCCTCTAATATATATGCAGCTGTATAAAGTGAAATTTAACAAAACCATAGCCATTTAGAGGCGTTACTTAAAATATTGATGGCAGGAGGAATTGTTACACCACAAGAGGCAGACGTCTTGAGGAAAAACCTAAAGAGGTTCTCCCTGGAGAGCATGGGAGATTGGGAGAAGAGGTCAGGGGTCGTCCTAAGGTTCTGGCAGTCTGGCATTGAGGAACCAGGATGGTTCCTTATTACTGCCGTGGAGGGACTGGACCTTTCAAAATTGGAAGCCCCCCAACATAGATGACACCGCTTTTAAGGTCATTTATCAGAGGGAAGCTCCATGGCCAACCAAAATAGGAATAAACAGAAGGGAGGAAGAAAAACCTGATCCTGAGGAGATCAGGTTAGAAATGCACTTGAGGAATAGTCTTCCGGGGGCCACGGAATGGAAATTGGACCACATCTCGGGAAGGCCAGGAAACTGGCACATCGTGATGTGGATCCCAAGGTCATCAGTCAAGGCCCTCGATGAAGTTAAATGCCGGGTCTTCTTGGGCCTGATCTCGGTGTCGGTGCATCGGGTCCGAGGAGTACCGGCCTCAACTAGGCAAGCTTCCACCTCTGAGGGAGAAAGCAGAGGTAGAAAGGATGACGCCAGTGGCAGACCACCCAAGGAAGGTGGAAGCCACTCTCAAAACCAAAAGTAAAATGATTAAGGTAAAGCACATTAATCTACAACATAGTCAAGACGCGGTAGGTGAACTACAAAAAACCTTGACTGGTAAAGATTCAATAATTGTGTTAATTCAGGAAACGTATGTTTTTAGAGGAGTGGTGAGGGGAATCAGGAGAACTGGTCTGCGGCTTGTAGTAGAAGGGAAGGAAGGACCAGATGAGGAAAGACCTAGGACATGCATCGCAGTAACGGAGGACCTGGTGATCACCCTGATCCCTCAGCTAGGCACCCGTGATGCGACTGCAGTCATCCTAGAATATAAGGTAAAAGGTAAATGCAATAAGGTAATTATGGCAAGTTTATACTTGCCCTATAATAGGATAGACCTTCCCCCACAAGGGAGCTGATAAACATTGTCAGATTCTCAGAGGAGAAGGATATACCACTAATCGGGTGTGATGCGAATGCACATCACCATGCTTGGGGCAGTACAGACTGCAACAACAGAGGAGATGCATTGCTGGAATATCTGGCATCCACTGACCTAGAGGTAATAAATAGGGGAACGGAACCAACATTCATAAATAGAGTCCTTACTCAGGTAATAGATGTCACGTTGGCATCGAGGAATATATCAAGAAACATAAGTGACTGGCATGTGTCATCGGACATCCTGATGTCAGATCACCGCATGATCAGTCTATGCTTTCAGGCTGAGCAAACAGAGGAAGCACCAAAGAGACATCCAAGGAAGACGAACTGGGAGATCTTTGATAAGGGACTTGAGAACTCTACAGGGGTGGCTCAAGAGGAGATAACTGACCCGGGAGCTCTGGGAAAAGAGGCAGAGAACCTGGGCTCAGTAATAATGGAGGCCTTCAACGAAGCGTGTCCCCTCAAGTCTAAACCCCACAAGGAAGTGACGTGGTGGAACAGAGGACTGGACGTTCTTCGGAAGGTAGCGAGGAGGGCCTACAATGAGGCCTTTAGAAACAAAGAGCAACGAGAACTGTGGGACAGCTTCAGGGAGGCTAGGAGGAATTCCAAGAAAGAAATAAGGAGATGCAAGAGAACCAGCTGGAGAGACTTCTGTAAAGGAATCAAGTCCTTACCGGAGGCAACCAGACTGGCAAAAATCTTAAGCAGTGAGGCAAATGGTGGAGCCCTAGGCTCGATCAAGAGGCAGGACGGCACCTGGACTCTAAGTGTGGAGGAAACCCTGGAATACCTCCTACACGTTCACTTCCCAGGGGAAGTAATAGGCAATGCTGAAGCCAGTCATAGGAACCCAGTGGAGGAGACAGACTGGGACCTGGCAACCCGCCTGATAACAGAGGAGTCTATCAAATGGGTCGTCAATAAATTTGAACCTTATAAGGCGGCTGGACCAGACGGAATTTTTCCAGCCCTATTACAAAAGGGAATGGACAGCCTGGTAACCAGAATTAAAGTACTATTAGAGTCAGCGTGGCCTTAGGCGTGGTGCCGGAGGTATGGAAGGCAGCTAGGGTAGTCTTCATCCCTAAACCAGGGAAGACAGACTATACACTGGCCAAATCCTTCCGACCTATTAGTCTCACGTCCTTTATGCTAAAGGATTTGGAAAGGATAATAGATAGATATATAATGGAGGATACTACATGGTAAACCGCTGCATGCCAATCAGCATGCATACCTGAAAGGGAAGTCGACAGAAACAGCCCTTCATGCGGCAACATCTAGGATAAAAAAAAGGCGATGCAAAAAGGAGATTATTGCATGGCTCTCTTCTTTGATGTGGAAGGAGCCTTTGATAAAGCAAAGATGAGGAATATAGAAGAGGAACTTCAGATGAGGAACACTCCTCGAGCCATCATTGAGTGGATATTGTCCTCTCTGAAAGGGAGGAAAGTAAACTCATCACTAAATGACACTAAGGTCACAATTAGGGTCACAGGAGGCTGTCCTCAGGGCAGCTGCCTTTCACCACACCTGTGGTGTCTGGTGATGGATGGACTTTAGAGGAGGCTGACAAAGGAAGACCTTTATGTTCAGGCATATGCAAATGACGGACTAGTCTTGGTAAGAGGCAAGTTCCTGGACACCTGCTGTGAAAGAATGCAATTCGCAAGGATTATTGAAGGATGGTGTAAAGACGTTGGTTTCTCAGTCAACCCATCGAAGACAGAGCTGATGGTCTTCACCAAAAAGAGGAAAATTGTGGGTTTCAAGGCTCCCAAGATTTTCGGCCAGGAGCTCAGTTTGGCCAGAGGTTAAATACCTAGGTATTATCTTTGACCCAAAACTGACTTGGAAACTACACATAGAAAAGGTAATAGGAAAGGCCATAATAATGTTTTGGCAACTGAGACGAGCTGTGGGGAACACTTGGGGATTATCCCCCAGGGTCCTCAAATGGCTATATACAGAGGCAATCAGACCTAGGATCCAATATGGGGCCTTGATCTGGTGGCCGAGGATAAGAGTAGCTAGTTCGGCTAAGGGTCTAAACAAGATACAGAGGATGGCTTGTAGAAGCATAACAGGAGCAATGAGGACGACACCTACAGCAGCCTTAGAAGCTCTGTTAGGCATTCCTCCTCTTAAGATATGGATCAAAGGAGAGGCCATTTCGTCATTTGTCAGACTCAGAGACAATGGACAATGGCTAGGGAAAGGATCCCTTATCGGACACTTGGAAATCGAAAGGGTAGCTGAGTCAGAGATTCCCCTAACTGCAATTAGAGTGTCAGGAAGGGAACATCAGTTAAAACTGAAGAGGAATTATAAGGTGGAAATACCATCTCGAGCCAGATGGGAACAAGGAAATATGAAATTTGGTATGGATACTCTAGTGGCATATACAGATGGCTCAAAGAATGAAACCGGAATGTCGGGAGCGGGGCTGTATCTAGAAAAGTCCGGCACCCAACAGAGTTTCCCTCTAGGTACACTTACCACCGTCTTTCAGGGGGAAGTCTATGCCATCCTAGAGGTGGCAAGGAAGCCAGAGGTGGTGGAAGAAACAGCCAAGTCCATAGCTATATGCTCGGACGCCTTTCTGTGGACCGGAACCTGCAGTTGGCTGGTCAAAAGGTCAGGTTAAATCAGCCATTAAGAAGTGGGTATGGGATGAAGCAGATAAGGAAGGGTTAGAACAGAGGGATGCAGGCAGTCTAGATGCTACTGCTGAAGATAAGCAAAAGGAAAACCAGGTGGCTGGTAGGACTGAGCAGGACCAATCTGAGAAACCTGGTTGGAGTGCTAACTGGACACTGCAGGCTCAGTAGACATCTGGCATTACTAAAAGTAGAAGAGGACTCCATATGTCCAGTATGTGGAGAGGAGGAGGAAACAGCTTACCATTACCTGGGAATGTGTGAAGGATATGGGAGATTGCGCTTTCATATTAGGGAAGGTAGAACTTGGGGCAGAGGAACTTGTTACGCTGAAGTGGCAAGATATCCTCTCCTTCATAATCCAAACAAAGAGGTTTTGAGAGTAAGGTTGTGGTGGTTTGATGGGTGTGGGAACGCCTGGGGTTGGCAAAAAGGATCCAAAGGCGGTCTGTTTGCTAGGCTTGGCCTCCCCGCCCCCTTACTACTACTACTAAAATATTAATGGTCAAAGGATTAAGTTGCTTTGACAGTAATCATGTTTTGCAGTTGGAACCTATGCAAATTAGGAATTTTCTGTCAAGAGAAGGATTTTCGATTAAACCACTCCTTCAAAAAAAAGTAAAAAATGTTGTGAATTTTCAGAGCCAGCGGCGCTCCATCGAGGTCAAAAATTTAGGCTTTTGATTACTGTACCTACACCAAAAACATATCATAAAATCAGAAATACAGGACCCTTTGTAAATGAACCCCCCCCCCCCCCCCCCCCCATTTAAACAACAAATTGACTAGACTATTTTAGAATTTTATTAAATTACTTCTGAAAAGAAAATGAGAGGCATATTATATTCACCTTAACGGGTGTGTTTATTTATCAAGGAGGGAAGAGACTTTTCTTAGAGCATAATCGATGCACCCTTTGAGGCCTGTGGTGCAACCCTTCTCGGCAATAGTACTGAATTTAAACGTCCTGAACTTCTTGTCTTCATCTATGAAAGTTATAGCTTCCATCAGGGGGCACATTATCACCTTGGTGTGATCCATGAAGTTGATCTAAGATACAAAAAATGAAAGTATGGCAATTAAATTATCAATATTGATTTAAGAATAACACTAAATTATATAAAAGAGTATGGAATAATAATTTATAACTAAATTCATTAATTCTTTATTCTGGTACAGATTATTTGATGTATAATAAACACTTCTTATAGCCCACTACAACGTATTTTCATTGATGTACACCCTTTTTAATTATAATCTAAAATAATTTTTTGTTATAAACCTGAATGTCATTATTACAGACACTCTTTGCCCTTAATGAAGATTTTCATGTTTTTGCATTGTTATTGGAAATATACAATCCATGAAAAGTGTCAACATTCTAGGTATGCAGTCGGAAAGTGGATTAAAAAGATCATTGTGATATTAAATTCAATCTTTAATTTTTTCAAGCGGAGGAATTTTTTCATGCTATTAATAACCTAAAAACTGTGATTCACAGAGTGTTTTATTCTTAATAATGGAATGATTGATAAAAAAATAAATTCTTGATTCCCTTCTATAAGGCTTTGGAAACAAAACTATTAAGGCATTTCATTTAATAATAACTTGACGAACAGGAAATTAATAATAGGAAATAAAGCCACTGATTCCTAGCATGAGCCTTGCAAGGAGCACGGGGTGATGCTCATCACCCCGTATACAATATCAGTAAAGACAAGATAATTAAAAATACCTGTAGAGTTCCATTAGTGAGTTGCATGAGTACAGCAGAAGAAGAACGATGCCACATATGCAGATATGGGATTCTAGAAAGAGAGTCAGACTCCTGTAGTGGTACCAAACCACCAGCTTTCATCAAATGCTCAGTCATATACCTGTCACGTACAAATAAAAATGTTAAAACTAAAAACAGATAAATGTTGAAAGAAGAGATTACCGTCTTACAAAGGTAACTCACATTTTTGACAAGGTAAATTCGTTTTGAAACTCTCAGAATGAATAAAACTCTAAACTAAAAACTCTCTCATACTCATAATAAATTACTCGTTGCATTAACATAATGTTAGAACAAGGCCACAAGCTAGCCATGCTGATGAACATGTATTCAGTGAATGGGACACTAAAAATACAAAATAATTCAATATAAGAGGTTGTATTGTTATGTATAAGCTTGATAAGTCAGAGGATAACTTAGGCTTACCTCCTAAAGTAGGTAAGAAGTTTCATTTTCTTGTCAAGATCAGAAGGAGTGGCGTTCATGATAAAGTAAGTCTCCGAGCCGTCCCTCTCAATGTAATGGACATTGCGCTGGTTTGCATGCAGGACTAATCTGGTGGAATCATTGAACATTACTCCTACACCATCATCCACTAGCTGATAACCAAACCCATACTTATCGCTGTAATCAACCCACTGAAAAACAATACAAAATACTGTTAATAGAGAGCATCTCAAAATTTCAACATTTGTATTCAAACAGTTAAGATGGAGAATAAACAAATTTTTATAATTGTTCCACATTTTATATAAATTTGATTTACCTTTGACACCCAGACAAGAGGTTGTGATCCTGGATCTGATATTTCCTCAAGGTATTGATCATGAGAAGGGTTTATTACTGGAATATTGTGAGAGAGTAGCTTGTATAGGAGACTGTGAAGTGTAATCAGGAAGGTCTTACACTGTGTAGATATGGCACTTGCCATTGGTGCGGCAACTCCTGAACCGTGAGCTATACTGGGTCTTGCTGATTTCTTGGTTGTACTAATAATTTCTTCAGTAGCACCTACAACAAGTTCAGTAGCATTAATTAAACACATGTTGTTGTCTAGTATAACATAGATACAAATTTAAAGTAATAGAAATAGCAATTTGACAGTAATAGGTGTAACCATTGGATTATTATAGATAAATTTTAAACTGTTTTAAGAAAATAGTTCAATATTCTTACGATTGATAGCAGAAAGTGGTTTCCTAAATGCAGCTTGAGATTCTGGAACTGTGTCAAAACGAGGAGCTACTATGAGACAACTGGCAGGCAGCTCCTTAGGACAGTATCCGATCTTAATGAACTCCATATCCTGAAGACCCTTGACGGACGGCCTCTCTGAGGGGTTGGGTTTCAGCATATTGAAGATCATTGTTGCCCCGCTGGCTGGCAGATTTTTCGGCAAAGTATAATCGCATTTTTTAATTTTGTTATAGGTTTCGCGTAGAGTTGAAGTCTCAAATGGAGGAGTGCCAACCATTAATGTGTACCTGCACAGATAAAAGTCCAAGTAAATTTCATTTGATCAATAATCTTTCCTTTAATCAAAATCACAGGAAAAAATTTATAGAAAATATTATATTGATTCAATAATTTAATTTTTGAAACAAAATATTTTAAACTAACTGTTTAAGGCTATCAAAGTTTCAGTAGCAAAAACCATTTGTCAAGTTGTAGATATTATTTGTTACTGATGGTCAGGCTGTAAGACAAAAAATAACAAGCTAAACGCAAAGGTTTACCTCCTAAAAATATAGCATAGATATAATTCATACATTTTTAAATAATGTTACAGCTTTATAAGGGCAAGCAGAAAGTTTGGTAAATAGCTTGTATTGATATTGTATTGTACTTAAGAATTGATATTTTAGCAAAACACTTATTTCACAAGACACATGTAAAAAGAATTTATCTGTTACATTACATAAAGGAGGTTATATTTTTTAATAACAAAGAGAAATAGGATGACTGCAGCTGAATAAACAAAAATAATTTATAGGCACATCTGTCATATCATAAATAAATTTCATTAAAGGCATTTATGAAAGGAAGAAATAGATTTGAATGTATGTAATATACAATACTGAGAAATTCTATGAAGAACTAGTAACTAATTAGTCTATAAATTGAATTGTATTTATGCAATCTATATTGATTGTATTTGTGAATATGAATATAGGATCTGCATCAATTCATCGTCTGTAAATAGAGATGTTAATTATATACAGGTCGCCAAAAGTAGGAATACATTGTATTAAAAGTAATTCTTTTTAAAGAAAAGCTCAGTCAGTGGTTGAAATAAAAGAATTAATAACAGGAGTATTCATGGACATTAATTTATGAATTAAGTAACTGAAAAAGTCAATGATGACATTATTAGTAACGCTGCCCTCTGGACATCTTAGAAAGTTTTTTTTTTTAAATAGTACAAAACTCCATCAATGAGAAGCCATAGAAATTGAAGAGAAGAAAAACTTTAACACATATGATAATTTTATAACTTCTAGGTTTTGGAAATCCTTGGTTAATTCCTTCTAATAACCTTGTGGTTACCCTTTATACCTAAATCACAAGTAAGGGAGATTCCCTTATCTTGGACACAGCAAAAATCAACAAACACTAATAACTAGCTGGTGAAGGCTAGTTTGCTAAAATAGACTTGCCAGGTTCCGCTCTGACAATATGGATTACAGGAAGAAAATCCTCTAACCCTGGAGCTGGGGGAAAATATCCAAAGTATACAAATGTTCAAGGAAAGGGAGAGTCCTCTATTATCTATTCAGAACATATTAATAATGTTCGAGTTTGTCCGTTTCTTGTATGTCTAAATCAAGTGTTTGATCAAGGAGTTCCCTTTTCTTTTACAAGTTGGTGGCACAAGTTTTGCACCCTTGCCGCTTGGCTCAGTTTCTTTTATTCAGTCTATCAAATAATCTTAAAGAGACTACATCGCGCAGTTAACATTTTAGACTCCCCTGTCAATGATTAGATTGAGACAGCGGTTAATCTCTATATTTATGTATGAAACCCATTCCTTAGTTCTACTCAAGCTTCTTTTTTTTACCTAATCAATTCGAACGCTACCAAAGAAACTCCCAACAAATAACCAATATAATCTTCAACCAAGAAGTGGGAATATAAACACACAGGTTATCTTTTTATTCCGATCACTTCGATTATATCATAATTTATGTTACCACCACGATGTTTTAAAATAAAAAACCTAGAATGTTATCTTGCCTGATTTTTTGCTCGAAAATTCTCAAACAATGAGGTAGGTATATTTGAAAACACTGGGCTATGTTTAGCTAAGTGGTTAGAGCACTAACCCTAGTGCTCCCTAGTACATACGGGTGTATGTAAAGAGTTCTGCTGGTCAATTCCTAGTAGTAGATAACTTCTTAATATGCATTTCTCCCTTTCTCTCCCAAGCTTACCGAAGGTAAAATAGAAGCATTGTAATCATTCTTAAAATTACATTTTGAGAAGTAATCTGAAGCTGACATCAGGGAACATGTTTGGTCCTGTATGAGTGTCAGTAACCTCCTTAACTTAATAACCATTTATCTGATTTTGATAAAATGATGGTAGGTTATAATTAGCCCATTGTTACTCCTATATTAATTTTATCTTTCTAGATGTGCAATTTTTTTTATTTTAACACCTGTATCTTTAAAAGTACTTATTCTGATTTAAAGAAATTTGGAGGGTTTGTCAAAAGTAGCCCACAGATGGTCCCATATTAATTTAAACCTATCTACACACATTAAATAATGAACTAAAAGATGTGTGACTTTACTGGGAATCAAAATAGGTCCAAACAACCACAATCTCAATTCCCATGTGATCATTCCTCCACAATTATGATAAGAGGAAGCTATGTGCCACACTGTTGAAAAAAAAATGTTTTTCCACTATGTAAACTTTTATGTTCTTTTTGAAATCAGAATTATCTAAGTATATAAAACTTACATAATACATCCTAGTGACCAGATATCCACTTCAAAACTATGGCCTGCTTTAGTTAAAATTTCAGGGGCAATGTAGTTCGGAGTTCCACACAGAGTTCTAAAATAATAAAAATAAACATAAATTACTACATTTATAGAGAAAATAAAATAAAACTATTGGCACAGGTACAACAACTTAGTAATTTCAACAACAGCAAAATAAGTTAATTTTGAAAATAATACTTAAATGGTAATAAAATAATATAGTCTACAACTTATTATTATTACTGAAGACTCATATCAAATGAATTTAATTGGCAAATAAAAGATGTATTTGTTTTACTTATTTTTTTTACCTTCTTGCCCAATCCATCCAAGCGTTGCTACTTCATACAAAAACAACAATAAATATTAAGATATTTTAAAAACTATAAAAATACTAAAATCACTAATAAATTAGTCTAAAGGCATTAGATTTAAATTTTCTTAAGACATCTTCATAAGTAAACCAATATTTTAAAAAATTCTTGAAAATTTAATTGGAGATATAACATTATTTGTAGTTATATAACATAACACATTTTACAAGGTGATTAAATATAAAGGTTATTTTACTATCTTTAACTGAGAATTGAATAAAAGCCTTTGAAATCTGTATTTAAAATATACAATTTTATATATTTTTCTTACATTTTATGTAATTACCTGGCAGCTAGACCGGCTAGTCTAAATATATAAAATTATATGTTTGACTGCACATTGCCCAGAATTGCAAAATGTGTTGACTCTTATTCATAAAACTGGCCTTAATCTTTTTTATGTCTGTGTTTACCTAACAACTTTTAATCACTACTCTCGTTCACTTGCTTTGTTTACGTTTGCACTGCTTAAATTGTGGTTTTTTTTTTACTGTTTACTTTGCTATTAGTTTTACTTGGTTTCAACTTTGTCTTCTTTTTTATTTAGTTCTTAATTATTTTGACTGCATTTACTCTTTATTATTTATTTAGGTTAAAGATACCTTTATGAGATTAAATTAAAAGTTGTTTTTTATCATACCGAATTATAAAATATAAGAAGATGTGTATATAATAGATAGCTTTAAACTGAGATTCGCAGGGCATTTTACTCATAACAATGTAATGAATGAAACATAATAGAGCCTTTTTTAAGACTTCGGAAATTAAATTATTTAGATATTTTATTTACAGTCTTCGCACAACTAGAGTCGACGTGTTGACAGTGCGGGAAAAACTAGCAAAAGGGGGGACGAGCCAATGAGAGCTTGAGATTTTCCCGGACAAAAGGTCGGGCCAACTAGGCAAAGATAAATGTCTCTAGTGGAGGGGAGAGGCCCTCTGGATAACAGTATAAGAAGGCTTCGTAGTGGCTTTATTTTTTCCCCCAGAGAGGTTGGCCAATCTGTGTGTCACTCAATTTCCCGCGCTGTCAACGCGTCGATTCTAGTTGTGCGAAGACTGTAAGGCTTGACTGCATTGCAATATATGCATTAGAAAACATCCCCTGATCATTAGATTGAGCCCCACGAAGGCTAGCTATTTCATAATATTAGTATTGAAACAAACAGGCAAAAATGCACCTGTTAGGATTAATATTTGTCATTGTAATTTTAGTTATATTGAGGTGGGTGTGCAATTATGCGTAATGATTAGTGCAAAAAAAATCACTTTTTTAAGCTTAATAATAGTTACAAATGAGAAAAAAAAAATTATGACAAACCAGACAATCAATTTTGTGTTAATAGACAAAGAGGCAAAATAAATTTAAAGAAGTTCTTTTAACAACATAAAACTATATTAGAATGAATAAATAAAACTGATATTTTGTTAAAGTATATTCAGCGAAGTTTGTAGAGAAGCTAACAGAAAACAGGGTAATTTAAAAGAGAGGAAGAAAATTAAAAGAATTTACCTACATCAGCATAAGTTGTACAATAAACCCTGCCTATAGTCTATTCATATATGGCCTTCAGATGCCATTTCAGCTAAAATCATGCAACTTTGACAATTATTGAATACGTCCACATCAACAAAGTGTTAAATATCAGGTGAAAAAAAATGTTTACAATTAAAAACAATTTTGTATTAGTTTAATATATTCTACTGTGTTGAAGTGGCATATGAGAATCCATCAACCCCCGATTCACCACAAAAGAGATACAGTTTATTAACCAAACAACGTCTTCGAACAAAATTAATTGTATTAGAAACAATTTGACCAGTTTCGGCTGTTTTAATGCAGCCTTCTTCAGATAATCTGATAGAGTGACTTTAACCGAGTGACTTTAAAAACAGTGTAAATGGTCAGTACAAGTAAAACTAAAAGCCGAAACAGGTCAAATTGTTTCAAATATAATTCATTTTTTGAGAAGACGTTGTTTCGTTATTGAACTATACCTCTTTTAAGAATGAGAAGGCTATCAATTGGAGGACCGCAACTTATTCGTAAGTTTTTTCAGTCTGATTCAACCCCTCTCTTCCCATTTTCTTTTGTAATACATTAGAACCTCAATAAGAAGTGCCTCAAGGGGATTAGGGAAACAGTCTTGTTATCGAGGTGCTCTTTTTGTTGAGGGTTGTGTTTTCAAGGTTATTTTGGCTTTCAGTTCTGTTATCAAGGTTAATGGAATGTTGGGAGCGGGGTTTTCAAGTCTAAACTTGTTCAAGGTCGACCCATTCCTGTATAGAGTCGTGTTATGGAAGTTGACTTCTCAAAACGACTTGTTATAGAGGTTCTGAGTTACTTTGTGAATTAGAAAAAATCCGTGTTATTGAGGTTGTTTGGATAATAATAGTTGCGTTATAGAGGTTAATTTAACATTATGTGTTATTGAGGGTCCTGTAAGCGAGGTTCTACTGTATTGGGTAAAAATAACAAAAAAAAAAGACTGATTTTATCCTGCTTAAGGTGCATTTACACACTGTGAGTTGACTGGTGTGACAGTAGGCAGAAGAGTCAATTTGCATGCTTAAAAGAAATAAAATTTTAATGAAAAGTATTTTGTAAGTCTGAATTTTCGTAATCGAACAAGTCAAGGTTTGTCTCTATATATTTTTAATACACATTTTTAAGACAACTTCCTTGACTACAATATAACATTGTTACGTTAAACCATTATTCACAAATAAATTAAAATGTTTCCCCATTTTATGAATTGTCTGTAGAAATGTTAATTAGGCAGATTGAGAATGAATAGATTACTTACTTCTTTCTTTGTCCCTGGTGTTCTATTATAGCAGCAAGACCAAAGTCACCAATTTTAACTTCAAGACGCTCAGTGAGGAAAACATTGCCTAATTTTAAATCCCTATGAACTATTTTGACACTGTGTAAATAGGCTACTCCATCCAAAAGCTGTCGCATGAAGTACCGAACTTCTGGCTCTGTCAGGGCTTTTCTCCTCCTACAAAAATAAACAAGCAATTTAGTAAATAAATAAATATATTTAACTCTAATTAAATAAAAACACTACTTATAAATATGTTTTCTGGGTCTCTTTGGGGTTTTATTTGGTTGATAAATAATATAAGACACTAACATCTTCTTTCACTCTTAAATTCTTTATTTCGCCCTTACACCTTGGGCTTCTTCAGACTCCGGTCTCCCTCTGATTCTCTTGATTGAATTCTTAAACTTCATTCGAGAATTCAAATGGAATACATAGATTCACAGGAATATGTTGTACCAAAAATTGAAGTTAGATGGCAAGCACCTCTTATAGGGTGTGGATATGAGTACAAAATTCAATTATAGCAGAAGATTCGTGCAATACCTGATCCTCTTTCATCTCTAATAACTTAATTCCCAGCAACTTTTCAACAAGTATTACATTATACCTCTAACGCTTGAGAACAAGCGCCGACAACTCCTAGAAGAAGACAAACCTATCGATGCAACCAAAGACCTAATATCGAAGCAACTACATACAATTTTGAACGCTTCATTTATTTAGTCAATTTAACAAGTATCGTAAAAAAAAGTCTGAAATAGTAATAAAAAAAAATCAAATTTTCAATGAAAATTTTGAGAGCCACATTTCTCCACCTCTAAAGGTCGATTAAGAAGTCATGAACACGGGAAAAACTGAAAGCTTAGCTTCGTTTGTAGTCAGAACTTCCGAGTATTGCCAAAGTCAGTACAGTCGGGTGCTTAGACAATACCCATTTCTAGTTTGTATGACATGCACAGTCTCACGAATAACAACAGGAAGGTTTCCAATCCGTTACGTTTCCTGTTTTATTTGTTTTTATGCAGTACAAATTTTAGTCACACCTGTCCTAAATCCAAATAAAACTCAGAAATAAAGAGGAAGAAAAAAATAGATTAAGAAAGAAGAAAATCGATTTGGATTTAAAGAATATTATAATTAATAATCAATAAATAATAATATAAAGATATTATCGTACATTATTAGTGATTTCTTATCAGGTACAGTGTTGCCTGTTGCAAACAATATTAAAAGAATATAGAAGTTATCAAAAATAAACGTATTAATAACAAAAGAACAACACTGTATTTTTTGACAGTGGTCTATTTTATTAAAAACTGACTATACATGACACCAAAACAACGACACTAGCGCACTTCTCAGATTTCCATGACTTCTTGGTCGACTTTTAGTATAGGGTATATTAAGTAGGCTTCAGCTGAAATCATAATGAAGTTCTAGGTCTTGTAGTGAGAAAAGGGTCTAAATGAGTGTATGCCCTGACATATCACACCCAACATTGTGGGCATCTTTCCAGGAGAGTACTTGTAATCTTGTCTCTAAGAAAGATTCTTGTAATGGAACATGTACTCCTCTTAATATGCCTACAATGCTGGCTGCGATAAGTCGAACATACACCCATCAAGTCATGGCCACTACCAGATCTAAAATTTCAGGGTAATGGTAGTTACTGTATTGTTATAACAATAAAGCATTGACAGAACACATCTAATAGAACACCAATAAGTGTGTTTAGAAACACTAACCGTAATAAAGCTTGTTTAATACAGCAAAACACAGTATTGCTTTTGTTAGAAAGGCTTTAAAAGTATGGATTCATTTTATGTTTGAGTCACACACAGTAAGTAAGTAGTTCAAATTTGACAAACTTTAAGCAAAGAAGTATCAGTAAAAGATAGAAGTATTACTTGTGCAGTTCCATCATTGAACGCTTCTTGCAGAGTTCGAGGATAATATAGACAAAGTCTGAGTCGTCGAAGAATCCATGGAACCCTACGACGTTTTTGTGTTTAAGGCCCTTGTGTATATCTATCTCCTGCATCATCTTATTCTTCTGGTTGCTTTTCACCAGCATCTTCTTAGAAACAATCTTCCCTGCCAGCACCTCATTAGAGCTCATCTTGGTCAGCTCAAAGCATTTTGCAAACCCACCCTGTAATACATTAATTTACAATATAATGTGAGTAAACAAACTAAAAAAAAAAAGTAGGAAAGCTAGACATTTCTTTTTACCCTCCCCTACTAAATTCTCTTTGCTGGTGGGCTTTAATAGATAGATGACACGTAAATGCAATGAACATCTACTTCTTTCTCTCCTATTCTGAATGTTATTATTATTTTTAATTGTTCCTTTTTACATTCTACAATTATCTGATAATTTGTTTTGACGATAGTTAATTTTTTTTTTTTTTTTTTTTTTTTTTTTAAATATATAAAATTTCTACTCACACTTTTATAGTGAATCTTGGAATAAGGGTGGTTAACTATTAAGACAAAGGCATATTTATACTTGATAGCTTGGATAGGATAGTGCGCGCTGACCTGTCAATAAAGTTAAGCAGCATAGTGCGTGGTCACCTTATGAATGGGTACCCCAGATCTGGGTTCAATTCCTGGACCAGGGCCACTTGCTAGGTGTTTGCCCAGCATCGCCTTATAAATGGGTGTTAAGTGGCAACTTATAGATTGTGAAAACCAATTGTAAGGTTAATACATCTGATGGAATGACACACATTGTTAAGAAAACAAGGATTTTGATGACAGAGCAGAGATTCTAAAAATTGGGGTTTTTAGAATCCAATGAGAGCTTAAGATTTTGACAGCTCGAAGGTCAAGCCAACCAGGCAAACAAAAATGTCACTGGATAACCATCTAGTGGTTTAATTTTTCCCTCACATAAGTTGCCCAACCTGAGTGTCACAAACCCCTTCTTTTCTTAACAATACTCTAACCCCAGGTCATCCATTACATATATAGTTGTAGACGCCCATTGGCAGGCCTGGGCCCTCCAAGCGCTGTTGTGCCACTGAGTTAGATAGTTAAATATTAACACTTCCATATATGTAAATATCCCTTCATATTAATGGTTAATTAGACTAAAGGATATTATATTATAATCAACAAATTTAGCGTTGATTTAAAAAATATATTTAGGAAGCAAATAGTTAGCTGCCATAAAAGAAGCATCACTTTAAAACAAAGCTCTATCTCTAGCCACAGCTAATAGTTCATTTGGTTGAAGTAGAAGAAAGAGGAAGAAAAAAGTCATGTAAATAATGCACTAAAAACCAATAAATGGCATTCATTCATATCTCTAGAGTGGTTAATAAAGCATAATGGAATAGAACTTATTTTTATAAGCTAGCAAATCAAATACTTGTAACATTTGCCATAATATACTAATACAGAAAAATTAGTTAATAGTTAAAACGTCTTACGGATAACTCTTAGTTAATGGCGTAAACAGATAACTCTTTTAGGCTAATCTGAAGACAGTGTGGTCGAGAATCGCTTGGCAGCACAATTTTGCTTTATTTGTACACTTGAGAGATTATATCCCTTTGTCCTTGTTATGATTTATACATTGAGAGATTATGTATGTAAGATTTGTACATAAGAGTTGATATCCCTCGATCAAAATAATGCATTTGAGTAAGGCCCGCAAACTTTTCTAACCCCTTCCCCAGCAGCACCGTATTATTCAGTTTTACCCTCTTTTTATAATAGATAACTACGAAATTTAGGGAGTCGTTGACAAATTTTGAATGTTACTTATTTAGAGTCTTCTTCAGTAGTATTTATATTTAGGCACTTCTTTAGATTGTTACTCCCCTTATAAAGAAAACAGAGAGGAGTATCAATCTAAAGAAGGTGTACAGAATGTTCTTCTTTACACTGTTACTCCCCTTATAAACACAGAAGTGTTATATTCCTTTATCTCAAAGTACATTAGACTTGTCCTGTACATACTTGTCTTGTACATAACTTTGTCCTGATAGTTATTTAGTTAGTCATTTATACTTTAAAAACACATACGGGAGCAACAATCTAAAGAAGTGTCTATATTTATTGCATTCATAATAATGGTTTTTAAGTGAGCTGAATAAGGGCGAGCTTAAATAAAAAAAACATATTTATAGCCTGATGATAAGAGTAAATATTTAGAATATGAAACGCCAAACAACTATCTTTACAGTATCATTCAATCAGTGGAAGTGTCATTTATATTATTAAACATTCAATTACCGTCACCGTCCATAATTAGTTAAAAAAAAGGTAAAGTTAGTAAATGGTTTTAGGTCAAAGTCGAAAATAGGATCGAAACTAACCTGGTCTATGTTTTAAACTTTGAAGACCAACAACTGTATAAATAAAAACCGTAAATTTTAATTTAATACAGCTTACCTTTCCGAAAAATCTCCCTTTAATATAAGAACATCCAGTCCGAGCATCGTTGATAACTTCAGGAATAGCTTTATCGTCCGTTTCACGTTTTGAAGACATTTTTTTTCTCTAAAGTTTACTCTCAAAACAAAAAATTAAAATATTTATATGTAATAAAAACAGACCGATATAACACAGGGGAATGTTTACAAATCGATGAATTTAGTTAAAAACAATTTCGTCACATTTAAAAACGGCTAAAATATCAGAATCGGAGTTGAGAGAGGCGGAATTTTTAAAGGTAAAAAATTGACTAAAGGGAATCTCTTGTCCTAGTGCTTAGCCGCCTGGCACCCGGTAGGACAGGATGGCGCGCAGCGGTTACAGACTGAACATTCAAAAACAGTCTTTCGGCTTCGTCTTAACCAATCGTGTTCGAGTATTTTGTCGCGAACCGCCAACTATCCCACTGCCACACGTAGTTTGAACCGACACGTCTAATTAGTTTTTACTCTATTTATAAAATAGAATTTATAATTTTTAGTAATCCTTATATATATAAAATAATTTTTATTTATTAAATTAGAAACTAATCTGCAAAAATTAAAGATTATTTTAAAAATTCCATTCGAAAATTACTTACAACTGTTAACATTTGACGTCTGTTTATAACCTTACAAGTAAATAACCTTCCCTTATTTTGAAAATTCTTTGCCAACAAAAACTAATTTTCCAATTTTCCTCTCTTGTTTTACGCCTATGTATATAAAATGATTAAACAAATCTTATTATTTTCTACTATAATTTGTTCAGTTTTAGCTACTGAACTGGAGCAAGTTAGTGACGATGAATTATTAAACTTATTTAGGACTGAAAATTACGTTGTTGTACTTTTTAGTAAGTTTGTGTTTTAATGTTTTGTCATTTTTTCTGCAATAAGGTAAAGTTCTTTTGGTTATATTCTTATTAAATTGTTTTTTAGTTTCATAACTCTTGTTGTTTTATTGCTTCAGGTAAAAAAGACTGCAAAGAATGCGATTTATACGAGAAAACATTGGTTAACATAAGAGAAGATATAGTGGAAACTATGAGCGCGTGGGTTGTTAAAAATATCGATAGTAATTTAGTAAAATTATATTCTCCGACGGACAAACCACCTGTTGTTGTGTTCTTCCGTCATGGCATACCTTTGCTCTTCCACGGTAAGATTTTAAATATTATGTGTTTTGATTCAGTCTCACTAATTTTATATCTAAGGTGATTCCACCTATCTTTAACTCGTGCATTATGTATTAGTAATTTCTATAGCATTGAGTGAAGCTAAGCAGGAGAGAAGCCCTCAACACTAACTGGAGTGTTAGATTAAAAAAAAATAGTCTGTATACATATAGTTATAAGTTTCTCCCTTGTTGGCCATGGATATTAATTTACAAATATCAGGACAGAATGTTCCCTATCGGTTGGGTTTTCTTTAATGGGTAGAACTACAGTGTACGGAGCCCCTGCCCGAAATTTATTATTAGACTATTTTTTTAAGGACATAATTCCTTCTACATTCTTTAAAGATAATATTTCTTATTTCTATTCACTGCAGAGATAATATACCTTCTTCTAAATAACTTTTGGACAAAGGAATATCACTCGTGAGGTGACGCTATATAAAGGGGTACCGTACACTGTAGTTTAGCCCTTTAATCTTTTGAATTCAGTGTGATAATTACTCATGAATCCGTTCCAACCAGTTAAAGATTATTTGTCTGTTAGGCGATGTGAAGGACAGTACAATTATGGGGCTTTATAATTGCTGCTCTGTACCCACGGTTTCCTTTGTTTCAGATGAAGTTAGTGATGATATAATGTTTAATTACCTAATGGACAACAGGGAGCCCATAGTGAGAGAGCTAGGTGATGATAACTTTGAGAGTATCACACAGGCTGCGACTGGTGCCACGACGGGTGATTGGTTCGTCATGTTGTAAGTGAAACATCTTGATATAATTATTATCTATCTTTCAGTTAGTTATGGGTAAATATACACTTGAACTAATTATTTCTAATTTCTTCCCACTTATTTCTAATTCTCCGATTGACTTCGGTTTTTTTTAAACTGTTCCTTTTTACAATTTTAAAAACTTTCAACCTGCCACCATTTCAGTAAATGAAATAGTTTTTTTTTTTAAATATATATCAAATATCCAGTCACGTACATATGGGAAATGTTGGGAACTAGGGGGTTTTTAAGAGTGGGGGATTCACTCAGAATAGCCATAAACCTTTGAATTGGATGCACACACACAAAAGCACATGAAAATCTCCCTTAATAATTGTTTTACTTTATAAAAAAAAAAATTGTTTATTAAACTCGTAAAATCTCCGTTGGCCATTATTGTAAACAATAAACATTGATATCAGTGAATAACAATTCAGTGAATTCAAACCGTTGAAATTGACAAATAAGAAATCATTACACCCTACTCCAATGGCTCGTAACCTTTTGGTAATCACGGCCCCCTTAAAATCTCCAAATATAATATTTATAGTACCCTAAATACCTTTCGAGGCCCCCCAGTAACCACTGCCCTACTCTAACCCTCAAAAACAATATTTGGTATTACAACATGACCCCTGCTTTGTTCTCCATTCCCCTTATAAAATAATAATAATCAACTTTGCCATTAAGACGAGTCAACACCCAGCTTAGTCTCATTCTGGGACCAGTTTTCTAGGTTTTTTTTCTTCTTTGAAAATTCATTAAAAAAACTTTTATTTTACCATTTTAAAATACAGCGGCCTGATTACTGAGAATGTTGTCCTCGAAAGCCTGTCCGCCTTCTACGCATTATTGCAATCACATGCATTATTATATTCCTCTTAAAGATAGGAATATTTTGGAGAATATTCTTTAAGTTTCATTAGAATATTAGATTGGTACTGATGCTAGTTGCTAAATTATTACTACTACTGTTACTAGTTTTTACTCGAGTTACTGTTCATCATCAGTTCTGTGTTTTATATAATAATAATTGTTTGCGTGTTATAAGCGATATTTTACGGTACTTATATTTTGTTGTGTATGTACCCTTGTTTAATGTTTGCATGTTTGTTTAGTTATTCAAACGACTGTGTTGACTGTCAGAGGCTTGTGGCAAGATGGGAAGCTGTTGGAGCCAAACTAAAGACCAGAATGAATGTGGCTAGGGTCAATCGCTACACCAGTGGACAATCAACTGCAAGAAGATTTCGAGTTGGCGAATCGCCCTACTTCTTATTGTAAGTTAATCTTAGGTGCTTTTTTGTATATCCCGGGGGACTTTTTTTTACACCCGAAGACGGAGGCCACTTAGGTGGGCCCATAGAACAAACCCCGGTTAGGGACCAAACCATGGTAATGACACTCTTGGTTGTAATACAACTAGGAGGGGAGTCATGGTAAACGACCATATCTTCACATGAGTGTTTGAAGATATGGTCGTTTACCATGACTCCCCTCCTAGTTGTATTACAACCAAGAGTGTCATTACCATGGTTTCCAGGCCGATACCTGGTGGCGCCACTCTTTCAAGAAGCTTCCCATTTTTTTAAACATTGCTGGGTGGACATTGAGTGGGGGCCCGGTCCGGGGATCGAACCCAGAGCTGTGGTCAGAAGCGGTCACCCATCCATCTTCTGACCCTCCTCGAGGCTGCTTAACTTGTTGCCTTAAGGCCAGCGCGCTAGCCTCCGAGCCACCAGGTGATATTTTTTTAAAAAATCAAAACTGCTCTCTGTTTTATCATTTTGTTACTGATTGAAATTGGACGTAGAAATTACTTGAGTATTAACTAATTTTTCAATTATGGTTTCCTTTTTAAATCCTTTATTGATTTTGTCCCCCTGTTTGTTGTCCTGTTTTGATTTTGTTTGTATATGGTTGGCTGTCATCAAAGCTTTTGAGGGCTAATTAACCATCTTCCAGTCACCTAATTGAGCTGAAACTTGGCTCGTAAACTCTGTACCTTTATAAAATCAATCTATTAAATTTTTAGGTTATTGTTTTGGCTATAGGTTTATTGAGTGGACTGTATTATGGTAATTTAATGAGAGTAAGCACTGTTAACTAAAAATATAATTGGTTAAACACTACACTTGTACATAACATTGAATATGAGTTGAGATGAGACAAAATAACATGAGAGGTGAATAGAATGAATGTGAAAGCTAGACTGACTTGTCCAGTAGAGTGCCTCGGCCCCTAGGGTGGAGAGGGTACCCTCAAACAGTTAAAAGGGCCAACATATGGCAACCATAAAGACAACAGTTATGATTATTTTTATGTAAAGGATTTATGATGAAAAATAAAGGATGTATGACTCATAAGATTTAAAGTTTACTTATCTTTATTAGTATTTCTTCATTAAATTATCTTTTAACAAGATGTGTGTGTGCTTTGGCTTTTAGAAAAGCTTTACAATTTTTATCTATAATGTACAATTCATTTTACTTTGTTATTGGTTTATTAAGTGTTTTATTTGTATGTATTGTTTGTTTTATTTTAGTTTCCGGCTTGGAAAGCTGTACCATTATAACTTCCCTAAGTACGATGTTCCATCTTTTATTACTTTCGCTAAGGATGGATTTAGGAATGCCAAATCTGAAAGGGTCCCACTTCCAAAAGCTCCTTTGTATGTTTATTAGAATTATTATTTTATTTATTTTTTTATTCTTACTTTTTATTTCATAAGAGAGCTGTTAATTTTATTATCTTTTACAGTTCTAACTTAAGGAGGAATTCATGTGTAAAATTTTAACATAGAAATAAGAACAAAATTATAACAAAGAAATAATCTGTTAAACAGTAAGGCATGTGTACCATAAGGGCAATGCTGCTAGGAATCTCCCTTCCCTGGCTAAATTGAAGGAGACGGTGTGGTCGAGAATCGATTGGTGGCACAATTTAGCTTGATTTATACACTTGAGAGATTATATCCCTTTATCAAACAGTGCATTTATATTATTTGTACATTTTAGAGATTATATCGGAATGATTTGTACATAGGGGAGTTGATATTCCTCACAATAATACGTTACCAGTGAGTCAGTGAGGCCCACCTTCTTTTCTTACCCCTTCTTCAAACAGCACCATATTCTTCAATTTTACCCCTTCCCTTTACTTTGTATCCTGTAGTATCATGTATCAATATTGTTAATTATGTGTTCCTTACTGATTTCAGTGATGACTTGACTCTTATGGTAGCCGACTACTTGCGAGATAACCCATGGCTGTGGAAACTGTTTTCTGCCACTATCTGTATTGGAATAGTAATATCAGTTCTATCCAAGTACCAACAACGGAAAATCGACGCAGAAAGAAGATTAAAAGCAGAAAAGAAAGCGGAAAAACTTAAAGCAGGTGAAAAGTCTAGCAAAGATAAACTCAAAAAGAGCATCTAAAACTTAGTTATAGTTTAGAACTTCTAGACTTTTTTTAAAAATGTAAAAACAATGACTGAAAAAAAAAAATTAACAAAGGTTTTTGGAAATTTATAATTAAAAAAGAAAAAATAATATTTTTACCAAACTTATTACCAAAACTTTTATTTTAGTTTTGATCTGTGTAAAAAAATAAAAAAAATAATAATAATATGGTACTAATTTTTAGTGCTTGACTAATAATTAGCGATTCCTATTAAATAAGTTTTTCTATAAATTTTTGTCTTATCACTAGTAATAATTTTATTTGTGATTTAACTTTAGTGAAGCATCAAGCAAATGTTGATTATTTGGAAGTAATAACAAAATTAGTGTTGCTTGAACATAAATGTATTTATGTTACAATAATTTTAATGTTGTAAAATTAACCACCTATAGCTTACAATATATTTCTGTTATGAATGTAATTATGTGATTAATTTATTGGAATTTTGATATATTTCTATAATGTTAATATATAATAATATATCCTGCCTTCCAAATCAGCCAATTGCTGTGGATAGTTATGCATGTAATGTGAAATATTATGAACAAACAGTGATATAGAAATACCATATGTTCAATCAAGTCATGTGTATTATTTGGAGTATATACTCTTTGGAGTTAGATATACGGTAGAAGCCCTTTTATCAAGAGTCATTTCAACCTGTCCCTCAGCTGAGGGTGACTCCTCATACAACACCCGTGTCACCAAGCTTTCTGGCATGGTATATAAAAGGTAAAAGGACTGTTTACCATTGTTTTGTGAAAACATCTGTTGATACCCTTCTTGCAGTTGGTTTAACAGTTGACATATTGTTGTGCAGTGTAATATAATGTTTTAAAATTATTTATCTGTTTTTATTTGCTTGTTACAAGAAAAATTTGGTTCAACTGGCCATTTTGATATGCAGCCCCATGGGTTCAGTTCTAAGGAGGCTGTTTAAGAGGGCTTCCTCTGTGTTTTGTTTAGTAATTGGGTAATGGAAATGAGATACCCAAAAAAAAAATGTTAACATTTGGACCTGAGGCCCCTTTACTTTTAGTACCCTACGCACTTGATTGCATGGTGCTGTCCCCAGGTACTTCTCCTAATCTTAGTAATGAAAAGGGTTAATATATGCCACTATACAGTATAACCTCTATAACTCGGAACTTCACCAATCCGGCCCCTCTAGTAGTCTGGCTATTGACAAGGGCAAAAGGGGGAGAGGAGAGGGAAGAAACAACAGGTGACACGACATGTCCATTTCAGTGATAGCATAGATAGTGTACACTAGTCTCATCAGTCTAGTAAATAATTGACGCATTTTTCAGATTTGTTCTCTCAAAGGAGTAACTTCCGTTTTAATATAAATATGTATTTTGCTTCTGCGCATACCAAAGGTAACAGAAGCTATGTGATCATTCTGAAGAACGAAAAAATGTTAGGTCTCCAATTTCAAAAATTCCAAGACAATTCCGATTCAGTCATCAGGGAACATTTTTGGTTCTGTGTCTATCTGTCCGTCTGTCGCTCAATTTTTGCTAACCAGCATATCTTAAAAACTACCTGTCCGATTTTATTGACAAGTGGATGATAGGTCTGATATCTGCTGGATTACTGAGGGACAACCACTCTATTTTCATTGAAGGGTTTAACTAGACATAACTGAAGAGCTGATCTAATTTAAATAGTCATCAGATATAATTTTAACATTTGAATGTTCAGTAGAGAAGGCCTTAATGTACTTTCTTATCATTGTCGTAAAAAAAGATGTTTATTAAAGTTTGAAAATACGGATACAATTTAAGTTCTCCAGTGGTATTTAGAACAGATCTCTTCATTTTCCTACCTTTGAGCTATGCTAGAGAAAATATATCCAGTCATAGTTTGCAATTAACTCAACATTTCTTAATAACAATTTAATGCTTCACTTGTTTATTTAGGTAACTATTGTAAAAACTAAACAAATAACTTTTAACATTTTTTCCCCTTAATTTTCAGTTTGTTTTACTATTAATATTGAGCAATCAATCAGAACATTTTTGGAAAAACAGTGTAATAAATATATATTGACAAATTATTTAAAAAGGTATTGTTATTTGTTTGTATCTTTAGTTTAAGCGCCATAACTGTGTTTGGGAGGATGCAATGTGCATTGAAAGAGATAGTAGTTAGAGAGAAAGGGCTCGGATCGATATGCTCGATAAAATCTCTTGATATGCTCGAAAAACCCATTGTATGCTCAATAGATATGCTTGAAAAAAACCCATTATATGCTGTTAAATATGTAGAATATGTTCGAAAAACACCGTTTAAAACTATAGAGGACAGTGAAACGAAGATAATCTACAACTTATCTTTATATACGAGCTTAATTTTCAAATTGTATGTATGATCACTGCTATATCCACAAGTTTCAAGTATATATTATATGAGACGTTTTATGTACAAGTTACAGTTTAAAAGTTTATTAACAAAATGTTCAATATTAGGCGAGACAATGAAGTAGATTGGTATTGGTCTGTACAACAAGATATTTTCACTTTTAAGTGATTTTCTTAAGTTGGGCAATAAAATCTATTAACGACAAGGAGACACGAGTGGTAAATACTTAACTTATGCTGCATCTTGTGCAGAGTAGTTTCAAAATTGTCTGACATTGCAGACTTGCCATTCAGCATCCTCTCCAAGTCCAACTCTGCTTCTCCAACTGGGATTTTTAGCCTGCTCGAACTCCAACTTTTTTTTCACGGTTTTTCCAGTCTCTCCAGGCCACGAGTTGGCTTTTTCGATGGCTCTGTTTAATGTAGCCACCACTTTGACAAATTTCATCCCTTGCGATTCCAACTTTAGGATGACCTCAGGAATAACGCTCATGTAGGCTTTTATGAAAGTCAAGCGTGGCATCAAGTCCTTCATTTCAAAAGCAGCCTGAGCTTTCGCGGTGGTCAGGGCCAGAATTGGGGGGGGGGGGGGGTTGAATAATAACAAACTAGACAAAAACCACAAAATATGGATTTATATGCTATTCTGAAAACAGCGGTTTTATGCATTTATATGCTCGATAAATTTAAATTCTGTTGGTCCCAGAGAAGTGAAATTACCACCAAAAGGCTTCTTTTATTGCATACTATTCAGGAAAAATTAATATGCAAATATGCCCAAAACCGAGCCCTATTCATAACATAGAAATAAACAACTATTTGTTACGTTTAAAGGTAAAATTGTTGAATAATTTAGTATTTTTAAAGTAAAAGACAAATTAAATAAATAAATAACCATTTATTGCCTGAAAATACAAAGTGATAAATAATACTTCTTAATTCACTAACTAACAAGTTTCGGCACATCAGAATAATTCTGTGGATTGCAAGTTTGCATTTTTATTTAAAGTAGTTTAAAAATCTCTTGGAAGAAAAACATATAATGGGGAAGATTTTGGATGTAGAATCACTAAATTAGCAGTATTCCAGGATTATCTATTATGGGTTTTAGCAACAACTAATTATAAGAAATCTCAATTGGTCCTTTTTAAGGAAAAATGACGAAAGAAATAAAAGAATTTTGAATTAATGTATTCCTTTACATGCACGAATAATTGTCACCAGTAGTGGTGGCTTTATATAGAAGTATGTTATTGAAAAATGGAGAAATTAAATTACTTGGTATTGCCAAGACCCATCGTAGAAGTAGTTTACTTTAAGGAAGTAAAACCAGGCCTGTTAAGGTAGTAAAGAGGAGGTAGCCTCAGGATGTCACTAAACAATAGGCTTGAAAGAGCACAAACTAAATTTGTACAACAAAATTCTTCTAGACCTTGAATAAGACCTTAAAGGAAACTGAAAGAGATGTTAAGGCTGCTTAATTGAAATTTAGAGGAATGGTTGATCTTCCCTCTAAATAGATTACCTAATAAGAATCATGGGCGTCGTCAACAGTACATTATTGGAGGGACACATTCCGTGAGGGGGCTCCTCCCCCGGAAAATGTTAAAAATATGACCTCACAAAACAGAGTTTTTATGCATATCTTAGGTGAAATTTGATTTTAACACTTTGTCATAAAATGAAGTAAACCTACGGTGTAGTTCGTTGACAAAAATATGAACACAAGTATTTTTATAAAAAATAGCAAACTGAAATAGCACCTTACAAATAGTAATTGTAACATAATAAACGTTGTGCTCCTAATCATTATAGATTAAATTGATCAGTAAATAGTCATTATGCAATATTACTTCAAATCTATAATGAACTATGTCATTTAATCAATAGTTATGAAAAACAATATAAACATGTTTTCTTTATTCCAAAATGGGACAATGGATTATGGGGGGGGGGGGAGTCTGGAGGTCCTTTAACCCTTTCAGGACGAATGCCGTGATATCACGCTAAACCGGGACTACATCCTAGGCCGAATGCCGTGATATCACGAAGCACCGGGACTGCCTTACAGGGCCGAATGCCGTGATATGTCGCCTTGCACTTTTCATACTGTTTTATCATTTTATGAATTTCTGGGTTGCAAAATGAAACATTCAAAGATATCTTGTAATAGTTTAGGATGTAATAAAGATGTTTAACAAGATTCGATTGTATTTGGGTTGGCCGTTTTTAATTTATTGATATACATATATAGCGTACAGACTATATCAGTTATTTTTTTCAACTCTTTTTTTTGTTTTTACAAATAGCAGAATTACGACGCTATTTTCGGAACTAGAGGATGTTTGAAAGTTTTTACTTTTACCCAGAAGGTGTCTTATCTATTCAATTATTTTATATCTTTGTCATTTTAGAGCTATCTTCAGGGTTTAGCGAGAGGGTGTCAGCCTTGAAGACACCTCTGACCCTCTCGCCCGATAAGTCTAGTACTTTCGCCGATTCCCTTCGTATTTTTCGTTATCTACTTTGCCCTTACACTTATCTCAAAATATACAATATTGTTTATTATAAAAACAAAAACGTATTCAGTCCGTATTTGGCTTACACGTGCAATTATCTGTGTCCAAAAATTACGCAATATAATCGCAACTAATCGGTGTAACTATTGTTTGTTCGATTTAGACTTGTTTTTTTTGTTTTTTTTTAATTTATTTATTCTTTTTATTTACCCGACTTGTTTATTTTTGATTTCATTGCTTAATAATTATTGTTTGGCTTCCGAGCTTAACAAAGGTAACGGCGGCTACGTGATCGTTTTACATAACGAAAAATGTTTAGGTCTCCTATTTCAAAAATTTCAAGACAGAAATCCGTTTCAGACATTTTTTTTAATTCATTTGTTCACAGGGTTTTTTCAATAAAATAATTTATTTTCAAATAAATGGCTATGTGTATGGAAATTAAATAAAGTAAATTTAAAATAAATAATATATGAATGAACCGAACATATTACGCATTTATTATAACGCGCCCCCGCCTACAAAGAAGCATACTATGCTATATATGTATAAGCATAAATTATACAATTTTAACAGTAAAAGAAAACCAATGAGTTCACTTTTTCTCTCGTATAATGTATTTACAAAAAATACTTTTTAAAAATAATAATGAATTAATAAAAACACGAACAGGTAATTTGTATATATATATCGAAATAAATTAATGCGAAAAAAATATTTCTATAAAAAAAAAATTCAACATAATGGTACATTAATACAGATTATAAAAATATAATTGGATAATTTATAGAGTATGTAAAAATATAATAAATAGAGAATGATTAATAAAAGATCTAGTGAATGTATAGTAGACGCGAGGTAGAAAAGTATTCAGTCCAGGGATAGAACTACCTGTTCCTCCCGTACCGTCCCCACAACTACACAGTCTCTTACCAACTTCGTACTGAAAGGGTTAATGTAGGCCAGTTGGTCCAAAATGTCGTTAGACACACAGATGTTAAAAAGCTATCCTGAAAATTTTCTTAAAACAATAATACATTTCTGATCTTGACTACCCTTTTTTTATTGATAAATATTTGATAACATTTATTAATGAAATCTGCACATAACTTTGATGTTGTAATCATTATGAATAGTCTTAAATTAACTATAATCCTTAAATCTCTTACTAAATCCATAATGTTTTTATAATATCTGATAATAATATATAAAAATTTATATTTTCTTAAGGCTTCATAGTATGAGAGGTTGAAACACAGGTTTTAATATAAAAATCTGGCAGTATTTAATACTGTAAGTTTGAGAATTTTGTGCATTTAAAGTGAGAGAATATCTATTATGTTAAACAACTTTTTACGCCTGTGAAGCCCTAAACAAAACAAAAAATGTAATTATTGTAAACTGCCAGTAATTAAATGAAATTTTAGCTGACCAACTAATATTATTGTGATTGATAGAAAAAATAAATTAAATATATTATCGTAGTAATTTTATATTAAAAGTTATATATTAAATTTACTATTTATAAATGTTATAAAAAACAAACTGTTCACTTATATTTGTATCTTGTATTAGACTGCTAGTGCTAAAATGGCTGAATTGCCCAAAGCTGGCATAGGTTAAAAAATGCTAGTGTTTTTATGTTTGGTAAGCAAGGCTGAGTACAAAAATTGGCCCACTAACAATGTGTAATTCTCCGTTTTTAGATCACTCATATTAAGATTTTTTTATATTTAATTAAATATATTTTATAAAAATTCTTATGTACTTAAAAAATTAATGTTTTAATTACATTCCGAAATATTGTTTTGTTTTGAAAAAAAAGAGCTGTAATAAAAAATATTTTGTTGTTTATTTATTTTCTTTATTTAAACATTCTAGGCCTGAGTCCTAAAAGTGGTTTTAAAAAAATGTCTGTCATCGGTGTAGACACTTTGAGCCTAAACTGCTGGATTGATTTTGATGAAATTTGGCATAAATGCTTAGAAGAAATTATACCCCAAGGCGAAAATTGAGAAATTTCAAGGACACTTCTCCCCAAAAAACTGAATTTTTAAAATTTAAAATATACTTCAAAATAGTATTTAAAGGGAGTCCCATTTTAAGAGGATCACACGACTATAACTTTTAAACTAGGAAAAATTCAGAAAAATCTTACAGGTAAAAGTGGTAGTACTTAAGGCGAAGTTTAATAAAAAAAATGTATCTTACCCTTCAAAAGGTCCATATTGATCCTTTGATCAATATAGTCCTATGAAGAATGTAGATTCTACTTGACCCTAAATTTTTTCATTATTTTTCTAAAAAGGGGTAAAATGCCCATTTTGGGAACGCAATATATAAATTGATATAGGTATATGTATTGCCCATAAGCTCTGAGTATTTATATTTAAACTTTTTTTTTAATTTTCGATGCAATGTTTTGTTTTGAAGCACAGTTAGTAAGTATAAGCCTCCCAAATCTCAACAAAAACAACACACCACTGCTCACTGATCACTCACTTTGTACGTTACCGCAAATATAGAAACTTTTGTCAGGCTAATAATGATCGCTAAAAGCTTTTATACTGAGACAAAGACTAGACTAGACCGATATTAATTTTCATACAGTGAGAATGTAGAGTGGTCTGAAATAAAAATCCTGTCAAGTACTTTACAGCAAGTTACTAAAAGAGTTTCTTCGGTCATAAAAATTCATAAATAGAACATTTTTTTTAAAAATAAAATATGTATATAAAACGTTGCACTTTTGGGAAGCAAGGTGTGTATATAATATTATCCTTTAGTATCTTTGGTATGCACTTTTTTTGTTCATTTAGGGGTAATGGCCGCCAATTTGGAAACACAAATATATATTTGTCAACCAAATTTTAATACCTTTAAAATGATACCCCACTTTAAATTTTCAAAAAATACAAATTTTGAATCTCTTTAGTTTCCGCCACCTAAAATTTCTAAAGTTTAAATTTTTTATATCAACTCCCGGAAATACAATGGACCACAGATTAGTATATTTATGTATTTTTTTTTATTTATAGGATCTGTTCTAATGAGGTAGCGGGGAGGGACTTTTTTTGCATTTGGTTTTTATTTTTTGGGGGGTTAAAAGGCCGCCATATTGAAAAAGTGATTTATATTTGTAAACCAAATTTCAATACCTTTAAAATGATACCCAAATTCAAATTTGAAAAAAATAAAAATGTTGGGTCTCCATAGTTACGTCCGCCTTAAATTTCTAAAATTTGACTTGTTTATATTAACTCCCAGAAATATCATTGGGCCAAAGTGAATCATATTTTTGTATTTTTACTTTATTTTTAGGACCAGTGGTAATGGGGAATTTTTTTTTGGAACGGGAAAAAAACCGTTTTTTCCGCATAACTCGAATACGGTCGACCGCAGCGGTCCGACGCAAAGGACCTTTTTTGTAGGTCTCGCAAAAAGGGAAAAATAGGTTGTTTTTTTAAAGTGAATAGGAAAAGAGATACACGCCCCCGAAAAAGCCCCTAAGACGGACATCTAAGAGCGGGCCCCAACAAGCTGACCATAACCCACAATTGATTGCTGATCGCAGAAATTTTAAGTTCGCAATATTTTTTTCTATTTTTGGACAAAAAAGTTTAGCTTTCAAATCTGTAGCTACAGTATGTCGGGAGATACTACGAACGAACTACCAAAAGCATAAGGGTTTCTAGGATAACCTCGAAACCCTAAAAATGAGATGCTCAGGCTAGAGACTTTAAGTTGGCTTTGAAATAAGGGTGAGAAGGAGAAATGAAGAGAGAGTGAGACGAGACGATAATGTTTATCTTAACAACCCCCCTCTTGTGACACCGGTTTCTGTTTAACTCTGTGAATTACACCTACCTCCTCGAAACCGACTTTTTTTCTCGTTAACATCAAAAACTTACGAAAGGTGTGAGAGTTACTGCAAACTAATAAACATTTTATTACTGTGATTACTGGATTTTTCAAATCCACCCTAAATTTTTTCAATTCCCACCCAATTTTTTTTTGAATGGCTCAACTTGCGCCATCCATCCCCCCCCCCCCCCCCCCCCCTCTCGTAACGGCCCTGCACTTATGATCATGATTTATTGGATTCTGGCCGTGGGAATCTACACTACAAATGTGATGCTTGTTTGTCTCTACTTCTGTTTGTCTAAACCTTCAGTTTGAAACACCTTGTTTAATTTTGATGATGTGTTCAGTGATGATGGAATATTAAGGTGTGAAATAAGTAAGACGAGTTAATCCATGATAATAAGAGACGTTTAGACTCTTCTCAATTTTAAGGGCATCATCAAACTGTTTAATACTAAAACATCCAAATTACAAAATCAATTATAAACATTGAAAATAATATAAAGGTGGATATAAAATCTGTTTTAATTTTTAATAGTGCATATTACTCTAAATATGTGGTTGACAAAAATGATATGGTAAATTACTTAAGGACATGTTATTATTAATTATAAATAGTTCGTTTACACACTACCAAGATGCAAGCAGCTGCAGCTACTTAAACAGGGCCTGCTGATGCCTACTAGAGGATTGAATAAAAAAAACATATTTAAATTATAACTATTTCCCGCTCCTAGAGATAATTAATTGACCTTGATGTTATAAGAATCAAAGCTCATTCACATTCAATCCACTTATCTATTTCACTGATAACAAATTATAGGTTTCTCTCGATTTTTATATATATTTTTTTTAATTTGTTAACAATGTCTTTTGAGCCATTACGAGCAATTATTTATAAACGTGGATCGCTTAAAATTCTCGACCAGACTCAACTTCCACATGAAACTAAATTCATAGATATTAAAAATGTAGAAGCAGGATGGAGAAGCATCCATTCAATGCAGGTAAATTATTTCTTTTCTACAAAGTAATATACGTACAATACAGTGTTAACTCTAACTATTAATATTGTATTTATATACTAAAAATCTCATTAATATATAATTTATAAACTTTTTTGTCATCTATCAAAGAACAAGTAAAAGAAGACACGCCCTCAGAACAAATAATACATACATACATACTACGTTTTGAAAAGGTAAGGCAAAAAATCACAAATCAGAAGTACCAACCTAAATATAAAATGTTGGGTTGTCGTAGTTCGCATGATTTCCCGCTAATATTTAAACTTTATTATTACTCATTAGTTCATTACTTTGAACTATTTGAATTATTTTTTTGAAATTAAGTTTTTTTTAGTTTGTCATTGAAAGGTATTTTAAATCACCCCAGTATAGCATCAGGTATGATTTTATCTCATTAACATTTTGGCAAAATTATTTTTATATACTATATATTTAATCTTTACCATGAATAACACATCACACAAAATAATAGCATTCATAAATATGAGGGAAGCTTTGAAAATAAATGTTCAAATCTAAAACTTTGATTTTATTCAAACTTAACAAGTAAAATATTAAATTGTACAATCCACTAAATTAAATTTAAAATTGATTGATTTTTTCTTTTTGCAGGTAAGAGGAGCACCTGCTATTGCCATTGTTGGATGTCTAAGTTTAGCTGTTGAGATATCTTCAATTCAAGATTGGAAAACTAAAGAACAGCTAAATAAATTTGTGAAAGAAAAACTGGCTTATCTAGTAACATCTAGGCCTACAGCTGTCAATCTTAAGTTAACAGCGAATCGCTTAAGCCAATCTTCTGATGAGTTTACCTGTGACCAATCATTATCCTTAGCTTCAGCAATTGAAAAGTAAAATGATTATTTAAAATGTGTTAGTAAATAATATATTATAGTGAAAATGGGTAGTGTAGGGGTGGGCAATCGTCAGTTTTTTTTATGACCCTATAAAAAACAAGAATTCCTTTTGTTGAGGGTACGATTAATAAAACGATTAACAAAAACGATTAAGGAACGATTGTGTATATATATTAAGTTTTGATTATTACAGTAACATGTAGAACATACAGGGTTGAGCGTTTGGAACCGACTGAGGTCTAACCCAAGGCAGACGGTAGGGCATCCAGTCAAGGAGGGGGCATGTCCGACCCGCACTCTCGTGGAGCCTCGAAGACACTACAAGTCTTAACACCTTTATTCAGAAATAACTGACGCATAAATGAGTAAAAAGAAAGAAAAAGTGTATACTTAAAACTGTAAAGTGTGACAGATTCCAAATATTCTTAAATCATAACATTAATCACAGGTGGTGGGAGTAATAATGTCAATCTGATTGAGAGTGTATTGGATTGCTACAATCTGTCCAACAGTCTTATACTTGCTGCTATGGACGACACTAGTCTGCCTGGGTCTCCCACTTTTGTGCTAGTGATTGCAAAGACAAGTGTTGTAAAGATTCATTAACTGTGCGAAACATTGTCACAGCCATGGAATAGTTCATTCCTATGTGTACCAATAAGCATAAAAATACAGAAGGTTATTAAAACCTGCTTGAGGTTCTTATGCCGATAAAACCCGATGCACACTAGATGTGGAGGAGCTGAACTCCTTCAGAACAAATTACCCTGCCAGTGATCATGAGCACTCTGGCTTTTCCCATATTACATTTAAGTGAGTGAATTTTCCTCGTTGTTGGTAGCATTGTTTAGCCCACCCGCCATTTACTTGTTTGTATATTTTCTTAATTGAATAATTTTCTGAATAGAACGCTGCTTTTGATAGAATCTCTAGAAGAAATAGATGTAAAGGAAAACACAGCCATAGGAGATTATGGTGCATGTGAGATTTTGTCCAAATCAGATGGCAGTGTGAATATACTTACTCATTGTAATACTGGTTCATTGGCTACAGCTGGATATGGTACAGCCCTTGGTGTGATACGTTCCCTTACCTCCAGTAAAAGACTAGGTAAGTTTAACTTTATTAATATTGTTTCGAATAAATTAACAGTAGTATATTTTAAGTAACACACAATTAATATCTCAACTTGGATAATCTCACCTAAAAAGCACAACACATTAAGGCCCCTCCAGACTCTTGCGAAGTTGCCTGAAGTCAGGCGAGGAACGAGAATGTGGAGAGGTTGCTCGTGGTTCCTTGCCTCGCTCGACTTCACTTCAGAGGCGGTTTTTGTCCCGAGTCAAAGGCGAGGCGAGGAACATTGAGTCAAGGCAATGAGGTGCTCGCCATGAAGGGTGAGAGTGTGGATGCGAGAACTTCGCTTCGGGTAACCTCACTGAGTATAATCAGCGAGGATACTCCACGAGAGTGTGGAGGGGCCTTTATAATAATGACCTTGACAACTGACAGGACCCACTACACTCCTTCCTCTCCTGTAGAGGTGTTAGCAACATATTTCTTTAACTTGTTAAAATGTACTACCAACTAATTTGGCATCCTTATTTGCATGCACTCTTACTTTAGAAAGTATTTTCAGCACAGTAAACGGCCTTACCCATGGTTTTCTAAACTTCTTAAATCTGCCCCTTTGATGCACCTGTGCATACAGCCACACCTTACTCCCCTTAGTAGGGGGTTCCCCATGTATTCTCCCGATAATTCTTCAGCATAGTTATCCTTGTATTGTCTTGTGTCTTTTTAAGCGTCTCTCGGAGTTCACGTACACATTATTGTGAACAATCTCTTGAATTGATTTTCAGGAAATCCTGATACCTAAAACTCAGTGGGATAAGGAGATGAAAACATGTTGTGGAGGAGTAAACTGGAAAAGAGTTGCATATTATATTAGAAAAGAGTGGAGAAGAGTGGGTCAGTGGTATTGTGATAAGTAGTTACATCAGAAATAGGGATTTTTCTTACACTTAAAAAGTTTATTAACATACTATAAACACTTGCATAAACTATAATCTAATACCAATAATGTATTTTAAAATCAAAATTAATTTCAATTAATAAATAAATAACACGACTAGAATAATATCATCTAAAAAATAACACATCATGACACATAATAAGGCTCTCGACAACCCCGTACATTATCATTAAATAAAGAAAGTTTAATTTTATAGCGTCATACTGTTTCATCCAAACCATGTTCTAGTTCTTTTAACACTCTGGGTCTAAAACACAAGTTATTGGTATTGAAAAACATAGCTCTAATTTTAAACTGATCTTGGCACAAACTTATTTTTATTTTTCAAAGCATTTCTGTCCTTTCTACTATTCTTAATTTTTAAGGGCAACAGCCCAAATTTGGCTTTTGTCTCTCATAAGATTTCCTATTTATTTTCCTTCTGCATCTTCTCCACCATCTTTAAACCTGAATGATCATCAAGTCTTCTGCCAATTCCTGTATATCTCTTCTTGTATGCCCTGTCCTCTCCAGAATCTTCTTCTTCATTTTTTTTGTCACATGCGCTATTCATAATTTTTCTCCAAACAATTCTGGAGAGAGAATAACCACTTACCTTTATCTTTCATATATATTATACCATTATTAATAATTTTAGTTCTCAATTCATGACAGTAATATTTATTTAGAAATTTGAACTAGAATATCATCATTGGGGATCATATCACAAGTGGGTAAAAAATAAACTAAATGTGATTGCCCAAATTCTTGTTTAAAAAAGATACAAATAGTGTGGAGAAAAATTAATCATGATTTAGAATATAGAGTAATCAGATAATTCTTTTAGGTCTTCTACTCTACTTGAAATTTTAGTATTATTATTGATATGGTTAGCTATTTGATTATTATTCAATCTAAGTTAAAAATCCCAACAAAAACACTAGTGTAAGATAATAAGCCAAGTCTCGCGTAAAAAGTTGTGAGATCATAGGTTTAGCCAAGTCTCCCACTGTCCAAGTAAGTTCTACTAGGTCTAACTTATCCAGTGCAAGTACATGTTTGTCGGTCCCTCTCTCTATTCTCTTTCCCAAATCACTCTATGCATTTAAATTTAAACACATTTTCTGACTTGGCAAATACACACCACAAACTTAAATAATAAATATTCACAAAATCAAATAATAAATATTCTTGTTAATCTTTCATGTAACTTGTTGGTGGGAGTTCAAATTGAACTAAATAAAATTATCTGGAGTAAATATGTTTACACTTTAAGATAACTGTCAATCAATATTGTAAATTGTAACTGTACAAATCAACCCTATCACTTTTTAGTATTAAAGTTCTCTACTAGGTAGCTCTAGTGGTGCTGTTTACAATTTTTTAAATTGTTTACAATATTTTAAATAGGCGGTTTTTCTGTTAACCTTGAAAGGGACAAAAAACCTTATTTTTTCGGATTTTTTAATTTTTCCTTTATTTGTACAATAAACTCTACTTATACAAAATTTCAAGTTTCTAGGATTTTTAGAAGTGCCTTGAAATTATGATGAGTGAGTCAGTGAAAAAATAACAAAACTTTAGGCTTATATATCTTATGAGCTACCAGGGGTAGAGGTGTGAAATTTTTATTTCTGGTTCAGTTTGTCATGAACTTTAAATTAAAATTAATTTTATACATTTAAGTATCTTCAATAGGATAATAGAGGGGGGGGGGGTCCAAATTGCCGTGAGTTGGTTCCAGTAAAGGATGGTACGGCTGTGCTCAACTTGGCGGGGGCATTGCCGTGCCCCCAGATAATCACTTAAGCTATCAAAAGGAAAATATATCCATTCTTTGTCCTGTTTAACTTTTCATTATTCTTAAGCATACAAAAGAAAAGTGAACATTAGTGATTGAGTGTGAATTTTTTGTTAAGAAATGGTGTATTACTGTGAAGCCAGACCTTACATGCAGGGTTCAAGGCTGACATCGTATGAACTACTTCATGATAAAATTCCCTGCATGCTGATCTGTGATAGTGCAGTATCTCACCTGTTTAAAACTAAACAGATCTCTGCCGTCGTAGTAGGAGCAGATAGGATAGCTGCTAATGGAGACACTGCCAACAAGATTGGAACATACCATGTGAGTTTCATCGATCTTAATTACATATTATTGAGAGAAAAATTGAAAACTTGGTGCAAAGGCTTCTATGGGTTGTCAGGTAATAAATGACTTGGATTTTCCGTGATATCAGCGTCACAAAGGGTTTGAAACCTGAGGTTTGGCTTTCACTACTGGAGGAATCTTCATGGATGTGGTGCATCGTGATGTTAACTCAAAGCAACAACAAGATACGGGTGAATCTAATTTAAAGTGCTATTTTGGAATCTAAAATTGGGCTTAGACTGAAATTGTTGTTACATTTCACACTTTAAAAATTTAAATTTAGTTTAAAATAAAAATCCAATTTTAATACACCATTAAATAACACTCTTAAAAGCCTAAACAATGAACTATAACTTAACCTAAAAAGTTTTAACAGGCACGGTAATTAGGTTTCCCAACTGAAGGGTTCAGCTCATCCCCTATCAGCTGTTGCTAGGAAACCAGTGTTGCGGCATTGCAAAACTCTCTCGCAACTTAAAATTTCCCTGCCACAACCAGAGTAGGGTCACATTTATATAATGCCACGGTAATTACATTTTTTTAAAGGACAAACTTTAACTTGAAGTTCCATTTAGTAATAATTTATTATTTTTAATAAATAACTCATATTTTAATCCTGGTAGGACCCTATTTCAAAATTATCCAATAAGTTTTTGAATAAAATTATTAATGTATGAGCTAGAGTGAAGTGAATAAGAACAACTGACTTACAGCCACGGTTGTTACAAAATCGCCTTTTGAAAATTTTTGTAGCGATTAAAATTAATCGGCGCATTATTTTTTTGCTTGGTTGTAGTTCTGTAAGCTTAACTGAGTTACCATGAAGAAAAATCCTGTCAATTATGTGAAAAGTGCTCCAGTTATTCATCTAGGACATGAAAATTGCACTTTAAATTGGAGTCACCTATAGTATACTGACAACTGGAGAGAAGAGCAGTGTATGTACTAGTTTTTTGGAGTGTATATTGACCCTAAATTTCCAAGGGGGTTTCTTCAGTCAGGGTGATACAATCGGGCAGGAAAAAATACAGTGGAAGAAAAAATGTCGGATTACAAACCCTTTGTGATGTGGATTTCACCGAGGAAGTAAAAAAATTGAAAAGATGAAGTGGGAAGTATAGCAGATATTTAAATCTGCTTTATACTCCTTCTCTTTCAACATCACTGAAAATAATCATTTGGGATTGTAAGTAGCAACTATACAATGTATTTATTTATTCAAAAATAAATGTATGATATAACTTGATTAAGAAATCGATTAATATTTTGCCTTATAGATAGCAGTAAGTGCTAAGCATCATGGAGTGCCTTTCTATGTGGCTGCTCCGTTCACTTCCATTGATTTATCTATTCCAAATGGAGACTTCATACCAATTGAAGAGAGACCTCAGCTTGAAATGACTACCTTCAAGACAATACCTGTTACACCTGAAGGTCTGCAAAATTTATGACAAAAAAGTTTTGAATTTACCTTTTATATGAAATCAAATGGACATAAGTACTATAATTATATTATTTTTTTTCATTGTTATTATTTCAGGTACTGTATGCTGGAACCCTGCCTTTGATGTTACACCAGCTGAATTGATAACAGGCATTATTACTGAGAGAGGTGTCTACCCTCCTTCAAAACTGCCACAGTAAACTATCTCAGTTTGATAAGATAATCATTTGCCTATAAGATAAATTTATTTACTGTTCTACTGCATATTGTCACTTTAAAACTGATTTTTAATAAAAAAAAATAAAATAAAAATAAAACTTTTATTTTTAACCAGCACATATTACTAAATATCTCAAATATACTATAATGATGCACTAAAATATTATGAAAAGGTTACAGCTTCAGATAAAATTAAGATAAAACTGTAGTACTTCACAAAAGTTACATGTATTCTACTTAACCCTTCAGTGCCCTTAAGTTTAATTTAATAATACTATTTCATTAATAACTATTTCAAATAAAATACTTTTAACTATAAAATATAATAATTTTATATTATTTACAAAAAAAACCAAAATATGTTAAAACTCAAGTTATAGGAAGAAAATATCATTTAATTTTAAGGGAGGAGGAAAATTATTGAATTTTCATTACCTGAGAACCTATAATGATACTTAAATTATATTTAGCAGTATAATTAATTTAACTTAAAAAAAATTATCCCAAGCATAAACAATTAACTGATAACACAGAGAAAGTGAATGACCCTGATACGGTTACAAAGCTAAGACTAGTCAAAGATTACCTAGACTCTAGACCAACGGTGGGCAACCCCCGGCCCGCGGGCCAATTGCGGCCCGCGGAAAGATTCTATCCGGCCCGCGAGATATTTTATAAATAAAGAAGTAATTTAAATAATTTATTTTTTAAAATTTTATTAGAAAAAAAAAGAAAAAAGTTTGTTACAAAGTAAAGTGTGTTGAACATCGTTGTATTTTCATGCCTCACCATCACTGGAATCGAAGCTATTCCAGAAACATTTAAAATGGAACTTTATAATCTACATAAAAGAGTCAATTTAATCTTACATCTTTCCATGAAAATGGGTCGACTAAAGAATTTCCAAATTTAGTTGATAATGCGAAGTATATTTACTTTTTATTTGGATCAACATATCAACAGCTTTTCTCCAAGATGAAGTACATAAAATCCAGATGCGCATTTGAAGAACAACTTTTGCTTCACTAATTGAACCAGATGTAGAAATGATTTTGAAACCAATCATACATCACAATATTTTTTTCCAATTTAAAATTCTTTATTTTATACTTTCATAGTTTCAATTTTAATTCAATACATATTTCACATGTAGAAATTAACTTCTATTTTATTTATTTCTTATTTCCTGACTAAAAAAATTACAGGTGTTAAAGAAAGATGTCAATTAACTACTATTGACAAACACACACATACATATATAATATAATATAATATATATATATATATATATATATATATATATATATATATATATATATATATATATGCGCACTCTAACTACTGCGGCCCGCGAAAAAATAGTAACATTTATTTTGGCCCCTGCTATAAAAAAGGTTGCCCACCCTTGCTCTAGACCATTAAACTCTAACTCTTCATCATTTCCGCACATGCTCATATTTGATTCAGTATAAATTATACTTAAGAAATTTTTAATAAAATTTCCAAAAATAATAATAATAAAAATAAAAATTTATTATTCTAAATAAATTGATACAAAAGTCTGTTGTTTTTATAGTTATTAATACGTCAGCATCCGCCCATGTTTTTCTTGTTGTTGTTTCTAAACCATCTGTGTTCTATTGGATCAAAGCCACGTTCTCTGGAACCGAACACAGCCCAGAATGGTGTCTTGCTTAAATAATCCTATAACAGTCAAAATATACAACAAATTAAGTATGAACATAAACTTATGTACTATAAACTATAACATTATATTGTTTCCAATCTAAATAACTATTTAACCATTTGTATATATTTCTTTTGGAATTAGTTCCTTTTTGTGGAACTAATTCATAGTTATAAAGATAATTAAAAAAATACTCTTAAATAAAACAAAGGTGGCTTAATGTGTAATTGTTAAACCATAATTTAAATGGAAATTACAATCAATCGTTTCAGTTTTTTGACTATTTTAAAGGACAATTATGCATAGACTGAGTGAAGAAGCAGGTGTTAATAAGAACAAAAAGAAGGTTGGATGGAGAGCCAGCAGGTTCAGGGATACAGATTAAGGACCTGAGTGAAAGGTTCAGTAAGGAATGAAATTAAATAAGGCTCACGTCTTAAACTAGTAACTTAACAAATAAGACACAGTTATGAGGTTAAATTTATTAATTATTCTAAAAACTATAAAGAAGTTAACATATCGATTGCACGTAATTTGATTGATAAAGAAAACTATAATCTAAATGATCAGAATAAAGGCTACATTTAGGTGAATAGCAGGTTAGGGTGAATTAGGTTGATTAAGTGAATAGCAGTGAATTGACAAGGTGTGTATAAATATTGCAAAGGTTTGACTAGTATTGAGTTGTTTATACTATAACATTCTAAATGAGGGTTTTAAGCCTTAGTTTATTTCATGGACGTTCCATACTGAATTTTATTTTGTGGTTAAACAATCATAGACTATATTACATTAAGCCACCTGTGTTTTATTTAAGTGCATTTTAAATATAATTATGTGTGATAACCATAAAATATCAGTCAATACAATAAATTTTTCATAGTTATAAAACTCAAATAGCAAAATTGATCGGTTTATCATCAAAAAATTAAATATCAATGGATGAACAACTAAAGTGGTCAAACCGGTCAGATCATTAGAGATGAACTTCATCAATTCATCATAAATAAATACCATTCTTCAAGGACAGTGGCTAATAAGATTAGAAAGGGTTTTGTCACTCACACAGCATACTAATACACACTGGGCGCCAAACCAAGCAAGTGTAAATGCAGATCCAGTTGACCGTGTCCTTAAGGAATGCCTATCACATGTGGCAACCATAATCACAACAGAGATGGCTCACAAATTCCAGAAATTGCAATGTCTATCAAGATTTAAACTCAGTCAATTCTTAATTTTCACAGTAGTACAGTCCCATATACAACTAATCCAGTGAATTGAGTAGATAGGTACAGTTCCCGCACAACCAGGCCAATAATTCCCCACATACAGGCTGATTGCTGACCACTAAACGTCACCTTCATCCAATAAAAAGACTTTTAAAGATTTACCAATGCTGTGAAGGTTTTTTGCCCTTCTGATTTGTTGTAATCTTCTACAAGGCTGTGGAATTTGTCATAGTCTATCCACGTCCACCATTCATTGTTTACTTTAAACTAAAACAAAATAAAAGTATACATTATTAATTAGTCAATCATTTTTAAACATTTATTATAATACATTAAGTTATTAAATAACAGTAACTTCTATTAGTTATAATGTATTAAGCATGGGTAGACATCTAAAGTTACCATTAGTGTTTACCCATTACTGGAGCCATTAAGGGTTACTCTTTCATAGCAGGTTTTTTTCAAAGATGCCTAACATAACTTTTTATGTCAGGGTCAGGTCTCAATTTAAGTCATGTTGGTAGGTCTCAATTCCTGGGAATCATAATTTTATGTATCTACTTGTTTTTTTTTTATAAAAAGTTGGCTATTGACGTTTATAACACGTTTGTTGGCACCAGGCTAATTTTGCCACGTGTGTACATCGAGCCTCTTTAAATAAGACTATGCCATCCATCTATTAGGATCTATAGGTTTTCAATAAAGATAATTACCTTTTTATGGGCTATAAGGATGCAGTTTGAGTGCTCATGCTCTGATGCCACACCATAATCATCTAGAAGAGAGACTAACTTATCAGCAAAGTTGATGACTTCCTCATGCCACGGTACATTTTCCATGGTAAGAGTATTAGGCTTATCACTGTTTCCACCGCAGTAAGTCACTCCCTGAAAATATGTAATCAAAAATTATTTTTTCAATGACACTTGATAAAGTCAAAACAGATATCTACTTAACAACAACTACCATTGGCTGTAGAGCCATTAAGTCTTCATTAGCTAATTATCATTAGTTCACTGATGGAATTTTGTTCTTTATTCATCATGAGACTTTCAACTTACTTTAATTTCGATGAAATCTGGTTTCCCAAGCGAGACTAATTCAGCATAATTCTTTAGTTCATCTATGTTCCAGGCTTTAACAAGGGTTAGGCGGTATACTGTTCTCTGTCCCTGATAAAATAAAAATGTTAGTTATGATAAGTTATAAGCGTAATCATTATTCACAGAAAGTTCATTTCATTATTTTTTTCCCCAAAAATTTTTTTGTCCCATCTTTTTCTAACTCTTCACAATATTTTATTTTTGTAAAAAGTATTTTGAGTTCAATTTCTTTCACTTATATTTTAAACTTTTATATTACATATGAAAGAACGTGCAGGGGCAAGATTTTGCTAAAGTAATTTAAAATATAGAGTTGTCATGCCTCTGGCAAATCATCCTCCTACCTCCTAGACCAGAAGTCAACAATCTGGCACCCTTGATGTACTTCTAATACTGATATCCAATATGTCTCAAATTACCTTCTTTTTTTTTATCTCTTTTTAACATGTTGGCATCAAAAAACTACCACTCTAAGATAAACCTATAATAAGGTGTTTAAATTGGTAACTTTTCTGATCTGGAATTGTGCCCTTGTAGGCAAATAAGTTGCCGACCCTGGTCCTAGACTCTCATGATTAACATTAACAAAGTACTAATGTGAAATCATAAGTACTACTCTTAAAATATATATGCAATCAACATTAACTATTGTGCTGTGTGAGCTACAACACAAGGCTTTTTTTTATAAGATTGCTCTATTTTGACTTATGTAACCAGCTTTAGAAGTGAGTACATTCATTAAAGATATTATCTAAGTTCATAAGGGTCACAACATTGTATAATACCTTTTCTGAAAGTGCTTTAAGGCTGTCAATAAACCTGTCCCAGAAATCCCTGAAGAGTGGTCTGTCAATTTTTTTAAGACTTTCTTTAGTACTGGCATCTACACTTACATATAACTGGGTAACTGGCTTCAAATTTCTAAACAAATAATATTAATCAATGAATAAAACACTAAAATCAGCCACACTGCAACATAGCACATAATTATTACAAGCAGTCAGATATTTGACATTTATGTTGGACTTGTTGTTTGTCAATCAAATACAACATTCTATAGCATAGGTTCCCAAATTTATTTACATTATCGCCCCCCCCCCCCCCCCCTATTCCAGAAAACAAATTGCTATTACCTCACTTTGAAGCTAGATGCTACACCTAGTACTTTCTAGAGTGATAGACACTAAGTAAAACCAATAGGTACAAAATAGGGGTCCCAAAAGTACTGGGTACTTAGTAAATATAGTTTTACTTAAATAAAATAAAAGTAATATTCATAAGTTATGATCATGTATTTGTGTTAGTGATTTTTTTAAATTACTTATTACTAATAAATCATTAGAATTATCTCTAATAATTGTTTCATGGGAAGAGATAATAAGTGATAATATAGTAAAATTATAAAATATTTTATTTTTATTATCCATTTTTCCCTTCTTTTTATCTTCTGCAGTTAGAGCTCATTGCCTCAATTCCTTTCCATTGCCCTAGATTGTGTTAGGAACCATGTTCTAAAGTTTAGGTTGAAAATAACTGACACAAAAATTTGATAATTAAACTCTAAGACTAAAGTTAATCAGTTAATTGTAAAAAAAGCTAGTTAGGTTGTTTCATCAAGTCCACTTCCAGAATGATAGTTGCATTTGTAAATAATATAATTTATTACTGAATATAAATTGTACAGTAACAAATCGTTTATAACTAGATTGTAAAACTTGCAATGATTAATGTTCGGGAGATATGAACCAAAGAGCGACAAACGCTTCACCCTCGGCAAGGGTTTTTGAGAATGATCTTCAAAACCCTAAAAAGCAGGGGGGAGGGGCCAAGACCCCTCATGTCACTCATATTGGTGATTTTAGTAACCACTTTGATTTGGAGAAATTTTTTACCAACTAACCTATCAAGTGACAAACTAATAACAACTTGAATTTTGGTCAACTAACTAATTTTTTAGTCAGAATCTCCTCAACATACTACACAGATACACATACTCAGACTTATTAACATAGGTGGGACATGGCTGTCTTTATTTAACAGCTAATGGGCAAGCTATGTCTTGCAGACAAACTTTGTCAATCATATATTCTTGGGGGGACACCGAAAAATTTCTCGTACACAAAATTCTAGCTGGATGTAAGTAAGTCACTTTTTATCTCCTGGATTATTATAAGTGTTTATTGACCTATAACAGTAAATGGTAGTAGTTGTGACAAGACAAGCAGTGACAAAGACTAGAGGAAAAATGAGGAAATTGGGATCAGGGGAAGGGAAGTTTCTAAAAGGACTCCCCAGTGCTGTAAATGTCACCATAGCGAAAGATAAGAAAAATAAGGATTTTAAACAGTGGTGCAAACCTTATAGCTTCCGGGAATTGGGCATTGGTGACTAGAAACGTAGAGATTTGTTTTTCATGAAGAAGATCTATAAATTTGTTGATGTGAGGATACATGATGGGCTCTCCGACTAGAGATAGAGCACAGTGCTTTGCTTTAAAACCTTCTTGGAACCTAGCTTCTAGAACTCCAGGAACACCTGAGACAAACCGAACAAATAACAAAATTTGAGAAATTTATACTAGTAGAGTCCATGATCAAATAAATGATCAGTGCTTCTTTTAATTAACAATTATTTTAAGGATCCATGGATCTTAAGATTCCCTTTCGCTTAACCCTTTCACCCCTAACAACGTAAATTTACGTTTTGAATGATCCTCCTCAAGTGGCCTAACAACATAAATTTACGTTTTCGAGTTTTTCTTGTTTGGAGGCGCAGTACTGCTCACGTAAATTTGCGTAGTGTACCTATAGCTTTCTGTGGTACTATGAACATTTTCTAAAGAGCCCAGTAGATAGAGCGGGGGTTGAGGGTAAGATGAAGCAAGATTTCATCATGTAGAGTTTGCAGACCCCTGTTATGAGTACCTCGTACAGCTGGCCCCCAGTCTTAGGCGTTTTTCCTCTTTTTTATAATCCCTTAGCCAAAACAAACCCTTTTCTACCTGCTTTACGATAATATAATGTATACTCTACCAGCATTAATACATAATATTTTTTTTAACAATTATGTCATCCACCTATTCTAGACAGACATTATTCATTTAGTGACTATAATTTTCAATAAATTCCATTTTTATAAAGTATAAATATTACATAAGGTTTATATATTGTTTTTGTGTAAAAATATATTATAAATATAAGCAGAGGAAAAAAACGGCTTAAAATAAAAAGTGTGGCAGATTGAGTGTGTAAGGTAGAAAAACCTCAGGCCAGGGTGGAACATTCCTGTTTTGGACCCCAGGCCTGGGGAACAACCTTGCAATATATACCTCAGTATTCAAAGGGTTAAAAAAAGTCCAAATTCTAAGATAATCTGGGATCAGTTATAAGAGTTCACTCCAAAACAAGTTTCACTTTAATGCGTCCATACTGCATAACAATTATCAGAAGTATACAAGTATAAATATGCACTCAATAATAAAAATAAACTAACAATTTCACACTCTACCTTTGAACTGTTTGATCATGGCATAATGATGGTTGAGAGCTCCATCTAGAATTTCATGGGGAGAATCAGTTTTCCACTTCCACTCAGTTCCAACTGGATTGGAATGGTGCCTCCAACAGAAAACACATTTGTTTGCACAAGCAAGACTAGGTGTGGCTTCCATACAACGATGACTCTCAATTCCATAGAATGTATGCTTATAGCAACCCCCACGACCCCTTAGCATAGACTGAAACAAAGAAAGTAATCTATTAGCATACTTGACACAATAGCAAGTGATTACCCACCAAAATGTTGAAAAATAAGTTACCAAATGAGTTAACTTGTCTGTAGTGATTAGTGATGGTTTAACCCTCACAATTTTCTAAATTATTAATTATTATAACAGAAAAAAAAAATTATTATTTAAAAAAAAATGATAAAAAGTCATAAAACCTTGGTCCATCTGCAAAGTTTGACTCCTGAGTGAGTTCCAATAAGCCTGTAACCCTGCTTAGTAAGAGCTTGCCTCAACGAAGGCGTTATCATTTCCTTGTTAGCTGAAGTTTTACCCACCTTACCAAGATCTTCTATATCCATCACATCAGCTTCTTCTTCTTCATCACTACTCTCTACTCCCACAACCTCCTAAAAAATAAATAATGAAATGAACAGACTCATAAAAGTGAGAATTCTTACTCACCAACTTTGAGGTGTAGTATTATTTATCAAGAATGGTTGCACTTGCTCAATAAATGAACCGTCTAGCAGAAAATAGCACACTCCACAAAATGTTCAATCCAAGAAAAATTAAGTTAAAAGTTGGTTTTGAGATCAATTTAACATATTATGAATTAAAAAAAATAATGTAACGAGAGATGGACTATTTTTTCTTGAAAATGTTGGAAAAAAGTTGTAACAATATATAGCGTAAAATCGTGTGCATAATTGTTACATCTTATTTTCTTCTAAAATAAGGGAGCGTATAATGCGCGAGTAAAAACAATTGCCTACTGACTTTCTGACTCGACTTTTTGCTATTATAGGTAGGTAATTGAAAAAAAAACTGTAATACCACTACTTGCTACACTACATGTAAGAAAATATGAAAATAAATGTCAAATGTTTCTTTTAACAAAAGAAATACTCTTCACTCCTGATTTCTTCTTATTATTCCTATTTTATTTTATACTTAAGCAATTAAATGAAACTGCTTAAATAATAATCGGGTGTTTATTTTAACAATCTTATTTACATTGAATTATAATTTTATAGTAAAATTTATTTTATTGTAAATTAAAACAAGTTTTTTTTCTTCGGAAATTCACTAAAACATTTATTTTAAGACTTATGAAATACCACAGCCTGATTACCAGAGCTATTTTGATTTTAATATTGTCTTCAAAGGCCTGCCGGCCTTCTATTAATTATTGTAATCACGTGCATTACTATATACCTCTTAAAGAGAGAAATATTTTGAATGAAAATTTTCTTTAAATTTTTATTAGAATATTAGGCTGTTATCGATGCTAGCTGCTATACTATATACTGCTAATGTTTCCAGTTTTTACTCGAATTCGAAGCACAGAAATGTTCATCAGTTCTGTGTTTTAGACAATAATTGTTATTGTAAATAAATTATGTTTTTTCCTCTTAAAATACCATTAGAAATTGAACACTGTAAAAGTATATACAATATTATATTGTATATAAGTATATTGTACAATGTGCACACCATAAAAGTATTCCCAAATTTCGGGTTGGTGTTATGCAAATTTTTAATTTTCCAAAAATTGAAGTCCTAAATTCAGCCTGTGAATTATATGCGAGATTTTACAGTATATAACTCAACTCATTTTTTAATTTATTGAGTTCAGTTTTTTTTTCACTGGGCGTCTCAAATATTAATCTCCCAACCTCTGGCTTGTTTTTCAAACCGAATCTACAAAAACAATACAATTATTTTTATGATTTTAGAAGTTTCACTATTTTTAACAAGAGTTGGATAGTTTATAGAATTAATGAACAAAATCACCAAAAGTGCATTATAAAATTGGTACATTTTGAAAAGGGTTCAGTTGTACCTTTTCTAAAAACAGAAAAAAAGAAGGTTAAGAAATAAAACAAAAGTCTTGGGTTAATCTAAAAAATTATTTATAACCAAAAGAAAATTGCAAATATGTAGTTTTTTTTAGTAAAGGTTACTTCTTGTTAAAGGTATTATTATGTGCTATGTACCAATTTTATCCAAATATTACCATGGTTGTCTTCCAAGTTTTCCTTCAGCCTCCATATACCATAGTGAGATTGGATTTTCAACACTTAGAATAAAAATAAAATTAATGAAAAATAAAGATAAAAGTTAAAATTAGTTGCACAATGTGTTTTCTGCTTTGATAACATAAGGTTGGACTTGACTAGAACATGCTTTACCAAAACACTGCATTCCTTTAGCCCAACGCATCATATTGCAAACCTGAAAACTATTAGGGGGATTCAAGGTAAAGTCTCAAGAATTGAGGAACAAAGTTGGAGTCTAAAATAAATATTAAAAAGTTCATATAATTGTTTTATTACCAAAAACTAGGTCAGAGACAACTCAGACAAACTTTCTCATCTATAAGTTCATAATTACTTAGCCCAATTTTTCCATTTATTAGGTTGGAATCGAACCCAGCCTCTCTCAGGCATTTAAAGCTATTTTCTCAGGAACTAGATTTTTCCTGGGAAATTATATTGTTAGATTCGTATTTAAATGGACTACATTTTAGAATTTTTGGAACGTATTCGAAAAAAAAAATCACGGTTTTTGAGTTTTTAGGGGTAGTATCCCCAAATTTGGAGTTAAAATTCATTTCTCGATTTAGCCTCGAGGTATGATTTTTCTGATCATGAATGCCAAATTTCGTCAAAATCGGCCCAGTAGTTTAGGCTACAGGTGTCTGCACAGGCAGACGACATATTATAAAAACCACTTTTTGGACTCAGGGGACCTCAAACAGATAAATCCATCAAAATCGAATTATCACGCAGTCACAATACTTTCTCTTTATATGAGAAAGTAAAAAATCTATATTATAAATATAATTTTGCTTCCGAGCTTACCGAAGGTAACAGAAGCTATGTGATCGTTCTGAAGAATGACAATATTTTATGTCTCTGATTTCAAAAATCCGTTTCAGATATCAGGAAACATTTTTGGTTTCATGTCTGTATGCCGGTCGGTCACTAATTTTTTTGAAAACAAATATATCTTAAAACTACTCGTCCAATTTTAATGAAATTTGGGAGGTTGGTCATAATTAGCCCACTGTTGGTCTCATATAATTTTCAACCTTCTGCGCCCATTTGTTTCTTTTCCACGTGCGCACCAACATACATTTATTTACATCTATATCTTCAAAAGCACCATCTAATTTTTATGAAATTTAGAAGGTTTCTCAAAGTACCCTGCAAATAGCCCTAGATTAATTTCAACCGTCTGCGCTCTTTAAATATTGCAAACTTATAAATATGATACTTAATTACATTTTGACAGTCTTAAAAAATTGGCTGTAAAAGCATGAAATCATTATAGTATAAGAAATAGGATGCGAGGAAGCTATGTGCCACACTAATTGGCAGTCTATTTTTATTTGGCTTTTTAGGGCTACATTTTTCTCCTTTCTTCTTTTACACTGCTATATGGAAATATAGCTCTGTAAAAGAAGAAAGGCTGATTTAAAAACACAATAAAAGAAAAAGAGAAGGCATTTTTTAACCCTAAAAATCAAATAAAGAAGGGGGGGGGGAAATATTCATTTAATATAAAATAATATAAATATATAAATTATTAACCCTTTTGTGTCTATAGGGGTAAATTAATTACTAATTTATAATGGATAAAGGCGATATTTCATCCCTTATTTTGGGACATCCTCAAACCTATAATTATGCTTCACAATTATACACATTTATACACCTTTTAACAATTATAAATGAGTAATTTCCCTGTAGACAGAAAAGAGTTAATAAAAGTTATATTATAGTTAAAAAATGTTATTTTTTAAAAAGTAAAATGGATTAATAACCACATACAGCTGTATATAATATTATTGAGTTACATTTATAATATCAAATTTAATTAGAATGCACTTTTCTATCCTAATCCTTTACTTCAGCCGTAAAGTATCCTTTTTTTCAGTATAAAAATAATAAAACAAAATATTATTTGATAGATTTTGCAATACTGCCTACCTGAGTTGAAGAAGAAGATCCAACTGAAGAACTGGTAAGTATTTTGAGTAAGAGTTGGGTCCAACGAGAGAAATCTTCAGGCAGACCAATAGACTCGTCTCCTAGGTATACTGGTAGAACTCTACAAGCACCCAATTTAGACAAGCCCTCGTCAATCCCTTTAGCTACCTAAAGAGTAGCAACAAATAAATTAATTTAATTCAGTAATATAAACTTTTAAAATTTTTAATATTTCAATGAGCCAATATAACATTTTTGCCTTTAACAGTGCTAATAACTAAGTATATCTTTGCATCATCTAGTGTGGCTTCCAGGACACTGGGAAAAAAAGGCCAGACTTAGTTCTAATGTTACCTTTTTATTAAATAGATAAGAAATATGAAATAGTGACTTACGAGATTGAAATTAGATCCATAGCTGGAATCACCAAGTCCGAAGACAGAGTAGTTTAAACCAGATAGGAATCCTTTTTCTATTCTGAAGTCGACAGAAGCTTCACTCAGCCATTTGCAGAACCATGTTCCAGCTGAGGGAGGTTCACCACCATTAACAGTCGGAAACATAAATACAGCCAAATGACCTTTACCAGCATCTACCTTCAGCACCTCTTCTGGTTCAATCGAACTCACTTCTACAATTGAAACTTCTTTTTCTTTTTCATTTAACATAAGTTTCAATTCTTCAGCAAGTTTCTAAAAAAAAAATACCTCATCATCAAAATCAAAATATATTATCTTTGTTTTCTGTCCAAGATCACACCAATATTTGGTAAATCTGCCGTACCCGACCCAACCTTTTTTGCTCCAATTTAATAAAACTTTTTTTTTAATTTAACCTTTTTTAAATAATATTTGGACAAAGAAACATAACTTTAATGTATATAAAGTGATGGTTATGGGATATTATCATTTCTACACACTGGAAAGAATACTTTTGGACAAAGGAACATCACTCTTTTAAAATAAAACAATCAAAATTTGACAAACAACATTTTGTGTCAATTAGAGCAGATTTACCCAATAATGGCATACAAGTACCAAATTGCAGGACCATACAAATAAATAATTATATACATTAAACGTGCATTATATGGTTAAAAATGTACAATAGAATATTTTACAAAAAATAAAATGATTATATTCTAATTGTGACTAGAGAGGTTGGTAGAAAGTAACCCAAAACAACTAATTATTTGATTATATTCTAACAAGACTCATAATATCTAGCTACATCCATATACAAATTTGTACAGTTCTTAGTTTGTTAATAATTTCTTAGGAGATATGACAGTTACTGTGACAAAAATATAACAAAAAAAAATAAAAATAAATAAAAATCCACCCTAAAATAACTATAGGTTTGTTCCAAACACACTTCAAACCAACGAAGCCCAAACTCAAACTCTGACTGTTAGTCGGTTGTTCCACTAGGCTCTGATTGAATCACAGATTGGTTTCAGACCTGTCAGAGCAGTCAGCTATCGGTGGCAGGGACTAGTAGTTTGGACAGAACGTCAAAATTAGGGTGAACAGAAACGTAACCTTCCGCTTCATTGTTTTGGTTTTACTCGCCTATTATTCTCCTTTCTCTTAACATATATGCCTTTTCGATTCTACTAAAATGTTTTTGTACGACAGCAATGATGAATTTCTGTGCATATAATGACATTTTCTAGATATTTGTAAAAAAAATTAAAATTAGACCTATTTTCCAAGATGGACTTTTTTCCATTTTCAAATAACTATGCAAAATATCGAAACAATCCAATTTAATTCTGTAATTTTTTTTTTGTTAACTGGACTAAGATTAATGTTTGCTCTTTGAAACAAAAGAGCATTTAGGATTATATCAATAAAAATACGTGTGTGACTGCTAAAACTGGTTCACCACAGTAAGCCCGAAAATCATGAATTCATGTACCAAATAAACATTTCTAAAAATGTGTGTATGTGTTTTCGTCATATCCTCTATTAATATATAGGTTTTACTTCCAACTTTCGAGCTTACCGAAGTTAATTAGCATTATAAAATGAAATTTTGTGGTGTGATCTGATAACATTGCTAAAATCTACCACATCAAACAGTTTGGTTTGAGTTCAGGAGTGTTCCAACAAAACGCAATCACCAATCAATTGATCTCGGACTAATTCGAAACTGGTGGTTGGAACAAACCTTATAAACATGCACTGGTAAGCATTTCACCAGGTAAGTATGTACCATGTAAGCAGTTTTTAAGAGAAAAGAAAAATATAAAACAATTAAGTAAAAACTAGGCTAATAATAAGTTATAACAATACAAAAACACTTATCTACGATTGATACGAAATATAAACATTGTATCTCTGTTTAGATAGGTAGAAAGTGATTCTTTACGTACTTGTATTCATTGCGCATGTGCGTCTCATAGTTCTGAAGAATTCTTTTTCTTTACCACCCTAGGGCGGTAAAGAAGAGGAATTCTTCAGCTTTACGCACGGTTAGCGAGTTTGTTTACATTTAACAAAACTAATTTTCTGTTCTTTTACTAAAGTAACTGTTTATATCAAGTTTTTAGAGATAAACAATGAGTGAATCAAGTGACTTTGACGAAAATGTGGAGAATAATACTCCTCCAGAAATAATTAATTCGGACAAAAATACAACTCAAGAATTAATGCCATCTTTATCAAGAGAGGGATACGAACTTACATACAGCATGTTTATTTTTTTCTGTATTTATTATTTAAGTCTAATAATCGTAGATAAAGTACGGTACGCAACTCGTGCGAAAACGGCATTTTGCATTGCTCATATGGTTTTACTACCCTCGCTGTCGCTCGGGTGCAAACTCCACACTCGCATGCAATATGCTACTTTCCGCACTCGACTTGTAATGTACTATTAGATAAAAGTAAATTAAAAGAAAAAAGTATTAACAGAAAAACTATGGAATACAGTAGGTACCCCAATTATCTATAATTAGACAAAGGGATATCATCACTTCTATACTCTTGAGAGATTAGATATAATTGAGAGATGTTCCTTCATCTAATTAACTTTTGGACAAAGGAATATCACTTGAGATGACATGTTATCAGAAGGGGTATCTTCTATCATTCTGTTTAGACATATTAACGTATATATATTCTGTGTAAAAATCACTTATGAATATGGTTCCAAGCCTGCAACACTCTATGGTGACAATCATTCTTGTGTACATAAGTTATAATATTATTTTGTTTAGTACACTAAAGCCAAAGGAGCGTAATCTTCTATAAATTTAAATGTCAAAATATTATCTGGTCCAATTAATTTGCTGCGGGCTTTGTTACTGTATTCTAAAGCTTAGCCATACTAGTTATTTGCAAATATAATAATACAAATAATGGCAATTCTGGAGTGAATCATACATTCTAGAGTCCATTGGAAATGGGTGGGGCTAAGGTGACAGCTTTTTGTATGATTTATAAGTTTGAGAGATTATATATCTCTATGAAAACAGTACGATAATGTATTTATACATTTGAGATATTATGTCTGTATTATTTATATACATTTGAGAGAGCAATTGTCAGAGCTTTGGCATACAGTTGCCAAACCCGTAAAACTCAGTTTTGACCAGATTCACTTTGAAATTTAGATGTATAGAAGAGATTATGTCGCTTTGCCTTTAAAGTTTATTTGACAAAGAAATATAATTATATTATTTTTTTCTCATAGTAGAGTTATTACTCTACTATTATTACATTTAGTATTGAATTTTAACAGCACCGGAAAATAGCAAAACGTAGAGAGAACCTATAAGAGCTCTGAATTTTGAATTCGAGGTCAAGCGGTAACAGCGAATTGTACGGTGCTGTTTTAAGAATCAAAGTACAAAATTAATTTTTTTCCCCTAGAATTTTCAATGGCCGATCTGCTCATTTTCTGAAAAAAAAAAACAACCCTGCTGCATATAGACCAGGTAGAGGTCTATATCGAGGTACAAAATTCGATGGCACCGAACAATTCACTTTAGCCTGTCGGGCCAACTAGGCAAATAAAACCAAAGGCATAGCAACTTCATACACTGATTTACACGTCCTTAAAAGAATCGAATCAAGTAATTAAGGTTTAAACTGGAAAATCAGCAATAAAAATATACTTATTGATGTTGGCACCTACCTTTGTTTTTCCAAACTCTGTGGCATAATAAACGTGAACAGTTTTCCACTCACTCGATACGGTTGTAGTTTTATCATCTTTGCTCGATATACTGAATAACTCAGATTCGGACTTACAAAAACCATTAGTTTTAGACACGGGATTATTGACAACCTCTTGCCGGTAATCGTCTTCTTTCCTGCTTGTAACAGTCCCTGCCTTTTTAAAAACAAAGGACCTGAACAAACGATGAATAACAACAACAACAAACGAACTGGATATAACTGAGAGGATTACGTAGATAAAACTAGACACATTCATAACTGAAACTGAACCTAGCATTCAGCTTAGTATATAATTATATGTTGTTTTTTTTAAAAAAAGTAAATAAATAATAAAAAAGTAACCTAACCTAACAGTTACAAGAAACCTTCCATTCGAGCTTAAAAACCTCCATGGAAATTGAAAATGGAGACCCCTTATTCTTTTTTTAAGTGCTGTAATTTGACAGTTTGACAGAGTGGGGGATTCGAAATGTAGAAACGCTATTGGTTGGATCTAAAATCTTAAACGTGGAGTTCAGATTTAATTTTACTGCAATACCTGATAATAATAAAATATAAATTAAATTTTATTTGCATATAAATATTTATATAATTTTTTTTCACCCTCAAAATAAAGCGTTTTTATTCAAAATCCGTTTTAAATCGAATGAAGAAGAAAACAATACACATGCCAATATTGATACCTTCCCGAAGGTTTTAGAATCAGGTTACTTCTACGATTTTCTTTTGGCATAGTAGAGAAAATTATTTCAGTTTCAGTTCAAACTTAATTCTTGCCTAGCTCAGTCTGTTGATCGTCTCCCCCCAAAGCGTAGTCACTCTCGACTTTGTGTGAAACCCAGAACTTAAGTTGAATATAAATATTGAAGAACCAAGTAATCTTTTATATATTCGTTAAAAAGTGTTGTTTTTCGTGAAAGTTGCTGCAATTTAATGAAGTTTATATATAAGAATCGAGTGTTTGGTCTCCAGGAAGAATTTATTTGTAAATTTAGGTAAGTTTCTACTAAAATATTTATTATTTTATTAGTATGATGCAACCAGTAAATAGTTTTAGTTATATTATCTTGATACAAATAGGTGTTAGCTTTTTTTAAAAGGGTTTTTGCGATAACTGCTGATAAATCATTATCTAGTTTCTTTGGAAACTATCTTATCTCATATTTGATTATTAAGTGGGTTGTATTATATTTCTTTCAATCGTTAAGTATTTTTAAGAAAAATATCCACGCAATCAGAACAATCTTCCGTTTTAACTTTAATGTTATAATTATTAAATTCTTCTGTAAAATATTTAATTACAATGCTGAAGGAAATAAACAAATGCCGCTGTCAAGATGAAAGTACGTGGAAATAAATATTTATTGATATTAATGGGATTGTTTGTAAATTTAAACAAACTGTGTGTTGAGGTATTGTATTTGGCGGGCTATTGAGGTTTTCAAATTAAAACTTTAATTAAAAATTGTTATTGCTTTAATAAATTAAGGATTATGTGTACAAATCTATAAATAATAGATTAGCAGTAAAGTTTGGAAATTTGATGGATGGTACATTCAGTATATTATGCCATTAAATCCTTCATTACTCCATTCATTTTTGTGTGATGAATTTTTAATGTTTTAGTTTTCCACATTAAATAACTGAGCATACATTCTGTCAGGTATATTCAAGAGCAGCAAAGCTGACAATTCAAAATAAATTCTATCATGAAAAAAATACTCCAACTATTTTGAGCCATATATATATATATATATATATATATATATATATATATATATATATATATATATATATATATATATATGTGTGTGTGTGTGTGTGAGTGTAGGGAGGTTTTAAAGTGTAATAATGATATATAGCGTAATTGACATGTCTGATGGCTAATTAAAATATTCAAACCCACCTTTATGAAATATATGGAATAAATACTCGGTTTGGTTCTGAGGTTTGTTTTTGTTTTGACGTTAACAGATAAATTCTAGCATGGCGTTGCTAAGTGGTTAGCGCACTCGCTTGTAACCAAGGTTATTACTAATATCCCTGGCGATGATTCGGACTCCTGGGAGTTAAGACCTGTTTCACACTGATGATCATATCAATGGATGTCTAAAGTGGCCAAAAGCCAACATTTCTGTTTGCCTAGATGACCTAACTTTATAGACAGAAAAAAGTTATAAAACATTATTTTTGTATCTATACTGTTCAGTGACATGTACTTATGTTCCCTGGATTTGTATCTCCACTAGTTCGTAATATAATATATTAAAATTCAAAATTTTGATTGGTAGTAGGACTTTTTTATTTTCTTTTCTTTCTGACTTGAGATAGCTAAGAAATCTGTGATTTAATTTAGATGTTTATGTTTATCTTTTTCTTAGATAATTTTTCTTTTGTTTTGATAGTATAGAGTAGGGTATTCCTATGTTCCTTTCCCTTTTTTATCTTTTTCAATTAGTCTGGTAGTAACGCCTTTTAGGAGCGTTACCTTTCTCACCTTTACCTAGGCAATTATTTGTTATACCTTATTCTCGCTTTTTCACTTAATTTCTATTTTTTAATATTTGAGTACACACACATAAATCACATTCACGCAGACTCACCTATCTATTGGCCGCCATTTTGAAGTTATCAATTTTTGAATTTTGAAACTTTGACGGTTAATATAACCGAAAGTATAAATACGTTTTTGACAAATGGCATATCGTTGGAACCGGAAAAAATTAAGGAACAATATATATATATATCTGCATTTTGGGTGCCACTACTTCATGAATATCCTCAATTGAGTGTAAAAGCAATGACATTGATCCTGCCCTTCCACTCTACATATTTATGTGAGGCTTTTTTGTGACCTGCGGGTACAAAAAGTTTGGGAAACACTGAAGGATGGTATTGTTTGTGTAGCTACCGTCAGAGTAGGTGGATCCAAGTATTGTCGCCCTGTTACTAAGTTGTGTCCTCTACCTACCCAGTAGTTGGAGTTTTGGTTGGTCTTAATTTTTATTTCAATTTTTTTTTAAGGATTTTATCTTTTATCCATTTTCTAATCCATCGTAGACTTTCTTATAACTTCAACAAGGAGTATTCGTTTTGTTTTTTATTTTTATTGCAGTTTATGACTGGCAATGTTTGTTTTGTTTTTGTTTATATTTATGATATCTAGGAATAAAAAAACTGAGAAATTTAAATGATTAAAATCTGTATACAGAAATAAAGTAGAGTGACTGTGGGTATTTTATTTATACAAATCTACTGTGTTATTCCCAGGAATAACAACAAGTAATTGTATCATCAACAAGTAATTGTTGTCTAGACTTTTTAAATTAAAAAAGAAGCTCTTTTATTAAACATTAGCAATATTACTATTTTTCATCCAATTTGAATAAAAATTGGTATATAAGCCTGCTTTGTATTACACAAAAATAAATTAATCTCCCCTGTTAAACACTGTATTTATCTTCCGTAGCACAGGTATTCAGCTAGTCTCTCTCTCCATCTCTCTCTCCCTCCATCTCTCTCTCTCTCTCTCTCTCTCTCTCTCTCTATACCTATATATATATATATATATATATATATATATATATATATATATATATATATATATATATATTTATATATGTAAGCGTGTGTATGAATAAAGAAGTTTTTGTTTGTTCTTTACATAAATCTAAAGTTTTATTCCGAGCTTGATAGTATTTTACACAAGACCTTCAAAACAAGAGGAAGATTGATAAAATTAATGTCTTATTCGTAGAGTGAGTAATACGGTGAATTATTGTTGCAAAAGCAATCAAATGATTGAATCATGAAGAATTAAAAATAGCAATTATTAAAAGAGGTATTGTAGGAGGTGGCATATAACAGAAACTGTAATAGATGCTAGAATAAATTAATAATTTGTTACTTAATAAATTATTGTAAATTAAATGCGCATGACATAACAGCATAGCAAATTTCTTAGAAGGAATATACAATATAATTTCAGTAAATAATTTAAATATAACATATAGCTAATTCTTAAAAGGTTTCAAGACCCTAAATTAAAATTAAAGGGTACTGAACGTCAGTAATGATCATGAAGAGTAACTATAATTCCTAATCCTTTAAGAGGACTACAATTCCTCTTATAGTCCTAAAAGACTACATTCCTAATTATTAGACAGAAATGCGTTTAAGACATCAGAACATTTTTAATCTTGTGTGTGTTTGTTACACGTCCGTCAACCTCCATACCTTTAATACTACTTATCCAACTTTGATGAAATTTGAATCAATAATTTAATTTTTGCTTCTGCTTCGAAGGTTTTTTTTTATTATTATTTTTTCTATCCCACCTTCCACCCATGGTTGAAAGGTAGGAGTGCCGCCTTGCGACAGCTTGGGCCATTGGTGCCTACTCTTTCTTAAATATTTATTATCTTACTTTGTTGTTGTTTTCTGTCCCATTCTTCTTTCTTCTTTTTTTTTGTCATTTTTATTTTATAATCCAATTAACGTTTATTTTATTTTTTACACAAGACCTTCAAAACAAGAGGAAGATTGATAAAATTATTCTCTTGTTTTTTTAATTGTACAGTCATCATTTTTTATGATGACGTAAACATTATTTACCGTGATTTTTCTTGTACAGTCATCAATTATTTTATTTGACTTATTTCTTTCTTTATTATTATTATTTATTTATTTTATTTTTACCTTTAGTAGGCCTTTCTACGGGTCTTAGGCTATTTCTGTAATTTGAAGTCAGGCCCAAAGCTATTTGATACCGCCCTTTGAGGTCATTTATTCCTCTAGCGATGTGGCTTACCAAAAGTAATGGAATCATTGTGATCATTCCGAAGAATTATTTTTTTTATGCCTCGAAATTCAGAAATCCATTTTCTGAATCGGGGAACATTTTTGGTCTTAAGTCTGTCTGTTGTTAAACATTTTTGGGAACCTCCATAACTTAAACCATTTATTGGATTCCTTCTGCACGTATTGCATTCTTTTCCACAAACTATTTTTATAAATAAGGACATATATCTGATTTTGAAGAAATTTGGATGATTTGATTGAAAGTAGCCAACATGTAATTTTTAAAAAAAAAAAAAAAAAAAAAAAAAAAAAAAGATCCTATTGAAAATTGAAACAAGTCCGATCATTGACACTTTCAACTCCCAGTACATGTATAATAACTAAAACTACTAACTGTATAAGGGAGGTTCCCTTACCTTCGACACTTACTAGGTTCCAACGTACATAACTGTCTTCTGCACTAACTTTTTACTACGTTTTTATTAGCTTGCTTTCTTGTTGGTTTGTCCAGTACAAATCTTGCTATCGACTTTAACTAACATCCCAAGTAGCTAGATGTTTGATAATTTTAGAAAAGCTCAGAACACGATGACAATTCATTATTTTAATACTTCTAGCCATATTTCAGGAGAATTTAATTCGTTTTCAGCAAATTTTGCTGTATGGAAAGTTAGTTCGGAAAAAATCCGTACGTTATTTTATTTGTTTTGACATGACCCATATTTACGATCTTCATTTTGACGGGTTTCAAATTTATGATTTTTTATTTAGTCAACAGAAAATTTAAAAAAACGTAATATATAAAAAGTTCTTTTTATCTTGTAATTATTTTTCATTAACACATAATACATAACATTTGAACTTTATTTAATGCCTAATCTATTCCACTAGCTGTGATCTACTTACAAAATTAAATATATATATTTTTTTTTTAAATAAAATATATGTTTAAATTTCCATAATTTGATTATTATTTATTTAAAATACTATCAACGTACTGTAACTTACTCATTATTGCACAATTGTTGTTTTATACATGTTACAAATAAATGCTTATAAAATTATTCATATCCACATAGAGAAAATTTGTTAATTTGCATTTTTGCTAAGACTGATAAAATACAAAAAAGAATTTAATTACATGTATAAAACAACAATTGTGCAATAATGAGTAAGTTACTGTACGTTGACAGTATTTTAAATGAAGGCCAAGTATAGCAAAACGAAGTAACCTTTTTATTGAATACCTTATGACCAAAAAAAGGCAGTAGAAGAACAATTAATTACCTGCTCATACAGTAGAGTCTCGCTAATCCGGGTTTGACGGGACCGGACCCAGTCCGGGTTACCGAAAGTCCGGATTAAACGGAATCAGTTTTAAAATATAATATAAAACAAGTTTTAATTGAGAAAAACTATTAAAATCGATGTTATTATCGTAAAAGTTACTTCTACTAGTCTCAAAAACATACTTGTACAACATATGTTCACTATTTTAGGACTGTTCTGTCACCAGTCCAAATATCAAATGAATTAAAATAAAATTACAATCTACTAAACAGGTGCAGGTATTGAAGGGACTTCCAGGGAAACAAGCTGTGTTCTGATAAGAAATTCGAGCAACTGCTAATAATTTCACAAAAAGTTAAGACATTATACACACGCGGCTTGGCGAAATTTCACGGAACTGCGTTGAGCCCCCTCTACGTGTTTCTTAAAACTCTCTCACCATGTTACTCGTATTTTATTGTATTTCCTGGAGTGCACTACCTTTATATCTCTTCCGCCCTACATTTCTATGGAACTAAAAGAGATTTGTCGATGTTCTTACTTATTCTAAATCTGTTAATTTTTAATAGAAATACCGGGTATTCCTCGTGTCGGAACGTTGGAATGTACACCTGTAAACTATTCTAGGAACAATTTATATAAATTTTAATAGACAATAAAAGTAGAAACTTCGATAATCTTAACAATTCATAAATCTGAATTTGCCCTGGTTCCAATTTGTACATAGTTTTTAGCCTGTCCGGATTCTGTCTGGATTTTATTCTTCTGTCTGGAGTTTTTTGTGAAAATCGATGAGTGATTTAAATTGAGTGATTATGACGAATATGAGGAGAATAATACGCCCCTCGAAATAATTCTGCACAAAATACAACTAATGAATTAATGTTATCTTTATCAAAAGAGAAATACGAACTTGTATACTGGAAGTTTATTTTTTTCTGTATTTATTATTAAAATCTAACAATCGTAGATAAAGTACGGTACGCAACTCGTGCGAAAACGGCATTTTGCATTGCTTGTGTGGTTTTACCACCCTCGCTATCGCTCGGGTGCAAACTCCACACTCGCATGCAAAATGCTACTTTCCGTACTCGACGCGTAATGTACTATTAAAACCAGTAGTTCTAGAGTTACCATTCGATTATTTCAAAAAAAATATATCAAAAAAGCTCTTACAATTCATCCTTACTAAACCATTAGAGAATATTTTCATATTGATGGTGATTTAGTTTTAGATTGTTGTTTTAAATTGTTGTAATAATTGGTGTGTGTCTTATTTATTAATGCATTATTAATTTATTGTGTTAAATTTTATGCATGTAATCTGTGACGTTTGCTATTGTACGATATGATGTATACTGCAGCAAATAAAGATGTTTATTATTATTATTATTATTACATTTTGTTTATCTTTGTGCACAATTATCTGGGAAATTAGAATTTCCCTGATTAAAGTGTCTTACTTAGTGATGGTTAATTTATAATATACTACGTAACACATTTAAAATCCTTAATACATTTTTCAAATTGTTTTTTTTTTTCTTTACTTCCTGATTTTATTCCTATCTCAGGTACTTCTTTGGCAACTTTTTTTCTGAGTTTCATCTCTTTGAAGCTTGCTTACTTTATTGCACTAATTAAAAAAATAAAAAATAGTTTCTTAATTCATTTCTATCCATTAATATTTTAAAAAAAAAATAAAAAAATGGAATAATCTCCTTTTAGGCCTGAAGATGCCTCAAGAGGAGGCCAAGTATAGCAAAACGAAGTAACGTTTTTATTGAATACCTTATGACAAAAAAAGGAAATAGAAGAAAAATGAATTACCTCCTCATATTAAATATTGAATAAAAATAAGTGTGGCCCCACTGAGAAATGAATCAGGTCCACATAACCATACTTTCAATTCCTATGTGACCGACCATTCGTCCAATAATAGGACTCAAGGAAGCTATGTACCCCACTAATTGGCAGAATATTTTAAAGATGAGTAAGTTTCACAAAATCTGGTTAATAAAAGAGTTTAGAATTATCTAAGTTGGTAATGATTAGTTAACTGATACATATCCAAGAATCTGATCTCTTTTATGTAGAACTTAATAAATAATACACAGGCTAGAGTGCTGAATGCAGAGTTTAATAAAATAAAAAAAAGATAAACAAAGATAAAACTAGTCTTTTTCTTGTATATATCTTATTGATATAAATGTCTATTTTAGAATTCATTTATATTTTATAATTGTTGTGTTAAGTTGTGTTTAAAGTTATTATATCAGTAAAACTCTTATCAATTCATTGTTTCAATACAGTATTAAATGTTTACTTTCAGACAATCTTCTACCCCTATAAAAAAATCAAATGTATATTTAGTTATATGAGTATTTATTATGGTGTATTATTATGTTATAGATTTTTGCTGAGGGGTACAGATTTTGCCAGAGGTTTTGTGCAAGTGCATGCATCGAGAATTACCTCTTCTCGGGAATCCTTGATTATTCAGCTGAGCGACGAAACACCATTTTCATAACCAATAAGTAAATACATTTTGTTTATCTTTGTGCACAATTATCTGGGAAATTAGAATTTCCCTAATAAAAATGATTTACTTAATGATGGCTATTATAAAATATACTATATAACACATTTTAAATCCTTAAAATTTCAAATTGCTTTCTATCTTTACTTCCTGATTTTATTCCTATCTCAGGTACTTCTTTGGCAACTTTCTTTTCTGAGTTTTGTCTCTTTGAAGCTTGCTTAATTTATTGAGCTAATTAAAAAAAAAAAAAAAAAAAAAAAATAGTTTCTTAATTCATTTCAATCTATTAATATTTTATTGGTAGTGTATTCTTTTTTCTTCATGGGAGGGTTAATCAGAAAACCCTCAAGGATGGTACTGCCATAAGCTATTGCCTGAAGGAACAAGAAGTAAGCAAACCCAGCGGGAATATAAATTATTTTTTCAAACCAATGAATGTTACAATCAGCATGAACCTGAACCCTCATGTTCTAAAGATTAATGCAGTGTTCACTTATTTTTTTAATCAAACTTAAGCTGCTCTTAATTTCATGTACACCCTTTTGCATTATTTGTTATAAACCATTCTCTCATTAAAATCGGTAAACTTTAGCCCCTAATAGCAGGGCCGTTTCTACTAATAGGCAAGACTAGGCGGCCGCCTAGGGCAGCAACATTTTAGGGGCGGCAAAAGGAAGGGGAAAAAATTAATGTTTAATCAAACAGCGAAAAAAATGAGTAAATTAAGAGAAAGAAAAATAAATAGAGGAAACATTAAAACATCGAATTGTTTTTAAAAGCATACCTAACAAAAACATACTTAATATGAGTTTACTTTGACTAATTAAAATCAAGTGTAGACAAATTAAGGAATCTTTTGGTTGAAAATGGGCCAAAATAAGTGAGAAGAAAATGTCCTTTTAATAGAAAAAAAAATAAATTAAATAGTTTTCAGCTGCACGTTAGAAAAGAAAACTTCCAAACAAAAAAGAAGTTTACCTGGAATATCTACTGTCCTCCTGTATTCTGTATCAAACGATTTAGTTTTATGTTATTGCTGTAATGTATTTGCCTAAAATTTGTGTTGAAGTACGAGTCTTACACTTACATTGAATGGAGGCAACGATTGGCAAAACCTATCAGTGATTCTATCTTCATACGATAAGATTGTGGAACATATTAACAACTTCACCAACTTCCTGAAGGGGCCTGTATACACGCCTAAATTAAAATGCAACTATCGATAGTGTTAATATAAAAAGCTTAAAGGATAATTAATGTACAAATCTTAGAGCGAATAATACCATAGAGTTGTAGGTGAACAAAATTTGGCCTTCCCTGGCAGTAGTGATAAACTCACGACAATAGAAATCTTCTTAAAATTGAGAAATTTCTCGTCTTGTTTGATCCTTTTATGAATAAACTTCGTAGAAAGATACAGAGTAAGGGTAGAAGTAAAACTCACTAATTATTTAAGGTTACTGAATCAGGCGAGACATGGAAATGGCACGCTGAACAACTAATGCATGTTGGAGAATTCTATATGAGACCCAGGCTAACTCCCAAACCTCAAGTAATGCAAGCTAGGGGGGAGGACTGTACTGTATTGTGACAGTACTTGATAATTAATTATATATTGTCAATCAAATTCATCTAACTTATAACTATGAAATGTTCAATTATTAAATACATTATCTTACTAAAGGACATTGCCATGGCAGCTTTCTGTTCTAAACTTTAGTAATCAAATGAAAAATATGTAAAATCTGAATACTCGCTGAACAATCTCTGTCAAAACAAGTTAGAAAATGGTTTTCCTAATTTGTTCGTATCCTTTTACGAAGAGCTAAAGAAGGGGGGGGGGGGAGTGGCATTTTTTTATTCTCGCCTTGGGCGGCAAAACACCTAGAAACGGCCCTGCCTAATAGTCTATTAAAATGAGGTTCTACTTATATGTTTAAAATGGATTGACAATTTTAATTGAATAACTCTTCATTTAAATCAAATTATAATTATTATTAACTACGGGAAACCGACAGAGAAAAATACACTCCAGCGCCGGGATTTGTACCACGGGCCTCTATATTAGAAAATTTAATCTTTCCGTAGTATGAATACTACCAAAATTGTAAAATATGAATTTCTAATTGATTGTACTAGGTACAGGTACTAATTGGATACTTTATAATTATAAGCGTTATTTCTCAGTCTAGTTCTATGTCATTAATGTTGACTTCTAAGACTTGTGGAAAATTGAAAGCTTAAATTCGGGACAAGGTATCATTAACGTTAGAGAAAATCATTCTCCTGCATAGCTTAGTTGGTAGAGCGCTATACTGAAAATATAGAGGCCCGTGGTTCAAATCCCGGCGCTGGAGTGTATTTTTCTCTGTCTGTTTCCCGTAGTTAATAATAATTATAATTTGATTTAAATGAAAATTTAATCTTTCCGTAGTATGAAAACTACCAAAAACTTAAAATTGAATTTGCTATTTTATCTTATTTGTGTCTTTAATTTTATGTAATAACATATATCACTTTATTATATTTAATTAGCTATACCTACTTAACTAATTTATTCTGTTTTCAGTTGCAGTAAAAATGTCGAAGAATCCTATATCCCTGCTTCAAGAAATAGCTGTTGTTAAGTTCAACAGACACCCTACATATGAGTTTGAAGAAGGGCATAATGTACAGGAATTCAAATGTAAAGTGATGTTGTGTGATTTTTCAAGAGAAGCTTCAGCTCGTGGTAAAAAGGCTGCAAAAGCTCTTGCAGCAGAAGCCATGCTCCAAGAATTAGGCATTTCAAATGAAGCTGCAGAAATTGCATGTGGAAAAACTAATGTCAATTGTTTGACAAAGTACAACTTGTTGAACCATTCTTCCCTTCTTACCTTGTCCCAGTTAAACAAAAATTCTCTGCTTCATTCTGATCCTACTAATGGACTTAAAGAGTGTTCCTCCTCTTCGTCACTCTCCCCAAGTGCTTCAAATTCCCCTTTAAGGGTTCATTCTTTAGATAAGAATTCCCAATTTTCTGATAATTATTACTCTTCTAGCCAGAAACACGATTTTACCACAAATATCCCACAACCACCTTCTCCATCAAGTATGTCATCCCATTCGTCTAATTACCTTTCTTTTGATGAAGCGGATAATACCATGGACTGTGACTCTCCTGACAATGCTCGTTCAAGTAATTCATCAGGCACAAAAAATTCTTCTTTATGTGATTTTTCAGCTAGCACCAGCTTTAGCTCTAGTGGTCTACCTGAAAAGAGAAAATTGTCTTCACCATCTGAAAATTTAAGTAACCCAGTCTCTTTTTTGTATCGGACATTAGCCACAATGAATGTTGTGCCACAATATAATGAGGTGAATATTGTCGATTTTGGAACTAATCACCCGATGTATTTTTATGAAGTTATGGCTATCGATGATAGTGCAATAGGTAGTGGTTCTTCTATAAAAGAAGCCAAGGCAAATGCTGCACTCTCGCTCATGCCAATATTGGGAATTAAATACGTAGAAAAGGAAGAAGAGTGTGACACGAAAGATAACGCAGTTGGTCAACTTTTAAGATTCTGTCAAATCAATCGAGTTAAGGCATTACCAAATTATGATTGCGTGAAGAGTGAAGGAGACCCTCATAGTAAAGTATTTACTATGTGTTGTAGAGTTGGGACAATATCTGTTGAACGCTCTGCCAAAACTAAGAAAGCAGCAAAAAACTTGTCTGCCAAAGCAGCTCTTGAGGCACTGCAGCAAGACACTAATCAGATTAAAGTTGAAGAAATCACTTATGAGTCTCAGTTAAACAATAAAGATGTTAATTCAAGAGCTTGGAAACGACTTGACGAGTCAGGAGCCAGGAACAGAATCAAACTGAACTCTTCCCTTGACAAATTGCCTCTGAGAGATTACCTCTACTTGTTTGAAACTGATTTCTATGGAAGGTCAGAAACACTTAGGCAGTTGAAGTCTCGTAGCAAAGAACAGCTATACAATTTATCCAATCCTGGTAATGTATTTAGAGAAATTGTTAAGGAATTGTCTATAGAATATGAGCTATCACCTATGGAATCTAAAGAAGGTTACTTACTAAATCTTTTTTTAAAATGTAATCCAAATTGGAGTTTCATGGAATCAGGCTCTAGCATGGAAGAAGCGAAAAGAAAAATATTTGTAACTGTCTTAGAATTTTTGTGTACAATGTAAATTCTTGTTCATTTCTCCGGATCTTTCCGGTCATCTCTATCTAAATATTAAACTACAGATGTGAAAATGTTGGCTAAATAATATTGCTGTAAGCTCTAGTAAATTTTTATTAAAATCCTATCACATTATACAGTCCAAAAGCCCCCCCCCCCCCCCCCCCCCCCCCTCTTAACTTTTGAACGGATTGAGATAAATTAATGAAACTTGGGGGATCCGTATCATGTAAAGGGAAGTTTGTTTTCATGCAATCGCGCACTAGGGGCAACTAACCACCCACTTTGCCCCCAGTTCACCCAACTTCGAAATTTCAAATTGGAGTGTATATTTTTGATAGCATATTTGGATTCTACTGTGTAAAATAATAAAATTTTACTTTTTTTCTATCTCCAATATTTTGCCATATAGGGCAAAATCTATAGGGGTGCAAATTTAGCAAAATAACCCTTCAAAAATAGTAAAAAAAAGAAGTAACACTTAAATCGTTATAAAATCTAAACGGTTTGAAATAAATTAATGGAACTTGAAGGATCTGTAACATGTAAAGGAAAGTGTGCATTCATCCACTCGCCTACTAGTGGCACCACCATTTTGCCCCCAGACGCTAAAATCTACCATTTTTATACCTTTGCCCCCCTATAGGGGGCAAAATATTGGGGATAGAAAAACATTTTGAAGTAAAATATTATTATTTTTTGCCGTAGAATCCAAATCTGCTATCAATAATATACACTCTTGTTTGAAATTTTGTAGTTAGGTGGCCTGGGGGCAAAATGGAATGAAAACAAACTTCCCTTTACACTTTACATGGTATGGATCCCCTAAGTTTCATTAATTTATCTCTAAAACTGTTTAGATTTTACAGCATATTTTCGGAGAGTTATTTCGCTATTTTTGCCCCTCTATAGGGGGCAAAATATTGGAGATAGAAAAAAAGTATCAAGTAAAATGTTATTATTTTTCAACGAAGAATCCAAATATGCTATCAAAAATACACACTCCCATTTGAAATTTTGAAGTTGTTGGCCTGGGGGCAAAGTGTGTGGTTGCCCCCAGTGCGCGATTGCATGAAAACAAACTTCCCCTTACCTGGTACAGATCCCCCAAGTTTCATTAATTTATCTCAACCCCTTCAAAAATTAAGAGGGGGGGGGGACTTTTGGACCAACCTGTATATAGCATATGACATTATTTCATGCACAAAAAAAAAAAAAAAAGCTTTGTATCCATTCAGTGGTGTAGATACTAAAGCAGAAGCAATGGAAATCATATAAATGGAATGCATTAAATTTCAATTATGCATGTGTTTAATTTTTAACCTCTTGAATATCTGAACTTTTATAAAGGTTCAGTTGTACTATAATAAATTAAGTTAAACTATTGATTTGTTAAATTTTTATTAATGTAGATATTAATTTTAAATCATAATTAAAGATTGGTTATAATTTGGAAATAAGAGTTGACAATAAAATAGATTTGAGCAAATATAAAAAAGGCATATGAAGAAAAAACAAAATTCAATATCCATTATAAAAGTCAAGGAAGTTTTTAAGTCAAAACATTAGATTATGCCGACATCCTGCATATGATGGAAGATGAAGTTGTAAATAGATTCAAGCTTTGGGCTGACTTTAATTAATTAAATTAAAGAGCTATACGACAAGAGTGAAGCCAGAATTATTCTAGAAGAAGCTATTTAAAAATTTAGGTTGGAAAAGATAAATTCATCAGTGCTACTAAAAAAAAAAAAAAAAATGTAGATACATCAATTGTAAACATACTGTACTCTCTATAAAATGCACAATGCTTAACCATCTTCGATTAGCAGATGATGATCTAATTTAGCAAAATTCACTGATGATGTAAAATTAATTGATATAAAATTAATTTCATATAAATTTATAATATATGTTGTATGATTATGAATGTTTGTGCCTTAGTATAATTAAGCATGTTTATTATTCACAAGGTTTTTCAAAAATTATAATTATATTTTTTCGTTTATTTTAATCCCAATCATAAACAAAAATGATGGGCAATTGGCAAGAATTGTTTTTTGTCGTTTTATAATATGCCGCATAGCATTATTTTATACAGATCTAATTATATAGTTACACAATAATACAGAGTGTAATCCAACCAACAATTATCTAAATGAATGTTTCATGTATTCAGTTTATAGCTGAAATGATTGTGCTAACTAGAACTATCTCATGTAGTTACAATACCAATGCATGTTAAATAAGGTTTTCTACTGAGATTATGTTGTAAGTTCCAACTTACTTTTACAGAAAGGACATAAGTGATCAGTTCTTTAGGTGCTTCAATGACCTAATGTTTTGTTCAGGGTGTAAAAGGAACAAAAATAATTAATACATTTTAAATAAGAAGATGGTAACCATTATTTGAACGTTAAATTGTTGAGTTTATTTAATACTTTCAAATATTTTGGAATTGTGTTAAAAAAAAAAAAATTGTTAATTTTTTACTTTCACATGTATACATAGTTTAGATGAAGAGAAAGTATAGTGATAATGTTAAAAATTTGATTTTTATAGATTTACCTCAAATATTAGGCTGATTTCAAAGAAATTTGGCGTGCATGTTCAGAAAAATCCTACCCCGAGGTGGAATCGAGACATGGACCAGAGACCCCCTTACTATGGGGAATCCCCATAATAAGGAGTCTCTGGTAGCTCATTGCGTGAACTGTGATGTCCGGCTTCAATTCCCCATTCCTGCAAGGATGTTAACCCAGCACCATGTAAATTGCTTGCTTAAGTGAAGTGGCGTCTATCTGGTTTTGAAGGTCAAATATGAGTTTTATGCTGCTGATGGATACACTAACCCTGTGTCATCCATTACACATATAAGTTATATAAGCCCCACCTGATACACTAACCCTGTGTCATCCATTACACATATAAGTTATATAAGCCATTTGGCAGGCCTAAGCCCTCCATGGATTATTATAATTAATAAGTTAATTAACTTAGATATTAAGGGATTTAAATTTAGTATTGCTGTAAAAGAGAAAGTTTTATTCATATTTGTCTTACTAATTCTTTAATTATAATTATATAATATTAAGGAAGAAATTCCTTAGCTGTGCCTCACTTAATAGTGAGGCATAAACTAATGGATCTCTGTTCAATTCCGGGCAGTTATGTGCATTCTTATGTCTTCCTTCATATACTGATTACCATAAATGTTAATTAGTCATTATTAATAATTATTTTACATTATTAATTTATTATGTGTAGCTATTATTGTGTGATTTTTATTTTTTATTGTTGACTGTTTAAATGTATGTATAGTAATAATAGATTATATTTTATATTATTTTTAATTGGTTTCTATCAATCATAAGCTCTAAGCATGTATAATTTTGTTCCTTTTTTTAAATTTAGTTGTACTTGTAAAAAATAATGGACTTAAAAATAATTTAAAATTAAAAATTAATTTAAATATATGTAAGAGGTTATATCCAGAGAGTGAAAACCAGATCCAAACACTTTTTTGGACCACCTGAAATTGAACCAAAAACTCAAGCACTCCATTACTTCCTCTTTGATTTTCCTCTCTCTCAAAGTTCATTATTTTCTAAATCATAAAATTTTCATTACACCATTAAATTTATAATGTATAAATTAAGAATTAAGTTCTCGATTTTTAAATAAAATTGGCTGTTTGGTAAAGAAGATGTATATTTTTGTTAAAAATTATAATGAATTATAAAAATTTGTTTTTTATTTTATTTATTTATTTATTTATTGGGAAGGTGGCCCCTACTGAGTTCATTTACGACTTCAGTTATTCACCCCTATCAGTGCCACAGGACAGCCCTAAGTGGAGGTCAAGGTGTAGAGCCTTACATTGAGCATATGAATTAAAAGACAATATTTATTTATTGTAGAATGAATACATTACCGTTTAAATGTATACCGTGAAATCTCGCGTATAATACGTGGGCTAAATTTAGGGCTGAGATTTCAGGAAAACTAAAAATTTGCATATACTACACCCGAAAACCTAGGATAATTTAAGGCATATTGCATAAAAGATTTCAATTTTTTTTTGTTATTTACATATTTTTTAAAGGAAGAAAATATAATTTTATTTAGATTTATTATAAAACCCTCCTGGATCCACAGGCACTTTAAAATTAATCCTATATTTTAAAGGAATACAGTAGTGCATTTGATAACAATAATTAATTGAAGGCGGGCCTTTGAAGACAACAATAAAATAAAAATAATTCTTGGTAATCAGGCCGTGTTATTTTAAAATGTTAATATATAAATTTTTAGAGAATTTCCAAAGAAAAAGAAAATTTAAAGATTTTACAATTCAACGTAAATAAGATACGGATTGGCTGGAGTCCTGTGCAAGACTTGGAAGTGACAACTCAAAACTGTTTGGTAATTATTGTGAGTGCCAATTGGCTTTTATCTCTAACTATCTTTCTTTACCTTCAACTTGTTCTTTATCATCCCCTTACAGGATTTTCAATGGGATACAGTCCATTACATTCCACAGGATCAAACAGATAGTATTCTGATTATTTTACAGTTATCTACCTTTAGTCAAGTTGGAAAAATCAGTAGTTGTTTTTTACTCGTTTATAATATGCACCCTTAGAAGAGAAAATGATGTAAAAATTGTGCGAATTATAAACGAGATTTTACGATAAGCAAGAAGGTACGACAACCTTCCTTACCCTCCTCAATACCTACTCTTACTAAAGCTTAAAAACAATATTCAATGACATTATTTCTCAGAAAATGGATTTCTATCTAGAAATTTTTGAATTTGAAAACAAAAGAATTTTGTTCTTCAGAATGATCACAATACTTCCGTTAACTAAGATAAACTCAGAAGGAAAATCTCTTGGGTGCTAAGTTTAACAACCATGTAGTTGCAGTATAATGTAGAAAGAACTATGCTAATCTACTAATTCCCCTGCCATTTATTGAACTAATAGTAATTAGAATTGCACGAGAATTCATTAAGTGACGGTTGTTAGAAAGTTTCCTACTGCAGATCTAGAGTTCTAGAAATAGATTTATTTATTCAGACATCATGATAGTTATAGCAGCTTCCACCCTGCACTTGGTGCATGAATCAGTAGCTATGTTTCCTAGTGCTAATATACTACATATCAAGTAGGCCTAGCCAATAAATGAAATGCCTAAATAGTTTCTTTTCCAAAGCCTTCATAAAAACTAATCAGGACAACTTTCAAAATCATTACAATATTTAGGATAAAATACCCGGCAAGTCATAAAATGAAGGCTAATACAAGCTAAAATTCCTCTATTTTAATATTGGGTACGCTAGATAACCATTTTGCTTCCGAGCTTACCGAAGGTAAAGGAAGCCATGTGATCGTTCTGAAGAACGAAAAAATTTTAGGTCTCCAATTTCAAGACAGAAATCCGTTTCAGACATCAGGGAACATTTGTGGTTCTGTGTCGATCTGTCGTTCAATTTTTGCGAACCAACATATCTTAAAAACTACACTTCTGATTTTAATGAAATTTGGATGGTAGGTCATGATTAGCTCATTGTTAGTCTCATATAAGTTTCATCCTTCTGCGTTCATTTGTTTCTCTTCCACATGCTCACAAACATACATTTATTTACACCTATAGCTTCAAAAGTACTTCTAATTTGTATGAAACTTTTTACTTTCTCATATAAAGAGAAAGTATTGTGATCGAAAATTCGATTTTGAGATTTTTATGGATTTACACGTTTTGAGGTCCCCTGAGTCCAAAAAAGTAGTTCTTAAAAAATGTCTGTCTGTCTGTCGTCTGTGCAGACGTCTGGAGCCTAAACTACTGGGCCGATTTTGAAGAAATTTGGCATACATGTTCAGAAAAATCATACCCCGAGGCGAAATCGAGAAATGAATTTTAGCTCCAAATTTAGGGGTGCTACCCCCCAAAAACTCTGAAAAAACGTGAAACAAAATTATTTCTCAAAAACGGTTCCGACGATTTTGATTAAAAAATTCTCAAATATAGTACATTTAAATACGAATCCAACGATGAAAGCCGTTTTTCCGGGAAAAATCTAGTTCCTGAGAAATAAGCTTTAAACACGGACCGAGAGAGCCCGGGTTCGATTCCCCGCCCGGGAGAAGTTATTTTTGTGATAAATTTTAATGAAATGCTCAATAATAATTAAATTTACATACGAAATCTAATAAATGGAAAACACTGGGCTAAATAATTATGAACTTGTATATGAGAAAGTTTGTCTGAGTTGTCTCGGACCGATTTTTTAGTTTATCAAAAGAGCCCTCAGATAGCCCTTGATTAATTTGAATAGTCTAATAGCCCTAATTAATTTGAACCGTCTGCGCTCTTTAACTTTTGCAAAATTGATACTTTAATTTAGGTAAAAAAAAATCCAAACAATTTTGACAGATTAAAAAAACGGGGGAAACAATTAAACAAATTAGACAATAATGGCTTGTAAAAGTATAAAATCAATAAAGTACGTGATAGTGATAGGATGCAAGGAAGCTATGTGCCACACCAATTGGCAGTCTATTTTAATCAAGTTTTAATTTTATTTCACAATAATGACAAAACAAAGCCTTAAAAAGCACCACATGTTAGTGCACACCATAGTATGAACAATCAGTTTTGCGCCTTAATAATAATAGTTTATAAGTGATAGATGTTTTTCTATATTCTCCTAAAACTACATATCCCAAACAGTATTCTTAAAGATTTTATTTTGTAAGTTTTAAATTGACTCCATATTATTTAACACTAGCCTTCATCCTAAATGGGGCTCATGCTAGGAATCAGTGGCTATGTTTCCTACTATCATGTAGGCAAAGTAATTAAATGAAGTGCCTGAACATTTTTGTTTAGTCCAAAGCCGTCATAGAAAATAATCAGGACTATATTATACATCATTCATTTCATGATTAAGAATAAAATATCCTATGCAGTTTGGAGGTTGTTTATTAAATGCAAAAATTCCTATATTTTATTATTAAGCAAATAAAAACAATTTTTTAATAAAAATTTAATTTAACCTCACATGTAAACAAAACAAGCTATAGAAAATTGTAGTTCAAAATACATTTTTGTTCTGATGTAAAATATCAATAACTGCAATTGTTATGAACATTTTCAAAGCCCATAACAAGTGCCACATGCTAGTGTTCACCACTACATAAAAATTAATGGATTTTTTGCAATTTGATGTAAGTTCTTTTTATCAAAACCAAGATTCTTCTTTAACCCTTAAATGCTAATGCTAATTGGATGGCTGGTATTACTAAACCTTCGTCGATTCGACTAACATTTGCAAGAAAATACATTTTTTGGGTTGGAGCTACACTTTTTTAAAGAGGAAACTATTAAGAACTCATTATTAAATCTTTTAGTAAGATATACAAACATTTGATGCCAAATAACTTAGTAGGAACATCAGAAGAATCTGAAATTGTGTGAATATTAATGCACTAGATCCCATGCCCCAAGCCAAAAGTGCTATTAGTCTCTGGCCCAAGGCCAATTACCCTAGGCCCATTGCCCTTTCCCAGTCCATTTTCCCATGCTATAGGCTCATTTGACGACCAATTAATTCCCTACGTTTATTACTAAACGTTAGTCGAATCGACGAAGTAGCTTTGACGGGAATTTGCCAGAAAACGTGTGTATGCTCAAAAGGACTACTACCGCTACACTAGCAGGTGTGTTAATAACCAGTGCAAGCATTGCAGAAGGATGGGGCACCAATCAGCATCGCATACGAGCAAAAAAGGTTAAAGTTCAAACTGTGCTCGTCGATTCGACTACCATTAGCATTCCAGGGTTAATGATAAGACAGTAATGAACAAGAAGATCAGGTAACCATGTCTGATAAATTAAAACAATTTTATTCTGATATACTAGATACATTTATTTTGTCAGAAGATACGCAATTTTCTGAGAACTCTTCAAATTTCCCACAGAATTAGACAGTTCCAGTAATTTTTTATTTTATTTTAGGGACATCAATGAATATTTTAGGAAATTATCTTCTCTAAATAAAATAGATACCTTTTTTAAAAAATTAGTTGTTAAAACATTGGGTTTAAGAAATAAAAACCAAGGGAAAAATTATAATATATATATATATTTTGTACATTATTACAATACAATAATTACACACTATAGTAGGAATATAGAATTAAAAATTACAGTACTAAGTTTTTCATCTCATTTCAGGTGGAAGAAATCATTTAAACATTTTAAAAATAAAATCAATTTCTTCCCTTTAAAACAAAAAAAAAAGTTGATTATTTGATTGATTTTTTTTTCTCTTTCTCTATCCTTTTCCTGTATTCAGAGTGGTAACAAAACCAATTTGTTTAAAATCCCGATAACCGAAAACGTTTTTGAAACGAATGAGATCCGAGGAGGGGTTTTTTAAATCGTTCTTTATACTCTGGTAGATCCACTTAGAGAAAGTTGTAAATTTCTTTCAGCTTAAAATCAGGCATTTAAAGGTAGAAAAAATGTTCAACCTGAACATACATCTGAGTGTTCTTCCCACGCCGACACCTGAAACAAGTAAAACAGTTTTACCAATCATTCAAACTAGAGAATACATTTGCAGTATAACTACATTAACAGACAAGTAAAAAGGTTATATGAAGATAAGCACTTTGATGGCTGTAGAGGTGTAGAAGAAATGCGTAGATCACAAAAACATTATGAGACGGTTCAAGTAAATTATTATTTATAATATAATTTTATAAAAAACTATAATATACATAAGAATAAAGTTGCTTATTTTTTTCTTTGGCTAATATTATGAACCCTAAAAGCCCTCCATCAGATTTTAAATAACTGAAGAACTAAGAAGCAATCATATTGTAAATGAAACACAATAATTTTTTTAAAAAAAACTAAGAAGCAAATAAACCCAGTGAAAAATAAATGATTTTTTTAAACTAATGAACATAAGCAATCAACATAACCAGAATCCATCACAATAATAATGCAAGATTCAATTTTTATTAAATTTTGTACTAAGTAACATTTTGACATATTAAAATGAATTTATCCCATAGAGACAGTAACCATTCCAAGGTTTGTTCTATTAACCTACTAACTATGGTGGTTTAAAGTTGTATCTAAAAATTTTTAACACGTCGGAAAAAACAAACAAACAAAAAACCTTTGATATACATATTCGTCTTGATATTTGGTTTTGACATTTGAACGACAATATTTTTAAAGGGAGCGCTGTAAAAATCTAGTCCAGAGATGATAACTAGAACGTAAAGAAGAGAGATAAAGAAAGGAGAGTATAGAGTATGGGTTTTTTTAATTATTATTAATAGGAAGAGCAATGGACTGCTAGTGTTTGTAACATATTTTACAAAAATAAAATAAGGGCCAAATGGAACAACCCTTTTGGGTAGAGTTGATCTACGAGAGTTACCCATCCCTAGTGGAGAATTTAAAAGGAAGTGAGTTGTTTACCTGGCACTCCCTAGAACAGTACCACTGGTTGCCACAGCCCGCACAAACAAACTGAGCTGGTTTCTGTCTACATCCTTGGCACTGAGGTACTTCTTCCTGATTACTACCCTCTGGTCCTTCGTCTATAACTAGCCTGTCACCTGTACTACCTTCCTCATCTTCATCCTGCTAGAATAACAAGAGATTTAAAATAGTTTTAATTGAACAAATTATTGTTTAAGTATGTCAAATTAATTAGTTATAAACTAAGTTAAGTTTTATTTAATATACAGTAGAAACCGCCATGCCACATCTGCTGAGCACACCCCACGGTAGGTAATGTGTTTGCAGAGATAACCTAATTACATATGAAGGCGTTTATTACGCTAAAAAAAGTCCTTGATGAGCCAATATATTTTTAGCTCTTGGTTTAAAGAAGTGTGTCCCTAGTCAAAAATAAAAATAATCACTTTTTCTAAAATTTTCCCCTTCAATTATTCTACTGTAGTTTTTATATTATTAATAACTAAGATAACAAACAATGTTTGTTTAAATATTACACCCTATAAACCAAAAATATTTCTAGAAATAAAAATTGATTTTTTTTATAATAGAAAAAGGTGTAAATTTAACGTGTGTTGTTTCGAATTATGCCCTCCAACTTTTTTTGTGCCTGATATTTCATTGGGGGCAACTTTCTAATTTAAAATTAGAGCATATATATTTGAATTTTTTCTCTCTTCAAAAACATAAGATAAAAATTGTACATAAGATAAAAATTGTAGATGCATATTAACAGGGACACTATACTAGTATACTAAAGTACACTATACTAGTTATATTATTATTGTGTTTGTGAGTGAGACCTATAAATATACCTTGATAAAACTTGAAAATGGGCCTGAGAAAATATTAAATCCTGTAAAACATCACCAGATATCTGTTTGCTAATTTTGGTAACAGGCAAGTTGCTGAATAAACTAACCACTCAACTTGTGCCCCCCCCCCCCCCCCCAAATTTTAATTTACTAATTTTAATAATAAACTGGACAAGTTTACTCTTCGGTTTTTATAAAATTTGGGCTTTTTTTTAAAAAAAAATAATCTTAATATCACTTACAAGAAGTACAACTTCCTCTTTAGGTTTAGGAGGTGGGTTATTACTCGAAGATACCGGTGTTATTGTAATGTCGGTTCTTGATTTCTGAAATCATTTAACAAATTACATAATAATTTAGTACCCACAACTCAAAAAGCATACAAATGACAAATATTTATACCAGAGAGGTAAACTATTATAACTAAAATTTTGAAAAATTTACTAAGGAGCAAAAATAAACTTGTATTTAAGTAATTAAAAAATCATGGTATGGTTAAGACTTTCATTTTGATTTAATAGTTTTATTATTTCATACTGATAAATAAAGTATACATATTTTATTTTAGATAAAAAGCTTTAATTTGATAAATTTGAAATTACAGTAGTTTATCTCTCAGATGCAGATATAGTTTTGTTTTTAAACTTTTATTTGTAAATCTTACTAAAAAAAATAAATGTTGCTAACTTGAAGTCATGGGGGCTCAAGTGAGTTATATGTTTTTCTATTAAATATAAAAAAGATTCCCTGCTTGGATCTTCAATAAAGCACTGCTATCATCATCCACTCTAGATGAAACAGTTAAAAATCGGTGCATTTAATGAGATTTGAAGAAACAAGACAGGAGAAGATGTGGCCAGGGAGGATTAGATGGATTTTTAATTTTTAATACCCCTGTGAGAGGTTTCACAGGGGTCAGTGTGTTGACTATAGAGTTAAAAAACAAGTTTAAAGTTCTTTTTTTTCAGCTAATACACTCCAGGAAAGAACCACGAACACCTTAGTATTTAGCTAAGAGCTCTAAGCACTTAGCTTAAAAAAGACTAATAATCATAAGTATAAGCAAAATAATTAGCTGTTTTGACTGAGAGTACAGAATTAACCCTTACTAAGTTAACACACACACTGAAGATGATGTTATTTGTCGAAAGGCGTTTGTGAGTTTATGTATAATAAAAATTGTGGTGACAATATTGTTGTGTAACTTTCTACCAACCTCTCTAGTCATAATTATAAGCAAAATACTACACTACTTCTACTACATTTAGTAGGCTGAAAAATGCCTTGCTTTGTAGTAGCTCAATGGTTTGAGGAGCTCTTGGAATTGATGGATCATCAATCAATTCCAAACAGCGGTATATTAATAGATTTGAATTCTCAGGCATGGTAAGCTTTTAATTTCAACTTTCTGACTGGAATATATTTTTTTGTGGTTTGGTCAGTAGTTCTCTACTTAAACACATTTAGTCCCCAGGCCACCATAAGAAGTGAGTCGCTGATTGATAAAGTTTTCTTACCTTATGGAATCGCTTATTTATGCCGTGTCCACCGATGAATTAGGTATATGGCAACTGGGCGGTGGGCCATTTCTTTTTTGTTGACATGCCAAAATTGCCCTTCTGCGGGAACATTGAAAAGAGATAGATAAAGTTTTGATTTTCACAGGATCGTTTAATTAAATTATTTAAAAAACAGTGGTACACGTGGCCACCGATACAAGTGGGCCGTTTTCTTTTCAACGTCCCCGCAGAGCGATATGTTTGGGGCGGTGGACACCCCAAACGGCCCACTCTTATTGGTGGCCACGTGTACCACTGTTTTTGAAATAATTTAATTAAACGATCCTGTGAAAATCAAAACTTTATCTATCACTTTTCAATGTTCCCGCAGAGGGGCAAGTTTGGCATGTCAACAAAAAAGAAATGGCCCACCGCCCAGTTGCCATATACCCAATTCATCGGTGGACAAGGCATAAATAAGCGATTCCATAAGGTAAGAAAACTTTATCAATCAGGGACTCACTTCTTATGGTGGCCTGTAGACTAATTAGTTGTTTTATTTTATTCTCAATTCCAAAAATAAAAAAATATATTTGTCCAAACAGGGACTCATGATTATTGACAACTAAAATAACTGATTCTACCAAGATTTTATGGAACTAATAATAATAAATTTAAACTCAAAGCAATATTCTTCTTTTTAGGTCGTTAAAGGTGTGTACAACTCACAAAAAAGAAAATAATTTAAAATAAGGGACAAGAAAAAGAACAAATCGTCTTTAAATTAGTTTGGCATCTTCCTAAGATATTAATATTTTTTTTACAATAACCGGATCATTTTTGCTAAATGAGTTTTATTCAAAAACACAAATACTCTTATACTAGATACCCAAAATTAAATTAGAGACTGTTCATAGGTAGCAACATGATTCTTTCATACATTTTTAAAATCATTTACATAATTACAGGCTTAATGCAATACAATTACAAGGATTACAGCCATTATATATTGTAGATGAATATCTTAGGATATAGCACCTTAATCCAATCTTATAATGTATTTTGATGCCGCCTTGAGATTGCAGGAAGTCAGCAATTATTATTTCTACACAAAATTTGCCTAATTATAGATGCATTGACAATGCTAAATCTATTTAGGTACAAATGGACATACATTATCAATTGTGCTGTCTATATTTACTATATCTTTTGGGTAAAATATGAATTAAAAGTACCAAGAAAAAAACAATAAATTATTAAAATATCCTTCATTGTTAGTCTTTGACTAAAATAAAAAGTACAAAATTTAATAAAATATCATGAATGTTCAAAAATACATAAATTAAAATTTGAATCAGCTTTAGATAAACATCTGTTACATTTATTTAATCTATATAATATTAAAATGTCTTCACACTTTAAAACAAATCTATCCAGTACAAAGCGCACTAAACTTTCTTACATACGAATGCATCATTACTTGGTCCAGTGTTTTCCATGTATTAGTTGTTTCGAGTTTCTGTGTTACATTTAATTATTGTTAAAAAAAAACAACGTTTTAATATTATTAAAATTTACCAAAAAAAAAAAAAAACTCTTCCCAGCAAGGAAATCGAACCTGAGGCCCTACTGTCCCTAACTAGATTTTTTCAGGAAAATTACTTATGGTTAGATTTAAATGGACTCTATGATAGAATTTTTTACAGTTTGTGGCGCCTCCAAATTTAGAGCTAAAACTCCAACAACCAAAAACTTCTATCCAACAATAAAATAACTAAAAATCCAACAATATTAAGTTGTTTTCCCAGGAAAAATTTAGTTTTGGAGATATTGATGAAAAGAAATCTGATTTTTCTGAAAATTGAAAATGGGATGTACCCTGTTGAACACTTTTTAAATAAATTTAATAACAAATTAATTTTGTATCATTCTGTATATTATGAGAAAGTTTTATACGAATTTGTCAGTCTAATTTTTTAATATTCTATTTCTGAGATTTTTAGGATTTAATAAAACAGTAAGGCTAGGAACACACGTATTGGTTGGATTGGCCCGCACCCTGCCACACGTGGACGATTTCATTCCGATCCGATCAAATTCAGTCAGTGTAATTTCTGCGATTGGCCTAGTTATATCTTAACGTTTTTATATAAAGTTATTATATTATAACTCTATATTTATAATGAATCGTAAAAAATGATGATAATTTGGCTTCTGTACCGGCGGAATCGCCGACATCGCAAGAACAACGGGTGTATATATTGGGTCTACCCAATCATTCAGAGTTTTGCCCCACAGGATGGGGCGAGATTCTATCGCAGTTATTAATAATTCACTGTCTATTTCATCTTCTGTCATTGCTAATATTGCATATAAATTAAATTAGATGAAATATAAGTAAAGAAAATGAATAAAACAATAATAATATATATCAATTTAATTGTTACCGGAAGAATGTCGGCCCGACTCGTGTGGCACCTTCCATACACTTCCATGCCCCACCACAAACTATCCGATAGACGATATCGGATATTCGTTGTGGGAATAGCCGACAGCCACCCGACACCGAGCTGTCGGCCCGATACCGGGTAGGTCTACCCGGCACGTGTGAATAGTTCCATACAAACCAATGCAACACCACACCCTCCATCCGACACTGGCCCGATATCGGGCCAATCCATACGATACGTGTGTTCTTAGCCTAACGGTTGACTATTCTACATTTTTTATTGGAGTTAGGAGCTAGATATGTTTGTGACTGACATAAATACTAGGTTCTTTTCATTTATCACATATTTCCAAAGACATGTTTTAATATCATGAGTTTTTATGGTAAACCTGTTACATTTTAATATTACATATTCTCAGTCAAAGACTAAAGCCTCGTTCACACGATGACACTAATGTCGCAACATTTAATGCCATGACACTGCTTGACACTCAGCGTCTTAGTTATAGTGGGTTTAGTGCCATGACATCTACTGTTCATACGACGACACTCGGCGACACTAATGTCGCGGCATTGAATGTCGCAACATTTAATGTCATCGTGTGAACGAGGCTTAAAACAAGATAATTTTACTGTCAACAAATGTAGCAAGTATAAATTAAAAAGTCTAATCTTAGTAAGGCAAGACTAACAATGATACAAATCAGTCACAAAGATTCAGCTTATGCACTAAAACAAATGATTATTTAAATAATTCTTGAAACTATATTATCAAGCTTCTTTTAATTTAATTATATAAAAAAATATCACTTTTGAACAAGCAAAGCTTAAAAAGAAATTACATTTGTCAACCGTGCCAACTACTACATAATCTGTAATTATTAAATGCCCTTTTCATTCCGAACTTTGACGTTGAATAACCTAAAATAATTCCCTACTTTTATTTATTTTACTGCTTTAGTCTTGGCCTCAAACTAATTAAAAATATAACATACAAATGACATTAAGTATGTCCATATACCGAAATAGATATGCACTACAGTTTTCCAATCACTGCATATGAATAGTGATCACTCTTCTTTAACTCCGCAACAAAAGGGTTAATTCTTAGTCTCCATCCACAATATACAAAAAAGTCAAATGTCTTTCTTAAAAATCTTAAGATAGTTCTTAATTTGTTAAAGGAAAATAACTATTTAAAATAATTTGTAACTTTTTAAAATAGATATAGAAATAGCTCTATCATTTTAAACAATAAATAATGAATGTCAACCTTATTATTCCATTAGTTTTAAAATGTTTTTTCCCACACCATAGTATGATTGTCAATTTAATTATATTATTATTATATTACTATATAACTCATAAATTGGGGCTTCAAGCTATAGACTTTAAAACTGGGCTGGTTTATAAGATTATACAACTTACTGAACCCAAAGAAATATGTGTTGCAATTAATAAATGTTACCAAATTGCCTTTCTTGATCATGTTGACTTTCAAAGGGATGTTTTAATACCAAGCTTTCAACTGGCTACAGTACATTAAATTAAAATGCCAGATGTTGGATAACTTCAACAATCTTATGGCGTTATATATATTCAACATGATAAAGATAGTTGCAAATAATTGTTACTATTGATTTATTTTAAATTCGACCCCCTTAAATTTAATCTTAATTTTAATATGTAGCTCTTAAGACAGAAGTCCTTTGAAGCTTGAATTTCATAGATATTTACAGAATTGAGTCTGTGGAAGGAGTTCTGATGGGCAGATTGCGGTCGGGGATGGTCAGGAGCAGTGAGAAAATCGTAATCACCAATAATGCACTGATAAAATGAAAAAGAAAAAACGTTTTTAATCATAAAATAAAAAAAATCAGTCTGCCCTTTATGAAATTAGGTCTGGCTTTTAAGAAAAGTATCTTCAGAAGATGAATTATTATTAAGGTGATGTGAATTCAGAGGCCTAATCAATAATCAATTTATGAGGTAATAGAACATGTTTTATATCATACCTAACAAACAAAAACGGATAACCAATAAAAACACAATTGATCCTGAAGATTGTAACATATAATTTATTTGGAAAGCCAGACCAAATATCAGAATTAGTAGACTGTAAAAAATAGTAGAAAAGTGCTTACCTTGGAAGCGAGTATTTCGTTGATATTTACAGAGTTGGGTCTATGGTAGGAGGAGTTCTGGTGAGCAGGTTGAGGACGGGGGTGGTCTGGGGCAGTAAGAAGCCTGGCCAGTGTAGGAGAGAATGTGGTCGGGGGCGGCTTGGTATGTGCAGGGGCCGGAGTCTTGGTAAGGATACCGTGCAGTAGAGATTGGTTACTAGGGTGTGGAGGGTGTAGAGACTGCTGATTCGCATGTAGCTGGGGGTGGTTCCCTCCTCCTGGAGGCGGGTGAAGTGGTTGTCCTACACTCCCTGAGGAACCCACAGGGTGTAGAGTCACCTCAGGGTAAGGTACATTTCCTGGTCTGCCAGCCCCTGGACCAAGCTTGGCAAACTGGACTAGAGCCTCCTTGAAACTCATCGCTTGGTTTACACCATGCTCCCCTCCCACTCTCTCTTGAGCTGCAATATAATATACACACACAAGTTAATGAAAATGAATGCAGATAATTAATTAAATTTTAAAATGATATATATTATAATTTTGTAGCATTATATTACTGATGATGCTAAGAATGCCTGAAAAAGCTTTCATGCAGTAAAATATTGTATCTCATCAACATGGACTTGTATTTCTAATCCAGCCTACAGAACAAGAATTGAAACTACAAGCAAAAATTTGTTAATTTTATTACAAAAATCATTACATTGATACCCCCTCTATTGGGTTTGTTTTTATTCTTAGGGACTTTCTAATATCATTAACTTTGTCTAATAGATTTTTCATGTTGTAAAGGTAACAAGGAGTTGTTAAAAAAATCTGGAACAAACCGAATCACTTCTTTAAAATGTATAAGATTCTAGGGATTTGCCAATGTTTGTTATAATAGCACACCAATTAATTCTTATCTTATGAACCATCACATTCCAATTTTCTATTTATTTTAAAGTGGTTAAAGACCACTTAAGTGGGATTGACAAAGAACACTAAAATGGAGTCTACTGCTTATATCTGTCCTTCCAAATTTATTCCTGGACATTGGATAACCATTAGGTGCCCTCAACTGAGATATGAAAGATGAAATTATAAAATGCATTAAATTTGTTTTTATCTTTTTTAATCTCACCTGAATATCATGAAAGGACTTTTTTTTAAGATTTATTCTTAATATTTGTATTTTTAAAAGAAAAGAAAAATAATATTTTATTTGAATGCTATTATAATTTTTGCTTGTAAACATATGTTTGTATAATAGAACTGGAAAAATACTTACGCATAGGAGGTGGTGGGTAGGGTGGAGGAGGAGGGTCATAGGTCCTGACACTGAAGGCAGTTCCTAGGGCCATGTTAGCCATGCTAATAAGAGACGGACTAGAAGAAACGTGCCTTGGAGGAGGTGGACCCACGTGGGGATCTACTGCTGGAGCCAGAGTTCTACGTCTACCTCTCCGGTTCTGCAATGCTTCCCCACCGTGACGTGACCTGCGACCACTGATATACAATCACTAACCAGCAAGTAACTAACAACACGACCTTCTGCTGTCAATTTACTACATATATATAATATTTATAAGAAAAGGAATCAGTTAAAAAGCCATGGAAAAGTGGAGAAAAAGTTTTAGGGCAGAAGTGCTCTGCATTAAAGGTTTATATATGGTGACATCTTTTTCTCAAAAATTCTATCTGGCATATTGGATTATACTGTTGTTATTTGCTTACTCAATTGCAAACCTTTTCTTTGCCTATTATTTATTTTTACAACAAATAACCAACTGAATTCTAAAGATTCATACTTATTAATAATTTATAAATTTAAAAGAAAATTAAAAACAATAGTTTATTCTAATCTTATTTTAATTTTAGCTTGCACACTTCTTTTCTACCCTAACAATGAAAATTAATTAAGGCTTAACATCATATTGCCAGAAATTTAAAAAGTGTGATCTATAAGCAAGTTTTCTCTTGGAAATAACTTTAAATTTCTGATGACAACCAACTATAATGGCCAAAAACAGTTTGCATTAAATATTGGATATAGTGTTTTGTTGACAATGAACTGATAAATTTAGCTCTTTGAGTTTTATTTTCTAGGAGTAACTTCTACAAAAGAAACAACTAATTTGGAAATATTTTTCAAATATAACTAATTTTTATGACTAATTTTTTATTCTGAATGATAAAATTAATCATAGATTTCTAGATAAGATAAAAAAAAGTAAAAGATGAGTTCACTTTTAAAATGTTAGATAGAATAGCATAGATAAAATTTTTTTTTAATAGTTAGCAGTGCACACTAACTATTAAAAAGAGGTAATATCAACAGTAAGGGAAGAATTATCGATTCAAAAATCGAGACAAAAATTGGCCTTGTACTGCAACATTTTGTGTCACTGATGATAATGGCTGATAGGTGAAAAACCTTTATTTCTGTAGAGACATTAATTTATATGTTATAATGTTTGGAACCCACATTTTGGGTACAGGGGGCACACCCGAAAATATTCTTGTTCTAAATATTGCATTTCTGTTGACTTAATCATAAAGAAGCTAGACGTACTATTATTACAGTTATTCAAAATAATAAATGGGAGTAAAAAAAGAGGAAGTGTAAAAGGGTGTACCTATAGTCAGCAATAATTGACTTGACGTCCAGAATAGGTCCATTCCTTCCCTCCCTGATGGAGGAAGCATGATCCATAGCTGGGTGAAAAGGTTTAAGAAGGATTGGTCTCTGCTGTTTACTAAGGTCTGGTATCCGTGCCATCATTGGATTACCCATCATCGGATTCATACCAGCCAAGCTCACCTGTAATTAAACCAAACATCATCAATTAATAAATAAATTCAACAAGAAAGTAATCAGCCAAAATATAAGAGACATTTAAAAAAACAAACAAAAAACTCTACACTAGAAATTAATGAATTCATAAAGATAGACTACCAATTGGTGAGGCACATAGCTTCCTCGAATCCTATCGTGTACTATATTGATTTTATACTTTTACAAGCCATTATTGTCTAATTGTTTCCCCCGTTTTTTAAAAATTTAGATTTTCTACATAAATTAAAGTATCAATTTAGCAAAAGTTAAAGAGCGCAGACGGTTCAAATTAATCTAGGGCTATATGCGGACTACTTTCAATAAACTATAAAGTTTCAAACAAATCAGATAAGTACTTTTGAAGCTATAGGTGTAAATAAATGTATGTTTGTGAGCATTTGGAAGAGAAACAAGTTAGTGCAGATGGTTGAAACTTATATTGGACCAACAATGAGCTAATTATGACCTACTATCCAAATTACATTAAAATCGGACGTGTAGTTTTGAAGATATGTTGGTCCGCAAAAATTGAACGACAGACCAACGGACCGACAGACATACACAGAACCAAAAATGTTCCCTGATGTCTGAAACGGATTAATGTCTTGGAATTTTTGAAATCGGAGACCTAAAATTTTTTCGTTCTTCAGAATGATCACACAGCTTCCGTTACCTTCGGTAAGCTTGGAAGCAATAATCCTCATGAGCATACTAATACAATTAAATGGACTTTTAGATTTATTTCAGAACTAAGAAATTTGGAGATATATTAAAAACACAAAAATAACAGATGGAATGTAAAGAAGATGGTAAATTGTACACAGTAAAATGAGATTACATACTCCCGATAGATTTTGGAGTACAACTGTTTGTGGTGTTGAGTGAAAGACAAAGTTAAATTACATGGTGAGATAGTAAAATAATAAAGCAGTTTGATTAAAATAATACAATAAAATAAATTAGTTGAGTACTAAACCAATTAATTTATTTTTATTTTATTTTTTTTTTTGTCCCTACAACCTAAATAAACTGAGATGTTATTATTACTGAATAAGGGAAATAGAAAAACCATAAATTTTACAAAATTTAAAACTTAAAAAGAAGAGGAAAATCATTAGTGAGGAGATAAAGTTAAAAAGAATTTTTAGATTAGTGGTGTCCAGAACTGGAGGATTGTAGCCTAAGATAGTGTTATGTATCAGGAATATATTTATTTATTTGGCCTGGTCTAACCAGTACTGAAGCAAAATTTAATTTCAATAACGGAATATTTGTATCCCCAAAGAATGCTAATTTTCCAGAACACACTGCTGGACCTAAAAAGCTTTTAGATAAACTCAACGTTTGTCTTATTGTTCCTACAAAGTATTTACATTTGTTTTACTGACCTGATTGATAAAAGGATGGTGATGGGAAAACTCTTCGGAGAACTTGCCCTCTAAGACTTGAACTTCTCTCTTTTTTCTCTGCAGTCTCTCAAACATTTCCTCCTTGAGTTTCCTCAGTCTTAGTATTGAGTTCCACTCTATCTCCTTAGCCTTGGCCAGCTCCGCTAGAGCAGACATCTCCTTCTGAAGCTTTTCAGACGCCATGCTTATCTCTTCTATACTTTGAGCACAGCCTTCGATAAACCTCTGTATAGAGTTTTCTCTCTCATCCTCACCATGGATCTGGAAAAAACAATTTTTGTCTACATAAGAATTCAGTAAAGAATAATGCTTCATTGACTTAAAAGGCACACATACTAGTTAGCCAAAACAAAATTTCTGTTATCACAAGGAGGTAAATGAAATTCTCAAATTTAATGGTCTCTAGTCCAGAGATTTGAACATACTAGTAGTTAGCGTGAACAAACTGTTCTCTTAGTGCAAGGAGGAGAATGAAATTCTCAAATTTAATGGTCTTTAGTCCAGAGCTTTGGTTTACCTAAAGGCAGCCTTACAAGTTACCTGAGAGGTAAACCTGTACCTACCTAAAGGTTCACTAAGGCATGTGTGATATCAATTTTTGTCATCAATTTATGTCGTCACTTGGTAGGACACACACTCTATTTTATAAGTACAGGTTTACCTTTCAGGAATACCGAAATATGTATGGCCACCTTAAGATAGCAGATAATTGATGCAATTTGAGGATTCTAATGTAAAACATTAACAGCTTTCTCCATCCTATTTAAATAGTTAATCAAACTAATTAAACTTAAATTGTTGCTTTCAGGAAGTTCGTTTTAACATCTTGATCAATAACAATCCATTAGATTATTACAGGATAGGCAACAATAATAAAGATAATATTAAATCCAGGATAAAATATTTTCAGTACAGATAAATGCAAATTACTGGTGAGGTAAGTCAAAGAATTTAGTAATTTAAGTAGAATAGACATTACTTAGTTTCTACTTTTCCTAAAATAAAATGCTCCACCCCCAGTTTTTTTTCTAACAAAAGTTAATTCTAATTGTAAGACTATTACAGTAAATATTACCATAGGGTCAGGGGGGTGGGGTGGAGTGGGGATCGGCTCCTGATGCCTCAGTCTTTTCTTTGTGGAATCACTTTCACTACTGCTACTTGCTTCTCCATCTAGACTACGCTTCCTCACCTTCTCCACCTTGACATCCTGTAACTTTAAACACACATTATTTCAAATACAGTTAGTCACTTTACTAATTACTTCTCGTCATAGTGTCATATCAATGGATATGATTATATTAAGTGATGAATTATAAATTATAAGACGTACCTAGGGAGTAAATTATCAAAACTGATACAGTAGAACCTAATTAAAACGGACCCTATCATGACATACATCACTCATAATGGACAGGTAAAAAATGATATAATATGCCAACACATTTTTATTTGCCTGCTTAACACATTGCATGACAAAATCTAAATGGTCTTTCACTATGCTCACTTCGCCTTTAGCCCTAATAGTCAGTTATGATAAGGGATGTGGTTCTACTTTATTTTGAAAATTTTAAGCTAAGCTAAACTGCAAAGCATTTTTACAATGTTATTTTAGGCACACGAGGCTTTTTCTATTAAAAAAAAAAACAAACATATTTGCCTTATTAAAATTAATGATGAGTCTACAGAGGTAATTACCTCCAATTCGATAATTTTTTAATAGCAATATTTTACCTCTCAGGTACAAAAATAATAATACAAATTCTCTTCCCAAGAAAGCACACAGGTGGAAGCATAGGCCACCAGGGCGGCGTTGCTGCCCAGGAGGATAATTTAAAACTAAAAATCTTGCTGCCCTGTACTCGACAAAACTACCAGCCGGTTCTCACTATTCATAAGATCATTTATGTATAAAAAAAACCTATTGCTTCCACAAGTATGGATAAGTTCCATACAAATATTTCAGTTTAGTTTAGACCACAAATTTAACTAGTCCTCATGCAGTTTCTTGAGTACTTTCATAGAACATATTTGAGTGTTCTTCATACAGTTTAAGTGAAAGTTAATTGTTTTTTTTTTCATTATTTCATTTAATAGAGAGAGGGATATAGTTATTAGTTCTAGGAAAGAAGAGACTTGAGGTAGGCTAATTCTCCTGCATTCTATGAGTATCTATAACTTCACTAATTGCAACTTCTTTAGTACCTAATCAAATAACCTTTTAAAAGATCTGTGGTAGATAACATTAGTCAATAGTCTTATCTCTAAGCTGTTGAAAAACTGGTTATCATGCAATTTTTAGATCTTAACCTGTGTGGGAAGTTTGTCAGCAAGATTGGGTTTATCCTCCTCTTCACTGTCCTCCTTCTCCTTAGGAGGAGGTATAGGTTTAGGAGAGGCTGCCGGTGTAGGAGTGGATGACAGACCATTTTCTCTGGGGTGAGGTGAAGGAACTGGTGAAGCTGCAGGAGACATCCTGGCAGACTGGAGTGGTGAGGCAGCGGCAGGCTCTCTAACAGATTCAACACCAGCAGCTACTGACTCGCTCTCTTCACTTCTCTCTACGACCATTTCCTCCGGTGATTCAGACCTGCACATCAACAGCATGCAATACCATATTATAATAAATTATGAATGATCAATAGATCAATAACTTGGCCAACAAAACTTATATATTTCTATGGCAAATAAAAAAGTGAATTTCGTAGAATAAAATAAAAAACGTAAAATTTCATGAAAATAAAAAGAGAAATCTAGAACATTTTCTAAGAGTAAATTCTAAAAACCTCCTTTATAATTTGATGACATAACAACGCAGTAACCTTAGACTTATAGTTTTTGGAAGTAGTTAATTGAGGTATCTCCCTACTCCCTACTCCGTGGAGGGGGTCCAATTTGAACCCTAAGGCAAGCATAATTATATTCTTGTAACATCATTGCTTCTTTGGGTCATGGCTTCACAGAAATTATTATGGCGTTATTCGGAAAATATCAAGTGGAAATAACAGGCTTGTGTAATGTAATATAATGAGTACAATCTAAACATTAAAAATTAAAAGATAGTTAAATAATATATATTTTCTAATCAGAAATTTAAAATCAGTTGTTACCTTGGAGTGGGAATGGCAGGTGAACTCCTAGGGGTGGGAAGTGGAGAATCGCCCGGAGTAGGAAGAGGTGGAGAATTGGTGAGAGAAGCGATCGGGGAAATACCTGGGGTGGGAATAGGAGGAGAATTGGTGGGGGAGGGGAATGAAGGGGAATTAGTCATAGAGGCATAAGGAGAAGTGACTAAAGCCGGGTGACTAAAGGAATCAATGGGTTCTTCACCAGACTCAGGTTGTTCAGAGATTGGAAGGGGTTGTTGTCCATCTGAGTCAGGTTCTTGTGGTCCTCCAGGCTCTTCCTGTCCAGGAGGTTCTTCACTAATAGCTTTACACTCAGGCGTTGGTACATCGCTCCCGTTCTCCGGAGCTTCCTCGGCCAGTACCACTCCGTTGGTCTTGGTTCCGATATCAGGGGCTCCTTCCGCCGTCAGGCAACCACTGCTCTTCTCGCATTCACCTTCCATAATGTGCATGGTGCTCAGTCTGAAACAAAAGCCGAAAGAACAGTCAGAAATTATAAAGAGTAATTATAGATTATTATAAGTCAAAAAAAATTATTCAGAAGTGGCAGTCAAAAGCAAATAAAACTAACGCTCTAGTTTTCTAGTTCATTCATGAAAACTTTAACTTTTTCCGAAAAAAACGTTTTCACAACTACCAAACCACAACAATAGTTTCATAAGCTGAGTTTTCATCCTCTTTTCCTTAAGCTATTGTTTAATTGCTTTACTTTTAAAGATTACCGAAGACATCATAGTGAGGAAGTAATTATTATACGTTTATTGATATTGTTTATTTTCTTTCAAAAAAGGTGCTAAAATATATATACCTACTGACTTCGCGTTTTCAGTTTTATTAGAAAATCAATGAAGTCGAAAATACAATTTTTAAACCGAGATTACAGCAAACGGTTGTTTATTTAAAGCGAAGTCATTAGTCATACGTTCATTCTGTTATGATTCAGAGGTAAACTCAAAGCGGTTATCAGAAGTCGAGGGTAATGCCAGAATACGACGCGTCAATTCAAAGTGGACATGTTGGCAAGAGTTCTACGAAAGAAGACGGAGTGACGACCTCAGCTCATGCTAGGAAGAGCTTAATCAAGGCCACAGGAAACAACTCAAGTTTAAAAATAATAAGTCCTTAATACATCCTGTCTAACCAAACACCAGAGGAAATAAACAAATAACCTCTCATTATTTCATTTACACTTTTACATAATATGTGCGAACTTAAAATCATCTTCAATTTATTCTCAACATCATACGTTGACGCATACCTTCCTTTATTATTATTAAAAAGCTTAACCGAATTAAGTCGATAATAAGTCCTCATAGAGAATGTTATACAAAATTATTCTGGAAAAAATAATTAAAAAAGTACATACATTTGATAAAAAGAAGTTAAACGTCATAAGAGATACAGTTAAAAAAAATAAACCCAAATCGCAGAAGTTAATAGAAAGAATAACTGACAGCAGATGCGGTTTAAAGAAAAGATACGCCCCAATCGGTATAGTCAATAGAAAAAATACACTACAATAGATACAGTTAAAAGAAGAGGTACACCCAAATCGATACAGTTAAAAGAAAAGATAAACCCAAATCGATACAGTTAAAAGAAGAGGTACACCCAAATCGATACAGTTAAAAGAAAAGATAAACCCAAATCGATACAGTTAAAAGAAAAGATAAACCCAAATCGATGCAGTTAACAGAAAAAATATACTAAACGTAGACATTAGATATAGTTAAAAGAAAATATACATGACGCGACAATAGATACGTTAAAAGTAAAGGATACAATTATTAGATAAAACACACGGAAATAGATACCTACCAATAATATAATTGTACTTTGAACTTGGATTTTTTTTTGTTTCGAACCAAAATCCAATAGAATAGATATTAATAGAATTGATAACGTTTTAATATTCTTTAAGTTATCCGCAAATAAATAATTATAAAATAAAATTTGTATTGGGGGCCCAACCCCGTTACTTAAATGTAAACTTTTAAATAAGAGTATTTTATTGTTTTTTTTTTCTTTATTCATAATTTTGATAATATGAGAGATTCATTTGCGTGCTCAATTTTCCTTAATATTATTATTAAAAAAGAATTAATGTAATTAATCATTGGTATAATGATTAATGAATAAGGGAGAAAAAGGTAAAAATATACCCTATGCCAACCGGAATCGAACACTGACCTCTGAGTTTTCACCTGTGACAGCTATACCTCTAAATTACAGCAGAGAAATAAGTTTCAATTTATTCCCATGGCGCGGCGCGCGGGCTCATACCTTATCAGCCTTTAATAGATATATATATTTTGTTTTTTAAATTGAGTAAAATTTGTTTATCGTATTAATTATATTAATCTGTATATGTATTAAGTAATTAAGTACAATATGTATTATAATATAATAGTTGTCAGATATTAATTTGAAAAAGGTCAGGCTGTAGCGTTGCGGAAGAAAAATGCATTAAAGTAATTGACTAGATTTTATTATTGGGTGGTAAAACGAAAAAACCCTTAACATTATAAATGAATATTAATTTGAATTCAAGTATGTACAAACAGAGATGAGACTGCTACGGACGAGACTACGAAGAAAACGTCAAATTTATGTTGTTATTTCAGTAATAAGATCAAATTGAAAATAAGAGCAAAATTGATATGGATAAATAGAAGGCTGAACGCGTATAATAAGTATTTAATGGATAGAGATGAAAATAGAACAATATGTCTAGCGAGAGAAACATTAATATAGACTTATATCAGGGCATAATAACATTTAGTTAGTTCTCATTCTATAAAGGTCAATATCTCAAACTACTCGGGTTAATGAACTTTCATCCCAACAAAAGGTTTTTAACTCTTGCTATGCACTGGAAAAATAACTAAATTGATAATGCTTAATTCTTCGACGAGATGGTGCTATTATAGTGAGTGAACTAGAAAGGAACGAACTATGGACCCCTATGTTTACGTCGCTATGGTTTAGTTTAACAGGAGCGGCATTTTTATCTCACTGTTTTTTCCTTCCTCTTCAATTACATTTTACTGTATTGACGAAGCCAATTCACACGTCACAATTCGAGCTGTTTCGTATTTTTCAATTCAATTTTCGTCCGGCCTAAAAAGCTGTTATCAAGAAGTGAATGGAGCCAATATTGCATAAGTCTTGGCTTATTACATGTTGACTGTATGGTTTTTGTAAAGGTTCGTGTTGTCAGGATGGACTAGGGGAAAATTGTAAAGCATTGTGTTGCTTCTCAATCCTGGAGCGGTAGTAGGTAACTCATGCATGATTCATTACGCCAAGTCTACCCTAATCTCTTCTTGATTCTCTTATCATTTACCTGTTATCAGGTAAATGATATTTCAATTTATTGCATTACTTGGTCTTCACTCTTAACAGACTTCAACATTTCAACAACCTAATTAATTGAATGATGATTTCATTTTAAATTACTCCGTTGCTCAAACTTTGCTTACCAAACCCAAACTGACAATGTATACTAAAAAAAAGATAGCTTCGAAGATCTCAAGTTAGTTGTTTCTCTCTAATATTTTGTAGAACCTCTAATTTTTTAATAAAGCTAAAACTCAGATATTCTAAATAGCAACAGTGAAAATACAGAGAACGAAAACTTATAGTGAAGTATATTTACTGTTCTTTTTGTTTTTTTTATTTACCTATGAAAAAAAAATATCATTTAGTTTTGAGAATATTTTAAGTCAACAATTTTTAGCAATAATGAAGATAACAAGAATATTAAATGAAAGTTTGAATCAAGAATAAAAACCAGCAGACAACTGATGAAACTTATAACACAAGATATTTTTTGCATGAATAGAAATCCTGGGAACAAAAACTGACAGTGTCTTGTATTGCTAGTTCATCAATATTTAAAAACCAAAGATGTCTAAGGATCTTTTTCAAAGAAAGTGAAAATAAATTATAGAGATTTCCCGAACTAATAAGAAGTTTTGTTAAACCGAATGATCGCAATATTGGATCTCCAATATTGGAACTCACATGCAAACTGCTTTGAGTTTCCCAAAAAGAAAAACATATTTTTCGAACCTCTGGTAAGTATAAAAAGCAATTAGAGACCTCACGCTTAACATATATTGTATTAAAGAAATAAATATTTTCTATGTCCTTCCATTTAAAAAAAAAATATAGAATACGGCAACAAGTGCATATAGTAAAAATTTAGGTGCAGCTAAATCGCAGCTCCCTCTATATGATAAAAGTCCCTTCTAAATTTTATTTTAAAGTTTTACGCCCTGGAAAATACTAAGATGTCCACCTCTGGGAAAAAGTTTACTAACCTAGCCAGCTTAGATGGACCACAGCTTAAAAGAAGTTAGTCGTTTAAATTGTACTTTTTCTTCTTATATATATCTTATCAAGTGGGATCATGAGGAACTAGGAAGATTTCCCACTCTTTAGTTGATCTAATTAAGAAAGTTTTTTTTTATATGACACTTATATGGTCGAACGACTTTATAAGAAACTATTTTTGACACAACAAACTTTATTTTTTTTTTTCACCTAAATTATGATGAAATAGAGATGGTATTAATTGGTGTCAGTAAGTAAATCGTTTAAACACGTAAATAAATATCGTAATAATCGGGTAAAATGAAAAAGGTTAACGACGAAGAGATTAAAAGATTCAACTAAATCATGTACCTCCCTTGAGTAGACATAGATATTGATGTTTCATTCTTTTGATGACTATGAAACATAGACGCGTTAAGCCGGCCATTCACGCTGCGGTATAAAACAATAAGCACAGGTACATAAACTGTACAGGTAACCTGCACAGGTAAACTGAAGAGTGTGTGTTATCAAATTATTACATAACTGCACAGTTATGATCGGAGTCATGCTCAGGTAAAACGCAAAGTGAACAGCCGGCTTTACTCATAAAAATACATCAAACAAAAACTATAAAGCTAATAATCAATCTTAACAATTAATTCCCTTCAAGAATTCATTTTTTTCAAATCTAAATAACCAATGTGCTAATCTAGTACGATTTTAGCTTGAAAGTGACCCACAGTAGGATCTACATTTATTTAAAAATGAGCCTTTTAATTCCTTAATTCCTTTAACACCCGCAGTTCTTCAAAAAGATTTTTGTATTACATAGATTACGTTTTTTTTAAAGAAATTTATTATTCAGGTTTATTTCTTTGGCACTTCTTTAGATTATTACTCCCCTTATAAAAAAAAACATAGAAGTGTAACAATCTAAAGAAGGTGTAAGCAATGTTCTTTTTTAGATTGTTACTCCCCTTGTACAATCAGAAGTTTGATATTCCTTTGTCCGCAAGTACATTGGACATCGCTTTGTCTTAATAGTTATTTAGTCAAAGTCGTCCAATTTTAAAAAAATATGGGGAAGTAACAATCTAAAAAAGTACTATTTATTTTATAAAAGAGGAAAAAAAACAAGAAGTACACTTATAATTCCATCGTGCTAATTAAAATTGAAATGTATAATATATATATATTTTTTTTAATAAATCGACCAAGAGTACAATTTCATAATACTCGGACTAACTAACGATATCTTAAGTAACGTTAAATTCTCGGTATTAATCGAACTAATTGAAGCAACTTATTGTTTTAAGTTTAAGAAATTTGTATTAGTAAATAAAAGTACCTACTTCTTATAGTAAACATAAGAACTCTTTAAAGTTCCCCGATCAAACTGGGACGAAAAAATTTATTTATTGGGTATCTATACCTCGCGGACAAATTGAAATTCCACAAGTGTAAGGGAGGAGGGAAGATAATGTGACATAAACTGAGTTTGGAGTGAGGGAGAAAGATAAATAATTTGCATTAATTTATATATATGGACAGGAGAAATGCATTACTTTAACATAGGTCATTGGTTAGAGCCAAACGACGCCAACGTGAACACAAGAGTTCGTGGTACTATTCCTGACGGCAGGGGTATATTTTTATAATTTCTCCAAAGCAATAATTTCTATTTTAGTCTCAGAATTAAAAAATACCAAGACAGAAATCCGTTTTAGACATCTGGGAAAATATTTGGTCTGGGTATACGTCTATTGTTCAACATTTTTGCGAACCAACAATCTTAAAATCTACCCGGTCAAATTTGGAATGGTAATTCATAATTAACCCATTGTTGGTCCCATATAATTTTCAACTTTTTGTGCTAATTGGTTTCTCTTCCAAATGCGTACAAACTACCGTTTATTAACACCTTTATCTTTAAAAGTACTCATCCGATGTTTAAGAAATTTGGATTGTTTGTATAAAGTAGCCCACAGATGGTCTCATATTGATTCCAACTGTCTGCTTATGCTATCTTTTTATTTTTATTTTATTTTTATTAATACTTTCAAAATCATAAATACAATATAATACATAATGGTTATATAAAGTATAAATAGGCATGGCTATAGCCGTCTGCCAGAGTCTGTTTAATATTTGTAAACACAAATAAAATAAATAAATAAACACTTTACTTCTATCAACCTAATTCAATTAGAATTAAATAAATATTTAAAACTTAATAATATAATATTAAAAAAAAAAAAAAAAAAAAAAAAATGACGAAAAATAATAATTAGATAAATAAAAGATCAAATAAAATAATAAATCTAATGCAGGAGCATTATGGTGTTAACATTTCCCTACGGTAAGACAGGGCTCTCTTACAGAAATTAAGTATTGTTGCATGTTCTCTTACTAAAATATCAGTAATGCGATGAGCAGAAACAATGACGTCGCCTAACAACTTTCTACGAATCAACTCATACCATAGGACATTCAGAAATGAAGTGAAACATTGACTCCTTTACTCCTGGAGGAAAGAATGGACAGTTCTCATCTTCCTCGTCCTTTTTAAGCCATGGAATCGCTTTGAGGGGAACAAGTTCACATCTTATTTAATACAGAAGACGAAGATCATTTAACCTTAAATTAAGACCAGAATCGCACCCGAATAGAGAACCTAAATTTTGGTCAACTTCTACCAGAGTTTTGTACAGTAAAAAGTTATTTGAAACACTTGCTTTTAACAAACAATCTTCTCTAAAGGCAATCTTCATTTGTTTCTTCAGATTGTCTAGCTGAGCACGCCTTTAAAAGTACTCATCCGATGTTTAAGAAATTTGGAGGGTTTGTAGAAAGTAGCCCACAGATGGTCTCATATTGATTCCAACTGTCTGCTTATGCTATTGATACTTTAATTTATGTAAATTACCAAAACAATTTTGACATATTTTTAATAAAAGGAATGAAACATTAAAATCAGGCAAAAATAAAAGTATAGTACGCGATAGAACGCGAGGAAGTTATGTGCCACACTATTTTAATATTTTATTTAATAACGTTCTACTCTATTTTTCGTTTTGATGTCCCTATTCAATTTGACTTAATTTGTGGTTTGGTCGTTTTAGGGTGTATTAAATAAATCGTATAAGTTAAGTTCTACTCTATATTTTTTTTATGAACCAAGCATCTAACATGCGGCATATGTAAGGGTGCACTACACAACTGTATAAAAATTACTAACAGGCAGGAAAAGTTAAGGCCGGTTTTAGAGTTCGCTATGTGTATTAAGTGAAATAGTATTAAAATAGTTATTTATTAAGTAACTAGGCAGCGAAATGGAATTTTACTGACGAGTTATTAGATTAGCCTCCGAGCCGAAGGCGAGGACAGGCTATGATAATTAACTGCCGAGGCAGGTAATTTACCTATTTGACTGCCTCGGCAGTCAATGAATAAACGAGGCAGAAACGTTTCCTTTGCTGCCTTGTTGCATACAATATTCTATGTACGGGCGGCAGAAAAATGAAACTGCTAAAATACCATCTTTATTATTAAACATAGTTAATTACTATGTTACATTAATGAGATATTAACATATGTATTAACTAAAATTAATGTTAATAAAGATATCAAATAAGAAGCTAGAAAATAATAACAATAAGAGAATAGCAAACTGAATCTATAACAACAAAATACAAAACACATTTATAACACACCAAACTTCTAAATGAATTATGCACGCAATATAAAATATTTATTTATATTTTTACTAACAAATTAGTGAAAGTATTAAAGATATCTTCTATTGCTTAGAAGAAAAGAAGTAACTACTAGTAGGATAAATCAAGAAAAGTAGCTAGTCTAATCTAGAATGGCTTCCATAATAATAATAATAATAATAATATGGATGTTGGATGTTTACATGAAGCTGCAGAGTAGCCAATGACTCCGCTATTTTTTTTAATTTAAGATCTACTATTCATTAAAGTTATTTAACAGAATTAAAAAATATAAACAAATTATTTTATTATTAAAACGTTTATTACTTATTGAACTATAATATGCATATAATGTTATAAGATAGAGATAATAGTATAAACTGTTATTGCCAACATTATAACAATAGAATATTTGCTGCCCAGGCAGTAAAATCACATTTCTCTGCCCGAAATCAGTTCAATAACCTTATTTTGCTGCCGCAAGTGGATAAAATCAATGTACAGACATAAAGTTCATATATATATATATATAAATAAAGTAAAATTTTAAATCTGTAATTGAGATCTTTACTAGTCTTTAACAACAGTAACTACTAAAAAATGTAAGTTACAATTTTATGGGAGAAATTCGTGACCTTCGTCATAAATAAAATTGAGTCAGTGATCGCACAATGGATAAAAAAAAAGGAAAATAAATAAATTTTAATTAGTTTGCAACATTTCGTACAATTATTTGACTTATGTTCAAGGCCTAGAGTCAATATCGTGTTGCGTCTCAACTTCAAGGACTCAGCGAGCTAAATAGATGAAATCACGGAACTTTTACTGTTTTGTAGTTTACACAATAATTTTGCCGGCTTAGAACAGTTTCTTATTCATTGTTTAACAGGGCTTTCTTCTGTTATTAATAATTTATAAATAGCGATTCTTCTTTATTTCTAAATAATATGTTATTTCCGTAATCGCAATAGATAGTAGATTGATGTTTCATAACGAAAATTGCATTAGATAAAGACATTCCACGAAAAAACAATTAATATAAAATGTTCATCTAGTTGGTGCGAGCAGCGTTTACTCTAGAATAATTTAAGTGAGATTTTGCCTCTATTTAATATAGCTTTATTAGGGCAAAACTGGTTTGCTAGAAAGATCATTATTAATGCCTCATAGTACGGCTAGGGTGCACAACAATTTTGAAAATCCAACCGTTAAAATTAACTTAAAATTAAAATATTAAATTATATAAGTAACAGTTAAATAAGTTAAAATGAAATATTATGGAGAATATCACCAACTAACCAGTTACAGTTCTCTTTTTCCATCAACATGTTAGTTCTAAAATATCGAGCAAATATTTTTCTTACAATATGAAATAGGGGGATTCTTTAAATGTTTTTCCCTTATTGGAGGATTAAGAACGGCATGAGGTCGTGTGTTCGATCCCGCGCCGATTTATGATACTCTGATTTATATGGCTCTCTAATGATCACACCATTTCTTCGGAAGTACATGGTACATAGGTATGATGTAAGAAGTAGCAGGAACTCTCTACCACGTGGCTAGTAAAAAGGGCCTTGAAAAGGGCCTAAATAAACACTAATTGCTAAGGTTCGAATAAGTAATTAATCCTACCCGTCAAATACTATTACTAGGACCTTACTCCTACTACCCTAATATCTGAAACAAACATCTGTCTAGACATTTTTAAATTCGGTGAATGATAAGTAAATTCTTCAGAATGATAGCAATGCTTCCATTACCCTAGGTAAGCTTGGAAACAAAAAATAAATCAGCAAGAAAAATTATCAAGGTATATCTATAGTAGTATAGTTTAAACTTTTCCTTTCTAAAAAAATTTTACATTTTAAAATATTTTTTAAAAAGAAAAAGAGGGTTTATAAACTTTCTTCCACGAGTAGCCAGGCAAAAGTTAAACATGTACAACAGAATCGTGTAAGATGGAGATGTCTTGCAGGCAGACCTACCTATACTTAAGGGTGAAAAGACCAAATAATCTAATCATTTTGGTTATACGTCAATAAAACGATTTGAAGAAATTTATTCTTCCACAAATAGTCTCCTTCACCCAATTCCTAAAGGTCCCCATACACGATCAAACATTTTGCGAAAACCTGGTGTGGGGCAAATTTAGGCCATACACGTCAAACATCATGTTTGCGCAAACATTTTGACCGTGTATGGGGGCCTTAAGAGTTCGTAATACAATATATCTTGTAGTTCAAATTTATGTTGAAGTACCTTCAGGAGGTTCGATGTTACATTATTGGTGAAGGACAATGTGAATGCCATTTTTTAAAAAACACGTATCTATCACCTTTAATTAAATCCTTTGCTGCAATAGAAAGAACTTAACGACAGCAGGTGTCAGCTGTACTGACGTAAAAGGAAATCAAAACATAATGGAAAAACCCAATAAAGCTCATTAGGTAAAGCTACTGCAGAGAAAATCAACAAATGATCAATTTAACCTCGCGTGTTTAAGTTTTTCTAAGTTAAATTTTATTTTAAATTGTTAAAAAATCCTTAAAGTAACTGTATCACAGGAGGTTATAATTATGTATTTCTAAAATAGGAAAATATAATAATAATAATAATAATCGAATTATGATTGCAACAATCTAAAGCATCTAAACTATATGTTCCGTGTTAAGGTTCTTGAACCCGAAAATACAATATTAACAGCTTAAGGAAAATAATCGAACTTAGAAAGCTATAGAAAACTCGATTTTATAAGATTGAAAAAACCAACAAAAAACGTCTTCTATATTTTTATCAAGACTCCATCAAATGTAAACAAACAATCACAAAACATTGAAAAACCCAGGTTAGTTCTCCCAACACACTCCCATCTTGAGAGCTGGTTCCCAACCAGTTTTCAATGATGTACAACAGAACGTCTAATTTAATAGCGCACAGGTTTATGTATGGGTCGACCACTCCTGGTGGTTTCAACTGTGGAGGTTACTTCTTCATTAGGAGGTTCTTGATCCTGAGCACCGGAATCTAACTCTAATTCTTCGCTGTCAACGTTGTTTTTACTCTCAGGTTTTACAGCTCCAGGTACCTCTAAAGGAACAGGTCTCTGAATCGGACGAGTTAGCACCCCTGTGGAGGTTCTCACTTTTACCAGTCGCTCGACACCGTCCCGACCGGGAATCACTTCTTGAACGACTGCCAATGACCAATCCAATTTTTTCCAATTGTCATTCTTAACTAGCACTACTTCACCGATCTCTACCTTCCGCTTTTCTTTGGATATCTCCTCTTTATTACAAATAAACTCTTGTTCCGGCCATTCGTTCTTTTCTTTTGATAACCACTGTGGACCCAGCGATCTTTCAGCTGACAGCAAAGATGTTACCAGAAGTGAAGAAAGGCGCTCCTCTGATTGATCTTGCACCTTACCCATCAAGGTCCAGCCTAGCAGGGTTTCTACAGCAGTCAGCCCACACCTTAATTGTATTTTCTTTCCGGTAATAAGTTTGCCAGCTACGTCGGCGCCTAATAGAACGTCAATAGGTCCCGTCTTTCGATCACTGATCTCGATTCCGAGTTGACATAATTCGTCATCCCACGTTCCAGACGAAACCGCTAATATTTCTGAACAGATTGTAGGTTGATCTAACGCTTCGAAGTGACATAAATAACTAAGATCTAATTTTCCAAGTTTGATCGGGAATCTTTTATGTTTAACTTCACTTATCTTTCCACCAAACAATCCATGTATTATTTCTTCTTTTCCCAATGGCACATAATTCATTGTCTCCGCTGCTGATTTCGTGATGTATGACCGTTGTGACCCTGTGTCGACCACCGCGCGTATCTTCTGGTCACGCCCATTTCCTCTCAACCACACAACCAGCGTTTGTAAAAACACTTCTTTAGAAGCATTCTCGGTAAATAAATTTTCTGACTTTACACTGTCACCGTGTAACTTGTCTGAATTGCGAATACCTTCAGTGTTTAAATTTTCAAAACTACCTTTTTTATTTGACTTCATTGGTTTTGTTGAGACACCAGGACACATTACACTACAATGACGTCGCTTACACCGCTCACATGACATCTCCACTCGACATTTCTGAGCCCTGTGTGAAAGACGCAAGCATATGAAACAAGCACCAGATGATCTCACAATCCTTCTTCTTGTTTCCAAGGGCAATTTCGTAGCTTCTGGGCATTCAGCACTTAAATGCAATATAGATTTACAAAAGATACATGCGTTTTCCTCTTTCTTATGCACTAGCAGGTTTGATGCTGTGGGAAGGGGCTCAATCACTACTTTCTCCTTTTCCTTTTTTACAGACTTTTCCGAGGTGGTATAAAACCCCGAGGCAGCTAACGACAATCTCTCTTCGTTTTCTACCTCCCTCTTTAAAAAGAAAATTAATTTAGATAAGCGCCTCTTTAAACTATCTTCCTCCCCTTGTACATGAAAACTTCTATGCCATGCTATCAGTACATCCTTAGACAAACATGATTCAACTAGTGGGTACAATATAGCCGCATAGGAATCTGAGTGTAAACCTAATGATTCTAATGCCCTTAAGTAAGTTTCTATCTTGTCAAATAAGGTTGCTATGGGAACATTGTTTTTTTCTGTAGCATTACTAAGAACGAGTTTCAACAATTGCCTAATATAAACTTCAATAAGCAGATCTTCTCTACCATATCTATTTTTCAGAGCGCTTATTGCCTTTTGATAATTTTCCGCCGATGGAGGATAGCTCTCCACTAACTGGCGCGCTTTAGATTTTACTATCGTCGACTGAACAAGGTAATAAAACTTGTCAACTTCATCTAGGTCGGGATCTTTGTGAATCCGTTCAAAGAGACTCCAAAACGGGATCCAATCTAGTAGTTCTCCGGTAAACTGTCTTAATTCTACTCTAGGTAATTTTGGTTTTGACCTATCTGCAGTTCTGGTGGACTTAAAAGAACCCCCGTCCTCTTTAAACTGCAGTCTAAACTCTATTTTACTTTTGAGTATATTCACTTTTTCTACGTATTCGTCTTGTTTGAGAAATTCATCCCCGAATTCTTCTTCCGACTTGTTTACGTTACTCATAAGAGCTACTATCTGATTATCTTGAGTCCTTATTTGATCTAACCTAGATGAAATCGCAGAGAACTTACCCTGAAGTAAAACTATTCCTGCGCCTTTTCTTTCCTCCTCCTCTAGAGCTTTAAGTTGTTTGGTCAGGGCCAACACACTCCCATCTCTCAAGATGGGAGTGTGTTGGGAGAACTAACCTGGGTTTTTCAATGTTTTGTGATTGTTTGTTTACATTTGATGGAGTCTTGATAAAAATATAGAAGACGTTTTTTGTTGGTTTTTTCAATCTTATAAAATCGAGTTTTCTATAGCTTTCTAAGTTCGATTATTTTCCGTAAGCTGTTTAAATTGTATTTTCGGGTTCAAGAACCTTAACACGGAACACTATTCTTGAATTCTTTTCTAGTAAATACTTACGTTTCCATGAGTTTTAAAAAACCGTTTTGAAAACTGTTTTGGTTTCAAACCTCAAGAGTTTCCATGAGGAGTTTCCAAAACAGTTTTCACAGCAATTTTGAAAATTACAAACTCCCAGACTAGTTATATAGTTATCAATCTCTGTTCATCATACCTACAACGCATTTCTCAATTCTGTTTTCAATTCAATACCCAAAGTCGTTTTCAAAACTCATGGAAACGTAGTAATATTTTACCCATTGTTGGTCCCATATGAATTTTAATTTTCTTTGTCCATTCGTTTCTCTTCCGCGTGCGCACAATCCTTTCTTTATTATCACCTGTATCTTTTAAAGTACTCATTCGATTTTGAAGAAATTAAAATAGATTGTCGAGAGTAGCTCCCAGGTCGTTCTATGTAAATTTGAACTGTCTGCGCAAATATAATATTGCTTAATTGATCCTTTTATTATTAAAACATCATTAAAGTAACCGATAGAACGCAAGTAAGCAATGTGCTATACTAATTGACAAACTATATAGTTATATTGTGTTCTATATAACACAATACAAAACTTTTCTAACCAAATAATTAATACATATTATTTTATCAACACTATTATCTTTGAATAAACATAGATAATACCGATATCTTGCGTCCATAGATAGATCTTACATATGTAGACCGATGTGTTCACAATTCCAATCATACAAGTAGACTATACAAAGTAAAACCAGTTGCAATTTTTTAGCATCAATATAATTGTAAAGTTGCCTTCTAGTTCGAACTTAAGACGGCTATAGCTATAAGTTACATAAACAATTATATAATTATCAATATAAATATTTGCTTATTTTAATCAGATTAGTAAATTTATTATGAACAAAACTGGTATATAAACAACCTATGAGATATTTCTATGTGAAGTTTTCAAAACAAGTTTGATTTTTATAGAATTTTCTAAGGTTTTAATTGAGTTTTGTAAAAAAATATATTCTGAGATTGATTCTAAAATATATTTTGTAATTGATTTAAAAACAAGCGTGCAATAGATATATACTAAAAAAAAAAAAAAAATCTTAACTAGTTAAGGTTATTTTTCCTAGTTAAGTCATGTTTACTGGTTGAGGTTATTTTTACGAGTAAAAGGTTTTTTTTAAGTACTCATCTCTAAAGTAAAAAAGTTTTACGGCAGTTTGCTGCTTTTCACCAGAAAGTTGGATAATTCAAAAGAAAAGTTTCTAGTCAGGTCATTGCATTCATAACTTTGCTTAACACTCCATTCTTACAAATTTAGTCCTTTTCCTTATTTTTGGATCTATTTATGAATGACTAACTCAATGTAAAACTTTAATAGATTACTATCACTGCATTAGAATAGTAAGGTAGTGAGGTAGATTATTGCAATAAGTGATTTTTTAAAATTAATTTAAACAAAAACGTCTGCGAATTAATGTGGCACATAGTTTGTTTGCGTCTAATAGACGAATGAATGATCACATAAATATAAAATAAAGTATAATGAGATTATAATTAAGATTTCATAGTATGAGTGTAGCTAAAATTGCGACAGTCGCGGGAGGAAGCAATGTGCGGAGAATTATTATGGGACTATCTGGGCTAACTCCTTTGACAGCTCCAAATCCAAATTCTTCCATGGCATGAATTACCATATTAGGATAAAGTTTTAACCGGGAAGGACAGGCACTTCCTCGAACCTAGCATACAGGCCCTTATTTGGGCCCATTTTATTAAACCCATGAGAGTTTCAGCCACTTCACACACCAATGTACCACCGGACCCCGTATTGTGTTATCTATAGCGAGCCGTATAAATCAGAGTGCCACAGGCCCTGGTATAGGCTCGAACCTCGTTCATAACCTTGATTCATTGACGGCCGAGCAAACGGGACAAGTGACTTCTGCACTACGAATACACTGGACCCTTATAAATTGCTGTTATCAAATGTATAAACATATGGCCTCATATGTAAGGAAAAAGAGAATAAATCCAAATATATCAAATTAGTAGAAGAAAAATCTAAAAGGACAAAATGAAATTAGAAATTGATATTACTAATTCATTAATTATTGCGAGGAGGTAATGTAAATAGTTTTTATCTACGATTGATACGAAATATAAACATTATATCTCTGTTTAGATGCGTAGAGAGTGGTTATTTACGTACTTGTATTCATTGCGCATGCGCGTCTCATAGTTCTGAAGAATTCCTCTTCTTTACCACGCTAGCGCGGTAAAGAAGAGGAATTCTTCAGCTTTACTTTTAACAAAAATAATTTGCTATTCTTTTATTAAAGTAACTGTTTATATCTAGTTTTTAGTGAAAAACAATGAATGAATCAAGTGGCTTTGACGAAAATGTAGAGAATAATACTCCTCCAGAAATAATTAATTCGGCAAAAAATACAAATCAAGATTAATGCCATCTTTATCAAGAGAAGAGATACGAACTTACATACAGCAAGTTTATTGTTTTTTTTATTTATTATTTAAATCTAACAATCGTAGATAAAGTACGGTACGCAACTCGTGCGAAAAAGGCATTTTGCATTGCTCGTGTGGTTTTACTACCCTCGCTGTCGCTCGGGTGCAAACTCCACACTCGCATGCAAAATGCTACTTTACGCACTCGACGCGTAATGTACTATAAACATTGTTATCAAAAAGCGTTTTCTCAAATTTGTATTTATATCTACTGAACCTTTAAATCCCAGCTTATATTTGAATACATTTCTAAACAAAAGTTATTTCAGTAGAATAAAGCCGGATAAACTGTATCATAGATAGATGTTTGTTTAATAATTAAGGTGTATTTAATTTTACATTTATATTCTAATTGTTCCCTATCCTTACTAAGTATAATATAACAAGCATTATAATATTATACCCTTACTTAATTAAAGAAAATATTTTCTAAAAAATATAATAAAGAATGTAAAACTTAATATAAAATGTTATCAAATCTCAACTAAAATTCTTGAAAATACTGTCTCTTCATTCACAAGTAAATCACAGTATTCACTAAAATATTTTTACGATCTACAAACATGATTCAAGATGGCGGCTAATTATATGATGAATTCGACACGACGATATTTCCAAAACCAATTGCACTAGAACCTTTGAAATTTGAAAGTTAGCTTTCTTCTATGACCAAGCAACTCTTGAAAAAGGGTTTTCCAATCGGCCATAAACCTTTTTGAAACCAAGTCCTCTCACTTCAATAATTTTCATCCCTTTTTTAAAATGCTAAAATAAAAATGAATGTATTTTTTTATAATTAATTGTAAAATAATATATATATGTTTGCCAAGAAGGGGTTTTCTGAAATTAGTTTTGTCTTTTTTAAATAAGGGCAAAGTAAAATAAAAAGAGGGAGATTGAGCCCTGACTTATCTTCTTAAGTTATAAAATCATTAGTTAGAAAAGGGCTTCTCTTTACTTTAGGATACAAGCAAGTTTATTGATAAAAGATAATTCCATTTTTAACCCACGAATGCGACTAGACATCCAGGGGGGATTCCCGGAAAGTTAACTTTTAAATCTGTTTCTTCAATAGTCAGACCCAATTTCTAATTAGAGATTTTTGCAAATAATTTTATCCATTGTAAGGAGGAGAGACTTAGGAAACTCTGTGGCATCTATATATTCTCACTTAGTAAAATAATTTTAATATTTCTGGACGATAATTAATAAAACCAACAAATAAAAAAAATAAAAAATCTGCCAGTTAGTGTGGCACATAGCTTCCTCACGTCCTATTATTGGACCAGTGAGTTTTGTATCTGTATCGATTCCTAGTGAGACCACACTTATTTTTGAGCAATACTAAATTTGCGCATACAGTTGATACTAATATAGAACTATCTATGGACAAATTTCGATAAACCATCAAAATCGGATTAGTACTTTTAAAGATAGAGTAGGTACTTATAAAATTATTGCTTCGATTCCCAGTGGGGTAACACTTATTCTTATTCTATATATATATGTGTGCACAGTGCACAGGTGGTAGACATTAACATGGAACCGTCTGCAGGTTAATTTCAACAAACCACCTAAATTTCTTTTAAAATCGGTAAGTAATTTTATCAATAGTTCGCAAAAAATATTGATGGACAAACCGACTGACCAACAAACAGTCATGAGATCAAAATTGTTCTCTGATGTCCGAAACGGATGTACTTGTCTAGGAATTTTTGAAATTGGAGCCTTTAAAAAATTTCGTTCTTCACAATGCTGTCGCTACCTTTGGTAAGCTCGGATGCAAAATACACCCGTCGTATAGAACCACGTATCCCTTTGTTTACGGTATTTGCTTTAACTAACTAAGCTTCGGAGGAATTCCTCATTTCCCATAGTTCAGAGGTTAGAGATTTGCTACATAAATGCAGGAAGCAGGGTAAAGCGAAGCAGGGGCCGTGTATTTTTATCTCTTCCTCTAATATTAAAGGATCGACCTGATAATACTATATTTATGTAAAGGATATTGAAATTGAAAGCTACAGAGGTCCATTCTACCTTGCAAATAACTTAGAACTCTTAATTGATATTCATCTGAATTAAAATAATAGCATATTGTATTTTCTCTCTTGATTTAATTTTGCTCACTGCGATAAAAGGATCACTAATAAAATCTTATAAACCTAATAGCAACAGTTCTCATTCAATTGTTAGGTTCATTGTTAAACTAGACCATTTTATCTTGATTTCCAATAGATCTAGATTAGATTATACTGACATCTAGACTAGACCATAATAAAACAATTTCTCTTTAGTGTTAATGTGTTTTAAATATTTTCTACTCCAAAAGGAAATACCAATTTTGCCAGGTTACTCATTTAACTGATTTGATATTGGTAATTTTTTCCTAATTCAATAGATTATTTTAATATTTATATTGCAGAGAGGTATAGTGGCCTTCTTTAGAATTTCAAACTCAGAAGAGGCTATTTATTTGGAATAAAAGTCCTTTTTAAAACGATTTTTTTATTACATCAAAGCTTTCGCCCAGGGAACCTGAGCTTCCTCAGTGATAATCAAGTGGTGAAAATCTATTTCTACCTCTATTCGATCTATTCTAAGAAGATCTATTTCTATTCGATCCAATCTAAATCAATTTCTTAATTCTTAGATCTTCACCACTTGATTATCACTGAAGAAGCTCAGGTTCCCTGGGCGAAAGCTTTGATGTAATAAAAAATCTTTTAAAAAGGACTTTTATTCCAAACAAATACCCTCTTCTGAGTTTAATTTTTATACTTTAAATTTTGAGCTAACATTGCGTCTGAACAAATCTCTGTCTTTTATTTGTCTCTAGATATAAGAGGAAAGAACTAAGAAATAAATAAACTCTCCAAGGAGTTGACTGGATGTGAAAGGACCCGAGGTGAATTTAAGAAACTCAATTCCACAATACGAAATTACGAGTTTTATCTTGGGTTGTTTGTACACGCCTGTACTTTAAGACACACATTCATGTTTTCCTCAAATTTATACGATATATTGACACATAAATTTGCCTAAGATTTAAAATAAATATATATTAAATAAATGAATGAAATAATAAATATATTTTAGAATTTTTACAGATTTAAATATACCGAGTTAAAATTGAGCCCTTAACATCCAACCATTAACAGGGGCGAATTTGAAAGAAGACATTTTTGTTACTGAATGACTCACTCATTCCCTCACTCATTATCAAAATTATAAGTGACTTCCAGAATTACTAGAAACTTGAAATTTGGCACACTTGTAGCTATAGCCGTGTAACTGACAGGAAAAATCTAAGAAGTCGATTATTTTCATTTTTACCCCCCAAAAAATTTAAAATGGCGGACGCAACGTTAAAGATGTTTTATGAATCAACTGTAAGTCATATCGAAAAACTGCTTACACACAAACAGCCACTGATTTTTAAAGAGATACAAGTTTGATTCTATGACTTTTTTTTCGGTTGAACCTTAGCTGGAGCTAGATTTGATTAATTTTTTTTTTTAATTTTTGGCTTTGATCCCTCATAGTGCGCAATTATTGTCCGATTTTATTTCTAATTGGATGGCTCAAATCTTACACTAATGCTCTTTAAATTAAGTACTTATTATTATTTTATAAACTCTTCTTATTTGCTGAAGACATTCCCGAATGACATGTCACGTGACCACTTTTTTTTTAAAATCGGTTATTGTGTTGCATATCATTTGAAAGGCCTCAATTTGTACTTTAGGACTGTTTAATTTTAATAAATTTGGTACATTTACTTTTGTACCGATTTGGACAATTAATCTGATGTCAGTTTTTCTTTGTGTGAGTAAAACTTTTTTTTCTCTTATATCATTTCGTATAAAACATCAGTATCACGTGTAGTCGCTTAGAAGTTACGTGGGTAATAAGAAGGAGAGAACTCAGAAAAAAAAGAAAAAGTTATGGATCCCCTCCCCAAAAAGTCAGCATATAATCATCCAGAAACAGGTCAAGTATTAAGCAATAAAACTAAAAGAGTAGTCTTCCTCATGATAGTAGAAGTGAAGTGAGGTTATGGAGTAAAGAAAGAGTAGACTTGGCCACAAAGTAGACATCGCTACTTTGATGGGCTGACTTTTTTGGTATTAGGGGTCTAAAACTTGACCTCTTTTTCACGAAAAAAAGGTTTTTGCTGAGGATAATTTGTAGGAAAAATAATGATAATTTGTACACACAAACTGATGGTTTAATTTAAAACGATCTACAGTTGTCGATTGTTGTTCTTTCCCCTCTTTCGACTGTTTTCAATAATTTTAAATTAAAACACGAGCATGTTTTTATTTTAGTGTGTACTAGCTATCATTATGTTTGATTACCACGAAATATAGATTAATATAACTATTTTTTTGTACAACAAAAAGTTGCCTTTTTACCACTTATTACCATTTTACTAATGTTATTAATATCTAGTCAATTTAATAATTAAATAAAACATGATATTTGGATTAACAACTCTTAACATGCTTTGATAAAAAAAAAAAAATAATAATAAAAATAGACTGCCAATTAGTGTGGCACATAGCTTCCTCGCATCCTATCATGTACTATAACAATTATTGTGATATTACTTTATTGTTATATTGTTTATTTTGTAAAAACTATTAATAGTTTTAGCGATCTTTAACACTTCATAGCGGTGTCGCTGTTGGATTTACTAAAAAATAGTATTTGTAAAAAATGTTTGTCTCATTGAATAGATGAAGTTTGATTTTTTCCCCGACCTAAAATTCCAATTTTAAATTTAAAGTTCACGTTTACGCGAGCGTTGCTCGTGAAAGCTTGGACGGATAACGTTGTCCAACGAACTCGTCCTGGGTATTGGTAAAATGAACATGTCTACCAAATTTTATCAAAATCGGTCAACATTTACTCAAGTTATCGTCACACGTTTCATAATTCGCGGACACACAGACCGACAGACAGACACGAGACCAAAAATGATCCCTGATGTCTGAAACGAATTTCTATCTTGGAATTTTTGAAATCGGAGGCATAAAAGTTTTTCGTCGTCAAAAGTGAACACAATGCTTCCGTTACCTTCGGTAAGCTCGGAAGCAATAAAAAAAAAAAAAAAAAAAAAAAAAAAAAACATTTATGATAATAAGCGCTGAACAAAACTTGAATGTTGAATGTGAGATCGCTTTAATCTTGTAATTTATCATGACAATGGGTGAGTAAAACTCGAATAAGCGAGCGCTTTAATCTTGAGACTGATAATAAGCGCTGAATAAAACTTAAATTGGCGAACGCTATAATCTTGTGACTATGATAATAGGTACTACTATATATAACTCGTATAAAGCACTTGAATCTTGAGTCTGTGATAATAAGTGCTGAATTAAATTAGAATGTGAGATCGCTTTAATCTTATAACTATGGTAGTGGCTGAATAAAGCTCGAATATTAAAGCACTTAAATCTTGATATTGATAATAAGCTCTGAATAAAACTTAAATGTGCGAACGCTATAATCTCGTGACTATGATAATAAGTAAACGAGCCCTTTAATCATTAGACTGTTATAATAAACTGCTATAGCACTCTGAATGAACTTGAATTGTAAGTTATCGCACAATAAAACACTTGATGATTGTCTAGATCATATCGATTTCGTTGGCTCTAACTAGTAATAAGTAAAATGATAAGTTTATTTTTTACAGCCAATTAAAATGTTCAAAAGTGGACTATTAAAAATGTAAAAAAATAAAAAATAAAATATGTATAGCTAAATGCAAATTTTGATTGATGATAAAAAAAAATCCAGTTTAATCCTTTCTTTGTTTCATAAGTCATGTAAAGTTAATATAAAAATAATTTGTGATAAGGATTAGCTCCTCATTCAAGTGAGTCAAAGTAAGCGTTTTTTTTTAACCAATTGATTAATAGGAGGTTAAAAATAAAAAATAATTAATAAAACTAAAATAATTTTACTCTGCATGAGTGAGTTTCACAATCTTTTAGTCGTAAACGCAATAAAGATTATTATAAACTTGAGTATGTTTAAATGACATATTAAAAATATTTAAAGTAGATGTTTAGAAAGTAAATCTATTTATATATTTAATATAATATCTTAAGGTAATGTATGGAGTAATTATAACTAAAGGTTAGAAAAGAAGATTTATAAGTTTTAGGAAAAGGGTAGATTAAAATTGATTGTATTTATATAAACAAACAATAAGAGGGGGATGATTTATGTTTATATTGAAGAATAGAAACAGAATGGTTACTTTTGTAAAGAAGAGGTGTAGAGAGGTTATTCCATGATGATTAAGTTAATGCACGGCTAAGTAGACGGAGAGCGCGGGGATTCCGTGATACATGATGTCACTGCATGCTACCGAGGTACTAAGGGGGGCGGCATGACGGTGACAAGGTGGCTACGAAACTAGAGGAGGATCTACGGACGGGGGTGGCAGTGCTTCGGCAACCCGAGGAATCGATCATACTCGTCTGGTGCGCATGTCTGTCTGGGCAGGCAATGTTATCAGTGCGCGGACTCTTTGGAAAAACATGAGAACATCGCTCAAAGAGTGGTGGGGTAGTGATAAGAGTTGGCCACGCTACCCGACAACAGCTAACCTCAAGAAGGGGGGTGAGGATGAAAAGTCCATTGATGATGTTGTGGGGGTGTGCTGGAGGGTGGGTGGAGGGTGAGAGGTAGAAATGAACCGACTACCTTGGCTTCACCAAGACTCTCCTCAAACCAAAACCAACAACCTCGAGGCATTCTACCCCCCGACGTCCTTATATTATGTAAAGGAGGCAAACATTTCATTTTATAAAACCCTCTTTTCAACCCCTAAAAAGGAGGTAAACAATATCGCACAAGGGAATCTTATTTTTATTTTCTTTTAAACATGACTCAAGGGGTAAACAAGGTGATAAAACCCATCAACACATCTTTATTATGACTAAAGAATTACTTTCCTCCCTTAAGAATTTATGTAATAAAAAAAGATAAGGGTAAAAATAAATAGGATTTAATCATTTTTAAAATTCGTTAAGTGTCAAACAAAGAAAATAAAAGTTAGCAATCGTGAGTCTACCAAGACCTCGTAACTTTTGTTCAGCAGGCTCTACCAGCTAAGCTTTATATTCGTGATAAATTTGAAATCTCTAGACACTTTCAGTTTCCACTTCCAGCAAGACCATTATTATCTTAAGAAATAACGGCTTTGAAGATTAGTGGCACAGCTGTGCATTTTAGCTATAAATCAAGGGACTTACAGCAACTTAAAATGCACAGCTTAAAAATAACGATAAATAAAATACACAGGTGATGATTAAAAAAAAAAACAGGTGGTTTAATTTAAAATCAATTATTGTCTAATCACAAAATAAATTCAAATTACGATAAGACGATCGTTTCCGTTTTAGTCATTTGGCTATTTTCAATGACAATAATTATAAGTAGACAACAACTATAGATTATTTTAAGAAAACCACCTGTGTTATATTATCAAGTGTATTTTAATTATCATTGCATTGCCACAAAATATCGGTCAATACAACATTTTTTTCTTTTTATCCATAAAAATTTAAAAACAATCTTAACGCTAACACCTTACAAATCAGTTATTTCAATAGTATCAAGTATTTTCCTCCCTATTTGTTTCCTTTAAGATTTAAAATAGCTATTGATGACTGATAAATAAGATTTTTACTTTATAAGTATACAAGATAATGTGACATCGAATCAGTAATATCATGTTGCAAAAATAATTTATAAAAAAAATAGGACATGTATTATACAGAGGTTAGAACATAATACATAACGTAAACGTAGATTCATGGACCGATTCACGGCAGAAGAATTAATTCATTTGTATGTGTAATATTAATAAATGTGTATTATCTAGGCATAGATTTTCTCCTTTGATAATTATCAATTGGCATCTTATCCTTCAAAGAGCTTTAAAAGCATAAAGCTTGGTAAAGGTCTTTTAAGAGATATATTAGCAAACAATTCTGTTGTCATATTATGGGATCTAATGAATAAGGGAGAAGAATATAAATTAGATTCACAATTATTTCTTATAACTGGTCCCCCCATTTCTCCTGTTCTCTTGTATGCACTGGTGCTAGGATTTCCCTTATGTCGGTTGTACATTCTCGGCGAGACATCCGAGAGCTAGTAGTAGTAGTAGAGAGTACAGGGTAAGCTCTCGGTTGTGTCGCGGAGCTCCTCCTACTGAGTCTGTTTTTTGAGCCCGACTCAAAGGTTTTCAGTCTCGAGTCTCGGGACAGTTGCGAGTTGCGAGTGCGAAGTGCGTAGCTGTATACAGTACACTTTAGCGCTTAATTGCACACCGAGCAGTAGCAGCATTAACTTCCAAAGATCCATCTATGCTCGCCATTAATAACCTCGAACGAACCAGACAAGAGAGTAAATGGCTGCTCTCGAGCACAGGACTCGCTCGAGCTGGGTAGACGAGATTACTGGGACGAGAGTGTACAGCTGGTACACAATGCTATCGGCAAGTTCTTTAAGAGTCAGTGAACATGATAAAAACCATCAGAAATCAATAGGCAGTCCTTGTACATAATATAAATAAATTAGAACGGATTAATCAGACTGGAACGTGCAAGATAACTCTATTGTTATAAAAGGTCTACAATTTGGAGTTAAAATAAAACCTTATCAATACAGGTTATTTGAACAATCTCACCCGCACCAGGTAATCTTCCAATAAAAGTATGCTACATGCTTGAAGACTTAGCATACTTATATATTTGATCGTTAATACATGAAAATATAAAAGATTCTGTTAAACCAAAAATCTTTCAATGTGTTTTAAGAGTTTCTTTTTTCTCTTTAAAATCTATTATGCATAATTAGAAATAAAATTAACTTAAATACATCATCGTCAATGCTATACTTATACTAAATAAAATTCAATTTAAAACTAAACTAATAGTTTATACACAAAAAAATAACAATCTAGAAGTTGTACGAAAGAATTATCAAAATTTAAAAAACAAAATATCAATTAAATTATAGCACACGATACATTTACAAAGACTTGATTAACGTTATTAAATAAGTTTCTTAATTGAGAAGGAAAATTATTCAAAGATTTGACAGAGATCAATTCATAAAAAGCCGCGTAATATAAAACCTGTATAGTCGTGGAAATTAATGAAAACAGCCAACTGTTCTTACAACTCATATACAAACTACCAATACAACAAAAAGAAAATAATCTACAATGAATATATAGTAATTATAAATTATTATTAAAAAATAAAAATGATTATAAACGGTAATTATTAGATGCAGGTGTAAACAAATCAATGATGGCAAAACTCACAAATGAACGCCAAAAAGTATTGCCAACCTGAATGTAACAACTTTATTAGACTGACCATCCATTCTCTACTATTTAAAAAATTATTAATTCGGCAATGTTTCCTTTTCACCCTGGTTTTTGCATATTTATTTGTTCAGGTAAAGGTTAGAAAAGTCTTTATTCTCTCAAAACTAAACAGAAAGCATAATTTTTTCTCTCACGTGGAAATAAAAAAATTTTTTTTGGAGGTTTTAGACAAACTAAAAAAAGTTTGTTTTAGTAATATATGAATTAGTATATATATATATTAAATCAATTTTTAATTTAGTTTTAATCTGCTTAAATAGTAACTTATTTGAACGATAACGCATGGTGAGGAATTCTCACTTTTTCGATACCAAGTCAAAATAAAAAGATGCTCCCCTTATTTTTTACGTTCTTTTTGTTAATCGTTTAACTAAATAATAACAATATCTTCAAATATGTGCTTCACGCTTTTGTAGGATATTCAAGAATGTGCTCTACATTTGCCTTCTCCATTAATAAAAATTAATTCCATATATCAGTAGGTAAATATTAACTAATACAATTACTTTAAAATATTATTTTTATCTATAATTCTCACATTCACAAATATCTTAAATGTTATAATATAAAGCGGTAAGAGTTTTTGTTTAATTGTATATATGTAGAGGCTTTTCTTCAAATCGAATGGACCGATAAGAATAAAACTTTCACCAAGTAAGCCTTAGTTCGTCAGGATTGTCATATGAATCATCACGTGATACAAAAAAATGTTGAACAATAAATATAAAGAAAAGAGGTGATTGCTTTTCACACAAGTCGCTTTTCCCAGTGTTGCCAACAAAAAAAGAACATTGGTGTCCAGAGGCACAAACAGGGCCGCAGCTAGGGGGGGGCAGGGGGGGTCTTCTGCCCCGGGCGGCAAAATGTAGGGGGCGGCAAAATGATTACAGACTTTAAATTTATTTAACTAATTTAAGACCTGTAATATGACACAGTGATGTAGGTGTAGAGGGCGGCATGCGAGCTAGGCAGATGAGAGTGAGCGATATGAACGCAGTACTGTCAGTGAGTAGATGCCTTCTTAATTCCCTATTGCAAGGTCGGGTCACAGTGTAGTTTTCGCGTAGTCCGTCTCGACGATGCGCGCCCTATTCCTACGAACTAAACAGGGCCGGCGCGACCCTAGGGCGCTAGAGCCTGGAGGGGCGCCGCAAGATACTTGCCCACCAATAAGTCAATGTTTTTACATAGAAAGATAGATGAATAATTTAAATTAGGAGAGATCTCATTTAAAACTAATAATATAATTATTTTGAAAATAAATTATTATTGTTTATGGATCAATAGTCAAGTTAATATTAACATTTAAAACTGGGATTCCCATACTTACATGTTTACGTGGGATACAAACATTGAACTATTTTGTGTTTGTTTATTTGCATACCTTAATGGTTGTTCGTTTATATACTCAGTTGAGAGTGTATCCCCTAGTTCAGTTGCTGTATAGGACGTTGTGAAGGTGTTTCATAATGAATCAGGAAGAATTAATAGCATAGTATAGCGTTAAAGGTAAAACTTTTTTTTTAGTCTAAAAACCGATTTAGTTAATAAATGTTTTAAAAATTCTGCAGAAACAATTTTAAACAAACTGCTTTATTTTTAGCTGAAAAAGCTCTAAAAAAGGCCCAAAATTCACCATTTTGAACCTAATTTTCCAAAATTTTCCGGGGGAGGCCCCCCGGGTCCCCCTTTGGGTTAGGTTCATGTATGACAGAAGAGAGATTAGTAGGACTGGCATCTATTTTAAATGAACTGAACAGGAGTTTATTATTTAAAAATGGATTTTAATTTACTAGAGTTTAGTTGTTTCTTTTCGATGTCTCTGATGATTTAAGTCTCTTTTCCATTAAACATCAAAGAGCATCGAAAAAAAATAATCAAAACATTTGCAGCCGAAAAGTCAAATTTAACTTAATACACTTTTAGTTTTTGGAAGAATTGTTTTATGTATAATGTATAATATTTTCTGGTATATTAAAAAGATTTTACTTGAATTGTTTCGTTTCTCATTTTCAAATAAAACTTAGTTATCAACTTCAATCATGATTTTATATTTTATCTCAAATATTAATAAATATTTCAAGATTTTTCACAAGCTGACTTAGGAGTAGGAGTAATAGTTATTGGCGAATTGCTAGGATAAAGTGGTGGAAGGGGGCTGCAAAATTAGGGCTTGCCCCTCCTGGCAAAATATGTAATTCAAAATATGTAATTGTTTCGTTTCTCATTTTCAAATAAAACTTAGTTATCAACTTCAATCATGATTTTATATTTTATCTCAAATATTAATAAATATTTCAAGATTTTTCACAAGCTGACTTAGGAGTAGGAGTAATAGTTATTGGCGAATTGCTAGGATAAAGTGGTGGAAGGGGGCGGCAAAATTAGGGCTTGCCCCTCCTGGCAAAATTAGGGCTTGCCCCTCCTGGCAAAATATGTAGCTGCGGCCCTGGGCACAAACTAATAAAATGTTTGTTATAATGGGCACTACCAACACCTTTATAAAAGTTTCAAAAAGGCTAGTAACATATCCCTTTATTTATTTAAACTAATAAATATATTTTATTAACATTTAAAAGATCCATTCAGATTAATTATTAATATCTACGCTATCAGTTACTAGTGATTAGACTGATAATAATTAATCTTTAAAATATAAGTTTACCTGTGATCAGACTAATTATTATTATTTTCAACAATATCAGTTAACCAATGATTAGACTAATTAATACCTTTAAAGGTATAACGTAGCTATGTACTTAGAAAACCATGGATGCGCACGTGTAAAGCTAGTATAAAGATATAATCTTTTACTTCTTGCCTCAGTCTCATTTTGAAATCATTAGTAAAATTATTAAGAGAGCTTTTCTTAAATTATTGTTCACAAAAATTATCAACAATAGCCAAAAATATTATTTGTTGTGGAAAAGACTAATCACATAATTTATTAAAGAGTTTTACACATCGGAAGCGAGGAAACGTCTTATGAATTCATGTTATTTGAAATTATCTAATTTGTATGATGTATTGGAAGTTGAAAGTGAAGTATTAAATCTCGTATAAATAGAAAAACGCGAAAGAAACACATTGTTATGCAAATGGTTTGAAGTACCGAGAGATTTTAACATTAACCATATTTCCATTAAATAATTCAGCCATTAATTTTTTTACTAACTAGAATAAATATAAATAAATTTCTCCAAGTACGTATATTGAAAACATAATGGTATTTATTTTGATGCATTATTACTGACAAAGTTTATTGTTTTTCCAAGATTCTATTTGAATGTATAAATGAAAACAGTAATAATGATGCATACCATCTAAATAATAATGAAGTTGGAGGAGATAAGAATTTAGAGCTGTTGAAATAATGATGACACCGGTACCAAAAATGTTTCATTCCGTAAAGAGATACATTTCCCAAACTTTGCATAACAACTCTCGTAAAGCTGTCGACATTAATTATTTAAAATACCGAGAGGTAAAGAAAAGAAAAGGGAGGAAACATGTAAATAAATGAAAATGAAAGAGTTTAAGAAAGTTGGAGAGGGCTTACGGCTCAAGTTTATTGGAAAATAGAAGAAAATAAAGTGGAGGAGGGTTAACGGTTCAAGTTTATTGGGAAATGGAAGAAAAGAAAAGTTGGAAGGGGGGTCGTAAATGGGTTATGGAGGTTATAATGGCATGAGTGTGCGAATGAAACGTGCCAAGGTTATTTTGAGAAGTCGACAAACTTGAATCACTCCCGTGGCTGTTGTGTAAATAACGGGGTATTCATCTGGTGCAATAAACGAGAGATACAAACAGGTCGGTCACTAGCACACAACAAGTTCAAGCGTTTTCAACCACCGGAGTAACAATTCGGGTTTTCCGTGACACGTGACCATTAATTTTTAAGAGGTAAACGTAACATGAACGATAGATCGGAACTATATTGGAAGTTTGGAACCGAGATCCGGAGGCGGCGAACTGTAGACTGACCTCTAAACGTCCTCTGGTAAGGGCGACCTCGGGGGCCACGATTAGACCGTCCAATGAGAAGCGGGGTGAACCTCCTGGGGACCTGCGCATCCGAGACTTCTCAAATTGGACAAGGTCACGGGACAGCCTAGGACGGTGGCAGACCCCACCTGGCGTAACGAAAATATTTGAGTATTTCATTGTTAAAAACATATTGTGGGCATCTAAATGCTGCTTTCCAACCTTTGAAGCAGCTTTACAGAACATTTGGAGTCCAACTAACAGCGTAAAGACGCAGAACGCTTCTTTAGTAGGAAAATATAATGATAGTCGTAACAGACAGAAGAACAACTCTAAAAGTGGCAAATGCTGAAATTACAACGTTAGCTTTTAATTAACATTAAATTTAAATTTTAAATGTATTAAAAAGTTATTCTATTTTTTTATATGCGAATTTTAGCGAAATTTCACTTTTTGTTTTTTTACTAGCGAAAATTCCGTACCTTTAGTTATATTATATTATATGCATAAATAAAAAAATAAATATACTTAGTACAGTTTCTTTAATCACTTATCAAATAATATGAAGAATAAGGGAACTATATTATTTTACTAAAAAACACATTTTGTGTTCCACATTATTAAATATTCTTCATCAAATAATAAAATGGTAACCATATATTAGTAATATATATATACTAATTCATAAGAGACTAATTTTAGTAGTTTATAAAACTTTAGATTGGAACGAAATATATTTAAAAATTTTTTCTTTTACGTAAAAAAGAAAATATTCGAATACTATGAATTTGAATATGGTTATTATTAAGTAATAATTACACAAATAATTATTGAGCTGAGCGAAGCGAAGCTCTTATACTACACTTTGCATTTGTTCGAACGCATACACCTCCTGAACGACTGAACCGATCCGCACAAAATTCGGCACGATCACAGTGACCAATCACAGGAAGGTATAAATCTGAAATGGTCCAATTTGGTACATAGGGCTACAGGGTACAAAAGTTTTTAAGTTCACTTTTGTCATATTTTCAATTAAGAGGGGGTAAAATAGAAAAACCGGGGGGGGGGGGATTAGAAATAATACTATTTTGATCCGATTTCAGCTGTTTATAAATAAAAATGTCTATTGTTTAAGATTAAAATGCACGCTCAGCTCAATATTGCAAGCAGACACTGCATATCACACCTAGTTATTCACTACTGACCAGACATCTGCAAGAAATCATACCTCAGAGCAGGTGGCGCTACCCACAGGCTTTCCACTGATTACAAGATTTGACGAGGGAGGAATAAATTTCACTCGCGCGGAGGAAGATTATTAAATTTAGTACAACTGAATCAAACTCGTTTAATTATTAATTTAATTTCATCCTCTGAGGAACCGAAAATAGTACCTATATAGACATGCCCTAGAAATGAAAACGGACAACATAAAGGAAACCTTTGGAGAAAGAGCTGAAGGAAGAAGGAAGGATCAGGATAGAATTGAAGAACATGGCCCCAATATCTTTAAGTGGAAGTCCTTTGTTGATAAAATGCCAAGTAGGTTTCCAAATAAACCACGGGTTTATTTGAAATTCACCTGATCAATTTGGCCCTTTGAGTTTTGTACACCATTAAATTTATCCAGTTTTGCAGAACAGTTTAAAGGCTGATATGACTTAAAAATAAGAGAGATAAACTATCAGATATTCCAGGAAAGAATCTGAATGTTGTTAATGCTTAGAGAATTACAAGTTTGCAACCCAAACATTCCACTTCCTTCCTGGTTTTCAACATTTTTAGAATTAGAATAACTTCTAAATTATATAGATTCTAAGAAATTATTTACATCATTGTTAGACTATGTCTAGACATTATTTATTACTATATTATTCATAACTTTTTATTCAAAAATAAATTTATACATGTAAATATAGAGATTTTTAATACACTTTTTATTAGTCTATTTTAAGTTTTATTAGAGGTAAAGTCATATAGTATATATATTTATAGAACAACTAGTCAAAAAACCCGGCGTTGCCCGGTTGCTTACAAAAATCAATACATTGGAGAATAAAATTAAAATGAAAAAAAAAAAAAAAAAAAAAAATAGATTTATATAAAAAGACCCAGAATATTGGAAAATAAATAAATATTAAACTTTATTATTATATCGTAAGTAAATTACCATAGGAGTCATATAATAATGATATATTATTATAATAATTATTATCCTCTATATGTTGTATTGTAGTCCTAGTTGGCTCTGAGGAGTAAGTAGCCTTTCCAAAAATTTAAACGTCCTAGTAAGAATGATTTGAACTGGGCATAATCACCCTCGTTATTAATCCCCCCCCCCTTTGATTATACCCCTTGCCCTTAAGGGTCAAAATTCCTATTATTAATCATCCTTATATCGTATAAGGTACTATAATTTCTAAGTTTAAATGTTCTAATCTAAATGGTTCTTAAGATATATTCACTTAAAAAAATTACATCAAAATTTGCGCCACCTTGAATTAAAATACCGGATAAAAAATAAAATGGCTGCAGATGGTTTAAATCATCAAAGGAAGCATAATTTAAACTGTAGTTAATCTAACGTTTAAGTCTTGCAATATTTAAAGTTAAATAAAAGCGTGTAAAAAGAGGTTAGAACAAAGTTATAAATAAGTTTTTAATGTAACTTAAGAATTATTAAAAACAACAATGAAAGTCTATTACAAACAAACAATACTTTTGTTTACTCTTAGATTACATTTTTCCTTGGTTGACTCAGAATTAATTTAATTCTAATTATAACATTATTAGTATAACACTAATTAATACCTGTATAACAGTATTTTGAAATTATACACCTATCAATATAATATTGAGATATATAAAAATGTTTATAACAATAATAATGAAATACAATGGAAATTGGAAGTAATCATTTAGGTTTCATTTTTCTTTTTTATAAATTAATCTAACGTATTACAATAAATTTATAATTTGAATAAAATACTTAAATGAAATCGCAAAAATAAAATCTGATTAAACAAATAGGTAAAACGCCTATAGATGTCTTCTCCATTCTTAAGAAAAAGATGAACTAAAAGTACAAAATGAATAAATGTGACATAAAATGGCAAAAGATTTTGATATTTTTCAAATAAGACAAGTGGTTTGTGAAAAGGACAACGCAGGTGGGAGGTGGCAGGGTCATGTCCGCAGACGGCAATGCAAATCATCTGAGATAAAATCATTCGAGATATACTTTTTTGGAGTCCAAATCTGCCCAATAGTTTAAGACATCGTGCGTCAAATGTAGTCACAGACTAAGACGACAGACTATATAACCAAAGAAATAAATAACCTGAGAGGAAATTTACAGAGTTTACATGGGGAGCGTGGGGTAAGGTAGTTATCTCCAGGACCAGTAAAACTTGCGCTCTTTCTTGTGGCCACATGAAATATAGTAGGTATCTGTAATTCTATTGGTTGCTCATAAATTTTGAATAATATTCGTCATTAGTAAACAAAATCTAGATAGAACAACTAATTTTATATTAGATCAGCTGTAGCTTCCCACCTGTTATCACAAATCCCTATCTATGTTCCCTACAGCTATCACAAAGTATCAGAGTCAAGTAGATGGTAGCTAGGAAGAGGGCTACGTCTCTCTCCAAGCTATTCTAACTTAAGTTATGAGGAAGTATAGCTCTAAAAAGAGTATAGTTAACACACCCAATTGGTTTATATATTATTCTTAGTTATACATATTAATAGAGTTTACTTTAATATAGGACTATTGGGTTGTCCCTAGTCAAACATCAATTGCTTATAAAAAAGACGACTGGATAAGGACAGTTAAATAAAAATGAAATAATAACTGTAATGGGAAAGAGATAAGGTATATAATAGAGTAGTAGTTGTAAGACAGACAGGGTGGAGGGCGGAAGTTTGCAGAAGGTTAGCCTGGTAAAGAGGTCGATAAGCCAGAGGAAGGCTTGCTCTAGAACCAGAGCTTACCGTTTCCTAACTCCATGCTCTTTACCAAGAAGTGGAGGTTAGTGAACTCTACGGGTCACTGGACTTGTCAGCTTAATACTGCTCACTCAAACAAACAAATAGCAACTGTGCTGTATTTTAACCTCGTATCGAGACAACCGGAACCCCCAGTAGATAGACTTCTCTTCTACACTATCTTAAAACTTTCATCCAGCCGATATCATACCAACCACCAACCTACTTCAATAATTGTAAAATAAATTTTCAGTGATTTTTAAAAAGTAACATTTGACATTTAACAATAAAGTTTAATAGGAATAAAAAATAAATCAGTACCACAACCTCCAATAAGTTTTCTCATATACAAGTCAGACTAAATTGAAATCCAATAATAAATAATTTAATCTATTTATTAACACATTTGAAAGTGTTCGTTTACAGTAAGTTTTCGATTTTCACCAATATCTCGGAAACTAGACTTATTCCCGGAGAAACTATTTTTATGGTTACATTCTTCTTTACATGGATTACAAAACAGAATTTAAATAGAAAACATGTTAGAAGCTTATAATTTGCATGGCGCCCTGAGTTTTTAAGGTGTAGCTTTTCGCCTCGGTGTATTATTTTTCTGAACATGTATGCCAAACTTAATTGAAATTGGTCTAGTAGTTTAGGTTTCATGCGTCAGCACAGACTATATGCAGACGTTTTTTAAAAACAACATTTTTTGGACTCAAGGAACCTCAATACGTTTAAATCCATCAAAATCTGAAAATCGAATTATAGCACCTCTTTCCCTCTATATATATACTATGTATATAAGAAGGTAAAAGTCGTGATAAGATTTTTAACTATCACAAAAATTAAATGGTTAACTAATCATGTCAAGTAGGTATATTAAACATGAGAAAAAATCTAGGTTCCTTGATAAATGGTAAATGGTAAACAAATATGGTTCGAATCCCAGAGAGATGGGAGAAACGTTATACACAGATGATAACATCTAGTGTTACGTGGTCTATCACCCAATCATTAATAACCTAATGTTGTTGTTGATCGAGACATAAAAAAAGCATAGAAACGCACAAAGAATCTGTTAAACCAAAGTCCAAACACTGGCAAACCTAATTCAAATCCCTAAAAGGTGAGACCACTGATGAGGATGATGATGATGCTCAAATAAAGATATGTAAATTGCCCGGTTCTTAAAGCCCTGAATAAATTGATCTAATGCTGTGGGAATGAGGACAATAAAGTTATTCTGCGTTACCTTGGAGCCATCTTCGTGTTTACATAATGTGTTATCGTAAAAGTAGCATAAATGAACCAGTTCATTAAGTTTGCATACTCCATTATACTAAAAAACTTATTGCAGTCGCATTAAACGGATAAACTTATGATATTCGTTTATAATGACCAATTCTTCTTAATTGTGAATATTTATGTAATTGCATAATATATCTAAAAAAAATCTACATCGTAGAATGTGTTTATGCAAAAGTATATTAACATTCAATAAGGTATGTTTAAATTACGCAACCTTTTTATATTGAAAAAGTATTTATTAGTTAAGTGCGTTTATCTTTGTGTAAGTGTTAAAAGAAACGATTTAAAAATATGTATAGGTATTAATAAGTCCAATATTCATTGAATTTTAATTTTCCCAATATTCTTTTAGAAGAATCGCGAAGTAAAATAAGTTGTAAAAGAATGTATTACAAAACAGAATTTAAATGGACAACATGAAAATTTGAAAAATAGCATGGTCACAAGAATAATGTAAGAAAATGTAATCAATTTTCATTTTTTTAAATAAAATTAAATAAGAAAATTGCATTTCAATACTGCTAGATTCCCTAAGCTTATTTTTTAAGCGCAATTTAAAAAACAAAGAATTTTGAAATTATTTTTATTGCAAGATAATGCTATTTATAGGATTTAAACTTTTACCGATGGTAAACAAGCATTAGCTCTTAAAATATTAGCATTACAAAGTTCTGTTGTGACTTTATTTTTTTCAAATTGTTACATTGTTAAAGGTCATTGCGTGCCACGACCATTTACAACGGCATTTGCCTTAAATGCTCATATTTTAAGCATCTGTCCCGGTCAAAGGTCACAAGTCGAGTTATTTGCACGAAGACTTGGGAGCTTTGGATGAAGAATACTTTAGGATATAGCGGCTTTGTGTTTGTCGCTACGTGCTGCCCTCATTTCGATTAAAAAAAATTAAAAAATGTAACGGAATCATTTCACCTTCCTTGCATCGTATCTTTCTTTCCACTCATCTTTAAAGTTTATATACTTTCAAAGTTCGTATGCAGTAAATAACTACAAATAACACGTAGAGAGCAATTTACGTAAATATAAATTTATAGTTGAGAAAGGCACGAATAATCTTGACCCCAAGTAGCTTATGAAATATAACACACTAAATACATATACTAACAATAATGATTTTAATTTTAAATTTATGAACCAAAGCATTATAAATTATTGTAATACCTATGTTGAAGAAAATAAATGATTTTTTACAGTGACATAAAAATTACTAAATTAAGAAAGGGAGAAAAATGTGAGCCATTTAGCTTTTGTAAGTAGCACGAACCAACTAGTTTATTAGATTCGCGTAAGTTATACCTTCCTATATATTATTAAAAAAGTTATGTAAACAAACACAAAATTGCAAATTAATAATTCAATAATTATTATTTTTTTATAAGGTGGATAGAAAATATGGCGGTCATGTCGTAATACCGAATATTGTATTTATATATAGTTTAAGGTTGTAGTACTTGCTTATTCATACATTTGAACGATAATGTATTCATTCTGTAATAAATTAATATTGTCTTTAAATTCATAAGCTCGGTGTAATGCCCTACACCTTGACCTTCACCTGTGACACTGCTTGGGAGGGGCATAGTATCCCAAGCGGTGAATTACCTGGGTAGCTAAGCTAGTACTATATCATAATTAGATCACTGTTTAGTGAAGAATTTGACTATAGTATAGATTCACTTTAATGTAATAACAATGAGACTACGCCTATAAAATATGATCGAACAAACTCATATAACATTAAAACATCAATTGGAACAGAAGATAAAAATGTACCTAATCGCCGTGTATCGAAATAGGTCTCTAATGGGATGAATATTTTCCCCTAATAATTAATTTCTATGCTACAGCTTGTACTTATAAGAAGAATATAAATAAGCAATACATAAACATTAATTAAAGTTTGTTGCAATAGTTGTTGAGTCATCACAAAGGCCAGAAAGAGAACATAAACATAAGTAGGTAGATAATATACAACAGCTAATACATTTTGTTTCTTTATAATTTATTAGAAAATATTTACAATAGAAATAGAAATGAGAGAAAACTATGGAACTCTAAACTGAGTGACCAGTGAGTCCTAGCCATGAGTTCACCGTCATTTAAATGTCAAGGATAGTATGAAGCTATCTTCACAACCAGTGACAAATTTAATAAATGCAACCATACCCTTTAAAAATTTACATTATTTTGTATGTAAAATTAGCGTATCTGACTCTTCTTCCTTCTAAACCTAAACATTAACTTGTAACCTTCTTCACAAAGAAGGTTAGAGTTTCTGCTTCTTTGAATTTGATCACTAAGTAACTAAGGAATAACCTCTTCCTGTTGGTAGGAAATGAAGTGTGGCAGTGGGTCTTGTAGCCAGTGCAGAGAGGCGTGATAAATAAAGAAGGTTTAAGTAAGTCTTAAGTCTTACTGTCCTTTAATCCTTAAATAGTTAAACTAATCCAAACTTAAGACTGTAAGTAAATGTATAAGTGAATGACGTCGACATTTCAGTAACCAAGTTTTTGCCCAGTTTGTTTTGGTCCATTTTTTTATTTGTTGACTTTGATGCATAGTATCCCAAGCGGTGAATTATCTGGGTAGCAAAGCTAGCACTATATTATAATTAGATCACTGTTTAGTGAAGAAATGGCTATAAATTCACTTTGATTTGAACCCAAGAAAGTATAAATTTTGCTCTCTCAATGTCTCGTTCGGTAAAACAGACACAAAACAAGACAAGCAAGACGGAACTGTTAGTAATCTTCCCTGTTCCTTCTTACTTGGCTTAAGATTTAAAACTAAAAGGTAAATCGAAAGGAAAATCGGATCATATGAAGCTAGTGGTCTTACTGCACAAGTTATACTGAAAGTTCTTACTGAAGTAAGAACTGGAAGTTCTTAGCTGAAAGTCTTACTGAAAGTTGCTGATTGTTAAACACTAGCAAGTCTGCAGAAGAAGATATTTAAGAAAAATTGTCTGCCAACTTGGGTGTCACATAGCTTTCTCGCGTTATATTATTCGTCGAATAGTGACATGAGATTTAGATCTGTTACAAATCCCAGTGGGGTCACACTTATTTTTAAGCGATATTCAATTATTGCAGAATGTTAACATTAATATAGGATCATCTGTGGGCTACTTTCTAGGCAAACAATCCACATATTTCTTTAAAATCAGTTTAAGCGCATATTTAAAGTATAGGTGTTAATAAAAACAAATTTTGCACTCGAGGAAGAGAAAAGAATGGGCGCAGAAAGTATTTTTCCGTCTAAGAATTTTTAAATCTGGAGGCATTTCGTTCTTCAGAATGATCAAAATGCATCCTTTCCTTTAGCTCGGAAGCCACAACTTCATCGTCTTATTTTTATGTAAAATTAAAAAAGAAATTTGAGCGAAAAGATCATAACAAATTGCAACTCTCGGTAAAAAACTAAACATCTAAAAAAGCGCCTAAGGGTCTAAGTAATTAAAGATAAAAACTAGGTCGGAACTCAAAGAATAAAAAGAAGGTGAAATAAAGAAAGAAGCTTTTAAAATTAATCCTTCAGCATAAGATTTTAAGTCAAATGAAAGTGTTTCTGTCAAGACAGCATTATTGCCAAGGGTTGTTTCTCAAAAAAGCACTTTCCGAGAGGATAAAAATATACAAAAGTGATAAAGTAATCCTTTTAGTTTCATTTACACCTAACTACTCAAGAATTAAAAACTGCAAAGAACAATTTTAAAGAAAATATTGACTGTGAATTTGTTCGAATATCATATATTTAAATTCATGATTTTTGATTTTCCCATTCAAAGAATGGCATACCTATTGAAGTCTACAATTAGAAGCTAGAACGATTTTATAATGAAATTTCAAAAGACCACTTCATAGATATCACCTATTGGAAAAGAGACCTATTGTGTTATATCGATACTGAAGGGTAGGAATGCGGAAACGAGACGGTGACACATGTTTGACACCTTAAAAGGGAGAATATACCTCATGCAGGCAAATCTACCCTACACATTGCTTCTATATTTCATTTATATATGAGATTTAACTTTGATTAATGGAAAATCTAGTTAACTGTAAACTCGTATGAAAAGAAAAAATAATACAATTTTAGCTCTTATATAAAAACAATATATAATAACAAATAACAAATAATAACTTCGATTTAAAAACTCAAATTTCCCTACAAAAATTGGGAAAAATAAAAATAAAATTTATTTCAAGAAAAAAAAATCTAGCGACGACAATTATTAAACTTGGAAAATTGTGTTTATATCATCGTATTTTTTTACCCAAACGGAAAAATAATGCTGGAAAAATAGCGCTTATTCTCTCATATGAAACTTAATACATTTTAAACTTTACTTTATAAAGAACGTGCGATGAATGCGTCCCACATATAAATGTAACTGCTTTTTTATCCATCTACATTTTTAAAAATAATTATGAATGAAATCTGAAGAGTAAACTTGGTTATTAAATAACCATAACACGTTTAACACATGTTTAATACAGAAATGTTTTCTACAATCTTATCACTTAGTTTTACTTTTACTCGTATAATTAGTATTGGATAAGTTCCTCCAATAATCTGACTAAAATAACTTTACTGCACTATTACAAATAAAAAATACAATTTATATTATAAATATTATTTCACTGTTTCGTTGCTTGTAAATTGATTGCTTATAATATGTTAGTGGAGCAGTGGCGTACGCAGGGGGGGGCCCAAGGGGCCCTGGCCCCCCCCGAAATGATTACATACCTAAGACCCGCCATACACTAAAAACCAAAAAACACAGTAATGACAGATGCATTCGAATTGGCTGTAAATATTTTCCAAAAAAAAGAAATTAATTAAGTATTATCTTATGGTGTGTACACACTTAATCACCCCAAATCAGCTGGGCCCGGATTTGCCGATAGAATTAAATTCATTCAACACTATACCGGCCCGATTGTCGGCTGGGCCCGGATTTTGCCGATGGAATTAAATGTATTAAACACTATACCGGCCCGACTGTCGGCTGGGCCCGGATTTTACCGATGGAATTAAATTTATTAAACACTATAGCGGCCCGACTGTCGGATGGGCCCGGATTTGCCGATAGAATTAAATTCATTCAACACTATACCGGCCCGATCGTCGGCAGGGCCCGGATTTTGGCCGATGGAATTAAATTTATTAAACACTATACCGGCCCGACTGTCGGCAGGGCCCGGATTTTGCCGATGGAATTAAATTTATTAAACACTATACCGGCCCGACTGTCGGCTGGGCCCGGATTTTGGCCGATGGAATTAAATTTATTAAACACCATACCCCCGGGCCCGACTCTCGGCTGGGCCCGGATTTTTGTCGATGAAACTTAAACTATTAAACACTATAGCGGCCCGATTTTGGCTGGACCGAGATTTTTGCTGATGGAATTAGATTCATTGAATTAAATTAAGATACATGAAATAAATCGGCTCATTTGCCGACTAGGCCTTGATTTTTGCCAGTGGAACTAAAAATTAAACTTGATCGACCCTATTTCGGCTGGGCCCGATTTTTCGCCAATTGAATTCAATGATTTTTTTGTGGTTTTAGTCCAGTTCAATAGCATAGGTTAGGTCTAAGTGTTAAGCACATTAAATTAAATGAGGCCCGAGTCAACTCGAACTTTTGCCGATGGAATTAAATTAATTGAATTAAAATATGCACACTAGACTGGCTTAAACGGGAAAATGATGGTTGTGGATTTCAGTAGCAAATTTTTGTTTTGGACCAGGATTGTGTGTAGAACGCTACGTGGGTCCTCTTGTCTATGCGGCATTCCCCTCTTGCTGACTCAGGTCGGACTAGTGTTCGTCGACATGTAGTGGTAAACAGAGGCAATATAAATAAATCGGTTTTTCATTTTGTGAAAAAACTGATTCATATTACATAGTAATAGTAAATTTAAATCTAAAAACTCAAAAAGCGTTCAGAAAACATTTGATGTTAAATGTCCCATGTAATTACCCAGCGATTGAGCGAATGATTCTTTTGTTTTGCAATAGGTATTTAATTTTCTTAGAGAAGAATTCTCTTCTAGATAAAAATTTGAAATTCGTATGTGCTCCAAATCCACGTTTGCTTTTGCAGTGTGGATCACGTTTTGCTTCCGAGCTTACCAAAGGAAACGGAAGATATGTGACAGTTCTGAAGAACGAACAATTTTTGTGTCTCCGATTTCAAAAATTTCAAGACACAAATCTGTTCAACATCAGGGTACAGTTTGGGTCCCGTGTCCGCCTGTCCTTCAATTTTTGCGAACCAACATATCTTAAAAGCTATTCGTCCAATTTTATTGAAATTTTGATGGTAGGTCATAATTAGCCAGGTTATAACATTGCTGATCCCGTATAAGTTTCAATCTTCTGCACCTATTTATGTCTCTTCCACATTCGCACAGACATACATTTATTTACACCTATATCTCCATTAGTACTCATCTGATTTTTATGAAATTTTAATGGTTTGTTTAAAGTAGTAGTTTAGTAGTGGTTTGTTTAGATAACCCAAGAATAATTTCAACCGTCTGCGCTCTTAAAATATTGCTATATTGATACTTTATTCATGTAAAATGTACTTAATTTTCCCTCCTTTTTTAAATTAGTCAAAATTGGTTTGATTTTTACATGATTTAAAGTATCAATTTACCAAAATTTAAACAGCGCAGACAGTTAAAATTAATCTGTGAGCTTCTATCAGATAAGTTTTATAAAATCAGATGGATATTTTTGAAGATAAGGTGTAAATAAATGTATGTGTGTGCACATGTGGAAGAGAAATGGTGGCAGATGGAGAAATGTGGTGGAGGGAAATGGGACCAGAAGATTGGACCTTATATAGGACCAACAATGGACTTTTTATTTGCTAATTAACTGCCATCCGAATTTCATTAAAATCGAAAGAGTAGTTTTTAAGAATTGTTCCCCATGATTGAGCGAGAGACAGACTAACAGCCAGAAGGGATCAAAAATGTCTGATAACTGGAACAGATTTCTGTCTTGAAATTATTGGAATCGGAGACATAATCGTTCTTTAGAACGATCACATCACATAATGAGGTGTTACCTCATAGGATTTTAATTTAATTAAATATGAGGTTAGAAATTGAAATTAAAGTGTTGAAAAGGGGGAGAAATTACAATTATAATAAATTATGGGGTATGCTAAACCCGCATATAAGTTAAATTAGGTTGGGCCCCCCCCCGAAAATTTTTTCTGTGTACGCTACTGTAGTGGAGTTTATATTACAAATTTTAAAGCAATGCGCATGCACCTTAAACAGACCGCTGTAAACGTACTATAACAGACCGCTGTAAACGTACTATAAACAGACCGCTGCAGTGCGGGAAAAGGTTTGTTCCACCCCTACTTATGTTACCGTCATTTGCATCGTCTCGCGGATCGTTCGGGAATCGATTAGGACATTTTTTATGAGCATGTGGTAACAGTGTACAATAATAAAACATCGTCAGGTTGGAACGAGTTTATGACACTAAATTCGCACCATATTAATAAATAATTCAAGGAAACTGAACAGATAGGAATATAGGAAACCTTCCTATTGGATCTGTGTCGATTGACATAACAGCGCATGTCATACAAAACAGTACTCGAAATGCGATCGCTTGGACCGTACAGTAATCGGTTAGCAGGTTAGCCCTGTACTATGGGTTGGAACAGTTTGGAGGACAGTACGAGACACTGTCACAGTCACAAGTCAAGTTAGAAAATTTATTCATTGCGCATGCCCGTGACGATCCCGCCGACGGTACACGACTTAGTTGGACAAACCTAATGTAACTTTACTGCATCGCTGAATTCACATAACCTTGCGAAAAAGTTACGTTTTTTTAGGGTTTCGTTGGTAAAACCAAAGTACGGTATGTAAAATGTACATTAACAGCATTTTAAAGTCTTATGCAAATTACAACTCCATGCCATAATATCCTACTTAACACACTGATATAATGTAATGTATTATATTACTTGTTCTATATCAGGTATTTACAACAATTATAATGTACTAATATACAAATTATTATAATTAATTCGAATTAAAATATATCAAATGAAGATTAAACTAAGTATTAATAATATGTTACCTTTAGGATTAAATAAGAATAAGAAATAATTCTGGCAAAGGTTGGCATCTACTAATACTTCAATATAACTCACCTATAACAAATCAAAACAAACAATTCATTAAAAATAAATCAAGTTTATAATATGATATACTTAGAGATAAGATTTTGGTCACAATATAAACAATTTTTAACGTAGGTATCTGCAAAGTACACATTCATAGAAGTATACGTTTTTTTAGAATTAGTAGGAACTTGTCTATTTTTACTCGTAAATAGCTTATAAGGTTTAACAAAGAATGTTTAAAAAAAGACAAGTCATGCACCATGACTTAATGAGCGTATTTTCACAGAAATCTGTATATTATTGGCTTATGATAAGATTGGAAAATTTTGGTTTAGAATTTGGATGGGTGAAAAAAAAAATTGGTACACAGGGGTATGGGGTACAAAAGTCACAATAGTATATACCCTTCAAGATGCATGTCGTTGAAAAGCTCTTTAAGATTACAGTAATTGTTATTATGTACGCTTTTGTCATATTTTCATATAAGAGGGGGGTAAAATGGAAAAAACACGTTTTTATGCAATTTTTGACCCTAAATAATCAAAATTTGACCCCTAAATGGACTCCAAAAATTCTGGCCAACGAACGCATCCTTTCTTTTGAAATTATTGACATTATAAAATTTGTTTGGATTTTTTAAGTGCATCCTAGGGTGAGATATCGCCTGGAGTGACTCATACATATATACATACATACATACATACATACATAAAAAGTGTTAAATTTCAGGAATCGATTAAGATTGGTCTAAAACGGATTTCTATGGAGAAAATTTTCAAAAATTCGCATTACAAAAATATTGAAGCATTGCAATAGCTTAATTTTCTTCAAAAATTCGCTAAAAGGAGTGATCCACCAAAAAGCGGTTGCTGCCTTGAACCTTCGTAATGTCGAGGCACTGATATTTGACCTTATGACGCATCTTTCAATCATGACTAAAACGCAGATGATGTAAAATATCACATTAGTTACAGAAATCTTAATTTATTTAAACCAACTTTTTCACTCTTTGGCATAAACCTATAATCTGAAACTAAGTAGTTCTACGCAGAAAGATAATCTTTTTTCTTGTGTAAAATTAAAGGTGTAAGAATTTAAGATAAATAAAACAATTTATTTGATAAATGCTTTATACAAATAAATATAAATATATTCAAAGAGATATACTGCATAATACATGAGAAAGTAGAAACAGAAGTAAATAGAAGATTAGTAATTTCGATTTAGCGAGTATATTTTCCTAGGTGTCTGCATAGTTATAGAACGATGTAACCCTACGGCTGCTATCAACATCAACGGAATGATAGCTATCGCGGCTGATGAAGTGGGGAAAAACATTATGATAGGCCAAGCGTCGTAAGCATGCGCAGAAGTCTAGGAAAGAACAACTACCTAAGAGGACTATACATATATAAAGAACTACCTTCGTTGTAATCTTAACTATATAAGAGGATGCAATCCTTGAGTGAGCATGCACCAACTATAGCACTTTCAAGTTCCCCCCTTTTCTGTGGGAGATCTCTTCTCTGACTCACAATTTAGTAGGTAATTATCAAATATCATTCTCACAGGACTAGTTTGTTTACAAAACTTTTTTAATATACATAATAGATAGATAATTAAATTCTCTATTTCTTTATCCGTAAAATCGGCGCGGCGTCTTGTTGACGCGTATCCTCCCTTTTGGTCCTAATAATGGAAGCATCTCCAGGGAAGCTTATTCTTTGAGTTTAGGGATTAAAATGAATGATTCACAGTAGTCGAAGCGAAACCTAATCCAATCACAATGGGAAGATTTAAAACGTACTTTGTTACCAAACAAGAAAGCTTACGAAATATAAGGCTAAGGACTTATACAAATATATATATATGTATGTAATGGTTAGACGACACGAGGTTCGCGTGTCGGTTCATTAGCTGCATAAAACTTATAATGGACATACGCAACCGGATAGACGGCACTTCACTTAACCACCTACCCATTTGTATGGTGATGATGCATGTACAACATGTGTGCCCCTTGCCAGGGCCAAAAATTGAAAAACCTGAAACTCCTGTGCGAGAAGTGTAGTCGGTAGCAAAGAGCTACCGGGGAAACATTATATAAAAACAATACTTGCGAAATATGATAAGAAATACCAACCGGATTGTTAAGTCAGCTTTTACTCCCGACATTTTGTGGTTCTTACTCATAGTGAATAAAACTAAGAGAGCCAAAATTGACCAGTTTAAGAAATTATCACTACAGCTAATATTTAGCACAAGGAAACAATAAACTGATTAAGTTTTATTCAGCATAAATCATGAGTTATCAAAGTCAATCAATTAGATGAAAGCTATTACTTACAAAAGCAATGTTGTGGACTATAACTTTGGTCTAAAATTAAAATCAGTTCTATTGTAGATAAAGATAGTTATTTTTCATATCATTCTGAGAAATTATGTGCTCATAATTCTCAAGTACAGCTGTTTTTACCTCAAACAAATAAAACAATTATTCTTGTTGTCTAATAAATTTGTTGCTTCACTTTTTTTAAACAGAGGTCTACCTTACATAAAATATAAGCTATCTATGTTTGGAACTGAACGTAATACTGAGAAGGATCGTCTAAAAACGGTCGAGGAGTTTCTTAGGAATGCATATTTAGACAGAAGCCCTTAGTTCGTGATTCATCGGCTTTCTTCGGAATACATTGTGTCATTACGGATTTTGTCTTGTAGATTGCTTTGTCTTGCTTCGCTCTACTACGAACCAACTGTTTTCAATTTAAAAAAAAAAAAAAATCTAATAGACTTCAACGGAACTATTGGTATAATATACCAATAGTATAATATCTTTTTAAACAAACACATTATCGTGTTATTCTTAGTAATCAATCAAACTTATATAAATTTAATATTTCTCTTTCACTTTATTTCCGAGAAATTACGGTTTTTAAATCCTTTATATTAACTTAAATTTTATTTGTTTGTTTGTTTGTGGGTACTTGCCGTCAAAATCTTTGGAAAACAAATTATTAACCCTCTTCCAGTCATCCAATCAAGCTAAAACTTGGCACACACATACTCTGTACCATTCCAAAGATTCTTTCAAATTAATTAACAAAAAACAACAACAATAAACTAATCGATGTTATTATGGAGTTAAAAACTAAATGGAAGTTACCATTCGATACAAAAAATAATTTTTTTCTCTAGAAGTGAGAAAACATTAACATTCCACCTTAGTTTATAGGGAGGAATGATCCCATCACAGCCTAGTGAAAATGAGGGAAGAAATTAAAAATAAGGGAGGAAAGTAAGTACCCCATTAGCTTAAGTTAATAACACTGACGTTATTTTAAGAAATTATTGAAAGAAAAGTGAAAATAAGGGAAACAATTAAAAATAAGGGAGGAAAGTAAAAATGAGGGAGGAAAGTAAGTACCCCATTATCTTAAGTTAATAACATTGAGGTTATTTTAAGAAATTATAAAATAATCAATAAATAATTAAATAGTAAACAGTAGAGCCAACTTATTTTTCTATAAAAAAATCATTGTTGCACAAATTGCACATTTTAATTTTTACTTTCTCATATAAATAGACAAGTATTGTGATGGCGCGAAAATTCGATTTTGAGATTTACATGTTTTGAGGTCCCCTGAGTCCATAAAAATGGTTTTTAAAAAATGTGTCTGTGCAGACGCCTGGAGCCTAAACTAATGGGCCCATTTTGACGAAATTTGGCATACACCTTGAGAAAAATCATACCCCGATCCAAAAATAGGGACGCTACACCCAAAAACATTTAAAAAAAATTTTCTCAGAAAACGGTTCCGACGATTTTTAAAAAATTTCTAAAATGTAGTCCATTTAAATACGAATCGAACGATACAAGCCGTTTTCCTGCGAAAAATCTTAGATCTGAAAATAGTTTTAAACGCGGAGAGAGAGAGGCCGGGTTCTATTTCCCGCCAAGGAGAAGTTATTTTAATGATAAATTTCGATGAAATTGTCAATAATAATTAAATGTACCTACGACAACTAATAAATGGAAAAACTGGGCTAAGTAATAATGAACGTATCGCATATGAGAAAGTTTTTTTGAGTTGTCTCGGCCCGATTTTTTTCTTTTTTACTATAAGATGTTATAAATTTTTTTTGTTAAAATTAAAGGTATACAAATTTGTAAATTTAGTTACTATAGTTACTAGTTATTATTAATTCCTAAAGAAATATTTCAAATCGAAATCTTTGTTTTTATTTGTATTTTTTCTCTTCTAGAGGAAAAATCTGGTTCGTACCACAGAAGTAAAAATACATAGTACCCTCGCTATAATAATTATTAACTCCCTCGACTATGCCTCAGGATGAAACTTCATGGTTCCCTCGGCTACGCCTTAGGAACCAACAAAAGCGCTCAGAGTGTAATGACTTCGTTTTCTCCTTTGGTACGTAAATAAATATAAAAATTAATTTCAAATTTGATCCCCACTACCCTCAATTTTTATTCATGAAGTTAACTATAGTACATGATGTATACTTAGGAAACACAGAGAAGCTAACAAATGAAGTATGTAGCCAATTAGTGTAGCACATAACTTTCTCGCGTCTTATTATTGGACGAATGGTTACATGGAAATTAAAAGTGGGGTTGTTCGGACCTGTTTCGATCTCTACAGACTTATGTTTAAGCAATATTAAATTAGCGCACAATATTAAAATTAATATGGGACTATGGGACCATCAGTGGCCTACTTTTGAAAATTCCATCCAAGTACTTTTAAAGATATATATAGGTGGTTCGAAAAATGTTCACCGATAGACACACGAGTCTAAAAATGGTCTATGATAGAGTCTAGACATTTTGGTTGGAAACAAAAAAAAAAAATCATTCTTCATATTTATCATTAAGGAATTATACCTAATTAAAACGCTTCCTTTGGTAAGCTCGAAAGCAAAAAAGACTAAATTATTCAATAATGAATTTAGTAAAATTATTTAACATTATTGATAAAGACATAGATATTATTTAAATTATATATATATATATATATATATATATATATATATATATATATATATATATATATATATATATATATATATATATATATATATATATATATATATATTTGACACAGAAAATTATGGATTCTATTAGAACCATTTAAATAATCATAAGAAATAGCAGTCTTTAGAGCTATAGTTAATATTGAAGTTGAACTATGAGAACCACAGATACACGAACTGTTAAATGAAGGGAGGGATATAGATGAGGGTGGAAGTCAAAGGATTTCAAGTTATTTCCGGTCTACAGAATTGAACGAGACAGATGAAATGAAAAGGCTACATCACACCCGGTCTAGACTCACTATCCCATCCCACACTTAATCTTAAACGAAATATCCCTTCTTTGTCTCTGTATACACTGTTAAACTAAATCCTATATTCCTTGCAATCATTTAACTTCATATTTACCTACATAAATCAAATTGAATTCTAAACTGTGGTTCACAAATTTATATGGTGCGATAAATACTACATTTTCATTAAAAAAAATTGAGAACTAATATAGATACATTGTCTCCTCGCATCCTATTGCGTACGTCATTGATTTTAATGATTTTAACACGCCATTACTGTCTAATATATTTAATTGTTTCCCCTCTTTCTTTTAATATATAAAAATAGTTTTGATTTTTTACATGAATTAAAGTATCAATTAAGCAAAAGGTAAAGAGCACAAAATGTTGAAATTATTCTGGCGATATCTGCGGTCTACATACGACAAACCATCCAAATTTCATAAAAAGGAGATGAGTATTTTTGAAGATATAGGTGTAAGGGCGCATAAGGTTGAAACTTATATATATAAGGGACCAACAATGGGCTAATTATGACCTACTACAATACAAATTTCATTAAAATAGGACGTGTAGTTTTTAAGATATGTTGGTAAGCAAAAATTGAGCGACAGCAGTCACGGAACCAAAAATGTTCCTAGATGTCTGATAAGGAGGAATTTTTAAATCGGAGACATAAAATATTTTTTATCTACATTGTTGCAAAATATAAACATTGTATCTCTGTTTAGATGCGTATAAAGTGATTCTTTGCGTACTTGTATTCATTGGGCATGCGCGTCTCATAATTCTGAAGAATTCTTCACCTTAACGCACGATTAGCGAGTTGGTTTACATTTAACAAAACTAATTTGCTGTTTATTTAATAAAAGTAACAGTTTATATCGAGTTTTTTTGTGAAAATCAATGAGTGATTTAAGTGATTATGACGGATATGAGGAGAATAATACACCTCCTGAAATAATTAATTCGGCACAAAATACAACTAATGAATTAATGTCCTCTTTTAAAAAAGAGAAATACGAACTTACATCCAGGAATTTTATTATTTTTTCTGTATTTATTTATTAAAAACTTAACAATCGTAGATAAAGTACGGTACGCAACTCGTGCGAAAACGGCATTTTGCATTGCTTGTGTGGTTTTACTACCCACGCTGTCGCTCGGGTGCAAACCACACTAGCATGCAAAATGCTACTTTCCGTACTAGACGCGTAATTTACTATTATTTTTAGAACTATCACATAGCTTCCGTTACCCACCGTATGCTCGGAAGCAAAAGTAGATTATAATTCATGATAATAATTAGATGAAATTTAATGGTAGGATTATTGCACATTGGTGTAATTTGTAAATAATGGGGGTTTGGCAGTGAATTATTACATGTTTAAAATATTCTACTGTATTACACCTATAACAATTTTAAAATGTCGACATTTGTTCTTTGTCTTATAGAAAATAAATAAATATGGCTTATTCCGCAAAAAATCTTTTGGAGAAGACCGCGTCAGAAGTTTTTGCGAATCCCGACATTTCGAACCTACAACAGAAATCATTTTTAGGAGTTGTCCATCATGATCATGAGTCAGTTGTTCATGACTCATCATGGCCATCATAGGTAACTACTCCTTTCAGATTGATCTCTTGTATTGGGTTCGAATCGTCGGGATACACAAAATCTCTGACGCGGTTTCCTCCCGAAACCTACGCTATACAACTTTTTTCTAATATTTAATACATATTACATTTCTTTCATGTATCCGAATTTAGAAAAATCAACACAGAACTACGTTTCAGGCATTAGGGAATATTTTTGGTCTCGTGTCTGTCCGACCGTCATCATTTTAGCGAACCACCATTTTAATTGCCGGTTACTATTACTATTACTCTCAACCACCTGCGCCCATTGCTCCCATCCGCTGGTGTTTGTAGCAGTTATTGTATATAGTTATTACTTTTGGTTGGAATTAGGGGTGAATTTTAGAGAATCTTCAGAGTCTCTTAACTGACAGAATGATACCCCTCATTTCAATTCACTTTACCACAATAGTTATTAATTCTTTCAATTATTGATTTACAAAACGTGATTAAACTGTTAAATGCTCAAACGGAAGAATTTTTTACCCACTGAAACATCCTTCAAAAATGTCACTGTATAAAATCCTTCTCTGTCCCTTGACAATGAATACCGGATTAGGTGCACTTCTTTTGACTTCTGTAGCAGTACAATTAATAGCTCTTCTTCGAGAAGAGACTACAGTATAAATGATGTTTCCTCCGTCCATGGCGTTACCGAAGCAACTGAAACATGAATCGGAAGTTTAAAACAGCTTTAGCTTTTTTATCGGAAGCTGAACAAGCGGATCGGATCGAACGGCGCTAGCCACTCGGCTCCAGCCGAGCGACTTTAGTCGTTTCAGTCACCACATTGACACGCCACCTTTAACCCACACTTTCTGTATAAGCTACAAGAGTATTTTTAGATGCGATATATGTTTTTCATAAGACACATCGTCGGGGTTTACCTTTAGTTCAAATAATAATGTCATAAAATTAACGATAAAGTTTCAATACAACAACTTTCTCAGAAGAAAATTATAAGAAAGCTAAATAAGTAATACCGATAATGGAGAAAAGAATAAATAAGTTGTATAAAAAAAATTAATATCGATACATATTTTTTATACTAGGTAATATAATTTATTTATACAGGGATTATTCTATATTCTATTGGTTAACTTTAATAGTAGGATGTGAATAACCGTTGATTTTGTATAAAAGTTTTACTTATTCGTTTAATTTTCGTTGAGGAAATTTCGAAGAAGCTTATCGATTCTGCGTCACACTCAGAATCCTTTATCAAATAAACCCGACTCTAACAGCCGTTACGTAAACTTAATTAACTCCAGCTTCGAAGTAAAATAAAAAACTATTCAAATGAAACCTAGATTGTATTCACTTACATTCCTATATTTAAAAAAAAAATTGCCAAAAATAAAAAATCACTCTAGACAACTCAAAGAATTTATTTTCAGAAACGCATTGTTTAACGCGAATGTTGTGCTGATTGTGACGGAACCAAGAATAGCTGAATACGCACGCTTCAAACATAACTTTAAAAAAACAGAGGGAAGTTCCCTTCATTTAGATGGAATTGATTTACATCGGTAAGCCAGCAATTACCTTACCTATAGAATATTTTCTTTCGCCAGATGTTAGCCACTTTATTTCCACTTCTGGCCCAATGTTATTTGTTAACGAATGCATTGCGCAGGAAGTTTAATTTACGACGTGCACAGTTCAACATAAATAGACCGGGCTGTGTTGTGAAGAGGAGATTGCGGATCCCCGCACAGGCTTCAGGGAGATAATAGCTACGAGGTCCAGGTCTGTTAGCCAAGTCTGCAAGTAAACAGAGAGTACGAGCTCGTAGTCTCAGCGGGAGAACACTGGAACTCAGCCAATCAGGTCAAACTAACACTAACCTCTCGACCAATAGCGACCGACTTCAAATACAGCCCACGGCCTCTTTATATAATATTTTCTTGCATAACACTCACTTTTTTAATGTTTCAAAATGGCTGAGAAAAGAAAAGAAAAAACTAAAAAACTGGACAACTTCCGCTACATATGAGGGTATTTTTATAAATGGAATATCCGGTTAAGGAAAAGTGAATCAATAGCTGTCAAGAAACCATTTAAATATAAAATACAGAATCTGAGCTTGCACCACAGTAATATTTAGAATCAGCCGTATAACACTAATAGTTTACTAAATGCTATAAGTTAAATTCCTTAAAAACATTTTAAGTAAAAATAAAAATCTTACTAGTGATGCGGTGCGTAAAAAATAAATGTTTGCTCTTAAATCGGCCATATTTGTTTTAAATAATATGGCTACCAGGAAAAATGTTGCGGGGAAAAACTTCAATCGTCTTAATCTACATGAAAAGATCTTTAAAATGGTATGTGACACGCTAAATAACCATTAACTTTTTTTGAAAACGCTCATTTTGGCCATATTTGTTTTCAAAATGCCGGCAAAGAATTGAAATTTTGAAGCAATAGTTACATAACGTTTTCTCCTCTTCAAGACCTTTAACACCATATATACAACAGGTCATGCTAACTAAATACTTCTGGTTTAGTCGTCCGTCATATTGACCGCCGTCTTGAAAATAATAACTGTGGAAGTTCCAATAAACTATACAGTTATCCCAAATTATGAGATGCGCCTGTGTGCCGAATTTCGTTCAAATCGATCAATTCTTACGTCAGTGAAGGATTTCTGCACATAAATCAATAAGATGAGAAAGCATAGAGCGTATCACCACCTGTTAGGTTTCACTTACCTTCATCACACGTTTCTTCTGAAATTAATTGATAACACTCATCTCAAAAACTTTTTTCCCCATTTGAAAGGATTGGGTATTTTATTACCAACAGCAAATAGAGTATTTTTATTCGTGAAATAACAATAAAAAATCAACAGCAAGCAAGAACAAAGAAGAAGTAGTTGTTTATTTACAACGCCTTTTAGTGCGCGCCAATAGCAATTTGAATCGGAGACGAGAATAGCCTAAGGCCTAAAAATTCCGGTACACTATCACACACTCCAAAAACCTGCGTGCTCAAACAGTTGCAAGCTTTCACTCTTCCTCCATTCGTACAACAATACGTACCCAACTCAACCCCCACGTACGCCCCCAACTCCCCCATACGTATGCCAAGAAAATGGTTGTCCACCTGAATCATTCATAAGAGTATACGCATATTGCTTTGCTCAACATGAACTCCTACCTCTCTAACAGAGACGCATAAATAGGATGTCTTTTCTTCTTTCAAGTTCTAATCAATCCCATAGATAAAAATTTTAGTTGAAGTCAGCCTAATCAGTGGCGTAACTAAGAAATCCGGCGCCCCCTCGCAGCTTTTGAAAATGCGCCTCCTATAGCTAACAAAATTACCCCCCCCCCCCCCTACTTCTTTTTGTAAAAATAATTTATTTTGCAAACAGATTATTATTTTCTATTTTTTTAAATGCTCGTGTACAGTACTATTACAGTAATTATTTTATTTTTATTCCTTAATAAAAGAAGTAAAATTATAATATAAATATGATGAAAACAAATCAACAACCTTGTTCCTTGCTTGAAGACTTGAACTGGAATATCTTATTCACATATAGATGCAAATAAAGCCACTGAATACCTAATTAAGAAACTAAAATACAATATACAACTATGCACGTCTATCTGCCAATTAATTAATGTGGCACATAGCTTCCTCGCGTCTTATTTTGTATTCTTTGATGATTTTAGGCTTTTAAAACTTATTATTGTTGAATTTATTTCATTTTCCCCCCTATTGATTTTAAATTAATCAAAATTGTTTTGATTAATTAAACATGAAATAAAGTAGCAATTTAGCAAAATTTAATTAGTGCTAACGGTTGAAAAAAGTGTTTGCTACTGCTACTGGAGGAGGAGGAAGATGACGATATTTTAGTTATTAACAATTAGACGTGACGGGGCTCCTCTAGAGTCCTGACGGCTATATTATGATACTCTGAAAAATGCACTCACCTTTTCAAATGAATTCTTCACCAAAATAATTTAATTTTACGCACAAAATAACTGAACGTAGAATAAGAAATAAAAAATTGCAGAGCTTTCTAGCAAAAGGAAAGTTAAAGTTCACAGCAAATGACACAACCACCCCGCACGAGAGCTATAACTGAACAGAACTGAGCTTGATAAATGTGATTAATAGATAACAATTCTTAAATTAAGGGAAGGTTAGAAAAGATAAAAACTCTAAAGGGAGGTAAAATTAGCTTGGTAAGAAAAGAGTTAGAAACTAAATATAAAGAGGTTGTGATAGGGAAGAAGAAATAAGGGCGGGTTAAGAAAGAAAGAGAAATACATATTGTATAGCAAAGCCAAGCGGTAGAGAAAGAGATGGAAGTATAACTTGTTAAAGTTTGGAACAGATTTTCTTATCTAGTACAGCTAAAACCGGATTAGATAAGATAACTTTTAGTTGTAATATACACTTTGATCTCCTGCCAGTCGAAAATAAAGAAGGGAGTCCGATATACTTACCCATATTATTATAGGTATAGTGAGACTTAACTAGAAAACAAAACTGAGCAATACGCTCTAAACCATAACATCTCATATCATTCTCACCCTGTTTAAATTCTATTATTTGTTTATCTCTCATTTATTTCTATCTCCCAAAAATAATTTTATTAAAATAATTCCGCCCACGTAGAGTTTCTATTAATTTTTATTATTAAATATAAATATTATTGTTTATTCATTTTTCGGCGCCCCCTAGAGCAGGCGCCCCCCCGCGCCGCGGGGTTGGCGGGGGCGCTATTTACGCCACTGAGCCTAATCATAAAAATAATTGAATGGATTTTAACTAGCCTGTAGCCTGTCAGCTAATGTGGCACACAGCTCCCTTGCGTCCTTTTAGACGAATGGTCACATAACTATAATAATAAGGATGGGTGTTTAGACCTGTTTCCTCGCCCGGAGGGAGGTCAAATTAGGTATAAGTATAGGCTAGTTTCAACAAACCATCAAAATGTGTTCGAAATAGAATGAGTACTTTTAAAGATACATGTTTGCGCGCACGCAGAAGTAAAAACAATAGAAACAGAATATGGGACCAACAATGGACTAATTATGACCTACCATTTTAATTTTATTTACCATCCAAATGTTATTTAAATTTGAAGTTTAAAATGTTGAACCATAGACAAATTGTGCCACATAGCTTCCTCGCGTATTTTAATGAATCCTATGTTTTTATGACCCCCTTTTTATTAATTTTCCCTGTTTTTTGCTGCCGAGTTTACCAAAGGTATCGAAATTGTTTAATGCCTCCGACTTTCCAAGACAGAAATCCGTTTCCGACATCAGGAAACATTTTTGGTCTCGTGTCTGATTGTCTGTCACTTAACATTTTTGCGAACCAACTTATGTACATTAAAAACAACTAGTATGATTTTGGCCCATTGTTGGTACCGAATATTTTGTTATCCTCTTGAGCCCATTGGTTTCCTCTTCCACAGGCGCACATGTTTTTATTAACACTTATATCTTAAAAAGTGATTTTTTTTTTAGAAATTTGGATAGTTTCTTCAAAGAAGCCCACAGATGGTTCCATATTAATTTGATCCGTCTGCGCACATTAAATATTTCTAACTTGATAGATATAATAATACATATCCAAGTAAAAAAAAAACAGACTATTTTGACAGATTTAACATAAAAGGAGGGGAAATAATAAATACATTACACAATAAAAGGAAGTTAAAGCAAAACAAAAGTTAAGTTCGCAATAAGACCCCAGGAAGCTACTTGTATGTGCAACACTAATTGGCAGACTAGGATAAATAAATGTATTTTTGTGCGCACGTGGAAAAGAAACTTATGTGCGCAGAAAATTAAATCTTATTTGGGACCAAAAGCGGGCTAATTATAACCTACCACACAAATTTCATTAAAATTGGCAGGGAGTTTTAAAGATAGGTTAGTTCGCAAAAAATTGTGACAGTACGAAAGACAAACATGGGACCAAAACTTTTACCTGCTGAACGATCACAAAGCTTTGTTTCCCTTTTGAGTGGCATGCAAGGGTCCAAGCCAAAGGTTTTTCTAAGATTTAAAACTTCGAAATTTCATCATGAAGAATTAATAATTATTGAACAATTTTCCAAACCCACATTATTTTGTTCATTAATGGACCTAAATTATCTCTATTTTCCCAATGGATTAAGGATGGGTGGAGTGGAGATACAATTTTCGTTGAAATATATTATGAATACGGAACGTATCGATTTTCGCACAAATGCAAAGGACATAAGGGAAATAAAATTTATTTTAAAGAACCAATAACCAACGCATGTATATACATTAGCTACGAGCAACAACTAAATTCCTCTTACCCCCTCTCCAATAACATATTATTAAATTATTAAATTTGTTAATAATATAACAATAAATAAAAGAGTGCTTCCTTTTTGAAGCGTCTAATTATAGTACTAATACATTTTCATTTACGAGCTTATAATTATAAAGAACAAATCCATAATCTATTTTATATCATTGAATTCAAAAATGGACAGATATCATTTTCAGACATTAAACGGATATTTTTGGTCTCGTGTCTGTCTTTGCAAACAATCCTTAAAACTACTATATGATTTTGATGAAATTTGTATGGTAGGTCTAATAAGTCCATTGTTGGTGCTATCTTAATTTAATTGCGTCCATTGCTTCCTTCCGCATGCGCACTAATTTTATTTAATTAACAAAAGTACTCATCCAGTTTTAAAGATATTCGGATTGTTAGTAGAAAGTATCAAACAGAGTGCACACATTTAATTTAGAATAAAAATAAATTTGACCTTCTGGGAATCGAAACAGATCTATTTTACTTTCTCATAAAAGAGAAAGTATTGCGATAGCGCGAATATTCGATTTTAAGATTTTGATGGATGTTTTTGGTCATTGGTCAACACGTTTTGGGTCATTTGAGTCCAAAAAAGTGGTTTTTTAAAAAATGTCTGTACATCGTCTGTGCAGACGCGTGGAGCCTAAAAAATCATACCCCAAGGCAAAATCTAGAAATTAATTTTAGATCCAAATTTGGGAGCGCTTCCCTCCAAAAACTCTGAAAAAACGTAAAAAAAAATATTTCTTGAAAACGGTTCCGCCGAATTCCTTCGTTGTGTTTAATAATAAATGAGAGATTAGCGTACCTGAATACTTAGTCCACTCGTCTGAAACTCCTCTTTTAACAGAGGGTTAGACATATTTTGAAAAAGATAACTTATAAAATAAAAAAACTTTCTAATATATGGAGTATAATAATGTACAAAAAGGTTGTAGCCAAACGAATATAATATATGACCTGACATTTGACTAAAAAGCTAAGTCCTAACACCATGATACCCTGTTCGAATCACAGATAGGGCAAGACATGTTTTACATTGATAGTCACATCGCGATGATGTGTAAAACGACTGACCAATTAATGCTAGAATGACAATTTTTTTAATCGGGACTTGAAAGAAAGAGAAAACCTAACTATAATATAAGCTATTTTAAAATGACATAATTTTATGTAGTTCAACTTAAATAAGTACACATTTTCACAAAACAGTTAGATGTTGTTCTCTTATAAGTACTTATCAGAATAAAAATATAATTCAGCCACTTAAAATAAATTATCGAGATCTGTTTGTACTTGCGAAATTTCCAATTCTCTGAAAACATTGCTTAATAGAGATACTGCACGCAGGGTTTTACACAGAGTATTATTGTTTTTGCAAGATATTTCTTATGAAATAATCGTTTGCTATTTCATTGTAAAAAGCCATTAGTTTCTTTGTAAAAGTCTAAACGTAACATAAACGGTCACAAACAAAACAACTATACGGACAAACCATACGTTCTGTTATGGTCTGGTTATTTTAGCCGAAACGGCAAAAATTTCGAGACCTGTCTGGCGACCCTATGTTGAAGTAGGGAGGCCGCTAGGTAGGGTGGGTCGAATTTAACTTTTTTTAAAAATTCTGAACTACGATGGGCTAAAAAGTTGACCGTTGGTATGAAAACACCAGGCAAAAAAATTGGGCACATTTGAACAACCCCTAGGTGGAGCACACCAGCCCTGAAATTTTGATATTTGGGGTAATCCTTAAAAATAGTGATTTTTGTGAGTTTCATGCTTTTTAAGTGTTTTAATGCTACACTGTTGACTTAAAATTCATTTTAACAGGTTGTGCACATATATTACAATAAAAAAATTAACATAAATAAATTATGGGGGGGGGGAGATTTCCATTTTTTTTAAATTTACTTCAAATTTTTAAGCTCTTTTTAGTTTTTTGATGACTTAAAATATATTAAATTAATATTATAATATTAATATTATATTTGCTGCTCTAAAATAAATTATGGGGGGGGGGGGGGGGTTCTATTTTCTTATATTTACGTCAAAATTTTAAGCTATTTTTAGTCTTAGATGACAGAATATAAGATTTAATATAAACATATTTGTAGCTCTCAGCTATTTGAAGCAACTGCAAAAAATTAAGGGGGGGGGGGGAGTTTTCTAATCCTGTATCAGTTTGCTGCAGATTATGAAATTAAGTTAGTTACATGAAAGTCAGGTTGTAAATATCTGGTTTTAAATATGGTACCTTATACTTCCTTCCGTGCTTATAATTTATATTACTGTGTTTAAAGTGTTTTATAATTTTGATTTTAAGACAAGTTTAACGGAAAATAACCGTGGCAGATAAAAAAGATAAGGGATTAATTAGCTCTTGTGGTGCAAAATATAAGAAAGTGCCCTTAAACGAACAGGAGTTTTTTATAGATCAAAGAACAGTTAGGAGAACGATGATAGGCTCCATTGACAAAAAAAATCTAGTGCATTGATTAAAAAAGCCGAAAGGTTTGCCAATGTTTTGCTCCATCTTTCACAGAATAGTTTTCTTGAATATTAAACCAGGAAGGAGCATAAACTCGTTGAATAAATGTTACTATTGTTATAAGTTCTTTAGATGGTTCATCACAAGTAACATTAAAACGAAGGACACAATTAGCAGTTGTTAGCCATCTTTTGTGTGCCATTTTTCCAGGATTTCTGTTGGCTAATTCTGGGGAACAGAAACCATCAAATACATCCAGACATATTTCTAATAAATATTTTTGGACCGTGCTTAAATCACTGATATATAAATTCGACGTAATTGTAGTAGGGATGTCTTCAAATTCTACAATTGGTAAACTTTCACATGTTTCTACAGCCTTTCCTATTGCTCCTTCAAAAAATCTAGGTCCTTTTGTTTTACCATCTATGTGCTGAAATAGATGTCTTAAAGGCAGTTCATTGCCACAGAGCAGGCATATAGACCATAGAAGAGGTGTTTCAAATTTACACTCTAACTGTATAATTATAACGCCCTTCTAATATTATGGTTTCTTCTTCCGTTTTTTGAAGACTCAATTCTTTGCTCTGCGAAGATTTATCTATTACGTTGGTTTGACTAGTACTTGGTATTAATCCTGAATCAAAAAGTGAGGTCGAAGCAATCATTGCTGCTGCTCTATTAGAAATGTGCGTTCGCTGAGCTATTTCGGCTACAGTAGTGATCGGTAACCTCATCTCAGATGAAACATGTTTCAGTGATTTCTCTTTTGTTTAACACTTTAAAATCTGTAATATAAATTATTAGCATGGAAGGAAGTATAAGGTACCATATTTAAAACCAGATATTTACAACCTGACTTGTTTCATGTAACTAACTTAATTTCATAATCTGCAGCAAACTGATACAGAATTAGAAACCCCCCCCCTTAATTTTTTGCAGTTGCTTGAAATAGCTGAGAGTTACAAATATTTGTATATTAAATCTTATATTCTGTCATCTAAGACTAAAAATAGCTTAAAATTTTGATGTAAATATAAGAAAATAGAAAACACCCCCCCTCCCCATAATTTATTTTAGAGCAGAAAATATAATATTAATATTAGAATATTAATTTAATACATTTTAAGTCATCAAAAAACTAAAAAGAGCTTAAAAATTTGAAGTAAATTTAAAAAAAAAAATTGAAATCTCCCCCCCCCCATAATTTATTTTTATGATTTTTTTTATTGTAATATATGTGCACAACCTGTTAAAATGAATTTTAAGTCAACAGTGTAGCATTAAAACACTTAAAACGTAAGGAAATCACAAAAATCACTTTTTTTAAGGATTACCCCAAATATCAAAACTTCAGGGCTGGTGTGCTCCACCTAGGGGTTGTTCAAATGAGCCCAATTTTTTTTCCTGGTGTTTTCATACCAACGGTCAACTTTTTAGCCCATCGTAGTTCAGAATTTTAAAAAAAAGTTAAATTCGACCCACCCTACCGCTAGGCCTGCCGGCGACCGTTCCGGATGAAAATGTCCGATTTTCCATACGTTTTCTGCCAAACCTAAAGCAAAACGTAAAGTGTTGGATGACAGACGCCCAATAAGTTTCCGGTTTACACACTTCCCATGCGCAAATCAAACAAAATCGTCAATGCAGGGGAACAACTGAGGTTAGGTGTGGGTAGTCTGAGTTGCCGCATTGACAGACAGTAGTGACAGAATATTGTAGATACGCCATCAGTTTTGGCTTGTCCGATGTACCTATATGGGCCTAAGAGAGGGCAAGCGACTTTAGATTTAGTAAAGGATTGGCAGAAGATTAATAGAATTATTTAGAATAGTATACGAAGATGGATATTGCTAAACAACAGATATATCCTTATTTAGATTTAAATTACTTTTGATTTTTATTTGCATTATCTAGTCTTAATCGTAGCTCATTTGTTTTGTCTTACACATTTTACTTTCAAGACTAATTGTTAGAGATATTTCTCTTTCTTTTATTTTCAAGAGTGCCTCTCCTGTGGCTTTGCTGTAAGAGGAATCTGTACTTTTTGTAATGTCAAATAAATAAAATAAATATCCGGCGAGTGATATATGTATTTCCACGATGTCGGCAACCCCCGGCAATATTGAGTACATAAGGATTCAATATTTAATAATGTGATGTTGCAAATAGAGCTGTGTAAACAGGTATAAAAAGAAGCCCGTGTGAACTTATTCACTAGAAGATGAAGACCTACATGTGTCCATTCTACAGACTGCAACCTACAACACTTGGAACAGGTTTTCCAGGTCACTTGAAAACTTTCTTGCGGCTTCCTCCCATTGTCCTCTAAGTCTATAGAGACTCGACCAGAAGCATCTTCTTGCCCACTTTTAAGGAAAAGGATATTACTGACAAGAACTCTTTCAACAACGGAGACATCCTTTCAAACTCCTTACAACAAATGCAAACAACTACCTGGAAAGATATGAACAACAAGTGGACAAAGACTTAACTGAACAAGGGTGATACCAGCTGCAAAGAACACCATTAACTTGACCAATAAAATTAAATAGCCAAAACCATTCCAAATTAAGCAATCAATAGCATTGAACTACTTTCTCTACTTGCACTCTATAGAAGGATGGAAGACACACTTTTTAAAAAGAGGGAAAAAAACTACCAGAAGCAGGTCAAATTAAAATTACACGGATAAAACGAAAAACTTAGTCATTGGACAAAATTTAACCATGGATAGGTTTTTAGGCTGAGGGACAGAAAACATTTCCGTCACGCAAAAAACGACATGAAAAATGTGACGTTCTTAAATATAAGTCTAGGAAGTTAGGATAGAACAAGAGATAGCTCGGTTTACATTATTCACTTTTTAGTTCTATATTTCGGCAATAGAAGTGCTGAAGTATTTAATATAGTACCAGGAAGTTAGGAGGTAACATGAGATAGCTCGGTTTTCACTTTGTATAGTACTATATTTTGCAAATAGGCGCACTGTGGCAACCGGCTTTAACAGAATTAAGTAGGATTCAGAGAATGACCGAGTGCACATAAGTTTGCATCAATTTTGCACCTTAGGTGTTATTAATAATAAGTTAAATTTCACAAAATCCAGGTAATAAATTATATATAAAATAAATAAATAAGAAATACATTAAATTTATTTAAATAAACTTAATTTCACGAATACATGTATTGTACTATCGTATTAAACAATTAATGCATTTATTTACCTTGAAGATAGATCTATTTTGCACCTTAGGTGTTATTCATTGTAAGTTAAATTTCACAAAATCCAGGTAATAGATATAGATTGTACATTAAATTTATTCAAATAAACTTAATTTCACGAATACATGCATTTGTACTATGGTATTAAACAATTAATACATTTATTTACCTTGAAGAAGGAAATACATTTTTACTTCTGCTCAGTTTCTATTTAATTCACAGTCGATAGCCACATGGTAATTAATTAATATATGTATCAATTAGTAACTTCGCTAGCTTCACGAATGAGTTACGAGTTACTCAAAAACTAGTGATTTCTCGCAGTAAGCGTAATGCAAGCACTGAATTATTAACTTTTTAACCCTGATCTGTGGCAGATAAGTCGAATGAAATCATTTTAACAAATTGTAAATCAAATATTGTTACTGTCAACACACAAATTTAAATTGTTTACCATCTCCTTTTCTTAGTCTTAATAATATTTATAAATATATTAGAAAATATATTTGAATGCTCATATATTGATCTGAAACATTGAAGTTTCCCTACTGTTCCAGCTATTAATGGCTTCCCATTTCTTCCCGTCTAAATAGGTTAACAATAAATTTTAATCACTCCTAGTATTAAAACTGTACACTGTTAATAAGAACACCTTTTTAAAAAAGTATATATATAAATTTAAAAGAAAATACCTTACAACTTGTAGAAGGTCTCTGTTATAAGTTTGAATAATTGAATATTGATTGTATTGAAGTGAGGTGAATTTGAGTTGTTTGATGTGACGACACCAAGGCTAGTGTTTCCATAGTAGGTCGAAAGAGCAACAGCCAATGATAGAGGCTCAAGGACGGGCTCACTCACCCCAAGGACAAATTCAACGACAAAAACACAGCGCATTGCTTAGATAACAACCAAGAACCAACTCGGAGACGCATATTCACTTCTATATAACCTCACCCTAGCAGTAACAACCAGTACAACAACGTACTGCGCCTCCTCCACAATGCCCAATACTAATCGTACATAATCGTCAATTCTCAATCCATAACCTCACTGATAAACTAAAACCAACCAACTCAGTAGCGCAACTGACGAGGAGGACCTGAGCCTGCCAAAGGGCTTTTACAACTACATATATATGTAATGGATGGCACAGTGTTAGTGTGTCGCTCCATCAGCTGTACAAACCTTACAATTATTGGCATACTCAACCATTTCACATAAGCAGCAACCCATTTATATAGTGATGCTGGGTAAACACCGAGCGAGGGACCTGGTCCGGGTAAGGAACCCATATCTGTGGTCACCCATTCAACTTGTCACCACGCCCGATTCAGTTTAACTTTAGATAGGAGAGCCAACTGCTCTCCTATAAGAGCTACCAAGGCCCCCTCCTTAGATACAGATATGTGTACTTCTTAATAACAAGTATCATAATAATAGTAACAGATATGTGTGGGTTCTTAACTAAACAGTGAGTTTGGCGAAGGCTATGAAGAAAGAAAGGGTGAAGATCAGTAAATTTAAAGTTTAAGAAAGAGAAAATAATAGTGAAGGGGAGGAAGAGGCAGGTATAGGAAAAAATGAGCTAAGAAATGTGGATCTAGAAAAGAATAGTAAAGAAATGGAAAACAGAATGATTTCACAGGATAATATGAAAAGGAAATGAAGAGGAATTAAAGAGGGAAAAAATTCACTATTTCTTTGCCTCTCTTAATTCTTTTTGTCCGCAGAGGAAACAACAAGAAAAGATGATGAGGGAGGAATTTATGAAATGAAAATTAGGGAGGAATTAATGAAAAGAAAATTAGGGAGGAATTTATGAAAAGAAAATTAGGGAGGAATTTATGAAAAGAAAATTAGGGAGGAATTTATGAAAATAAAATTAGGGAGGAATTTATGAAAATAAAATTAGGGAGGAATTTATGAAAAGAAATTGAGGGAGTAATTTATGAAAAGAAAATGAGGGAGGAATCAATGAAAAGAAAATAAGGGAGCTATTTAAGAAAAGAAAATGAGGGAGGAATTTATAAAAAGAAAATGAGGAAACACAGGCAGAGAAAGAGTGAGACTACAGGGGAAAATGTAAGGGTAAAAAGATATGGACAAAAGAATTATTGCACAGGAAATTATGAAAATAAAGTGAAGAAGAATTAAGAGAGAAAAAGAAATTATGAAAAGAGAGAATTGGGAAAGTGTCCGTAGAGGCAATTATGAAAAGAAACTGCAGGAGGAATTAATGAAAATGAAACAAGGAAGTTAATTATGAAAAGCGATTAATTAAATTAATCGGTAATTATGAAGAAGAGTGAAGTAAGAGAGAAGGTGTAAAGAAATAGAGCCAAGGAAGAATAAGGAAAATGATTATGAAATAAAATAAAGCAGTGAAGATAAACATTTCTATATTTTATTATAAAGAGACTACCAACACACAAAAACGGGTCGATCTCTTTACACATCTATTGGATGATATGTATTAGCAGAGTATAACATGTCTCATCTAACCGGGAACGGAACGAGACATTCATGTAGGAGTTATACGCTAACAGTCTCGTAATAGGGAGCTTTCGCTAGCCGTAAACCATCCCAGAGTCAAACTACCATCCTTAGGAGCGATCCCCTAACAGTCTGTGTGAATGGAGTTTTAGTGCGTTGACAGCGCGGGAAAGTCGAAAAAATGAGGTGGGGAGCCAATTCAGGATTTTAAGATCCTGAGTTCTCATTGGCTTAGTAATACAGTATACAGAGTAATGCACTTAAAACTATTGAAAACCACATTTTTGAACACATGGAATTAAAACAAACGTTATTACATTTATATAATATGTGCCGTTAAGCCTGCCGTAACGGGCTTAATTATATTTAGAAAAAAGTAAAATTAAGTAAATTAATTTAGAGAAGTTATTATATCTTTTTGAAGATCAACAAATCAAAACAAACATTTATTTTTATTGGAATAAATGTGGATGCCTTAGCTTACCAATAACAAATCATTCCGAGGTAAGTCGTCGTCACCGACACTACTCGATTGATAAATGATTTAAAGATAATGGTATTCTATACATACCTAAGAAAAATTGGTCCAAAACACCGATTTGTAAGAAATCAAAAGTACTCACCTGTAACATAGATATAATTTAAAATTAGTCACATAGTCGAACATACATAATAATTAAACGTCAGCCAATTAGTGTGACACGTGGCTTCCTCGCATCCTATCGCGTGCTTTATTGATGTTTTGGTTTTACTTACTATTATTGGGTAATTAATTTAATTTTCCCCCTTTTTGTTTTCGTGCTATGTGATCGATCTTTAGAACTAAAACTTTTTAGGTCTCCAATTTCAAAAATTCCAAGACAGAAATCTGTCTCAGACATCAGGGAACATTTTTGGTCCCGTGTCTGTCTGTCGGTCTGTAGCTCAATTTTTGCGAACCAACATATCTTAAAAACTACTCTGTCCTATTTTATTGAATACTAGCTGGGTACCCGTGCTTCGCTACGGAGTGTTATTATAATTAGATAAGTTTATAAACAACCATAATGAAACATATAAATTATTTTACTATGCAAGAATATCTAGATTCTATCTCTCCCACCTATTTCTATACCCCCTCCTCTTCTCTTTGATAAGCTAATTACATATATCCTAAATTCGCCCCCCCCCCCCCTAAATTAAAATATGACTAAACTGTACATAAAAACTATTACTGTACTCTTAAAGAGCTTTTGCATCATGAAGGGTATTCATTACATTGACCCCGTATTCATTACTTATACCATAAATCTGTGTACCAAACTTAAATTTCGAAAATTCATGTAGGCTGTAATTTTCCCCTTGCTTTGAAGGACAAGTGGGCAAATTTTTATTGACATCGAACTAAAACTGTAGATTTCTATAAAGAACATACTCACACATACGTTGATTTTTATATATAGCTATAAATTTCCATTTTACCCCCTCCTAAATAAAATTGTACATAACAACAATTACTGTACTCTTAAAAAGCTTTTCAACGATATGCATCATGAAGGGTATCCATTACTTTGACATTTGTACCCCGTTCCTCTGTGTACCAAAATTTTAATTTCGGAAAATGATGTAGGCAGTGACCTTCACCTTGTTTGGAAGAAAAAGAGTGTAAATATTCATCAAATTGGGATAAAACTGTAGATTTGTATAAAAGACATTCTCTTATATAGATACTCTTCTTTCTATATATAGATATAGTAATATTTTCCATTTTACCCCCCTCCTAAATGAAAATATGACAAAACTATACATAACAACAATTACTGTACCCTTAAAGAGCTTTTCAACGATATGCATCACGAAGGGTTTTCATTATTTTGCTCCCGTATTCATTACTTGTACCCCGTACCCCTGTGTACCAAAATTGAAATTTCGAAAATTCATGTAGACCTTGATTTACCCCTTGCTTTGAAGGTCAAGTGTGCAAATTTTCATCGAGATCGGACTAAAACTGTAGATTTGTACAAAGAACAAATAAGATATAGCTATATTTTTCTATTTTACCCCCCTCCTAAATGAAAATATGACAAAAGTGTACATAACAACAATTACTGTACCCTTAAAGAGCTTTTCAACGATATGCATCATGAAGGGTATTCATTACTTTGACCCCGTATTTATTACTTGTACCCCGTACCCCTGTGTACCAAAATTGAAATTTCGAAAATTCATGTAGACCTTGATTGTTTCCTTGCTTTGAAGGTCAAGTGTGCAAATTTTCATCGAGATCGGACTAAAACTGTAGATTTGTATAAAGAACACACACACACACACACACACACACACATACGTTGACTTTTATATATATAGATTGGATGGTAGGTCATAATTAGCCCATTGTTCGTCCCATGTAAAACTCAAATGACTTTTATGAAATTTTGAGGGCTTGTTGAAAGTAGCTTGGAGATAGCCCCAGATTAATTTCAACCGTCTAAACTTTTTAATTTTTGACAGATTGATACTTTATTCATGTGAAAAATAAAAACAATTTTGACAGGTTTAAATAACGGGTAGGAAATGAATCATTAAAATAGGACGCGAGGAAGCTAAGTGCCACACGAATTGGCAGACTATGTATTTTTAAATTGTAAAAATTGCTTTGATTCATTACATGAATAAAAGTATCAATTTAGCAATATTTAATGTGATATGGATATGACAGCTTAAATTAATATGGGACCATCTGTGGGTAACTTTCAACTAACAATCAAAATGTCTTAAACATCCTATGAGTACTTACTATTAATGATAAAGGTGTTATTAAAGAAAAAGTTCGAACGCATGTGGAAGAGACACTAATGTGCGCAGAAGATTGAAATTATTAAGGGAACAAACTGGGCTAATTATGAATATTTTTTCGCAAAAATGTTTAACACACCGACAGACATTCACGAAACTAAAAATGTTCCCTGATATCAGAAACGGATTATTGTCTTGGAAATTTTTTGATTCGGAGATAAAAAAAATCGTACTTTAAAACGATCAAAATGCTTCCCGTTGCCGTCGGTAAGATCGAAAGATACAGGGTGTCACAGAATAACCATTCCTAATTTTCAGATATGATAGAGGGCACTTAAATATACATATTTTATTAATAAACTTGTGTCCGGACATTTCTCGGTTTCGAGATAAACTATAAATGTTTAACAACAATCTCAATTACAACAGAAAAGAGTAGTGAATTGATGAAACTATAAAAGTTTTATACAAATAAGATAATTACTTTTGAAGATATGGGTGTAAATAAATGTATATATAAATATGTAGTGAAGGGAAACAAATGGGCGCAGAGCAGAAAATTAAAACCACCAACAATGGGTTAATTGTGGCCTACCATCCAAATTTCATTAAAATCGGACGAGTAGTTTTAAAGATAATTTGGTTCGCAAAAATTGAGCGACAGACAGATAGACCGACAGACTGACAGACAGACTCGGAACCAAAAATGTTCCCTGATGTCTGCAACGTATTTCTGTTTTTTTTTTTTAAATCGGAGACAAAATATTTTTGTTATTCAGATCGAGCACATATATATGCTTCCGTTACCTTTGGTAAGCTTGGAACCAAAATAAATATAGTAATAAGAATAATTGTGACAAAGGTTTATTTATTACTATGTGTGCAATTTTATACGCAAATCTTAATTTTATATCAAATATCTCCGTATTTAAAAAAATAATATGCAATAAGTAGTTTAAATCATTCATTAATAAATTTAAAAAAAACGACAGTATGAATTCTTCTAATTTAGCAAGAGAATATATTTCTACGACGGAGCTGTAAATTTTTTTTTTTTTTTTTTTTTTTTGGATGTTCAAAATGAATTGCTAAATAAGCTCTTACACCCATTAACTTATAAATTGCTTCATGAATAATAAAAGCAGATCAATAATTCGTATTAAATTGATTTTTAAGTTCAATAACATTCTTACAGAAAAAAACTGAATAAACAGTTGGATTATACATTACTATTTTCTTGTTAAAAAAAAATCTTTAGTTGTGTTCAAAGAGAGCAAGAGATAAAAATAAAATGATTTGCAAAAAGTCGAGGAGAAGAAAATAAGAAATGCAGATGTATAGTGTGCGTAATAAATTAGAACAAGTGCAGCGCGTCTGCCGGCCACAAACATAAATTACTGCGAGTCAGTGACGTAGATCGGGGGAGAGTTGTGCGTAACGTCCGAGAGAGGACGTCTCAAAGATGTCGGACACAACTGGCCTCAGTTCAACGTGGCTCAGGGTCCGGTGATTCACAGTCAAGCTATGCCCACGTTCTTAACTTAGACACAACCCCGGATGAACCTAGGGCTAGATCTAGTAGCCATTACATTAGTGGCTACACTGGAAACCTAGTCAAACTCCTCTCTGTGTTATTATTATAACTAAAGACCTCGAGACCTGCCATTAATAATAATATTTAAAACATTTGTATTCATCGTACCTTTTATTATGAAGGAAATTAAAATTAGCGACACATTTTGTCTTCAAAAGATTCAAAATTAATTTCTTTGGATAAATTTGAAATTTGGGATTAACAAAAATCCCTGAAAGTAGTCACCTCTGCAATATTAATATGTTCTTGAATATCCGATAATGTTGTAAATGTAATAAACCAATTGTATAATGCTCAACGTATATAATGCAATTTATTAATTAAAGTGAGAGGTTGAAGAGCCTTATTAAGTCATTAATTACATATAACATCATTTTCTAGTTAAATATTAATAGATTAAATGTGTTCTATCGCATTACAAACAATGTTATAACGCTATTATTATCAAGAATACTGAAAACAAATTAATTAGATTAATTCTGAGAAACCAAGATTATCTATTTAAGAGTAATTCAGAATGAGAAGACCAGGGAATTTCCGTCAGAAACCGAAACCCCTTTTCTACAGCTGCAGATTATTTCCCACTTATAAGTGATACCCATCAGTATAAAAGCGATTTATACTGATGGCGGTTTTGCTTTTAAAAAACAAGTCGCCCTTGAAGAAGAGGCGCCCGAAGTTTGTGAAACTTCTAACTGGCAGGTATTTAAGATAGAAGAAATGCCTAGTGAAAGAAGATTTTATAGTAACCTTGAGACAACATTTGTATGAAAGTGTGAAAAATTTAAAATGTTTTAAAAATAGTCTGTCCAATTAGTGTGGCACATAACTTCCTTATGACCTATTTTGTATACTTTAATATTAATTTTATGCTATTACAACCAATAATTATTGTCAAAATGATTAAATTTCACCCGTTTTTTAAATCTGTCAAAATTGTTTTGTATTTTTACATTAATTAAAGCTCAGAGTAAGGAAGGGGTAGAGGGAACAATACTATAGAATCGGGGTCTGAAAAAGTGGTTCATTATGCGACACCCCTATACTAAACCTCCCAAGCGGCAGTTTGGTGAAACAGTATCGACATATCGATAAAAACTCGTAATTTATCTGATGTCAGCTGATAAGGATAAGAATAATGTGATATTTTCTTACGACATTTAATATTTTAATACAGTTTTCTTATAAGTAAATACATTTGTACTTTAATGTTTGTTGTTAACCGAATTAATTATCTAAAGGCAGTTACGTTGTAGATAACATGTAATAGTTCCTAGATAACCCAAAAGCAATCTTATATAAAACAAAATCGTCTTCTAAAGCAATCATATCAGATTTTTCTTTTACATATTTGACATTTCGATAATAAAACAATTAAACAAAGCACAAGATGAGGTTAAAGGTTTTGTTGACAAGCGTCCGTGGGCACGGAAGGACAAGGAATAGACCAATAAGACAAGGACCAGTGACCACGTGATCGTGCTGTTGTCACTTTAGTTCGGATTGAGCTCGCTTGAGAGGTTAGTATATGGGTGTCACATAATGAACCACTTTTCAAATCGCATTGCTCCCTCTACCCCTTCCTTACTCTGAGAATTAAAGTATCAATTTAGCAAAATTTAAAAAGCGCAGACGGTTGAAATTATTAATCTTGGGCTATCTGAGGGCTAATTTCAACAAACCGTCCAAATTTAATCAAAAACAGATGGGTAGTTTTAAAGATATAGTCTTACACGCATGTGGAAGAGAAACAAATGAGCGCAGAAGGTTGAAACTATGGGCAAATTATGACCTACTATCCAAATGTCTTTAAAATAGGACGAATAGTTTTTAAGATTTGTAGGTTCACAAAAATTGAGCGACAGACAGACCGACACGGAAACAAAAATGTTCGTTTTTCAGAACGATCACCTACTTTCGGTAAGCTCGGAAGCAAAATAATACTGCAAATAACAAGAAGTAAGTTGAGAAGATATGCCAATAAGTATAAGTAAGTGCCATCACACCGTGCAGTTAATTGGTAATCATAGATTAAATTTGAAACAGAACTAAACATCTTATGAGGGTCCGAGTTCCGAGTAAGTTTGATAGATGGAAATATAGGAGCAGGCCTAAATTATTCAGATGACTGGTTATTGAATTATGGAGCAATGAACTAGAAAACGTATCATATCATAATGGAGGGACTGAAGACGTAGTAAGAGTCTGTTATGGTTTCAATAGAAACACGGCTTAGACTTTTAGAGCATAGGTTCCTAAACTTATTTACAGTTTCCTCAAGAAAAAAGATTGCCATCGACAGAGTACTTCTAGTATGGCAACATGTAAGCCATTGGGCTTACAAGTTGCTATTATATTTATGAACATATTATGTACAAGTACCTAGTAATTTTGGGCTCTCTAATTCATATCCATTGAGATATGAATCAGAGAGCCCAAAATACTGGGTTCTTGTTCTGATATGTTCATAAATATATATAATGGCGATGGGAAAAAATCATAAAATATGTTGTTTGCGCTTTTTTTAAGTACCGATTATTAATAAAACAATAACAGATTTTCGAAGTTTTCTAGAAAGCTATATTTCCGCGATGATACTTAATTATTATAAACATCAGTCTGCCAAACTCGAACAAAATTCATTTACAATGAAAATAATGATGGTACTGAATTAAAAACCAATAATATCTAATTTAATTAATTTATATATAGACATACTAGCTGGATACCCGTGCTTCGCAACGGATAATTGTACAGGAAAGATACGTTTATTGTTCTATTAAAAAATAAATAAATAATGTGGCGTCGAAATTACGACCATCGTTATTTTGAAAGATTATCGTTGCGCCATATGATGTCATTTTGGAAGCAAGAATTGAATGTTCGTATTTTTCGCGGAAACAATTTTTGAATCGGCAGTATTCCCTAATTTAATGATGCAGGTGGTGCATGGAATTCTGGTGAAACAACTCTTCCGGCAGCCTAACATATTCCAGGAATTTAATTTTGAAATTTTAATACATGACAAAATTGACATACCTTATTCATATCTCCAATAGCTATTTTTAATGTGTTGAGTAACTACTCACTATATTCACTAGTCTCTGGATCGTATTCCAATACAAGGCGGTGAAATGATGCTGCTATTATTGCCCGTCGTACTTGCAATGGCTGTCGATCTGATGAATCTGAGATGAATGCCTCTGTTACAATTAGTGAAACGTTGACGTGCCTGTCTGTGTAGTAATCTTTCTGCTTCTAAACGTTGTTTGCTGTGCTCTCCACTTTGTTGTAAATGTGAACGTACATTTAAATTCCAAATAGTTTCATTCTCTTGCGAATGTTGTTCCTCCGTTCTTTTTTGCTGTCGCGTTTGCTCATTTAGAGCATGTCTTGATCGTCGACCGATTACCCGCCCTCTTCTTGGCTTTTCATTTAATTAACCATAAATAGCTATTTCAATGTCAAATTATTGCTTACTGGGAAATATTTAATTATGCATTACTTTGAATTTTTTTACCAAGTACCTCTGTTTACCCAACTTCGAACACCTCAACACCTCTAAACCTTACGCTGTACCTAACGAATTGATGCGAAATGGGCTCTTTCGGATAAGTGGTTCAAAAACTTAAGAACATTTACGAACGTAAACGGAAATTTTATACATACATAAAGAAATACTTTTTTAAGGTTTCATAGATCATCCTCGAAACCCATATGCCGAAGGTGATGTGTCTGTCTGTCCGTCGTACTTTGTTTCATATCCCCCAAACCTTTCACGCTAGTCGTGAAAATTTGGCGTAACTTTGTGGCCCACACATAGGAAAAATATTGAGAAGCGAATAAGGAAAAATATAACGCCAGATTTAAACGAATTCGACTCAGCAGTTGAGATCCCACGCGTCAGCACAGATATTACAGATATTAGACGTGTTTTTTTTTTTTGTTTTTTTAAACAGCCTTTTTTGGACATCGGGACCTTAAAACGTGTAAATCCATAAAAATTTATAGCAGGAATTTTTGCGCCATCCCAATAATTTCTTGTTTTGCAATATGTATATAAGAAAGTAAAAAATGAATTAACTGTTCTTTAGTATTACTAAATAATAATGTCAAATAATCAATAGCCTGACCTTTTTACTGGTCTTATATTACTTTGCTTTGTAAGTTTCATCGCACATTTCCGTTTCCCCAATTTTGAACCACTTCCCGTGATTCAATCTTCCCCAAATTTTGCACATAGAAACAACTATGGTAAAGAATACAGAAACCAAAAAAAAAAAAAAAAAAATATTAAAAATAAAAATGGCTTATTTGCTTTTCAAGTTTTATCGCACACCCATTAACCCAATTTTGAACCACTTATCGTCATTCAATCTTCCCCAAATTTTGCACATAGATACAACTAAGGTAAAGAATACAGAAAAAAAAAAAAAAAAAAAAAAAAAAAAATTGAAAATAAGACCAGTTTTGGAAAATGGCATTTTTATATTAATTATTTATCATTAAAAATGCAAACTATATTCAAATTATACGCTATTGCCTAGAATAGCGTATTAATTAATTAGAATATTAATTTTATTTACTTAAAAAATTACTTATTGGTTTTTTCGGAATTAAAGCATGAGACAAAAACCCATTGGCAGCTACTGTATTAGTATATCTAATTAATAATAATCTTTTATAACATCAGTATTAACTGAGCTGGCACAATGAGTTAAGCGAAATTATCTTATAAGCAAATACTCGAAGCGTAAAATTGTGTGATTTCATAGTTATTTATTTAATTAAAAAAAAAGTTTAAATAACAATAAATAAACATTAAGACATAAGTTGTACACTCCATTGTTTTAATTACAGTAAAGTATAAAAGTAAACGCTACCTTTAACTTGACAGATGTAATGCATGATGGATGAGGTGTAACGTGAAAGCATTAGAAGGTTGCGTGCTTCAGATTGATGAATTAGATAACAGGTAAACGAACAGAACACTGCCTCAATGCTATCTATATCTCTCACGTGTCACAATTAACACATCGTACCCAGGCACAAATAAACTAACACATCTTAATTGCTTCACCTAAATCGTCTATGGAATTGGATTCAACTATTGAACAATACTTAAAAGAAAAGGAAATCCAAAAGAATCAATAAAGATTTAACTGCAGTACATTTTACCATTACAAAATTAGTACTTCTGTTAGATAAGGTTTGAATTTTTATTGAATGTAATGGTACTAACCATTACTGCTCTGCTTCAATGAACTAGTTATGTAGAAATTAAAAAAAAAGAAGTTATTTACAATACTATTTGATCGTTGTAAAAAAAGAATGAGAACAATTTTACTTTATCTCATTAATCGACGTGATCATTTTATAAATCTGTCTCACGTAAGAGGGAATCGAACCCAGACAGTTGTTTTTTGCGAGAAGAGGTCCTCAATTTTCCACTTATTGAACAATGTACTACAATCTTCCACCTTAATCTTAAACTTAGTGAATACAAAAACCAAAGAGCTTAAACGAAGTCGAAGGAGTATTGTACAAAACTCTCGCTTCATCAACAAAAGGTGCTTAAACTCTGCAGACAGCAGGTAGTGCTTCCGCAAGCGGCAAAACACTTAAAACTATTGTGCTCAGGGGTATCCAACTCCAGTATTCTAGAGGTGTAAGAGCACTAGCGCTCCACGAGAATATGGTGGTTAAAATTGTAAACTACTTATGATCTTTTGACATTTGTACTATTTTGTAAATTAACATTACAAAAAAATAAACAGCCTCGGTGGCCGAATGAGATGCGCGATAGCTCAGAATGAGAAAGTTCCCGGGTTCGAATCTAGTAAATTGACAAATAAATTTATTTCTTTGAATTAAGAAGCTCGAAATCTTTTGAATGGTGTAAAATATTTAGTTACAATATTAACCGGAATTCCCGTGGAGCGCTAGTAGTCTAATACAGGTAGATAAAGAGGGGAGTTGGAAATCTTTCCGTTTAAGGATTCTATGATCGCTGATTGTGCTGATATCAATAATTTCTGTTTTGACATAATATGTCAAAACATTTAAATTATGAAAGCTTATCGCTGTCATCACTGATAATATTTATTATGTTTGTAATTATTATTGTTGTAATTCTCTTTTTAGGAATTGTTTTTTTTTATTTTATATAAATTTCTATTCTTAAAATAGTTTTATGATCGTAAATCTTTGTAATAATTTCATCTTATAAATTCTATATGGAGTTTATATATTGCGTATTTAATACCTTGACCTTGTTCGTATTTTTTTATCTATTCCAATTATATAAAGGTGTGCTTACTTATTTTGCGTCTCATATAAACGGTTTAACAAAGAACTTATGTGTATCTCAATTACCTTATTATAAATTTATCTTAGTTTACATGTTGTTAATAATTTGAGTTCATTGACACATATTATATTTAGTTCACTTTTCTTTCACTTCCCGCTTCTAGTACCCTTGCTGTCACCAATGTTTGGTCGTTAACGCACCTAATCTCCGGAAGTAATCAATGCAAAAATTTGTAACTTTGCAGTTATACGTAATAAGCCAAACACAAAAAATATAGGGAAGCCCTAAAAATCATCCCTCAATTTTTTTTTTTTTTATAATAAGTGGATCAAGTGACTTTGACGAAAATGTGGAGAATAATACTCCTCCAGAAATAATAAATTCGGCAAAAAATACAACTCAAAAATGAATGCCATCTTTATCAAGAGAGAGATGCGAGCTTACATACAGCAAGATTATTTTTTTCTGTATTTATTATTTAAATCTAACAATCATAGATAAAGTACGGTACGCAACTCGTGCGAAAACGGCATTTTTCATTGCTCGTGTGGTTTTACTACCCTCGCTGTCGCTCGGGTGCAAACTCCACACTCGCATGCAAAATGCTACTTTCCGCATTTGACGCGTAATGTACTATTTTCGCGTCCCCTTCCTTTTTTTTAAAAAAAAACAAATAACTGTTATTCTTGGTCTAAAAAAAATGTTTTATGGAATTTTTCTTCGTCGTATATTTTATAAGACAAATATTTCTCCTTTGTATATAATGAAAGCACATACTTGGCAAATTTATTCACTATGCTCCCTCACTTACGTTATTTGTTAAATAGGTACATATTATTATGCTTAAAGGAACCAACCTACAAAATTTCATGGTCATAGGTCAAGTGGTTCCAACGATATCATGTCCGTGTCAGTGATATTGGTATTTTATACATATTATTTACTTCTGTTCAGTTTTTTATTTAAAACAATACATACTCCAATACTCATAGTCAAATTGAGTCCTGACACCAATAACCTTGACATAGCACCTGCAACGAATGTTTTCATACTTAATAGCAAAAGGCGCATTTTCTTAATAGTCAATAAAACCCGGATAAAAACCTCAAATATATATTTGTTTACTTAAGTTTCAAAGTCAATATTTTAATATTTTTCCGTGTTACACAACAATAATTATATCGGCCTTTCTGATTAAATAATTGATAATGGGGTTTCAAGGAAAAAATGTTTATTTAAGGGAAAATGTATTAAAAAAACTCTGTTTATGTTTATTTTCGAGTGGAGTTCTAGTTATTTTGTTTGAGAGCTGTGTCCAGCAATGAATTGATTTTCGTAGAATTCAATTAATGTAATATGATATTGGTTCGTAGAATATAAATTGTCTAGAGTCTAGAGATCTTGTTTCTGACATTTTAATAGAAAGTGTAACTAAGAAATACTAACTCAGAAATACTTAGGTTAAAATGGAAGAGATAGAAACAACAGGTAACTATGCATAAAACCATCCGTGATCACAGTTCCTTTTACTTAATTCTACAGCAATATAAATAGGTTTATGTTAAAATTTAACAACTTCCAAAACAATAGTCAATAACCTTTTGTTATTAAACAAATGAATAGTTTTGGAACATATAAACACACAAACACATATACGAGGGCAATGATTTAACTTAGATTAACCTTACGTAAAATAACATTACATATATCGAAGTCCTTTAACGCCGCCAAACGTAAAAGGGCCGTGTCCGGACGTACTTTAGAGGCCCAAGAGCGATGGATCTTCCACCATGACACCTTACCACGCCACGTCGTTAGTTTTACGAGATAGTTTTTGACTCGGAGGTCAATCTCTATCACCCACCCACCTTACTCTCCTAATTTGACATCATGCGATTCCTTTTTGTCCCGTAAATGCAAAATGACTTCAAGAGATGCTTCAAACAGTGGAAATAGCGGTGGCAATAGTGCATAGCATTAGAAGGAGAGTACTTTGAAGGGGACCATGATGCCCTGAGCAATTGCCAAATAAAAATGATATTTACTTTTGCCATGTATTTTGGGACAGCCTACGTATAAGGAATCCCTTGGGTAGTTATCCCTTGGGTAACACAATTCCAGGGAGAATGAGATTTTTCTGTAACACTAATTGTCAGAGCAGAGCCTGGCAAAACAATTTTAGCAATCTTACCACCTTCACGAGCTATATCACAGTGTTATCAGTTTCAATTTACTATTGCTAAGTGTTCAAGGTAAGAAAACCTCCCCTATACATATAGAAAGAGAGAGAGAGAAAGAGACATTAGTAGTATTGCACACAATAAAATGTCTTTAAACAATGTTCCGTCTGTGATCTGTGCAGGACGGGTGGAGCCTAAACTATTGAAACGACTTCAATTAAAATTGGGCATGAGCAAAATCGAGTAATGAATAAAAGCTCTAAATTTAGGATACTGGTCTCAAAAAATATTAAAAGTCGTTGAGATTCATAAAAACCATTTGATTTAAATCCGACCATTTTGATTTAAATTGCGGCCCATTTAAAAGCCGAAACAACTAAAATAATTTAAAAACCAATTTAAACTTACGTAATTTAAATACCAATTTAACAAAATATGTCTGCAATTCCGGGAAAAATATTTAATAAATAAAAATATGACCCCACTGGAATTTGAAACTGGTTAACCAATACTTGCCATTTATAATAAACCAGTAGTTTATTTAAATAAGAAATTAACTAAACAAGATACATATATATTGGAAATAATATATATTTAGTGTTGCCACAGCGTTCAGCTGATTTGATCTATTGTAAATACATAGTATGTATTAGTTTATTATAGATGTAAGATCAATAAATGGCTTATTTATTTATTTATAGTGATTTATTTATATATTTTTAGCATCAGTAAGTATATGGAAAATGTTTTTCCGACTTTATCGGACTATCTTTTATAAGAGGAGCACTCACCTCACAAGGCTTGAAGAACACCGCACTAGGTCACGACCGCGTTTTCCCATTAATAAATGTGCTAAAGGGACTTAAAACCAGAAGACATAGAACTTAACTTCATCTTGGTTCCAAGATCCACAAGAGCCAGCAATAGTACAAAATAAGTCGGTACTAATGTTAATGTAGCCTTCGTTTACATTTGTAATATGTAAGTTGATAATTTTATCAGATGTCTTTGAAACGCTATTTGCTCTTGGTCAGCTGCACAGTATGATGTAAGTCAAGTCCAGGAACAGTAGATGGATTAAAACTATTCCTGGTATATTACAATCTATAAGATACTCGTAAGTGGTTTCGTCAAGCTTCACTTGTTCATAGCGGCACTTCTATTCAACATAAAGCTTTATACTCCCATTCCTTAACTAATTACATATATATAACTCATGAGAAGCTATCGATATCAAAATCAGAATATTAAGATGTCATAGTCACTTTAATTATACTTGAGCATTACAACTTTTTTGTCGAATGAAAAAAGTGAAATATACAACATTCTTGATAAATTTAGGTACTCACTCAAATTTGAGATATAAAGGATTTTAAGTGTTTTTACTTTATGTTAAGGCGGCCACAGACGTCGTTCTTTTTTGGAAGTTTTAACCGTACGGGTAAAACGGTCGGTGTGTGGCAAAAACCGTCCTTCTTGCCGGCGCGGCGTTCAAAAATATCTGCTGCAGCTTGATTTTAACCATCCGTTTTGAACGTGTCATTCAAATCGGCTCGTGTGGGGGACGACACAGTCAAAAAGGACGGGTTTGATTTTATCCGTCCGTTTTGAACGTGTCGTTCAAATCGGCTCTTGTGTGGGACCGACACAGTCAAAAAGGACGGGTTTGATTTTAACCGTCCGTTTTGAACGTGTCGTTCAAGTCGGCTCGTGTCTGGGAATACGCAGTCAAAAAGGACGGTTTTTATCAGTGTCGACTTCGTACAGTTTTACCCGTGCGGTTAAAACTGCCAAAAAAGAACGACGTCTGTGGATACCTTCGTTCTTCGTGTTTACCCGTACGGTTTTACCCGCACGGTTAAAATTGCCGCAAAAGAACGACGTCTGTGGCCACCTTTATAGGTACATATAAGAGAAAGTACTTACGCGAAAATTTGATTTCGAAGGTTAACAAAAATTAACATTTTAAATGAAACGGAAAGAGCATATTTTCAACTAAGTAATTAGTTCGCTGATAACGACCCGATCAACTAAATTGGTTAGAAACTGATCAAGTATTCTTTGAAGTTTTCCACTATGATTAAGTTTGACAAAATCTCGATAGAAACAAATAATTTTATAAATAAAAAAATAAAAATGATGCGATTGCGTAGGAAGAGAAGGTTGTGTTCCTCAAAGTACGTACCTAAAGCAATAGCTTACTTATGCTGGCTTTAGGCAATTACCATTGTATATAGCCATGTATATGTGTTACTATGTATATAATAAGTAAAAATAATGTTATTAGTTGGATACTATAGTGATGAACATGAAATTAAACGTTACTCGATTGTTACAGTAGACCGAATTAGTATTTTATCTTTGCTATTCACTCAATTTTATTTGTTATTAAGAAAAATAGGGAAAAGAAACTGCCCAAGCCTTAGGTACATGTTTATGTTAATTTATTATGTAAAACAATCATAGAACTTAAATAAACATTCTTCTATTCTATTCTCTAGTAACCATTTATTATAAGTCAAAATAAGGTAAACAAGTATTATACAGTATTCTCAAAATACATAACTTGTTTTTAGTAATATAGTAAAGTAGTATATATTATAGAGAAAGAGAAAATATTGAGACGAAGCGTAAATTTGTGTAAATGTAAAAATGTCTTGTCTGTTGTCTGTATTCTATGCACACGCACACGCGCGGAGCATAAAGTACTTAGACTGATTTTGGTGAAAGTTGGCATACGTGTTAAGAAAAATCATACTTCTAGGTGAAATTGAGAAATGAATTTAGCTATATATTTAGGGACCCTAAACCCCAAAGCTCGATTTTTTTCAACTCAGCCAAACCGAGGCAGTGGTATCTAAATCCCGTTGGTGACCATTTTTAAATTATTTATCCCCATGTTGTTTGGCCCTTGGTTTCAGGAGCATTACAACGCAAACCATTCGGCTGCGTCGATCCTTCTCTTGTGGTGTAAAAAATAAACAGGACAAAATTCCTAGAACTCATTAAAAATATATTAATGGATGAAGAAACAAACACTAATAAGCCTTAATGAACAACAAATTATTTTTACAAGTAGGCAGATTAAGTATAATTGTTGTTGTTTGGAACCACATGCAGAGATTTTCGCGTAGGTCAGTTAATTCATGATAAACAGGACGTAAATAGACAATTAACTCACACGTGTTCCCAGCTTGGAAGACACTGTGATTTACGTGGATATATCACTAAATCAAGCCAAGTGAAAAAAAAACCAATGTTTTTAATAATCATGAGTTCCGTTTTTCATTTTTGAAAAAGGGTGAAGTTGTCCATGAGGATTTTTTTTTTTTTTTGCTTCTAGCAAAAAAAAAAAAACATGTTGTTTGGACCTTGGTTTCAGGAGCATTACAACGCAAACCATTCGGCTGCGTCGATCCCTCTCTTGTGGTGTAAAAAATAAACAAATAAATAGATTGAAATTATTATTTTTTAAGTGTGTGATAAAAATCTACACTGCCGTCATCAATCGAATCACGCATCCTATGTTTATTAGACTTTTAACGTCACAGCTTAAGTGGTTAGAAAATTGTGGCGTAAACACAGGATATCGTGGTTACCATAACCCTGCACATCTATCTCTATTTAGGCGCTATATGCGGCGGCGGGTTGCATATTTATCACACTCCTCCTTCATCTTATTTACTCCTACTTCATTTTATCAACCCCTCTCCCTCCTTCACTCAAAAAAAGGAAAGCAACTTAACAACTTTTGAAAGGAACTTTTCAACTCCAGAAGGGAACTCTTTATGTTTAGATTTATATCATGATCCTTTGATTATATATTTATATTGAGAAAACATACATAAAAACATGAGAACATCTTTGAAAACTGTAATCTTCACAAAAAGGAGGAAAAGACAAACAAGAGATATATAATAAAAAAATACAAGAGGGAATAAACAACATGTCAGAAACATCAAATGATAATTAAATATAGAGAGACGCAAGAAGAGAGTTCACACTGAGAATACAAATCAAACTGTTCAAAGAAAGCTAAAGCTATACAGTGTTAAATAGAACTTATATAGGAAAGAACACGTGGGCTGCACGTGCGAACATCAAAAAGGAATCCTGGTGGGGGCGAAGTGTACACGTGCCGCAGTGGTGCCAACCGACTATGAAACAAGATATATAGTCTCTGGCCTAAGGAGGATATTGGAAGAGGAGTCCCCAGGGCACAAATAGGCTCGTATTCAGAAGAAAATATCCCGCCTAGAGGGCACAAAAAATGGAACAGCACTGCGCCAGCCTTCTTGTTCGCTTTTGAGTTGGCACACTGACAGAAAGTTAATGTTCTGGACATCCCCTTTACCATGTCATGTCAATATGTTTTTTCATTTTTTAGCGAAAGAAGAAATGTCACAATTCCAAACAAATACTAATTTGATTACGAAGACCATGGAAAAAAATGTAATAACGACCCTCATGTACATAACAAACTTGGACAGAGGTGAAAAGCAGAAAAAAACCACTTATTTATATACGAGTATAATATATTGAATGCATATTAATAACTATTTTATGAATTTTCTACGTATTTTTGGTTTTTCTAAAAGTAAGATTCACTTAAAATTCATTTCTATTTGTTTTTATCTTCAAACAAACCAACAAATAATTGCATTTACATAATTGCTTAAAATAAATACTTTTAATGTTTCCTCTACAAAATACGAATATAGGTTTGTTAAATAGCTTAATAAGTTTTTTTATACCTAACTTGACAGGTTTCTTCTAAAATAATATATAATTTTTACAAATAGTATGTGAATAAATAATATGTTATCATCTTTAGCCCTCTGGATGATGTGTAAGATGTCTACAATGTCTTAGAGACAATTATATACGAACTACATATCTATTAGGATAGATGAAATGCATTCCTCCAATGTAATTCAGTAATTAAAACTCCTAAGGCTAAATCCAAGGCACAGTAGTTCAATTCTCGGAAGGCGGATGCATTTTTATCAGTCTGTCTGTATTCCTATCTCTTTACTATTGATTTGATAATACAATTTTTGTTTTGTACCAACAAACAACAATTTGTCTTGTAATTTGTACAACACTAGGAGAAAAAAATATCTGCAGTTTTCCACTCGAACGATTCTCAAAAAATATAATCACTTTGAAAAGTATTAAGCCCCAGGCAGGTCCTAATGTTGAGCACATCCAAAAAAGATCACGAAATTAAAAATGAAATGTTACAACAGGCTAATATTAGCATTTGATTAAATAATTATAATGCTACAGTAAATCAAAGTTTGTTGCCACAGTCTTACAAGCAAAGATTGTTACATGGTTCTAAGTAAGACTGAGCCAGGAACACAGATTTATATCTGGCCGGATAGTCAGGCTACAAAGTCATTGGGTATTCCGAGATGCACTTCTTAACTATAGTGAAGACTGCAAGAGATTTCTTAATGGTTTGGCAAGATAGAATGTTGTCCACCTAGCACTAGTTCCAGGACACTGTAGCATAGAGGGTAATGAACTGGCAGAGCAACTGGGCAGGCTGGGTTCCAGAGTGATTCCTTCTGTCTTGCAACCTGTGGTTGGTATATACCTATCCCTAAGTTGTGAGGGATACTAGAAAAAAGTATTTAATAAGAGATTTCTAAAGAACCTGAGACATTGCTCCTAGAACGAGAGTCTCGAGTTGTTTTTATCAGATCCATCACATAAAGTTTTCAGGACAATAATGACCAATAACAGGTGCTGTTTGACATCTTGTGTTGTCTGAAAAAACTTGCAGCTGCTAGGCTTTTTCCTTTCTGTCGGCGGCGTAGAGAAGAAAAAGAAACTACTGCTCATGCTCACCTACTAATCTGTTGCCCAGTATTGGCATGCCTTACATGGCAAACCTTAGAAATGCCGTTAATTCCCATTGAAAACTTAAAGGGAGTGTTTCTGGGCAAGCTGTTGACTTTTTGTGAGTTTCTTGGTAGAAGAATTAAGGAGAGAATACAAGTTTGAAATCTCTTAGGTTTTAAGCCACCCCCCCCTCCAAAGAGATATCGTGAAACTTTCTTATAGTGAAAAACCACAATAGTGCTGTCATCAACACAGGTTCTTCTTTTGCACTCACATTCTTAATGCTTAGTATTTTTTTTTTATGTTATTTTATTAACTTTTTCGGATAAAAGTATAGTAGTGTGCTAAAATTTAGATAGTATATGGTAAAAATATGTGATGAAGCAGAATCCATGAAAATCAAACAAGCAAATGAAGTATTATACGAGTATAATAATTTAATTTGATTGTTCCCTTGTCAAAAACGAAAAGCCTCTCCACAAAATTAATTATGTTCACAAAACTATAGTGCCGGTGAAAGGAAAAGGAATAACCCGACGTTTAGTCACATGAGAGACGAAAAACAGACCGTACCTTTTACCGGCACCGAGAAACATTCATTTTGCGAAGAGGCTTTCCGTTTTTCATTATTCTATAGTCCATACGAATAAAACTATCTATAATATAAGTGGCAATGTCCTGATTGACTGACTGACTGACTGACATAGAATCAACGCACAGCAAAATCTGCTTAACCGAGAGACTTGAAATTTTGAGGATATACTCGGTTCATATCATAGACATCCACTAAGAAAGGATTTTGCGAAATTTTTATTTTTGTACCCAGGGGTACGGGGTACAAATGTCAAAGTAATGAATACTTTTAATGATGCATATCGTTGAAAAGCTCTTTTAAAGCACAGTAATTGTTGTTATGTACAGTTTTGTCGCATTTTCATTTAGGAGGGGATAAAATGGAAAAATGTGTATAACTACATCTTATATAAATGAAGAGTTTCTATGAGTGTCTTTTATCTTATATAAATGAAGAGTGTCTATGAGTGTACTGCTTACATGAGATTATAAAGTTAAAATGTTGGTACACAGGAGTACGGGGTACAAATGTCAAAGTAATTCATAGGTACCCTTTATGATGCATATCGTTGAAAGGCTTTTTAAGAGAAAAGTAATTGTAATGTACGTTTTTGTCATTATTTTCATTTAGGAGAGGGGTAAAAAGGAAATGTCAACGTAAGTGTGTGTGCGCGCGCGCGCGAACGGGCGCGTGTTTGTGTTCTTTATTTAAATCTACCGTTTTATTTCTATTTCAATGAAAATTTGCACACTTGACCTTCAAAGGAGGAAAAGGGGAAGGTCACTGACTTCATGCATTTTCGAAATTTTGATTTTGGTACACAGGGGTACGGGGTACAAATGTCAAAGTAATAAAAACCCTTCACGATGGATACCGTTAAAATGCTCTTTAAGAGTGCTGTACAATTATTGTTATGTACATTTAGGGGGGTAAAATGGAAAAATATATCTATATCTATGTATAAAAAACTAATAATTGTTGTGTCTGTACATTTATCCGATTGGGCTAAAATTTTATATTTATTCATTTATTTATTTTTATTATTATTATTTTTTTTTAAATACCTTTATTGAATAAAACATATTAATACATAAATAATATTTTAGTACACCAATTTATCTATTTTATTGATTTTACAATTTAGCTCTACATAAGGTTATCTCTCTACTAGAGAACATGGAGGCCCGAGCTGCGGAGAGAGAATATGGAGTATTTCCTATTTTTTAGATATTAAGGTATTAATTAATAAATCACGCCTTACCGTGCCTAAACCCTTACTAACTTAATCATGACCACTTCTTTAAAATTCTAAAATAAAATCTACGAGTGTATACGTAGTATAATAATTTCTAAATTATATTGATAACTGCCAATAGAGATTTTATAAAATTTTATCCCTAAGGGGAACATAAGGACAGAGTAAGAAAAGAAGGGGAATTGAGCCCAGACCGATCTCCTAAAGTTAGGAAGTTAATACTTGAGAAAGAGCTCTTATTTTGGATGTAAGCATGTATATTAATAAAAGATAATTCCAATTTCAACCAAGAGTTGTAAAATGACACGGGGAGGGGGGGGGGGGAGTACAGAAGGAAAATACCACTGCTTTTCCTTTTTAAAAATTTAGTCGGAATGAATTACTAATTTGGGATATTAGCAAATTATCTTATCAAAGGGGAGGGGGTATAGAAATAAGGGGGAGGGATAGAATCTAGATTCTAGATCAGGGGTTCCCAAAGTTTTTTTTACCAAGCCCCCCACAGTCAAGAATAAATCTTCCCACGCCCCCCCCCCCCCCTTCTCACAATTGTATGAGATAATGAAAAAAATAAAATAAACCAGTATTACATTGAATAACCATTCATTTATTTGTATTACTATTATTTTTATAACATTACAAGTTAATCTTATGGGATCTTATGAGATGGATAAGCTTGCTTCTTTTTTTTTTTTTTTAAGCACAGCAACATCAAGTGTGCCGATATTTTGTTTTTATTGCAAAAAGTGTTGAAAAATCTTTTTTGCGCAAATAAGTGCTTGAAAAAGGTAAATACAATCGAAATGCTTGCTGTGATATACTGGGGTACACTTTGTAATACTTAACCCAAAACGATGATTTGTCCATTTTATCAAAATCGGCAGCAGAACCATTTTTTATTTCTAAAGCTTGTTCTTGAAGTGTTTTGGGCAGGGAATCTATGTTGTCACTGAAAGGATCCATTGTTAATTTGTAAATGTTGTCATCACATGTGTTAGGAAAGTATCTGTTGAATTCGTCAGTGAGGTTTCTCCAACTGGTTTGATATTTGGATTTTTATATAATCGCATTAGACCTTTGGACGGCAAAGCTGTCTCGATCTCGAGGTCCCACGCCCCCCTTGACTTATCTTCACGCCTCCCTTGGGGGGCGAGCCCCCCACTTTGGGAACCAATGTTCTAGATATTCTCGCTTTGTAAAATAATTTAAATGTTTCTTGATGGTAGTTTATAAATCCATTAAATTGAAAATAAAACACCCCGTAGCGAAGCACGGGTATTCAGCTAGTATAACATATATGAACAAAAAAAAAAATATATGTTGACAGTTTCTTAGGATTTTTTTTTTTTTTTTTTTTTTTTACTGTTTCGCTTTAATTATTGTATAGCTTTCAGGACTTAGTTTGTTCTTAGGCACTGAAGATGGCCTTAGTAAGGCTGAAAGCTGCTGTTATTTGAAATGAACTGATTACGTGGAGAGACTTTTTTTATTGATCATAAGATGACCCTCCATAGACGCTCCCATATCCACAATATAACATATATGTAGTTCCTGAGAAAATAGCTATATATACGAATGATGAGAGGCCGGTTTCGATTCCCCGCCGGGGAGGAGTTGTTTTACGGTAAATTTTAATAATGATCAAATTAACTACGAAAACGCGAAACAACTAAGTACTCAATACATTTGAAAAACCGGATCAAATAATATTCTTGTATACACGAGAAATATATGTTCGAGAACTATAAAAGTAGATTAAAACTATAAGAAAAGTTAAAAGTAACAAAAATATATATTTTAGATTTCAACAGCTGTTAGACGGAAGTAAAAAAAAAGTAAGATTGTTTATAAATAATCAACAAAATAACGCTAATTAGTGGAGAGAGTCTGATAACAATGTTAATTCAACGAAATCGTTTTTGTAACAAGTTAAAGATAATTTAAGTTTGATATGAATGATTAAAAGATAAGAAAAAGACTGAAGAAGAACAGAAGGTTGAGTCTGTTTAAAGACGAGACAAGTTCTATAGAAGCAGCTGGTCTGCCCATCATCCCTCCTGGACCCAAATAATAGATTATTTGTGGACAAAACAGGAAGTGAAATAAAGACCAACATACGGTTCCCTAACTAACAACCCTGCCAACTAAATAACAAGAAAATAACCTATAATGTAAGTTACGATTTCTATTAGCTGTATTATAAAAATAAATTGAGATCTAGATCTAGATAGTACTTTTAAAGCCCACGATTGTAAGAGAATACGTAGTTGGTCCTTTATTATTTTTTTTATTTAATATCATAAAAAAATGTATATATTAGAACGAACTATAAACATGACATTTACTCTCTCATTACTTTTATATGATATGTAAGAGTATAAATAGAAAATAATTGGATATTTTGATGGACGTGCACGTTTTGATGGTCCCTTGAGTACGAAGTTAGCGTTTCGAGACTCGTCCAAGTGAAATATTTTTGAAGTGAAATTAACGAAATTGCAAGTTTTTGTTTTAAGACTCGCCTGTGATAGGATATATTAATCGACTGCCGATATAGGCCGGCAGTTGATTAACCTGTAAAAAAATCTTCCCTCTAGACGAGTCTCGAACCCACGCGACCCTCGAGTTAAGAATCACAAGCGCAAACCACTATACCACGGGAGTAGTTGACTTATTCAGTACACAGAATTGGTATATAAGGGTATTATTATATACATTTTAACAATATATATATATATTAATGTTGGTTTCATGATTTTTCTTCAGTATTCGCTAACAATTTAAGAAAATATTTTGTCAATTGAAATTATGTTGTGTTAATTGAAATTATGTTATGTGCATTAAGTTATCACTGTGGCGGCATTGTAAACTCTTGTTTATAAATATCTATGTTGCGTATTTAATAAATAATTTAAATAATATACATTACTTAAATAAGGTTTATTTTGCTATTGCAATTTCATACACATATTTCATATGTTTCTTCTTTTTCTAGAACTTAAGTTGCACTTCTAATGCGTGAGTCTCACACTTACTTTTTTTTTCCAATTTTCGTACGATTTTAAATTTGCCGAAAACAGTGCAAAGCCTAACTGAATAAATCGATATTAATTAAAATTGTTATCCATAATCAGTAGGGTTACACCCCGAAGACTAAAATCTAGCCTTATCATCTATACTCAAATCTATAGTAATAAATTAATTAGATGATAACATTAATTTTTGGACTTTAGGTTATTTAGTTTATTTAATTGTTGATTATAAAGTAAGTATAAGTAGTTACCATTTTATATTGTTTTGCATGTCACTTAAATTAATTTATTACATAATGAATGTTTTAATAAGATTTTTAATTATTGACGTTCTCTCTTCGAGAATTATTTTATTTTACTCTTTACTCATTACTAATTTACACAACGATAAACAGCAATCATTTATTAAACTGACTGAAAATAATGTTTTAGGGTAAAATCGTTTTAGAAACATGTAATAAACATTTTTTTATTCACGCCTTATAATGTCCATCACTTCTCAACTCATTATAGTATAAAAAGGTGTTCTTAAACTTTACGTTTATCATTTTTGTATTATTTAAGTAAATTTACATACCCCAATCTTTTCGCAATGTATTATCAGACAATGAAAAATCAGAACTCACCTGAAACATAAGACATTTTTCTGATTAGCATTTGAATAAAAATTTTAAAAAAATAATAATTATATTAGTAGTTATCAAAATGTGAGAATTAGTCTCTGTGTGGGCGAAATAAAATAGTTTTTCAATTAGTGTGGTACATAACTCCTTCGTGTCGTAACATTGTAATCCCAATAGAAAGTGAAAGTTTGGTTGTTTGGACCTGTTTCGATTCCCAGTTGGTTCAAATTTATTTTTATTCAATATTATATGAGGGCGGACAGCTAATATTGGACCAACTGTGGGCTACATTCAACAAACCACCCAAATTTCTTAAAAATTGGTTTGAAATACTTTTAACTACATAGGTTTCCCTTTGTTAGTTCCATATTAATTTGTACCTTCTGCGCATATTTATAATTGAATAAAAAGAAGTGTGACCCCACTGAGAATCGAAACAAGTTCAAACAGTCACAATGGGGTCACATTATTAGGTTTATTTGACACTCATGTAACCATTCGTCCAATTACAGGATGTGATGAAGCTATGTGCTACACTAATTGTTAAAATATTCATTAGTGAAATTCCCATTGGTGAATAAAACTTAAAGTTGACAAGCATGTGGTGCTTACCTACAGCATATACACTAAAGCATAATCCACCACACTCTTGGAACATACGTGTTTAAGACAGACAGACGAACACAGAAAATGATAAGGGTTCTCGGTTTTGCCTACGGACCCTAAAAATAACCAGTTTATTCCTACAGAACAATAGAACATATTTTAATTTAAAGTTAATGTTTAATGAAATGGCTTAATGAAATTTGTTTGAAAACGTTTTCTATAGTAGTATATTAGGGGAAAGGCACCTAATATGGCATAGTGTTTTTAGGCAATAGGTTTCACCCCTCCAAATAGCGAATTTTATAGCACAAAAAAATCCTAGTGATCAATTAACTATACTTAAGTATAATGAGCCAACGCATACAATGACTAAATATTTAACACAAGACTTCTGAGAATTTTTAAAAGGAAAAAATCCAAAAACGATGATAAAAATTGTCGCCCCTTAATATGGCATACCATGGAAATCACAGCAATGATCTGGTTTTTATCTCCGTACATTAATGTAAAATAGTTATCTATTATAATTATAAGAAATTAATATGTTTATTTATTAAATGCTGAATATTAGATCGCATTGTTGAAAAGGCATCCTTAATATGGCATAGGTCTTAATTGAGAATATTTCATATGCCATATTTGGGGGAATCACGTTTTTCACATAAGTTCTTCCATAAAATAAACAATGAGTTGAAAACATAAAACTGATAGGTGCACCTTAATCTACACAACATACTGAATGTATATCTGTAACCATATATTAGTTAAGTACTTACATTACACTACTTTTGGCCGATCAAAAGGAATCACTATAAACTTTTGTTGACACTAAGTTTGGGAAATGGCTAAATATTGAGAAAACGGTAAGGAGTTTAAGATATATCACTATCTCCCAAGCGGTACTACTGTATAACTACTTCGTTGACTCATTCGCTGACAGAAATTAGCTCTTGGTTCAAGAGAAAACCCACTATGCCATATTACCTACCTGTGCCATATTAGGTGCCTTTACCCAATTATTATTTTTTTTTTATTCAACGTTTCTAAACTCTTCAGTTTAACCTCCAATAAATTGTTTTAATTTTAAAAAAATGCTATGAAAAACTATGAGCAGTTTATTTTGTAAAATTAGCTTTATAGTAAATATGTCCCTTGCTAATGAGGTATATTTTATAAATATACAAAGCTTTAGGGAGAACTGAAGCAAGACACTGTACACTTAGCCTATATTATATTAGTGTCAGGGGCATATAGAATAAAATTTAAATTTCGTCATGGGCTACCGACCAGCGTTATAATTTGAAGTTTCTTCAAAAATTAGTTATGACTTAAATTTATACTAATACATAAATAAAGTCTTTATTAGAGGTGAATACATTGTTGTGAAATATTATTAGTATGCAGTTTTATCGTACAAAAAAATTGCAACAAGTACTAAAAAAAAATAAAGGCGTCGACTGGTTTATGGGGAAATGACGGACTAAGAGTAGATGAGAGAGAGTGGGTCCGAAGGTCAAGCTGTCGGGTTAACAGCCTCAGATTAACTAAACTCAGGGCTGTGATTGGTTCAAACAACACCATCTATCTACTAGCAAAACAAGCAACTATGTACAGCCTTGACACACATTTCTAGTACTGAGTACTGAGATCCAACACATCATCAACATACTCAGGCCAACATGAACCAAATCCTACCTTCAACCAGTAAGCTAACCTGCAACTCAAAGAAAGCTCAACAAGTTATGAAGAAGTACTCATATTTTTATGAATGATATAAGTTGTAAATAAGGTAATGAAGTCAAAAGTGGTTGAAACATTGGGCGAAAGATCGTGCTGTTAGGTAGGAAGACTCGATAGGAAGCTATGTGCCACACTAGCTTGGTCATCTTTATTTGTTCTTAAAGAGATTTGGCACATATAGAGAGGAAATACTCCTAAACTACAGAATAACGACTACTTATATTTAGCTGACATAAATTAATTCTAGACAACGAAATATCCTTGAAATGTAAAAGTGGATAATGAATAAGGTAACTATTAAAAGAATTTTCCACACTCATCTGAATATTGCCTGATATGATGACAGGCTGGGCCAAGTTAGCACTGTTCGCCTTCACAACGTTTTAATGACGCGAGCAGTAAATCAAATAACAAAAAGCAGAAGCTAGTAAATACCTCATAACCTCACAGAAAAACATCCTGTCTTTAATTCATCCTACAAAAGTTAACCTTTAAAAATATAGATTCATTGTATGTACAATAAAATTAAAAAATCACAGGGAAGTACTTGCGTCCAAGTACTTTTTAGGGTTTTGTAGATGATTAAGCATAACCGTTATGTAATTATGCTTTTTTTTCTTCGATCCTAAGGGTCCCGGGTTCGATCCCCCGGGAGGTCACAATATTTTTTATAGGTAATAACGACAAGATAAATTACATTTTTTAGGGAATTTTAATGGCCCAACCATACGGTGTAACCATGAATCATTTCAAAATTTTAAGACCAGCCATTATATAAAATTTGGGGGGGGGGGATTTTTTGGGGGGTATATTTTGACTTAAAAATTTAAAAAAGCAAATATATATTTGTATCCTACTTTTCAGCAGCTTTCATTTGATACCCAACTCAAAATTTTTAAAAAATAAAATTTTGGGCGCACTCCAAATTTTCGCGCACAAAATTGGTAATTCTTAAATCCTGGGAATGAACTCCCGGAAATATCATCGCCTCACTATAAGGTATTAGTATGAATTATTTCGAAATTTTAAAACCAGCCGATCTATAGTGGTTGGGGGGGGGGGGGGGGAATTTTTTTGGGGTATATTTTTATTTTTTTCCCCTATAAGGAATGCAAATTTTAAAAAAGCATATATATATTTGTGTCCTACTCTTCAGCAGCTTTCATTTAATACCCAACTCGAAATTTTAAAAAAATAAAATTTTGGGCGCACTTCGCTTTTTCGCGCCCAAAATTAACAATTTTTGAAATTTTGGGATGAACTCCCGGAATTTTCATCGCCCCACAATAAGATATTAGCATGAATTATTTCAAAATTTTAGCGCCAGCCGATCTATAGTGGTTGGGGGGGGGAAAATTTTTTTTGGGTATATTTTGATTTTTTTAACCAATATGGAATGCAAAATTTAAAAAAGCATATATATATTTGTGTCCTACTCTTCAGCAGCTTTCATTTGATACCCTACTCAAAAATTAAAAAAAAATTAAATTTTTGAGTTTACCACATTTTTTCGAATTGCGCATGCGCAAATCTAATAATGAACTTCTGTATATTTTTCCTGTGGTTGGGTCAAAAAGTTGCACCAGTGTTTCAAATTTCAGTACTTTCGCTTAAACGGTTCGGGCCCTATGAACCAAAGAGCGACGGACGGACGGACACATCACCCTCGGTATAAGGGTTTTGAGAAGTATCTACAAAACCCTAAAAAGAAAACATTCAAAACATACAGGTGGTTTTAACTTCAAACCTGCAATGAAGATAAATTATTTTGTTTTATGTAGATGTAGATATTAACACTCAATTTTTATCATCAACAATTTTCTGCTTTATTCATGAATCATTAAGTTTTAAATCATATTTGCAGTTTATAATAAAAATAATTATGACTTTAGTACTTCAACAATGAAGCTTTTTTAACAACAACGATTTTTAACAATGAAGCTAAAAGTTTTTCTTTTCTACTACTGACTTAGAAGTCAGTCAGGATATTAATCAAAGAATATCAAGCAATCAGGAAGGAGTATTTTAAAAACAAGAGGAAGAAATATTTATTTTATATAAATTAAATTATATAAATATATAAATTTTATATTTATATATAAATATCGCTATCCCGGGAAAAATTTAGCTTACGAGATATCTATAAATAAAAAATGTTGTAAGCTTTTTACGATTCACCATCTTGGATTCAATTATATATGTATACACTCCGTAGCGAAGCACAGGAATCCAGCTGGTATTTAATAAAAATAAAATGTGTTTTTTTATCCCACTGGAGATTTATATGGTGACTATATAACCAAACAACTTTTAATTCCCTCTGTATATTTATAGAAAAAAAATAATTTAACAATATATCTACTATTTTTAAATTTAAATTCTAAATCTAGTAGCGAATTTCTTTTGATTTTTACAAAATATTATTATTATTTTATGATCTGATAAAATGTTTCATTGTAAAATTTATATATACACACAGAAAGGAATCCACATTAAATAATACAAAATTGAATTTCCTAAGAATTTTATTTATAAATGCTTAATTACATATTATTTAATTAGCTAGAGCTTTGTTTGATTAAAATGCAGATGTATAGTGTCAGGAATCGTGCTTTCATGTCTGTTTCCAATTTGTACTGAACATTACACGATGGGGATATAATTGGTTCAATTAATACCAGATATGTCTGTGTTTGATGTCTAACACTCCATTACACGATACTCGGGGTTAAAGTACCGATTCTCTAAAGGTTCTGACATTTTCATTTCATGACAAAATATGACATCATCTGTATAGTTGTTATGAGAGCCCTTCAATCGATAAGACCGACTAAAAATAAAATCAAATAACGTCACATCCCCACAGTTTTCTCTTTACAAATCATTTTAAATAGAATTTATTTAAAACATAAAACGAGAGAAACTGTAAAAGGTTGTTAATTTCTCTAATCTTTAATATATATAAAAAGCGTAAGTGAGTAATAACTCGGCTTATACTTGGAATTACAGAGATAAATACAAATAATTTTGGATGAAAGCTCTAAATAATTATAGAGTGAATAACTCAGTATTTATAGAACACTAGAGAGATAAATAAGTACAACAAATCATGGTAATGCTGTAAGCCAGACAGAATATTACAACATTTTTATCTTAAGATTGTAATTATTAGAAACGTATAATATGAGCTAATAAATCAAATAAGGAAGAAAAGCTTTCGTAGGATTCAATGAGTTCGTCTTCATAGCGCATCTTTTAGCCTTTATTAGAGCTAAGAACAAAGATTAAGTACTATCAAATATAATTTAATCTATCCATACATTCAAGTTAAACATAGAAACAGTTTCTTCGAATGCTTCATGATGAGCTCCACAGATGCTCCTATTTCTGTCATAGACTTTGGAGTAACTCCAATCCAATTTTATATAAAAAATTCTCAGAACGAAAGAAGAATTGGTTGGTAGAACAATTCTTAACACTTTTGAATTGAAGAAGGGTAATGTGGGAAAAGAAAATGATAATAAACTTTGATGTAAATAAATACATACATATAAAATGTATGAATTGATGTGGGTCATCATACATTGATGTATAATTGCTTTTGCTAAATATATGCGTATAAGTAGAGATATTTTGTTCGTTTCTAATTTCGTTGGGTTGTTTGTAATCCTACTTAGTGAGTGTTAGTTGCAAGTTAGAAAAGAAGACGATATCTTTTAAAAGGCTTTTTGTATTGGACGCATTATACAGCTATGAAGTTCAGCTTAAAGACTCGCATGCTGGAAAGGTAAAGTTAAAAAGGTGCAGATGTAGGCAGATAGTCGGCGACCACACAGCTGACGAGGAGCCAGGTGTGACCCCTATACTTACAGATAAACATCGTAGAAGCTGTATCAACATACAGACCTTCTGTTAAAAAAGCAAAAAAAAAATTAAGGGATATTCATAGGTCAGGAGCTTGCCATCAACTGGGAGGCAAACAAGTATCATTGCATTTAAATATAACTTTGGTTAAAGTGCAATAATTAAACTGCAAAAATTTCAAATTTATACAAAAAAGCATAAGAAAAGAAAAAGGGTACTTCTTTACTTGGTTACCCACCCTAAGGCCAAGTAAATTAGGTAGGTTGTGGCAAGATTTTACTTGGTTACCCACAGTTTGAACATAATTATGTTAGAATTTTTTTTAAAAAAAATTACAATCTTAACTGAGGAATGTTCAAATATTCCTTAGGGACAAAGGGACATTTAGTCCAATGTATTTTAGGGCAAAGGAATATTTTACTTAGATTTAATTCTAAATAAAATTTACTCTCTTTACTTGACTCTACAAATTACGAATTTAGTTTGCATATTCATAAAAGGGAAACTATGATTAAATACCTAAGTTCAGTTGCATTATTTTATGTACTCTGACTATAATATGTTCACCCATTTTGACACTCTTTTACCCACCAAATTATATTAAATATAATTGGGTGGGTAACCAAGTGAAAGAGTGCCAAAATGGGTGAACATATTATAGTCAGAGTACTTAAAATAATGCAACTGAACTTGGGTATTTAATCATAGTTTCCCTTTTATGAATATGCAAACTAAATTCGTAATTTGTAGAGTGCCAAAAGAACTTGTTATAATTTTTAAAAGATTACAATTAAAATAATATGGAGAAAACATACCCTAAGGCGAATTGAATGCCCTGCCCAGCAAAAATGTTTAAAATCATAAAATAAAAATATCATAAAAACGGATTCGATGATCGCAATAATTTAACCGCATTTAGGTAGTTTTCCAGAGAGAAATATAGTTTTCGAGGTATTAATAGTAGTAAATTTATCCCCGCTTTAAATCAAAACCAAAAAGTCAACAATAACCTGTTAAACCATTTATTATAAGTGTATATGTTTAATAATAAATAAATAAAATATTTAAGATTTAAATTCAGTACCAAAAAGCAGAAAAGAAAGTTTGTGGAACCACATTTTTGGGGAGGGTATCCTAAATTTTCCTCTATGTACGTCGTTGACTTTTATCCTGTTATCCTCGTTTTCCCGGCATTCTTATACCTGAATAAGAATACACTTTGAATTTTATGTGTACTTGAACTTTAAATCCATCATAATCCCAAAAAGTGACTATCAATAAACCACGATATACAACATAAATGGTAAAGTAAAAACTTTAAATGTTCTGATGGGGGTCGCTAAGGTTTAGTAATATTCCTGGAACAACTTAATAATAGCCAGATCGCGTCTATGAAGTAAAAATAGTTCAAGATTATTACTAAACCTTAAACCCCCCCAGAAAATTTCATGATATAATAAACAGGTAAAGTGTGTGGTAAGCACACAGCGAGGGTCCATGGCAACCCTGTATACTTTAAGTAGTACCCTATTGATGGTGTTTTTAAAAATGCTAAAAAATCTTACTTTGAACTATCCTATGGGTCTGATATTCTCAAAACACATAAACAAACTTCTGATAAAGTATTTTTTGCCACTGAACCGGACTACAACCGCATATAAATACCTATACATCGAAAAGACCATAGTTATGAAAAAACGTATTTTGTCAATAAAAAATAAAATAATATTTTTTTCGAAATTTCCAAAAAGTGGTATCTTTACTTTTGGTCGAAGAATGTTTAGGAATTATTTCAGATTTTTTGCACTTCACATAGGCGAGATAGAATAGGGGACACGTTTCACACCCACTTCAAACCTGCCTACGCTCGCCCTATCAAATTTATGACCAAAGAATTATATATTTTTGTAATCAGCTCGACGTACCCTTTCATATGATACCCCTCACGGTGTCGAAAAAAAATTAAAAAATTTTAACCCTTAAGTTTTTTTACCCTAATTTTTTTTAAGTCGCTATATTTTTAAAATATGTGGGCAGGTACAAGACACATTCATGCCAAATTTCAAAGTGATCGGACGAAAGGTGTAGCCGTGAGAGCACGCGAGAGGACGGACGGACAGACACACGCAGGAAAATATAAGGGTCCTTGGTTTTGCCTACGGACCCTAAAAAGGGACTAATAGAAGAAATCACGTAAAAACTTTATATACAAGGAATAATTCTTAACTCTATCATTTTTTCAGATAATACAACATAAATATCGTTTAACTAATACCTATTTTATTTTAAATTGTTTTACTATCCTTCTACATCAAACTCTAATTAGTCTCCTTTTAAATTCAACTATGTAATCCAAACAATCTCCTTGTTTTGAGAATATAATCCTTCTTATAACAAAAAAAGTAACTATGTTATAATATATTAAATGAGCGCCTAAAGGCACAAGTTTCTTTAAAAAGTAAATAACTATGTTTGAACAATGTTTGTAATAATAAACCCCAAAGAGTTTTCCACGGCCTAGGCCGATTTACCAATAGGTAAAATAATGTAACGTGGATAAGTGTAAATGTATATATTATTGGTAATATCTATCTATCTATCATCTATAATCCCTCTTATGCAAAATATAAAGTAAAACTAAAACCTTATTCAAAATAACGATGCAATTAATACTATTTAAATATGACACTATACCACATAGTTAGTTGCCTGGTTCTGACAGGTAATTTCTACACTCCCCTAGATATAAAGCTTGTAGATTATTAACTAACCTAGACCTGTCAGAACCACAACTTCATTTCTCTATCAGGAAATTAAAAAAAAAAAAAAAACTAACTTAGTCTTTATCCAACTCCAATCGAATTAAAAAAAGGGTTAAAATCTACGGGAATATGTACAAAGAATTTTAACTAGACTGAATATAATGTAGAAACTTACTTGATGGATTGATCCTAATTAAGCTACAGTTATTTTATAATTATAATATGCTACTAATAATACACTAACATGAAATTAATTATATGTAAGATGTAAATAATTATAATTACAAGTTGTAGACAAGTATATTACATTAATTTACATTGTTCAATAAAAACTATAAATATAATAGTAAAAAAAAATTAATAATCAAAATATAATTTATAATTATTGTAATAATAATAAACTTTGATTGAAAAGTACCATTTTGTACTAATTATTTTATAGTATAATATTAATATTCAAATAAATTATTACCGTAATAGCTTTTTCTCTTTTTATGCTATTAAATAAAAAATTCATACTTAAAATATAATAGAATAAATCTAATAATAATTTAATAAATGACAATAGAAAAACATTCTTTAAAATCCACTTTTTTTGGACTTAAAGGACTTTAAAACGGGTAAATCCATAAATATTCTGGCAATTAGCGTGGTTCATAGCTTCTTAGCGTCCTACGGCGTATTTTAACGATTCTTAACCCTTAAAAATATAAGTACCAATTTAGCAAAATTTATTGAACACAGACAGTTGAAATTATGTTAGGACGATTTGTGGACTACAATCAATAAACCATCCAAATTTCTTAAAAATCGGATGATTACTTCTAAAGTTACAGGTGGTAAGATAACAAGAGTGCATGTGGCATCAAAATTTCATTAAAATCGGACAAGTAGTTTTAGTATACATACCTATGTTGAACAAACCGACCGACCGACAGACTAACTTAAACTAGCCACCTCATTAGTTATCAAGAGATAAGATAGGGTAGGTAAAGTTATTGTACAAATACTGACCGGCCTAATCCGGTTCGATCAAACAGGTCTGTGCCTTTGAGTCAGAGAAAAACAAAAGATATATCACCATCGATATTCCCAATCCATAAACCAGACGAAAGATTAAACGTAAATCGGCGTGTGTGGATTTTAGTAAATGTTAGAGACAGTAGTTAGTTCAAACCAGCAGAAATTCTTTTAATCTTGGAACTTTTATAAATTGGCTATTTTATAAAGTATCGGATCAATTATTAACTATTTAATTACTTAAAACAAAAAAATAAAAAATAAGCATATACACTCGACGTATCGGGCTGAACTAGCATATAATTCCAGTAGTCATTATGAACAAATCCTTTGCCACAAACAACGACAATCACGACATATTGGGCTGTACTGAACCAGCATACAATTCTAGTAGTCAATATATGAACAAATCCATTCATAATATCATGCTACGTATAAACATTAACTAGAACACTATGCAACGATATTCTATTCTACAGCAAATTTTTAGCTATTCTTGTGTTTGCTATTGCAACATCAAACAACATTTATTAAAGCAGTGATGTACATAAACTATTCCATTGCATCAACAGTCGCTGATTTGATTAACCTGAAGCAATTTTTAATTAAACCGACGCGAGTAAATACTTTTACTGCAACCCAAGTAACGATATTTATAGCAGTGACTTATATTCATTCAGGTGTTGCAACATCAAAGAGCGATATTCGCAAAGCTTGGACGAGTAAACCTTTCCATTGCAAGCTAATTTTATTTAGATTTCCATTGCAACCTAAAACAATTTTTAAATTAAACTGACACGACTGAACATTTTAACTTCAACCTAAGCAACGATCTTTCTATTTAACTGATGCGAGTAATCACTTCCATAGGAACCTCAGGAACCGAGAATCTAACAGAATTGACTTCAATAAACACATCTACTACCACTTAAGCGTTTGTAAGTGATACATTTTGTGTGAGCTCTTCCACTGAAACTTCAAGCAACAAACTCTTTTAGCAGTGATGTGCATTAACAATGAAAACTCATCCATTATAGAGATGGATTCGCAAACATTCCAGTATACCGCAACGCCGGGGGGAACGGGCCGGAAATTTTTGGAAAATATAACCTCTAAAAACGCGTTTTTATGCACTCAGGAAGTAAAATTTGTTATAGGGCCCCAAGGTATGATTAGTGATGAAGTTACAAAACTAAGCCTACTTTAGGGGGCAAAATCCCGTCTAATAACCCCATACACTTTAGTACAACTTTCTGATAGTTGAATTTTGTAAAACTGCTGGAAAAATTTCTCATGACAAAAGAATTATAACTAAGAATTATAACTTAATAATAAATTAATTTAAGCAACTTATTTTGTTATCATTCTATTAGCTTACTCAGAATCAAAGTTATTTTATATAATTAGTTTCCAAACAGATTCTTCTTTCTATCTCTGTATTGTTTAATTTAGATCGGCTTATAACATTGTTAATGGTAATAATGTCACTAACAAAGTTTGTTGAGGGATAATGAATGAGCTATACCACAAAATGTACTGACTTGTTTTAATAAGTTACTAAAATACTGTACATGAATTAAGCAAAATTGGATCCTTCTACGATTGTACGAGTTTGACATAATAGTTTTAATACAGTGGTACCACTACAAATCCCAAAACGAGAAATTGATAAATCTATATTTCAATTTATTTTGTATGCTCCTTAGACCATACATATTCAAACAACGAAATTACATTGAATTATTAAGTAAATCGTAAAAATTATACAAGAAGTCCCTAAGTCTTTGGGACATCCACTGATTTTTTTTACTAATTTTTCATCCACTGAACCAGTACCGGAACGGCATTCCGGCATCAGTACACCCCTGATCCATTACAACCTGGATCATAATGCTACGGCACAAACACGTGAGAAAATGTACCTATTTTATGGGTTACCTGCCTATTTATGGATTAACTCCGCTAATCCATAATCCAAAATATGGCTCGTATTATGTTCACTCTCATATTAGGCTCACTTATTGAAGCCTTAATCTGATTAACTATTTTAAGATTAACATGTAGATCTGCGAAATTTATCTATTGCTTTCTTTCTTTTCTCATTCCCGGTGTTATGTTGCAGTTTGGATAGTTGTTTCCAGTGCGAGTGTCTTCAGCCTCCTTCTATCTATTGACTACGTAATGATATTGGTAATTAATTGGTTTTTAGTAGATATGACGTAAGATAAACTTTTGATATAATATAGTCTTATTAAATGCAGAATCAGCATTCAGTTGTGGACGCGGCCGCTAGAGTTCAGACAAGGAACTTTTGGATGTTACAGTGAAAGAGAAATGGGTAATATACGATAGGGATGAGTGGATGCAGTCTGGTTCTTTTCCCCAGATAATGATGTAGGAAGAAGTTTTTATGCAAGACTGCAGAGAGAGCATAATCTCTCGGTTGATAGACGGCCAAGTGAGTCTTGAGTATTTTAGCATTATGTTATGGAAGAGTTTTACACAGGCTAAGACTGAAGCCTCGTTATGTAATGTATTTCAAACTGTTTACAAGAGGGAGTGAGCAGCTACAGAGAGATAGGTGACCTAGTTAAGAGTTATACCTCGGGTCAAGGACTTATCGCTAAACATTACAATCCCTCGCTAACACTAAACTACCTAGCAGACAATACCCTTCTCAATACTCCAGTAATACACTAAAATTTCATATGGATAAGATTCAAACGTCACATCTCTTCACGCACAAACTAAGAACCAATCAAATGAAACTAAACTACAATGATATCACATCTATTCACCCACAAATTAAGAACCAACTAAATAAAACCATGCCTACTAGAGATGGGAGCGTCTATGGAGGTTAGCTTAAAGGAACAACACAAACTGTCTCTCCACAAAATTACTTTAATAACAAAGCAACTTTCAGCATTCAAAAGGCTGAAAGTTCATTAGTGCTTAAGAACAAACAAGAAATTTCGAACTAAGCAAAAACTTATACAACAATTAGCCCGGATGCACATTGAGACTCAGGGAAGGGCAGCCCAGATTTGTTCAACCGCAAATATATATACGAAACCGCACGAATTGAGTCGAAGAGCAATGCAGAGCAGTGCTAAACCACGCGTGGACTGCCCGACGCTAGTGGATCTGGCATCTTAATTCTCGTATATTTCTGCGGTTGAAAAAAACTGTGCTGCTCTGCCCTGCGTCTAAACGTGCGTACCTGTAAAATATCGTTTATCTGGACGAGTCTCGAACCATAAACCCCTAAGTTAACATAAGAGTGCACAAGTGATATGGTTTGAGAGTTCGACAATTTTCCGATTTTCTACCAATTTTTAGGTCAATACTATGTGACTAGTTCTTTTTTATGCAGAGTGCCCTAAAGCATCAAAATAATTAATGAAATTGACTTTTTGTGGGGGCAGTCTAGCGCAATTTGATTAAGAAAGTCATTGGCGCTAAGCTTGATAGTTGAAAATAATTTAACTAACAACATTAAGCCTATTTCACTCAGAATCCAATTCCCAATCTCTTTCACCTCTGCTCTTGAAGTAAATGCTCTTCAGGGCTCAAACTAGTGTTTAAATAAAAATCTTAATAAAAACTAATTCTCAGACTTTTGGTCACGCGATTTACGTTATCTTATGTATTAATGGTTTTTTTTTTTTTTTTTTTTTTTATACAAGATATTTTTAGGGTCCGTAGGCAAACCCAAGGACCCTTATATTTTCCTGCGTGTGTCTGTCCGTCCGTCCTCTCACGTGCTCTCACGGTTACACCTTTCGTCCGATCACTTTGAAATTTGGCATGTATGGGTCTTGTACGTGCCCACATATTTTAAAAATATAGCGACTTAAAAATTTTTTTTTTTTAAAAATTAAGGTAAAAAAACTTGAGGGTTAAAAATTTTACATTTTTTTTCGACACCGTGAGGGGTATCATATGAAAGGGTACGTTGAGCTGATTACAAAAATATATAATTCTTTGGTTATAACTTTGATAGGGCGAGCGTAGGCAAGTCTGAAGTGGGTGTGAAACATGTCCCCCCCCTCTATCTCGCTTATGTGAAGTGCAAAAAATCTGAAAAAATTCCTGAACATTCTTCGACCAAAAGTAAAGATACCACTTTTTGGAAATTTCGAAAAAAATATTATGTTATTTTTTATTAACAAAATACGTTTTTTTTATGTTCAAAGTATTTTTTTTAGCATTTTAAAAAACACCAGCAATAGGGTACTACTTAAACTATACAGGGTTGCCTACGGACCCTCGCTGTGTGCTAGTCAGCACACTTGACCTGTTTATTTTAATTTGAGAAAAAAGGAAGAAATAGGAGAAAGTAGGAGAAATAATAGTGATAGAACTAGTTTGAACGAATATTAGCTTTATTTAGTACATTTTAACTACAATTTATAAAATATTATACATATTCAACGTAACACTTAAAATAATCATAATAATTTACGTAAATATAATTTAAAAAAGCAGGTTGTGGGAATGTTCGAACTATTTACAAAATAAAAAAAATATGTTTGAGATCCGTACAGCGCTCGAAATTGCTAACCACAAACATCCTGTTTTGTTAACCGCACATATCTGATTTCGATTCCCAGGGAGGTGAGATACACGATTATCTATTGGAGCAAAGTTAATTGTTTACAGTCAAGGTTTAATAATATGTTTTTATATTTAAATATTTAATTAGAATACAAATTTGGGACGAGATGCACTAAATTTGTCATAATTTATTCAGCAGTTATCACATAAATAGTTATAATTTTTTTGTACTTAGACCATGAAACTAATAAATTTATTAACATTTAAAAAAAAAAAAATGAGTACCACAATACTCTCTCTTAGTAAAATACATGATAATTATGAGAAAGTAAAAAGTTAATCAACTTTTTAATATTACAAATAAAATCATAGTCCGTCAATTTGTGTGGCACATAGCTTTCTCGCATCCGAATGGTCCAAATGAGATTTAGGTCGGTTTCGATTCCCAGTGGCGGCGCACACATTTTTATGCAATTTAATTACTCTCCTCTCTTCTTATGTCTTGTTGTCTGTTCTTTTAAATGGTAACTTTAAGGGAATAGTAAAGGTCTTTTTCCTTGTGTATCCCCCATTGCGAAATTGAAATTATCACTAACAGTATCGACGCGGGAAAGGGGACACCGCGAAGAAAATAAGAATAGGCAGTAACAGTAGAAGACGTTGCTTAGAAAAAATTAGCATATAAATGGTGGTCATCTTGAATAAAAATAACCGATTTGAAAATCCTAGAAAAATAATCGATTAGAATTTTTTTAAAAAGTTGTTTATGTCATAAAAGGATGATAACTTGAAATTTTCAAGGTTCCGGACATAATATATTATACCGGAACCAACTGCGATATATCGTCATATCGTATTTTCCATATAAAGGCTATTCTAACAATTTCACAATGTCAGCGAAAATTCCAAATCTAAGGATGGAACTTTTCCACATTTGATAAAGTAAATAATGAAAGGTATGATCCAACATGATCGATAAAATTCTTAGGAAAAGACGTCACCATCAATAAATATTTTTATACTCCCTCTCTCTCTCTTTCTCTCTCTCTCTCTCTCTCTCTTTCTCTCTCTTTCTCTCTCTCTCTCTCTCTTTCTCTCTCTCTCTCTATAAGCAGCAGATAAAAGAAGAGATAAGAAACATTTAAAGTGTTTTAGAAATGTATGTTTATTTAATAAAGAGATACATTATAATTTATCACAATACCTTTCACCATTTAAGGGAAGATATTTTAGTAGCGTCAATAGCCCAAGAGTTAAGGCGCTCCTATACCTTTCAACTCTGGTGGAAGGTGCGATAAAAAAAAAATGAACATATTTTAATAAAATTACTTAATAAATACAAAATTAGTTTTTTCTAATGAAATATTATGGAACTTACTGGTGAATAAAACTCAAAGATCAAAATTAGTTTTTTTTATACAGAAATATTGTGGAACTTGCTTATAGTGAGGGTGAGTAAAACCCAAAGATCAAAATTAGCTTTTTTACAGAGATATTGTGGAACTTACATAATATGGTGAATAAAGCTAAACTAAAAATTAGCACAGCAGTGTCATACTTAATCAAACAAAAATTAAATTTCATCTCCGAGCTTACCAAAGGTAACGGAAGAATTATATTCTGAAGAACATTTTTTTTTTATAACTTCAAATTCATAAACTCCAAGACAGAAATCCGTTTCAGACATCAGAGACCATTTTTTGTCTCGAGTACGTCTGTCGTTAAACATTTTTGCGAATCACCCTGTCTACAAAAGTAATCTTCTGATTTTAACGAAATATAGGAGGTAGGGTTCAACCTTTTCTTGCATATGAACAACATTTTATTTATAAATACCTGTATCTTTAAATAATGTAGATTATAACAACGTAATTGGCATAAGCACAGTCAAACAAAAAAACACGTTTAACGGGGACATAAAACAGTTTAATTAAAATATAATGGAAATTACTTCGTTAGTAATGAAAAAGTTGATAATTAACAAAACAAAAGAATTCAAAGTTTGCATTACCATTACGGCAGGTTTCCACCCCTACGCCCTACGTAGGGTCACTGACCTCAGTCCTCATTGATTTTTAAAATATACGTACGAATAGACTTTTATAAAAAAAAAAGGTTTTATCAACAACCATGTTACCTTATTTATATGCTAATACTGTTAAGACAATATTAGTTTTAAATTTAAATGTTCATATCAAAAACACACACACACACACACCACACTTTCATTCTTTTAATAAAAACGTAGGGGATATATATTAAGAAATACAAAATTCATTGTAATCTTTGCCATCAGAGTATATATATAATCAAATAAGTGTTCATAAATTCTTATTTAATGTTCTACATTTCTAAATTATATATTTTGAGATTCTAAATTAATTTTTAATTTGCTTAATGTTATTTTTTAATGCTTTCAGCTAACATTATCTATTATATTAATATTACTAACAAAATCTAACTTTAATGGTAAATTTTATAGATAACTAAAATGTCTGGATGGAGGCTGGGTGAGTTGTGAGTAAGACTGATAAAAAGTGATAAAAGATCGTGTTACGAAGCGGTGAATTGTTTTAAATAGATACTTACTTAGCTGCAAGGCTTGTTTGAAAATACTACCTGTAGGCTTTACGGGGGGAAAACAGAACTTAAGGTGTGTGCAACCTACTAAAAGTGTTGGCATCAGAATTTGGAATGCCGATATTTCTTTTAAAAGAGTTTAAGGATTTAATAAGAAAACTTGATTTTTAGCGAATTTTCGAAGAAAATTAAGCTGTTACTATGGTTTCAAAATTTTTGTAATGCGATTTTTGGAAATTTTCTCCATGGAAATCCGTTTTAAACTATTCTTAATTGATTCCTAAATTTAACACTTTTTATGTATACATGTACGTGTCACTCCAGGCGATAACTCACCCTAGGATGTACTTAAAAAATCCAAACAAATTTTAAAATGTCAATAATATCAAAAGAAAGGATGAGTTCGTTGGCCAATATTTTGGGAGTCCATTCAGGGGTCAAATTTAGACAATTTATGGTAAACAAAAATAGCATAAAAACGTGTTTTTTCCATTTTACCTCCCGCTTATATGAAAATATGACAAAAGTGTGGATAACAACAATTACTGAACTCTTAAAGAGCTTTCCAATGACATGCATCTTGAAGGATATATATACTATTTTAATTTTTGTACCCCGTACCCCTGTGTACCAATTTTTTTTCCCACCCATCCAAATTCTATACCAAAATTTTCCTATATTATCATAAGCCAATAATGCGCAGATTTCTTTGAAATTTCGCTCATTAAGTCATGGCGCATGACTGGACTTTTTTTTAACATGCGGATATGTTTTAGCTCTGGGGGACAGAAGAAAGTTCCGTCACAAAAAAATGGCATGAAAAATGTGACGCTTTTTTTTACTTTTCCTCACCTATTACAGGAAAAATTATATTATCACCCAAAATTTTTTTTCTCGAGATTTTAACTGAATTATCCGTTTTGGGTATATTTAAGACCTCCTAAGATGATAACACACATACAGACGTCATGCTGAAACCCGCATGACGTCTGTATGTGTGTTATCATCGTAGTCCCAGGGTATTTAACATAGAAAATTGAAATTTGGCAGACAAATCAGTCCTTACATCTGGTTGTGCCGCCCAAAAAATCTACATTTTCCGCCATCTTGAACCCGGTTTGCTGAGTCGTAAAACATCTAAAAGTGGTCCGAAGCAGCAGGAGAGGTCAATTTAGTGGCCTCCAAAGTGAGGAAAAGGTTCGAGGTACCCAGTACCCGATTTTTTACTTGTATTCATTGTAGTTCTATATTTATAAATTTTATCACAGGTCCTGGCGGACCAAATTTCAATCAAAATGGAATAATGTTTCATAATATCTCACTATAAGATTCATCTACTATATCAATAAGACAAATATATACTGGTTTTCTCCACATCATGGGAAAACATTAAAATACCCAAACACATATCCAAGAGTCAAGTTTTTCCATGAAATGGAGAAAAGGAGTATTATTTTTCAGTTTGCTTTGGGAGTTTAAGGAAAATCTTATTTACTTACCCTGGGCTTGTTCAATGGTAGAGGAAACCTACGTGACGTTTGTCTCGAATTTAAGCATTTCACTTCCTTATAATCGAAGGCTACAAGGCTTTACAGATATCGGTACTCATAAACTTGTAGCGCAACGATATCTAGAGTGGAACCTACATATTAAATTGGTATTATTACTTATTAGTATTAGGTTTTCAGTCAGAGCGCCTTTAATAATAAGATGCAAACATTGTACTGATAAAATTATGCTTATACGATGTTATAAATGCGAATTATAACAGTTAAAGTATCATATAATGCTGCCGCAGATCATGTGAAGGAAAAATATCGATATACTTTAAAATGTCAAGATATATAAAATTATCTAGACACTTACACACCTTTCAACAATGTGGCCTAAATAAAGAAACCGCGCAGAAATTTGTCAGCTTTTTAAATATAAAGAGTGTATTACACTGCGAGAAGAGGGTAGATACGAAGAAATCTTACCTAATACCAAGAGACGAGAGAAATGAATCACCATGTGTAAACTAAACAACCGAGATAAGATAAACGTTGTTTTTTTCTCCCACAGCGTAGATACCAGAGGTAGTTACCGACCAATCGTACTTCTTTAAAACACCAGAAACGTCACTAAAACCCCGCATAACAGGAAATACCGCGTGGACGACAACCAGCTATCGATAACCGGGTCTGTAGTCACCAATCCAAACTCCAAAATGTACGGAGTAATTCATAACGTACACTCGAGAAATTTCACCGAATTTTCAAAATGTTCTATTTTATCAACGCGTTAAACAGTAAAGCACTCCTTGACATGAAAGCATTTACCGGTAGATAACATCTAAAATAATTATGAAAACGCAATCCTTAAAATTACTTGAGAAATTTTAATTACACTAATTTGCGAAACAGAATAAAATTTGTGGGAATAATTTCGTAATGTATATTTGAGCATTGACAAATTGAGAAGCTAGGAGTGGTTGATACTCTTAAGACAAATATATCTATTTGAAACAAATTTGACGGAAATTTTCAACACAACTAAAATAGGTGAAAAAATAGCATATTCCACCCTTAACAACAATTCTCTCCTTTTTAGCACAACTATACTTATAAAACCTAAAGGTGCAGTAACCGATTCGTGAAAGAAATAATAAAATGCTACAGTGCCTATTTGCAGCCAAACTAAGCCTCCATTCTCAGGATGAATCACAAATAGGGATGTCAACAGGTGGCACCTGAAGACGGGAGGAGTACCTGTATAGAAAACGAAGTAAATAACAATTTTTACATTGTTCTAATCTTCTCATACCTTAACCTTAACTTAATTTTTTTTACGCCCCGATAAATGCAGAATTAGGTTATTACAAGATGAAGGGCTAGCCAATTTACACACCTTAGTGGGTTTCGGATCGTCACCAGATACATCATTATCGAAGGCGAGATGCGACTACGCTAATCAATCTGCTACGCAGATCCTCAGCGCTTAATTTATTACAAACTTATCTCAGCATGATTAGTGCTTGGCTGATAGAAACTAGAAACACTAAAGCAGAAGGTCTAGAAGACTAGCAAAAGCTCAATTTAAATATTAAAAAAGCGAATAAACAACGTGAATGCAATATACGTTACTTCATAGAATAACTTTATTCTTTATTAAAAAAGTTATCACGTTTTTCTTTGAGTTGTTGATTTTTAATGGTTAGATGTTATAAATTTAGGAACAAAACAGTGCTATGTTGTAATTGTAAAGTAGGAAGGTGATTTTAATGTTAATAAAAAAATAAAATAATAATAATAGTGACCATACCAAATAAATGGTAGAAATATAAACAAATGTAAAAATAACTATTCATGACAAGGCATGAATATGACCATAAGATGGTCGAAATATAGCCAATGTTTAATGACAGTTATTTTCAAACATTTTTCACCCTTTACACGACCCACAAAAAAATAGAAGACTACTTGATAAGAGGGGCAACTTCTAGCAAACTATATAATACGAGTATATTTTTTTGTGATATTTGTTCTCTTACATAGCCAGTCGCTTTGTTTGAATGTTTGGGCTATCACAATATTTGCTCTCGACATATACTGCCAATACGAAAGATTAAAAAATCGATTTTAGGTAGCAACGCTTTATTCTCAATTCCACCTCAGGGATACAACTAATATGCATCCCCCAAAAAAATTCCTTTTTATGAACTCTCGATAAAATAATTTTGGGGATATAAAGTTCAAATACGAGAAAATAAAAAAAAATATTATAATATGAGAAAATAGCAATGTTGTACATTCTCAATTGAACGAAAATAATACCTTATTCCTTCTATACTCTATACCCCTATGAAGTCAGGCTAACCAGCATTACTTCAGAGGATACCAGGTAAACTACTGTATAAAAGCAGAATTTCTCAATCCTTCATCCCTTGTAATCATATTAACAACAAGATATCAATTATTAAATTTCCATAAAACAATCTCACTCACCACAATTTAAGATCATGTACCTCGATATGAATTAAAAGAAGGAAATAAAAAAATACACGAGTCTTTTAAAGAATAAAAAAATAAATCCTTTACAGAATCATGTAAACTTAATTAAAAATTAACAGTTATGTATTTACATTATCAATATTTCGGGGAAACAACAATCCACAATTTGTTTTCTATGATAATTACTTAAAAATTACAGCAATCAATTATTTTTATTGTTGAATTTAAGGACCACAACAAAATAAGGAAGTATCAGCTTTGCAGAAATAATGTCACAAATAGTGTCGCTCAGAGACGGTTGGGGCACCGGGAAGAACAATTTTCACTTCTTAAAAAATGTGTAAGCAACGTTTTAGACAGCAATAGATGGGCCATAAAGATAAACAGTACCAAGCGTGTTTATGCTGTAATTGATGCTCCTTCTTTATCAGTGAAGCGGCGGAGCACCAAAAGGAATATGAAATAATAATATAACGATTAAAAGAATAACAACGCAGCAATCAGGCGGCAGAAGATGGGTATCCGTCAGCAGACTCCCACAAATGTTCTGCATCACTTTTGATTATTTCTCTTCTGAAACAAGTGCAAGAATTCTAGCGTAACAATTTTGTAGGTCTTTATAACGTTAGAAGCGACTGAAAATATTGCGTGCCTATTTGACTTTTTCACACATTTACCACAATTTTTGAACTTATATTATAGGTGACAAAATATGAATATTCAGGAGAGATTATTAGATAAAATGACGCCGGTTGGTATGATTTCACGTACCGGACGCTACCTCCCCATCCACTCGGATTAATACGTGAACTATTTATTTAATAGTTTGAAAAAGGATTGAAGCAATTTCAATTTGGCACTAAAAATTAAAATTAAATTCTTTTTCCCGGGAAAAATCGTTCCGAAACATGATTTATTACAACTACTTATATATGGTTAGACTGGTATTCTTTTTAATAAAAACCGTTGAATCTGTTTTCGAGAAATAATATTTTTTTCACGCGTTTAAATTTTGAAGGGACAGTAACAGTGAATTAAGAAAATCAGTGTAGTAATTTAGGCTCCATGCGGCTGGACAGATTGCAGACTACAGACAGACATATTTTTATTTACTAAGGGGATATAAAAAAGTATAAATAATTATATCCATCTACATCTCAAAATAACATTTTCGCGCTATCACAAAACCTTTTCTTTATACAGGTATACCACGTATATGATAACGTAAAAAAAGAACTTTATTTAATGTTCTTTTTTTACATTTTTTTCATAATATTTAACAGGATAGAAATATGTAAGCAATCTACTTTATAACTCAAGTAGCTTCTTAAGCATTATAAATAAGTAGGTATATATAAATGCAATAAATTCGTGCATAATAACTTATCATACTTATAATAAAGTCAAGAAATAATAAGTTCATTTTTAATAAGTGTTATACGGTTTATATAATGTGCAACATTTGAGCTCGGTGTGTCGAAATACGTAAAAAAACGGACTTTTTTGTAGCTAAATTTAATTTGCTAAATCTTCAATTGAAGGTTGGTAACTAACTTCATCCATCTGTCGGTTTGAGAGTCCTTATCCTTCTCATTTTCCCTCAACTTTAGTGGGCCTTTCCCAAAAAAGTACGTAACAGGAAAAATTGTGGGTAAAATTTTCACCCAAAATGTCAGCATGTCACCTTTGACATGCGTGTTGTAGGTTTGCTATCACTGGTATGGATGATAATTAGATCTATATTACATTTACTTTGACCTGTTTATAACTTTATTTAACTTTTAGCAGTCTCTTATTTGTCAACCTTTAAAATTGTTTAAGAATCAATAACTACATTCCTTAATACCCAGATAACAATTTGGGTCGCATATTTGATAATGATAACACGAAAGATCATAAACATTCTTATCAAAAAAACTGCTTAGAACAAAACAGAATATAACAATATTGGATCAATAAAAATAATATCATTATTATATAAAACTAGTAAAGATATAACAATAGCAAATATTAAACAACTGATCTAACAACGAATATAATTTAAATAGAATAATTACATAGTTTAAAATTTGTGTAAACGGAAATCGAAACCAAATTAATTACGTAGTTTTATAACTGGTGCATACGGAAATTGAAACCAATATTTAAATATATTTATAGTGTTTAGTACGTAGAAACAATATTATCTAAAGATAAATAAAATATAATCGTTTCGAACTCGCTAGAAAGAACAATTAAAATTATTCTAGAAACCAATAAATCATTTTATCGTTTTTATTAGGTATTTATGCAAAATAAACTAATAAAAACATTAAAGGTTATAATTAAAAAAGTTAATTTAAAAGTTTTGATAAGATTTTATCGAGCAGTTATATCTATAAATTAATAGGATATCGTTGATGAAAAAAGTTAATTTGATCATAACTTACGATGGCATGTTGAATATCCATTCATTAGGTGATGAAGTAGAATCCAATGAAATAGAATTATATATCGAAGATATTTATAAAACAGAAGTTGTAGAATAACGTTATCACTGTACAACACAAATTACGATTAAACTAATTATTTCCTAATTGTAAAATAGATTTTTTAAAATTAGAACTTGTTATGTGTTAGAAATAAGCCGGTAGACGAGAATGCGTCGACGTACAAGCAACGGTTGTCGGAAGCAGACTGAACAGCCAGGGGGAATATAGGTCGGATCTGCCCCCACCACCAACCCTGTTCCAACCCCCTCCACATTAAATCAAGGGGTTAAACAACCCCCTACGGGTAACTTGCATTTAAATAATCTTTACGCATACATTCATACAAACATAAAATAACAACGTATTAAAACCATATAAACAATACAGTTAACGGTTGATAATTACCTAGACCATAACAACAGTACCCATATTTACTGACTAATTACTCTTATTGCAATTAACATTTACAAGCTAATGTATTTGTATTCAATTACACAAATGTATCATGTTATTACGTAGGTTAATTATTAACAATTAAATATATCAGGTGTTTTAGGTCATTATAAACCATAAAATTGTATTAAGAATCATAGTCATTTAACCAATAAAAATTTGGAACAAGTTTAGCTTAATATCATTTAAAATATGGATTTTCTCTGGAAATATAAAATAAATTCATGAATAAAAAAAAGAGTGCTAATTCAACCATATCAATAATCAAAAATATGAATTGAGTTACAAACAAGCTGATGTTACACTCTCAAATACATAAAATGTAGGGAGTGAAAGTTTTGTGATGGCACGCAAATTCAATTATTGTGGATTTACACGTTTTGGGGTCCTCTGAGATCAAAAAGGGTTACTAAAAATATTTGTTGTCTGATAATCTGTACAGGTACGCGAAGCCTAAACTACTGGGCCAATTTTCATGAAATTAGGAATATAAGTTTAGAAAAACTTCAATGTGAAATCAAAAAATTAATTGTGTAAAAGGGGGAAAAATTAAATAAATTAGACAATAATAAGTCGTAAAAGCAAAGCATAGTTGAAGTACGAGATAGGACGCGAGGAAGCTATGTGCTACACTAATTGACAGAATAATTTGTTTCTTTAAAATGGTAGAAATCCGCGTGTATAATCAATAAAATATTGAGACTTGTAACTTTAGGGATACCCAATATATCTCTTTTGGAAGATAAGTATAGGAAAATGGAGACTAAACTGCCTAAAGAATAGGTTAGAAGTAAAATATAATCTATTTCGGATCCTAAAGCCTAGTCCACACCAGTATACACGTTGCGAGACATGTCTATAGACATCTGCTGAGACCGTCTATGGTCTAGGTCTAGCGTCCACACTTGTAGACACGTTGCGCAACATGCCTAACGTTGCACCGTGTCAACCATTTAGAATGCAAAACCATAGACATGCGATTTTTGGTCTAGCAACAAGACCGTAGACGCCGTTTGTCTAGCCGATGTCTATAGACAAATCGCTAGACATGTCTCTGAGACCAAAATCGCGCACATGCCTACTAGTGCAAATGTGGTCCATGTCTACTAGTGTGGACAAGGCTTAAGAAATAGGCAAACAAAAAACTAATATTTTAAATAAGTTATATTTTATTAAAAAATACATTTTTAGAATAATAGAATCAATAATACTTTGGGTAAATCATTTGAATGAGAGAATTTTATTTACAAAAATCTAATAAAAATTAGTGATAACATAAATAACTTTTCACAAGGAAAAAACTAAAAAAATAAGACGGTGGCATTCTTGAAACTCGAGTCTCTAAATAATTCTCTAATCAATAAAATAAATATAGAAAGTTGGTAGACATGTGAACTAAAATGTGGAGGGTTTTTAGGTGAAGTCACGAGAGCAATTTATGACGTCAGACCTTGTTTTCCAGTGAACTCATAAAACCTGACAAGATTAGTTGAGTTTTTCTCAGAAGTTGTTAGATAGTATGGTTTGAACATCTCTCAGTGTAAACAGAATGATTCTTAGAATTGAACTGTATCGGAGAAACGCTTTATAATTTTAGAGTTCCAACAAAACTAGCCTATATAGTGCCTCCAAACTGATATTAATTATATTTTCACTTTGTCAAAAATCTCTCAACGATACAGATTGCTTATCTTATACAAAGTCTAATTAGGAAGGTAACTGATTAGATCAGTGAGAATCCAAACACTAAATCCATCCCTTTGTATTACATTTGATTTAATGAATAAAACTCCAAAACTTTCAAATGAATCAGTTTTTCTTTAAACAGGTGTACCAATTTCAAATCACATACTGAAAGAGGTATTTCTAGAGGCCATTTAGAGCAAAACGTTTTATACAAGCAAGAACCCAACACTCAAAGGTGTAGGAGCTACAAGCAAAAAAGAGTGTTTTAAATTAATCGACCTTTACTTTATAAATTTACAATAACTAAATAGCATATTATGTTACAAGGCTGTGAAGTGAGTTTTTTCTTTACCGCGGCAATTACATTTACTGTCGAGCGAAGCGAGACAGTAAATATTGCCAAGGTAAAGAAAAAACACTTCAAAGTCGCGTAGCATATGCTATTTTTTCCGAGGTAGCAGACAATGAAAAAACATTAAATATTAATCACTAATCAATATATAATAATAACAAATATTAGTACATACTTAAGACTTAAAAAAAAGAAACCTTAAAATGAGGTTACACTATAAGAAAAGATAAATAAAACGCATTGACATCTAGCGGATTTTTATCGTACTAGAAGCATTTCTACAAAGACTGCAGCACTACTAACGGAAGTTTTGACAACTACCCGCCGTAAAGAAAAAATCTTTTAGTGCCTAGGAGGTAAAAGATTTTTTCTTTACAGCTAGGAGTAATGAAAAGATTTTTTAAGTCCACGTAATGAAAAAATGGATTTTAGCTATGTTTTTTAGGCTCTAAAGTTACTATTTCACAGCCTACCACGGAAAAAAAATATTACAGGTCCTCTATACAAGAGTACACTGTAATTTAAAGTAAACAGGTCAAGTGTGTGCTAGTCAGCACACAGCGAGGGTCCGTAGGCCACACTATATAGTGTTTAACTGTAAAGTGTATAAACAGTGTTCTATTAAAATGCTAAAAATCTTACTTTGAACCATTCTAAAGGTCTGATATTCTCAAAACACACTCTGATAAAGTATTTTTTTGCCACTGAACCGGACTACAACCATATAAATACATCGAAAAGACCATAGTTATAAAAAAAAAATATAAAAAAAAAATAAAAATTCGAAATTGTATCTTTACTTTTGGTCGAAGAATGTTCAGGAATTTTTTCAGATTTTTTGCTCTTCACATAAGCGAGATAGAGGGGGGGGGGGGGGGGACACGTTTCACACTCACCTACGCTCGCCTATCAAAGTTATATCCAAAGAATTATATATTTTTGTAATCAGCTCGACGTACCCTTTCATATGATACCCCTCACGGTGTCGAAAAAAAATAAAAAGTCGCTATATTTTTAAAATATGTGGGCAGGTACAAGACACATACATGCCAAATTTCAAAGTGATCGGACGAAAGGTGTAGCCGTGAGAGCACGCGAGAGGACGGACGGACAGACACACGCAGGAAAATATAAGGGTCCTTGGTTTTGCCTACGGACCCTAAAAATGAAATAATAAAATTAAAAATATATCGAATTAAAACTTAATTTTTTTTGTTGATTTACAGTTACATCGTCGATTAAATGGGGTAACTGGTCACCGGTAAACCATTTGAAACAATATTTTAAATATTTAAATAATAATTTTTTTTATACCCCGAGGCGAAATCAATAAATAAGCTTTAAATTTGGAGGTGCTACCCCCCAAAAGCTAGCTTCTGGCTATTTAGATTAAACAAAATTAAAATGTGGTCCATTTAAATACAAATCTAAGGGAGCCATCAGGGTAGCCGAACGTGTTAGGGCACTCGCTCAGCTATCAATAAGTCGAGGCAACTCGAGGTCGTGGGTTCGATCCCGTGCCATGATACTCTGAATTGCATCAATGATTCGCGGACGGTGCAGGGCGAGGGACACCCATTATGGGGACTCTTCCCCCACTCTTTGATGTGGGTCCGATCCGTGTCATGGCGATGTAATTTGTATCTATGGTTCGAGGACGGAGCAGGGCGAGGGACACCCTTTATGGGGACTCTTCCCCCACGCTTTGACGCACGCTTATATAGCTTACTAATGACCACACCATACTCGCTGCTTCGGCGGTACAATGTACAAATGTATGATGTGTGAAGTAGCTGGAACTCTCCACCACGGGGCGTAAAAAGGGCCTAAGTGATGGCCTAATTGCAAGGTTCGAACAAGTGGTTCGTCCTACCCGTTCTAGTAGGAAGTACTAGACTACTAGTACTACTAAATACGAATCTAACCATATGTCACTTTTCCGGGAAAAATCAGGTTGATGAGAAAATAGCTTTAAACGCGGACGATAGGAAACTGGGTTCAATTAGCCACTGGAGAAAAGTTTTTTTATGATAATGTTTGATACAATATTTAATTATAATTAAATATAACTATGCGAAAACTCGAAACAATTAATAAATGGAAAACAGTGGATGACTGGATGAAATAATTATGTACTTGAATAAGAGAAAGTTAGTCTGAATATTCTTGAACGGATTTTTAATGTTTAATATCTATGAGAAAATCGATTTTTTCTTGAGTATATTGCATAGTTCATTTTTCTTTTACTTTTTATGACAGATTAAATATGTGTAGATTCTTAATTGCTAAGTTTTAATGCTCGAATCGTGTTCCCGCGCCACAATTTTAAGTTCGATAGACATTTTCTTACTGTTAAAATAAAATTTAAATTAAGAGAATTTTTTTTTTTAATCTATCACTCAATTTTGTTTTCCATATTGCAAATTTGAACACAGCTAAGCCTTAGTCGAAAACAAAAAAACGAAAACAAAACATGCTTATTTAACAATAAATTAAATAAATTGCTAGAAGACAAAAAATTAGCCATGTATATTTTTATTAACTGACTGCGGTTAAAAGAACATGCATTCCCTTGAGTCTACCAAGGCTTTAGAAACATTATGTCGGTAGACTATATTTTTTGGTAGTTTTAATAATCTTTCATGATCAACCGATTGGATCATGAACCCTAACTTTCATGATCTAACGATTGGATCATGAACCTAATTTTCATGATTCACATCTTATAAACAATCATTAAAACAAAACTTAGCTTTGCAGATATGGGCGCAAAAAATGTCGTTGCTTTCCGGACACCAATTTCTAAATCTAAAATATTTCTTACTATGTGAGTTTAACTCCGAAGAAATTTGTAAAAGATCTAAGATCTTAATGATCTAAAATTCCTAAACAACGTATTAATAACATTATGATTCAATATTTTATTTCTTAATAATCAACATTTATCAAAGAATAAATAAGATAAATTCAAGATGTGGTCCAAAGTGAAACGTGGAAAGACCCAATATGTAAAGGAACTATGTAGAATGTAGAACTAATCAGACAAGGTTCCCAGTAGTAGGTCCGGATCTAATGGTAAGCTGACTCACGGGGCTGGACTTCAAGGACTTAGCAGGCAAAGCACAAAACATCCCCATTACCAAGCACTAAGCAACTAACTTAACTTATCCATGACCAATAAGTATAGAAATACCTAGCTGATAGTTGACATTGAATGAGTTAATGGTTGACATAAGCTGTTTTGTATAATTTATTAGAACAACCAATACAACTGTTGTACCTAGTAGTGCCTTTTTAAGTATATTACAGCAATTCCTTTGCTGATCTAAAATTTTAGTTTAATCTCTAAAGCAGCTGTAAAGGTATTATTTTGTTAAATCCTGAAATAATAATTAGACGGAAATCTGTTAAAACCATCCTTTAGCAAACCACGATTATATTAGTCAAATATAAAATACCTTCATTCCATTCTTCACCCTTTCTCTCAAATATTCCTGATTATTAATCTGGAGGGCTCTATTTATGAACCACGTTCGAGAACGAGCACTTTTAAATTGATAGTAGCATTCACCTTCTAATCGTAGTAATCAAACCAAAAATTAAAAACGTTAAATCAGATTTCATTTTTAAGTTTTAGGTAGTATTCATACTACAGAAAGTTTTTAATTTTAATTTAAAATTCAAATTATTATTACTATTAATAAAAGGAGACAGACAGAGAATAATAGACTTCAGTTTCGGGACTGGAAGTTAATAATAATTATAATTTGATTTAATTATTATATTTTGATTAATTATAATTATTACATATGATTAATTATTATTGGAACTAGAGTCTATTTTTCTCTGTCAGTCTCCCTTTGAATAATAATTATAATTTGATTTTAGTTAAATCAGATTAAACTTTGTGTTTCACTACTACTGGATGAGAAATATGTTAAATGTAGGTATTGCTTCCCAGCTTACCGCAGGTTATATCTCAATAGTACATTACGCGTCAAGTGCGGAAAGTAGCATTTTGCATGCGAGTGTGGAGTTTGGACCCGAGCGACAGCGAGGGTAGTAAAACCACACAAGCAATGCAAAATGCCGTTTCGCACGAGTTGCCTACCGTACTTTATCTACGATTGTTAGATTTAAATAATAAATACAGAAAAAAATAAACTTGCTGTATGTAAGTTCGTATCTCTCTCTTGATAAAGATGGCATTAATTCGATGGGCACAGAAAGTCGATAATGAGTTGTATTTTTTGCCGAATTAATTATTTCTGGAGGAGTATTATTCTCCACATTTTCGTCAAAGTCACTTGATTCACTCATTGTTTTTCACTAAAAACTCGATATAAACAGTTACTTTAATAAAAGAATAGCAAATTAGTTTTGTTAAATGTAAACAAACTCGCTAATTGTGCGTAAAGCTGAAGAATTCCACTTCTTTACTCTTTACCACCTTAGGGCGGTAAAGAAGAGGAATTCTTCAGAACTACGAGACGCTCATGCGCAATGAATACAAGTACGTAAAGAATCACTTTCTACGCATCTAAGTAGAGATACAATGTTTATATTTCGTATCAATCGTAGATAAATTGTTTATATCTCCAATTTCAAAAATGCCAAAAAGAAATTCGTTTCAGACACCAGGAAATATTTTTGGTTCGGTGTCGGTCTGTCTGTCTGTCGCTTAATTTTTGCGAACCAACATATGTTAAAACTAGTCGTCCGATTTTAATAAAATTTGGACTGTAGGTAATAATCAGCCCATTGTTGGTCCTATATAAGTTTCGACTTTCTGTGCCCATTTGTATCTCTTCCACATGCGGACAAACATACATTTATTTACACCTATATCTACAAACATACACATCTGATATTTATAAAATTGGGATGGCTTGTCGAAAGTAGCCCGCATTAATTTCTACCATCTGCGGTCTTTAAACTTTGCTAAATTGATACTTTATATTCATGTAAAAAATCAAAACAAGTTTGACAAATTTAAAAAACGGGGAAAAATTACATAAATTTGGCAAAAGGTTGTTGAAGCATAAAATCATTCAAGTATACGAAATAGGACGCGGGGAAGCTTTGTGTCACAGTAATTGACAAATTACTTATTTATTTATTTTCTTTGATATGTTTATATCATATCACCAAGGAACGATTTGATGTTTAGGCTAAGGAAGATTATCTAGACTAGACGTAATACTAACTAAATAGCTTTTTTATCTATGTATCTTTAAAAAAAAAAAACGGCAAAAATTTCAAGTTACACAATGAAATGAAATAAAATAATGTAATAAATAACTGTTAGGGCTGTTACAAGGAACAGTGTAGTTTACTTTTTTTTATTCCTCATTTAGCTGTCGCCTCCCCCCAGCCAGTGTTTCCCAACCTTTTACAATCGGAGGACTCCTATAAATATTTTAGTAATTCTTGAAGGCCCCAACGGCAATATATAAAATATGTATTTTACAGCATACCAAATTATAACTCAGGGCAATATTTATTTAATAATTCTACTCTTATAAGGTTTTCTATTAGTTGGCTTGTTTCTTTGTTCGCCTGTTTTTTCTGTTTACTTGTTTCTAGGTTAGTTTACATCTTGATATATATGGATTTCTATTGATTGTTATATAAGAGTTCGTATTCTTTGACAAGGAATAAAAATAAATAAGTATTTTATAAAAACTACAGAAATGTAGTATGGCAGGCTAATCAATGCAAAACATATTTTAATCCATTTATTGATCACATTATGAGTGAAAGGTATAAGCAGTTGTTCATATTTATATAAAGTAAAAATTAAAATTAGATACATAAACATTTTTTATACGCTTGGTATGACGTTCCGACGGATAACATATTACCGGTAATTTTAACCTGAACTTACAAAATCGCTCTTTCATGGCATTATATGGTGGATATGCATACTTCTAGGTATTAGACTGTATTATTATTTATTTTTTACTGGTCCTATATTACTTTGCTTTGTAAGTTTCATCGCACATTTCCGTTTCCCCGATTTCGAACCACATATCGTTATTCAATCTTCCCTAAATTTTGCGCATAGATATAACTAGGGTGAAGAATACAGAAACCAAAAAAAAAAAAGGAAAAAAAAGGCGTCAAATTTATTTGCTTTTTAAGTTTCATCGCACACCTATTACCCCAATTTTGAACCACATATCGTCATTCAATCTTCCCCAAATTTTGCACATAGATACAACTAAGGTGAAGAATACAGAAACCAAAAAAAAAAAAAAAAAATGGCGTCAAATTTATTTGCTTTTTAAGTTTCATCGCACATCCATAATAATAACCAAAAAAAAAAAAAAACCGATGAAAACAAGACCAGTTTTGAAAAATTGCATTTATATATTAATTATTTACATCCGAGCTTACCGAAGGAACGGAAGTATTGTGAATATTTTATGCCTCCAAATTACAAAAATTCCAAGGCAGAAATCCGTTTCAGACAGGAAACGTTTTTGGTCTCATTTCTGTCGGTCCAACAGAACCAACATATCTTACAACTGGTCGTCAGATTTTAGTGACATTTTGGCAGGTCATAATTAGCCCATTGTTGGCCCTATATAAGTTTCAACCTTTTGCGACCATTGGTTTCTCTTCCACATGCACACAAGTTATCTTAACACCTGTATTTTTTAAAGTTATTTTTATAACACCAATATCTTTAAAAGTACTTATCCAAGTTTTAAGAATTTTGGATGGTTTGGTAATGATTTGGGAGCACATATTTCTGCGGTCATTAAAATCTTTTGAAATGATACTTTTATTCATGTTAAACATTTAAAACAATTTTAATAGATTTAAAAAAAAGAGGAGAGAAAACATTAAATAAATTAGACAATAATGGGTTGTAAAATCATCTTTAAAGTATACGCGATACGTGATAGAACGTGAGGAAGCTATGTCCCACACTGATTGGCAGGCTATTTTTACATCTCTGTCCCCAGATTTTTGAGGAAACCCAAACCACGCCTAGGAAACCCTTATGTGTAAAGCAAAACTCCAATTGATAATAACTGGCCCCCAGGCTATCAGGAGAGCTAATTCAGCAACAAGCTAAATAAAAATGGCAGAAGTTAATGGTTATTATGTAAAACGGTGATTCATCAGAACCACATATAATTAAGAAACTGAACTTCAACTTTATATGCAACCATAAAAAAATTTAAAATTAGAAGGAAAAGTCTCTTCACGTAAAATATTTACCCAAAGCAAAGCCAGAGTGTCATGCAATGCCAGAGAAAGCATGACTCTCCCCGCCCTAAGAGCTCTTTTAGTTTATTTACGTTTCCACCTCTTTCGGCTCTGAAGATGGCTTTATAGAGGGCGAAAGCTGCTTTGATTTTTTAAATAAATATGAAAAAATATGTTGAATGTAAACTAGCAACTATGTAAACTATGTTAAACTGAAAATGGTAATATGATTAGATTGAAAAAATGCTCAAACATTAGTACGCAATCACTCTCTCGGTGAATACCCAAAAAAATCCCCCCCCCCAAAAAAACATAGTAATGAAATTCAAATAAATCGTGATAATTGGATTTTATACAAATGTAAAATTTGTTGACTGTTCTAAAAAGTTAAATAATCGATACAACTGAGATTTTGAGATATGAAAATGACAGATTGATGGCAAGAAGAAGAAGTGTGAAGAAAAGGATAGGACTAGGAAAGGACAGCTTGGTGGGGTTAAGGGGGAAATTAGTTTATTTTTGGAACCCCAGCAAGGGAATGACTCCTTGTCCAACCTTCCCAGGAGTAATACTATTCCCTACATTGACATTCTATTTCACCAACATGACTCAAACCAGCGCCCCAGTAGTAACTCTATCAATGAAACATGTAGAATTCCCAATTACAAATATTCATATATTATATACCTAGCTTTATACTTTTTCATAAATTATAACTATGTTGATTATCGACAGCGAATTAAATGAAAAACGAGGAAGGATGAGGATCACTGAAAAGTAAAGATCATAATTGTAGCTTTAATGACGTTCACCAAGAATAGTGAAGTCAATTCTATTAACTAATTCTTATCTTATCCTCAATTTTTATTGCCACATAAATTCATATATGATTATATAAATATGATTAGTTATTTTTTACAGATAACTTGTGGAACTTACTTATTATTAAAGAATAAAGCTTAAAAAAGCAAAATCAAAGAATATGTCATCACAACCATAATATCTAACGGTTGACAAAGCGGTTTCGCCAAATTTAGTTAGACATCATCAGTCATCAGACATCATAAGTCAAGTAACAGAGCAAAACATAGCGATTGTTTTTTAATAACGTAATCAAAGTTTACCCTTAGAGTTTAAGCACTAAATGGATTATAGTATATCGTATATGTATAATAATAAAAGTATCGTGATGGCACCAACATTCGATTACATTACGTTTTAAGATTAATGAAATATTTTTCATGAAAAATATAAAAAGGTTGTATGTGCGCAGGTTAAACCCCTGATACAATTTGATTTGAATATTCAGAATGAGCATTCCTTAAGATAAGGATAAGGCATATTAAATGTTTAATTTATCCTGTATTTTTCCTTTGTGTGCTCAAAAAGTGCGCCAGTGTTTAAAATTTCAACTTTTTACCCTAAACGGTTCGGGAGATATAGGAACCAAAGAGCGACGGACACACAGATTCATCTCTCTTAGCATAAGGGTTTCGAGAAGGATCTTCGAAACCCTAAATATATATATATAATTGTCCCTCATTTAATAGAAAGAATACGTACCACGTATGAAGATATACGTACCACTTGTATAAACATCTATTATAAATTCAATGCAATAACGACTCACCTGAAACAAAAAAAAAAAAAAAAAGTATTAATTAGTAAGGTAATTAAATATAAAAATCAATATTTTTTTCTCTATATAGGATGTCTTCAAACAGAACACGGAATTGAAAGGAAATTTGTGATTTAACAAAGAGTTCCTAAGAGCATTGGTAAGAAAAGCCAATGCATATTCACAGAAATATCCAATTTCCTTTACTTCAATCCGGACGTCATACATTGGTTACATGATAACAATTATTTGACCTTTGAAAAGACGCTAACAGAAGAGCTAAGATCCAAGGCATTAATAGATATAAGAAAGCCCTGACATGATCATATTATGTTAGTCGCAATGTAGGCCCAAGTGTTGGTCATAAAAAAATCTCTCCATTATCAACTGATCAAAATGACCACCATTTTACTTCCAAGCTTACCGAAGGTAACGGAAACTTTGTAATCATTCAGAAGATTGCCTTTTTTTATGTCTCTGAACAAAAACTCCTTATTACAGATATCTGTCTCAGACATCAGGGAATATTTCTGACTGTAGGTCTGTCCGTCAACATTTTTGCGAATCACCATAAAGTAAAAACTATTCGTTCGAATTTAATAAAATTTGGATGGTAGATCAAAAATTAGCCCACTATTGTTCCCAATGAGTGATCTGCACCGATTTTTCTTTTCCCGCACTTGATCTTACTGACAAATATAGCTATAATTTAAAAGTACTCCGATTTTGAAGAAATATGATGTTTTTACGAAGAGCTTTAACAGACCGACAAACAGACACAAGATCAAATAGCTTCCATCACCTTCGGGAAACTTGGAAGCAATATTTATAAAGTCACAAAAGGTTTTTTTTTTTTTTTAAGTCCCGCTGTATATCAATAAAGGGAGTGGTTTGTAACTTTAGGGAAACCCTATAAAACACTTTTAGATGGGAAGTATAGGGCTGTCAAGGGAGTAAAACGAAAGTTAGGAGTAAAATCTAATCTATTTTGGATCCAATAAGGAAAGGGAAACCAGAAAACAAACGCTTTCAAATACAAAGTAATACCAAGCAAGTCCTTCAACCTACAAGAATGAAGCCATACAATCGCATTATTTATAATTATTCCTAGCATAGCTAATGGAGACACACAAATAATGATAAAAATTTGAGTAGAAGTTTTGTAGGCTTTTTGTTCGTTATTGAAAAAAATACTTCTAATAAAAAACAAAAATAATTGAAAATGTGACCAAAAAAAAAAAGAACTTAAGCTATAAGTTAAGGCAAGAGATCAATATGCTCCACAAATAAACACTATAATGGGAGCCAACACCCGTGAATATTATGGTACTGTACATGTACATACATATTTATCTAAAGACACTATGATCAGCAAAGCAAGCCGTCGTAGTAGGTTTAGTCTTATAAATGAAAATAAATAATGTTAAACAACTGCTTGCCTCCGCAAACCTCATGTAGAATAATGATATGATGATATGATTAAGGATCAAAAATTAATCTCAATGGATTTTAAATTATATTAGTCAAATGCCAATTCGATTCAGTCCTTTAGATAGACATAAATAAACGCTGATACAGATTCGAACAAGGATCCCTGCGCTTACAACTCAGCTACAACGGAAGAGGAAATACTTAAGGCCTGGGGGTGGGACTAATTTATATTTGTTTTACCACCCTTAAAAAAAATCGTATAATTTAAAAACTATGAAGTCATTATAAGTGTTTTTTTTCGGGAAATATCTAGTTTCTGAAATAATTGTGTAAAAGCAGGAGTGGGGATTATCACAGATTAAAAATAAGTATGCCAAATAATGATTTGCAGAGTACAAGAATTTTCCAAATCTTGCTTTATCGGTTCCTACCAATTATTTTCGTATAGGTCCGTTTAGGATTTGTCTGATATTTTACTTTATTGTCGAGTTAGGCAAACCATTTATCTCAAGGTCTAATGGGGAGTACTAACCAAACAACTCCACTATAAGTTCGGTGACCCTGGTTATCAATTAAGGACAAGGTTTACCAAAGCGAACATCATATCTTTCTTTCATAATAAGGAAGTATTTACACGGGTTTAGTAGTGGATCATAAATGCAGAAATAATAGAATGAGATGAGTGGGCTACTAGGTCCAAAAACTAGAACCATTTGAACCACATTTCATATGCAACCCTGTTTGTTTACACAAGTTCAGTGTGATTGAGATTGCTTATGGATAAACACATCCGGATTCAAAATTAAAAGTTTTTATTTTTGTTAAGCTGTTTTAGTACTATGTTTGGCCAGTCATTAGTGAGCACCGTATGCTGTATTTTTACTATATTTTTGACCAGCAAGTTAATATCGGTCGGTCCGAGAGAACTAACTGAAACTATCGCCTAGACATGCATACATGTATTTATTAAAATGGTCCCCATTCTCTATCTTTCAACACCATTTTCTAAAAAAAAACGGTTTTTTGGGTACGAGAAAGTGGCATATAGAAAGAAAGTATTGCTTCGGTAATATATTATACATATTGAGAATTCGGTGGATTTTTATTTTTCGACGTCTCCTGAGAATAGAGAATTATAAAATGGCCTGTCTCTTGTCTATGGTCTGAGCAGATGCATAGAGCCTTAACTACTAACCGATTTTGATGAAATGTGGTATGTGGTATTCATGTTCAGAAAAATCAAACCCGATCTCGAGAAATTTGGTTTATATAATAAATTTCTAGAGGAAGTAAATCTACAAAAATTCTTTTGTAACTTAAGTAAAAAAGTGTTTGAATTTTAAAAAAATCGAAGGATGCGATGTTTCTCTGTCTAATAAAAGTTTTTGAATATATTAACAATTAATATAAAAAAATGCAAACTGAACGAGAAAAAGTCCATTGCTACTAGAAAATATTCAATATGAATCCATAAAATGAATTTACCGCTTCAGAGAAACCGATAATAAATAATAGATGTATTTATTTATTTCAAAGCTATCGATAGTAAGTGGAATTTGTATTGCACTCTGAGTTTTCCCAGAATCAATATATATATATAAATTTTGGTTATGTTAGCTGTTAAAGGTTTTCTTTTTCTGAAGCTGTTGTATTTCAGAGAAATTAAACAAATTAAATCAAGATAACGATAGAACAAATTCGTGGCAAGAGTTATAAAAGAGGTCATTAGCCTTCTCAGTGAGAGAGCCTTGAGCAATTGTACAAACATACTACACGTCTACTTCTATCTTCCTCTTACTCTATCCTCATAGATTCTCAACCTCGTTCCAGCCTTTATTGTTTCTTTCCAGTTAATTAATCAAATAATATATCTGGGATGTAGTAATACAACCAGCGATGGTGGTGTAATGGTGAGCATAGTTGCCTTCCAAGCAGTTGATCCGGGTTCGATTCCCGGCCATCGCATGTAATTTTACACGATCTAATTTGTTTACGTAACTAAAGTAAAATATATTAAAGGTTCTAAAGAAATATATATTAAGCAGAGTATCGAGCGATGGTGGTGTAATGGTGAGCATAGTTGCCTTCCAAGCAGTTGATCCGGGTTCGATTCCCGGCCATCGCATGTAATTTTACACGATCTAATTTGTTTACGTAACTAAAGTAAAATATATTAAAGGTTCTAAAGAAAAATATATTAAGCAGAGTATCGAGCGATGGTGGTGTAATGGTGAGCATAGTTGCCTTCCAAGCAGTTGATCCGGGTTCGATTCCCGGCCATCGCATGTAATTTTACACGATCTAATTTGTTTACATAACTAAAGTAAAATATATTAAAGGTTCTAAAGAAAAATATATTAAGCAGAGTATCGAGCGATGGTGGTGTAATGGTGAGCATAGTTGCCTTCCAAGCAGTTGATCCGGGTTCGATTCCCGGCCATCGCATCTAATTTTCGAAGAAATACTTGATTTGGGCTAATCTGCATTTATCCATACAGTCAATAATCGCTTGGCGGTACAATTTCGCTTGATTTAATAATACACTTATAAGATTATATCCCTTTGTCAAAAGAGTTCATTTTTAAGATTTATAAATTTGAAAGATTATATCTATATAATTAATACATTTTAGTGATGATATCCCTTTGTCTAAACCATTGGTTCCCAAAGTGGGGGGCGCGCCCCCCAAGGGAGGCGTGAAGACAAGTCAAGGGGGGCGTGGGACCTCGAGATCGAGATAGCTTTGCCGTTCTAACGTCTAATGCGATTATATAAATATTCCAAATATCAAACCAGTTGAAGAACCTCACTGACGAATTCAACAGATACTTTATTAACACATGTAATGACAACATTTACAAATTAACAATGGATCCTTTCAGTGTCAACATAGATTCCCTGCGCGAAACACTTCAAGAATAAGCTTTAGAAATTAAAAAAGGTTCTGCTGCCGATTTTGATAAAATGGACAAATTATCGTTTTGGGTTAAGTATTACAAAGTGTACCCCAGTATATCACAGCAACCACTTCGATTGTATTTACCTTTTTCAAGCACTTATTTGTGCAAAAAAGATTTTTCAGCACTTAGTGCAATAAAAACAAAGTATCGTGGCAAAACTTGATTTTGCTGTGCTTGATTTTCGTTGTGCACTTTCTAATACTCATCCAACAATAGGGAATCTTGTAAAAAAATGCAAGCTCATCCATCTCATAAGATCATCTGCAAAAATGATTAACTTGTAATGTTATAAAAATAGTAGTAATACAAATAAATGAATGGTTATTCAATGTATAATGGTTTATTTTTTTATTTTTTTATTATGTCATAAAATTGTGAAGGGGGGGGGGGGGCGTGGGAAGATTTATTCTTGGCTGTGGGGGGGCGTGGTAAAAAAACTTTGGGAACCCCTGGTCTAAACAGTACATTCGATTGAGAGCCCCCAATTTTCTAACCTCTTTGATTTATATATATTATTTGCAAATATTTTATTGTACAAAACTAGCGAAACCCGGCAGACTTCGTCCTGTCTGAGTAAAATTATGTTACCTCTGTACATTTAAATATGGGCGATGTGAATGAAATCTATAATCTACTCGAATATTCGTTGTAGAATAATGAAGGATGGCTTATACTGATGAGATTCTATAATTTTTATTGGTATAAAATTGATAATGAACAAGATTACATTTTTTATTAATAATTCACATGAATGAACAATGTTATTTACTATTCCATTCGCTATGTAATTAAACTTAAAATAAATTAAACTAATGCTGATTATTAGCAAAACGAGAGTGAATATACAATATTTTTCGTTTTCTAATTTCGTGTGTAGATGCCACCAGAGTTTTTGGAGTGCCTGCTCTGGAGCAAGCAACATATAGTAGACCATGCGAAAAACATGGATTCTAATTTTTAATTAAATAACATTTTTCCGCTGCTTTTTCATTCTATACCCCCCTCTTATATGAAAATATTACAAAAGTGTACGTAACTACAATTACTGTACTCTTAAAGAGCTTTCCAACGACATGGATCATGCAGGGTATATACTATTTAGACTTTTGTACCCCGTACCCTGTACCCCTGATAAAAGGAAGAATTGTGATCTTCTGAAGAATAACTCCTTTTATACGTCTTCGAATTTAGGTATTACACCTAAATAAATTCTTTTTTAACTAAATTATTACACAAAGAGTTACATCAAAGGTTTCTCCAAATAATTTAACAAAACAAATACATTAATTAAATATGGTCACTCTATTAAGTCAAAAGTCCTAAATCTGGAATTGAGATATAAATTCACATCACAATCAAAACAAACAGATATTGATTAACATCTAAAAACTTGCGCGCGTTGACTGACGGGCTTGAATATACCTGTGTAAACATCAGGTTGCAGGGATTTCCAAAAATAAACTTAAAATTCACAAACCCATACTTGTCTGTGCATAATTAAAACCACCCTTTTAGGCACGGCTTTGTAAAAGCTACCTTAACACAGATTAGATATATAATTTTATCTACGATTGATACGAAATATAAACATTATATCTCTGTTTAGATGCGTAGAAAGTGATAATTTACGTACTTGTATTCATTGCGCATGCGCGTCTCATAGTTCTGAAGAATTCCTCTTCTTTACCGCGCTAGCGTGGTAAAGAAGAGGAATTCTTCAGCTTTACGCACGATCAGCGAATTTGTTTACATTTAACAAAACTAATTTGCTATTCTTTTATCAAAGTAACTGTTTATATCGAGTTTTTAGTGAAAACCAATGAATGAATCAAGTGGCTTTGACGAAAATGTAGAGAATAATACTCCTCCAGAAATAATTAATTCGGCAAAAAATAAAACACAAGATTAATGCCATCTTTATCAAGAGAAGAGATACGAACTTACATACAGCAAGTTTATTTTTTTCTGTATTTATAATTTAAATCTAACAATCGTAGATAAAGTACGGTACGCAACTCGTGGAAAAACGGCATTTTGCATTGCTCGTGTGGTTTTACTACCCTCGCTGTCGCTCGGTTGCAAACTCCACACTCGCATGCAAAATGCTACTTTCCACACTCGACGCGTAATGTACTATTACTGTTTTATAATAGCATTCCCATCTCCCATCAGGAATAAATACTTCACGCTTATTTTATGTCTGTGCCTTTCTGTTTATTTTTTTTAATTTTCATTTCTCCAGTAATACTTTATTCATATTTTTACTGAAGAGTAAGTGCCGAAGACATTTAGTATGGTTCAATTGTTGGAAGGAGTAGCATTATTATCTCTTTCTCCCTTCCACTTTTACAAAGCTATTAATATAATAAATAGTTTGCATAGTTGTGTGGCACATAGCTCCCTCGCGTCCTAACATTGCGATCCCACTTGGGAAATTAAAGCGCGGTTGTTTCGATTCCAAGTGGGGTCACATTTTTGTGACACCACCAGTGGTGTTACTTTCAACGAAACTATCCAAATTTCTTCAAATTCGAATGAGTACTATAAAAATATCGTTTTTGAGTAAAACGGAAGGAAGCAATGGGGGAAAATTTATAAGTGACCAACACTGGGATAATTGTGACCTATCATCCAAATTTCATTAAAATCAGACTAAAGGTTTTCAAGATAATAAGCTGGTTCGCAAAAATGTTGGCGGGCAGATCGACAGAAAAACAAAAATGTTCTATGATATCTGAAAATGTCAAGGAAATTTTGAATTCGGAGGCATAAATCAATTTCGTTCTTCAGAATGATCAAAATACTTCTGTTACCATAGGTAGATCGCAAGTAAAAATGTAGCTGTTTCTTTAGAGATTTTGTAGAAGGGAGAAACAATTTCTACGATAATGATCCGTGGTTGGAGCATTGAGGTGTAAACACAGGTACACCTCCAATGCCACCTGCCGTAGCATAATTATTTTGATTCTAGTTGGCGGAGTGATTTTTTTGTCACTGTTCTCTATTTTCTTTAGTTTCCTCATTAATAAAGGTTTTAATGTTTTCACGAAATGCCATTGATTTTAACTTTCTTAATTTAAACGATTTATGGCAGTTCGAAAATAAAATATTTCATTAGACTTAGAAAGTTCAAAACAAAAGAATACTGTTAAAAGAAGTTTTTATATTTGTTAGAGCATAACTTTAAATAAGAAGGCATAAGTTAGAAGTTGTCTACATTGTTGAGGCACGTGTGATTTTACTGGTTGAAGAAGCAAGGGAAGACGGAGAAGCTAGCGACCTAGATACAGACTGTAAGATGTCAATGGGCTAACGACCCATATTCTATCCACTGAGAGGTTTTCACTCAGACCTTGGACACTAAACGCTTCACAATAGGCACCCAGGGACACATCTTATAACTTTATAGCCTTCAACATAATCTAACTCGAGCCCACTGTATTAGCATACCACAGCAGTGGCGTAGATCCCGGCAAATGTACTCCCTCCACAATGTATTAGTGTATAAAAATACTACATACTATTATGATGTTGCCTAGATTCCTAATCGGTAGTACGAAGCAAGCGGGAAGAGCCTGTGAAATATATATATATTGGAAGGGGAAGGGGACCAGAAAATATGTATAAATTAAACATACAGATAAACTGAAAACTGACACTGTGCGCGAACGACACAGATCGAAGTTATAATTAATCTTTGAGTTGCTTTTAAATTATTTTTCTCAATTAAGTTTATGGCTAGTAACTAGTTTTTTCGTTTTTTTTTATAGAATGATGACCAGTAGAAAGCAATTGAAAAATAAATCACCTGAACAAGACTTAGACCTCTTACATCCTTAGAAGCTTTCCGAAAAATTAGGCGTCCTCTATCTACAGCAACTTACTTCCAATATCAATGAAAATTAAAAGGAAAAATCCTTTAAACTGCGATTCATTAGCCTCCCCAGATTTCTATTTCAAAACATAATGCATAAATATTTTAACTTCAAAACACGTACTTTGATTTCCAATCTAAACTTCCTCTCTACGTCTTGCTTACATTACTTAAAACTAAAGAAATCGCACTAAATATAACTGCGTCGATAATGTAAATGTATCAGGAAAGGGGGAACACCGTAATCGAGTGTTGGAACTCGCACTGCCCTGAACAAAGTTAAAGAATGTTCATACACCGAAGTATACAGTTCGAATCCTAAGGAAATGAGATTTGCATCACATTGATAATTTCTGCCACTTACTTAATCACAGGTTTTATTATAATTTTTCATTAACCAAAGGTTTAGAGTTTAGAGTAGTGTTTCTCAACCTTTTTGGCCTCCCGGCACACAAATCCCAACTTATATTTAGCCGTGGCACACTTGACACACTAATCGACTGATATTACTTAGATATGGGAGCGTATATGGAGGTTATCTTAGATTAATAGAACATTTATATTATTCCTGACTGGATATTAGTATTTTATCATATTAGTACTATCACCATCGTAATGTTATATCAGTAAATTACTAGTGAATAGCTTAAAATTGTGTATATTTAGGTTAGGAAAACTCATGTCAAATAATATTTTAATTTAATGCAAATATTATATAGATTGATGTGGAAAAACAGAAACATGTTGGTATAACGTTCACTTTTTCAACTTTTGATCATTGTTAAGGTTAACAAGACTTTCCATGAAATTTCGGGGTACATCTATGGACGCTTTATGGTACACCAATGTGCCGCGGCACACCGGTTGGGAAACACTGGTGTAGAGGGTCTGCAGAGAGTTTTCAAGCATTGGGATCTTCAGCCAACATTCTTGCTTGGGATCCAGGGAACCCTAGCTTTAGGAGTGTGGCATTTAAACTATCTTCCCATGTGTTCTTCACCATCCCCGTAGTTGATTTCCTTCCGGCCTAGCTTCATTGCTCTTATTGTATCTTTATTCATTCTCGTGGTCGTGATATGTCAAAACCATCTCAGCTGATTAGGTTCTGGACCAAGTCTTTAATAGAGCTGATTTGGTGTTTACCTCGGAAGATCTGATGTCTTCTTGTTTTCCCTTTCAACTCATGTAAATACCGCATTTCCAAGTTTTACAAGTTTATATATTGTTTATCGGGGAGTGCCCAACATTCAGAACTATAGTTTAAATAGGAACGTAAGTATTTTATTTATACAAACATTTTAGAACAGTTTGCTACTTGCTGATAAGGGCTCTGAAAAATTCTCCACCAGCTGCTGTCCTCACATTAATGTTTTGCCATCTGCACTGAAGAATGTTCCTAGGCATTTGAAGGTTTGTTTTGAGGTGTTTTTCTTATGTGAATATCGTCATAGTTTTAGTCTTATTGCCAATTTTCATACCTCTTTTCTTTAGCTTCAGGACCTAACTGTTAAGCTTAGTTTAGAGTTTTCCAGCTATAATTTGTACGTCGTCTGCGTAAACAAGTGTTCTAAGTTTAACTGGCTTTAACTGCCAATTCTCAATAGTGTAGCTACACGTTCTGATGGCGTCATCCTATGCATAATGTACATCTCCTTATCTTACGCCACAACTTAATCAATACAACAATTAGATATATTAAGAGGCAGATCCCTCAGTCCTGAAATGGCCTAATGCTGTTTTGATCAGGGCATGATCGAAACAAAGGAAAAAATATGTTCTGCTGGCACTTTATTTAAATTAATAACTAAATGCAGCTGTACTTTTCAGCAAAAGAAGAAGGAAAACTTGTTAGATAAACGATTAAAGATTTTAGACTCGTAATAGATAACTAGTGCAAGGAATCGTTGTCACCAAATTCTAAGAAAACAACTTATACAAAGACTCAGGATAATGTTCTACAATTAGATAGAACGTAGATAATAATATTCTAATGTTTGTTAACACGCAGTCTATAATGTAATAATAGCAAGAAGCTATAAGCTGTGTTCAGCTATCTGTAGTAATGCTAATGTCCTTGTAGACAACCACATCCTCTAATTCTCGGTATATAGGACAAAGAGACACTCTAGGTACATCAGGGGTCAAGGAGTCCACAGTCTCAGCCACATTGCATCATTCCGTTGAATTTAAAAACAATACACTCAGCCTCCAATAAGGAAAGTTTATAATTAATTCGAGATTTAGTCATCACTCATTAACAAAAGGACAGTGTGGGTAGATGACAGAAAGTTAAAATTTAATAGGATAAAACTTATTATAGAAAAAGTTTACGCACTGCGACTGCAATTTGTACAATTTTGTTGTTTCTCCTGAGATTTTAAGGATTGTTTTGTTTTCTATATGAATAGTAATGTTTTACCAATCATAAGTTTGGACGAGTAAGTTCGTTACTGAACAACAATTCTGAGGGATATTAAACAGAATAGGATAATAAAATATTTGTAACTTTTATTAGTGATCGTAAAAACATACATGTAAAGTAAATCTCTTAAATACAGATCGAGGATGGTGTAAACGAGGACAATAAGTTTATTTTTACTATGATTTTCGTGGACAAATGGTTAAGAATTCGTTCACATATAAATAATAATAGCAGTTGAGGGGGGAGATTAGCGTGGTTGAGAGGTTAATGACGCTTTCTCCCACTGGTACCAAGGACAAATATATCTGGGTTCGATCCTAAGAGAGGAAAGATATGTTCAAACACTACTGACTGCACAAACAGGCGTGTAAAATAACCCTGCTGCCAGTCCTGTATTGATCGGAACTTAAAAAAAAGGTTGGAAGTATTTAGCCTCAAAGTAGAATCTCTAGAGACTATCCGAGACTAAAAGCAAAGTTTACAATCCTAGCGATTGTAAGTTCAACTAATGTTTGAATTGTAAATTTCATTACTTGGATTGTTTATTATAAATATAAGGTCACCTAAAAGTTACTAATAATATCACTAAAATAAAAGGACTAAGCTCATATATCTATTGCATCAGAAGCAATGGCCACGATGCCAAATGATGAAGTAACATCTTTCACAAATAATATTAAAATTTCAATTACCTCAACTTCAAAAACCTGTAGTTAAGTATATAATATGTATATTATATGATTTATTTATTTTATTCTTACAATTTCTTTCGTAATAATCATTAAAAGCGTTAATAATAAATTATAATTATTATTATTTTTATTAATTTAAACTTCCTTCAATATTATCACTCGAAGAAGGTGATTTGATGAAGTCTTAGTGAAAATAATTTAAAAAGCGTAAACTATGATATATAGAGAAAAGCTACTCGCAATTTATTTTCTTAAACAATCGAATGTACGATGGATTTTAAAGCAAGTAACATGGATTGTGGCGCCATGTATTCCTGGCGCCACCTTTATATTAAGTGTTGATGGAAAATGATTAAGTGATAAGATAAACAAGTTTTATATACCTTGTGAAAAAGCTAATCATACTGATTTAAATAATGTTAAAGAAATCAGTAAGTATTTATTTGATTCATTTATTCAACGGAACAAGGAGTTTCGATTCTATGGCAGGTCATATTTATTTTTATTAATATTAAATGTGCGTAGAAGGTTGATCTACGCACATCTGAAAGTTTCTTTCGACAAACAATCAAAATTTCTTCTAAATCAGAGTACTTTTATACCAAAAGACAGAAACGAGACCAAAAATGAACCCTGATGAATGAAACATACTTTGTCAAGGAACTTTATAATTTGAAGACATAACAAAAGTTCTGTTCTTCAGAATGACCACACTACTTCCGTTACAGCTTTGGTAAGCTCATATTAATAAAATAAAAAAATATATATTCAACTTCATTTAATCACCATTCATTTAAGACTTTCTTTCTTAATAATGTGAGTTGTTTTGTGCGGTATTTGTAGGCGATGGTATAATTTCAAATGGAAATGTTATATTAATCAAAATAAAATTATTATTTGATAGAAATTTGAATAGAACAAAAATTGGTCTCACAGGCTTACATGGTTAATATCATTATAACATAGTTTTAGCGAGAAGCTTCGTTCGCTTCATGTAATAACTTTACATGCATTGTAATTATTTGGGTGACGATTGTATAAGATAATATGTAATCAACATATATTAGAATTAGAATATATCTCTAATCAAATAAGTAATATTGATGTAATTAAATGATTAATTATAACCTAATTAGAGTTAATTTACTATGCAATGCAAACAGACTAGGTATGTAAGTTAAAAAAAGAATATATATAAATAGGTTAACAACAAAAAATATTCTATTAAACAAAAATTGATCAGGTACCAAGAGCGGAGTGCGGAATGTACTTAAATTAAGGGTCCTTACAGCCCTACCCCTACACCCTACATAAATCAACTCGAACGTGTTATTACATCGAACGAGGTGCAATCAAACATACGTATACCATAACTTCAAAAATATTTCAACAGTATCGATACACATGTGATCTCAGATAACTGAATGCACAAGATAAGTATAAGAAAGGAATCGCTAAACGAATGTGGAGACAAAAAGTAAACAAAATAATGAACAAAGATTATTTTGTAGTGATAAGCCCCCCAAATTACAACAAATGAGTGATTTTCAAAATTTCAATTTCACGACCAGTTAGAGTTAAAAGGGGAGCATCATCAATCTAAAGGCCTGGTTCGCCATTTTGAATTTTTAAAAATTAAAAAATAATAAATAAATGGTGCTCTTTAAGAGCTTTTCAACGATATAATAATTATGTTCTTGGGTATTATGATCTTAGCCCGTCCAGATGTTACTCTCACTCGAGTATGGCCAACTCGAGAACGTGCTGAGCAGGCTGTTTCAGTTACTAGAAATTTCACAATTTTAGGACAGGGATGGATTTGGAATCCATAAGCCTTACTTATTAGTATTTTCCTTTAATTAATTTCCGTCGGTGTTTCGTAATGTTCCTGTTTATATTTTTATTAGTATCTCGAGAATAAGAAGATTTTTCTACTTTTCACATCGCATTGTGAGTTGTTGAAGCTTCTTTAATAGTAGTTAGGAGAAAAGTCCAGAGGAGGAATTGTTTGAAGGATCTGGGCTTCAGTAGTTTCTTTTGTCATCGCAGTTTATTACCAATTCCGCATTCTCTCGTTCAGTGAAACCGAATTCACATTGGCTGGCTATACTTCTTAATGATCCAACAAAATTATCTTCATCTCGGATTTTCTTACCAAAAATGTATGATTTTTTACAAGAATTAAATTATCAATTTAGCCAAATTTAACTAGCGCAGACTCATTCATAAAAATCATATGAGAACTTTTGAAGATATATAGGTGTAAATAAATGTATGTTTGTGTGCATGTAGACGAGAAACAAATGACCGCAGAAGGTTGAAACTCATATTATGGTTCCAACCAACAATGGGCTAATTGATAATTACCTACCATCCAAATTTCATTTTTAAAAAAAAGCGACGACAGACCGACAGAATACGAAACCAAACATTTTCCCTGATGACTGAAACGGATTTCTGTCTTGAAATTGGAGGCATAAACAATTTTCGTTCTACAGAACAATTATATAGCTTCCGTAACCTTAGGTAAGATCGGAAGCAACAGTAATTTTATTAAATTAAACATCAAAATATACATTGACATTAGAGTCTCAAATCCTACAACAGAAAACTTCTTTTTGGCCTCCCTCATTTTAAGAGTTTCGAGATTCCCCCCCCCCCCCTTTTTACGTACATATGGTGTCACCCATAATATGATACTATCACATCAGTTTTATATTTTAATGTACAACTGTTTAAATGTTATAGAGATTGTAACAGACGGAAGGAAGAACATAATGAAAGATTATAAGGGTTCCTTATTAGGGACGAAGGACCCACAAAACAACAAAAAGCCATATATTAATAATATATAGCATTTTATGATACGAAATACATATTACAAAATATATAATTCAAACAACAGATAAATCAAAATAATGTCTTTCTTTGTTTTCGCTTAATATGAATCTGATTCCGCCTTAACCTTATACCATCTTCAGTTTCAACCTCATAAGCAGAGACGGGAAAAAGTCATAAACGTCATAGTCATATGATTTTGTCATAAAATAGCCTTTTTACGCATAAACGTCATAAAATGGGGTTTCTAGGAATAAACGTCATAGAATGGCCCTTTTTTGCCAAATGTTTAGCAAAAAAGATTTTTTTTTGTTAAAGCAAATTTTTAAATTGAACATTCGTGGTCCGGTTCCAGGTAAAAGTGCGGTTCAAACAAAAACCCTTATACCAGCTTAGTGAAAGGCCTGGTTTCTTAATTCCCTGACCACTTTCGGACTTAACTAATGCGCTTATGCATACCCACAACCAGAGAGGAACCGACGGTCATCCCTAATTCCAAACTAGAGCTCCTGATCGGCTTCTTCTTGGAACAACTATTAACAACTTCTCCAATTAGAATCCAGGAAGTTCAAGATAAATTCTCCAATCAGCCAATAGTAAACCCATTGGGTTGGGCAGTCTCCTGATAGGTTGTTTCAGAACTTAAGATTTTGTATTATAGAATAGAATAGAATAGAATAGAAAAATATTTGTATTTAAAGCAAATAAGCCTTATACAAAGGGGTGTAGCCAAATTACATCAAATTATAAATAACTAAGAAATAATAAAGAGCATTAACGACAAAAATTGGATTAACAATTACTCCTCCAGGATAAAAGATCTAGTTTTGAGAATATTTAATACGTAATAAAATATGTTTTTACAATTGTTTTTGTTTTGGTAAGTTAATATGGAAGAAACATTAGTCGTGTCTGCCCATTCCTCACTAACTACGTGCATTGGAAGAAAGGATTTTCTTTGGAGCTCATATATTGGGCATCGTAAAAAAATATGACCTATATTTTCTTGCTCCCCAAGATTACATATCGGGCAGATTTCATTTGTTTTTATTTTGTGGAGCATCCCTCTAATTGTTAATTTTAAACTATCGAAACCCGCTGTTCTAACCTGTGCAAGAATACGTTGTACTGAGTAAGGTAGAAATAATGATGTGTTTAGGTAATGATAGTCGGGGCTATTGCAGCTTGTTAATATTCTGTATAAACTGGAGTAAGATGAGGTTTGTATTCTGTCCAAGTCTTTTTGTCTAAGTTTTAATCCGTATGCTGTCTGTGTGTTTTGTATAAATGTCGAAGAGAACGGTGCTGTTAGTACTAAGTTGGGGTCGACGTCTATTGTGGCTAGTAACTGCTTTACTTGAGAAACCCAGTTATATTTTACAGTATTACCTTGAACCGAATCTAAGTATATTAGACGATTAAAGCACTGCTTCACCAGACTATCGTCCTCCAAGCAATGTATTCTGTTTATAAACTTTAACACTTGACCGAGGATTTTAATTGAGACATGTTGAACGTCGAACTCTTGCCTCACAATATAATGCGGAGTATTGACGTTTAACGAGAAATAATTTTTAAAGAAGTAGTTTTGTAGAGCTTCTAATTGCTTAAGGTATCGAAGAGACCATATCGGAGAGGCATACAAGAGAGTTCCAAGCACGGATGCGTTATATACTTGCTTGACAGCTTTAAAGGAGCGATTGGATGCTTTAGCAAGAGTTTCTTTAACTGCACCAGATATCGCCCTGCAGCGTGCTACTGTATATTTAGTATTTTCTTCGAATAACCCTCTTTTGGTAAAATATACTCCAAGGTAATTAAAACTAGTCACTTCCTCAAGAATTTGATTATTATAGTAGCACTTGGGGCGATTTTGGGACAGATTGCCCTTTGATACTATCATGACTTTAGTTTTATTTGTATTCACTGTCAAACCGTTGTCTCGACAGTATTCATCGAGAATTTTCAAAGCTGAATTTAGCTGGATTACCGAGTCTGACATTATAGTGAGATCATCTGCGTAGGCTAACAGACTAATGTTTGTTTCACCGTTGATGCTTACACCCTCGTATCCTCTTGCTTTAAAGAACGCGTCGATATCGCTAATGAAAAGGTTGAACAAAAGAGGTGATAATATTTCACCTTGAAGCACGCCTTTTAATATAGATATTTCGTTCGATTTTTCGTTTTTATAAAGAATTTTGGTTTTGGCTTGATTGTATAAACTGATTAATACCCGTAGAAATTTTGAGCTCAAGTTTACTCCCTGTAGTTTTTTTATTAGTAGGTGATGATCAAGGCTATCGAAGGCCTTTTTAAAGTCAACAAAAGCGACAAATAGTTTTCTTTTCGGTAGTCGGATATGATTTTGTATCAATGAATTTAATATAAAGATGTTATCGCAACAGCTTTTATTCTTTTTGAACCCTGATTGAGTATCAGGGATCAACTTATGTTTTTCTGACCAAAGTCGGAGCCGGTTATTGAGGATGGATGTGAATATTTTTGTAATGCAGTTAATGAGTGCTATTCCTCTGTAATTATTTAAATCGGTTTTTTCTCCCTTCTTGTATAATATTACAGTACATATCTGGGACCAATCACTAGGAGTACTTTCCAGTTCTAGGATTTTATTATAAAATAAGTTAAGGTGTTGCAGCCATTCTTGGGGGAGATATTTGAAAAAGTCGTAGCTAATAGAGTCAGGACCGGGAGTTGTACCACTCTTACATGCATTGATAGCCAGTGTCATTTCTTTATTTGTAATGGGTGTGTCAAGGTCAGGGTCAGTCAACTCTGTAATGTTATTGTCGGTCAGTTTTTGTTTGTTATCAGTAGCAGAGTACAGGTGTGAGTAAAAGTCTTCCCATTCATCTAATCTTATTGAGCCGCCTTTGTTTTGTTTGGTTTGTTTATATTTATTTATTGTTTTCCAGAATTCCTTGTTATCTTTAATATTTGAGAGTTTATTTATTATTTCTAATTTGTAAGATTTCTTTTTTAATCGGAGTGTTTTTCTATATTCATTGATACATTTTTTAACTTGTGATTTAAACGGTTCTTGAAAACAAGCTTTTTTACATATTCTAGCCGCCTTTCTTGCAGCTTTTTTTAGAGAGTTACATTCATTGTCAAACCACGGCTTGTTGCGTTTTTTAGGTGTTTCTCCCCGTGTACTGTGTTTGATTTCAATATGTTTTTTCATACCCAGATCGTCGGCTACATTTTTTATGGTATTTATAAAAGAACTATTTATAATGTTTAAGGGCACGGATTGCATTTTTACCATCAGATCTTCTGATAAAGCTGATTTCATATTGGTTGCATACTGTGAGCGTAGATTTACATCCCAATTATATTTATCAATTTTCACTAATGGCCTATTTTGGTACAAAGGCGAATCAAATAAACTTTTATCAAGGGTGAGCGAGAGAGGGAAGTGGTCCGATAATTCGTAATATTCTAATATTTTCATATCTATAATTTCGGTCAAGCCTGGGAGCCTACACCATACAAGATCTACTGTACTCTGTCCATTCCAGTTCATACAGGTGTAGCCGCCCGGCCTGTCCGAAAATGACCTTCCGTTTAGTAGTACAAAGCCGTAACCTTCAAGTAGTTCACACATTTCCCTCCCGCGCTTATTCACCGTAACATCTAAATAAGTTCTTGTTTTACTTAAATTTCCTATGTTATCGCAATCAGGGATTTCGTGGTTTAACCCTCCGACTCTCATATTGAAGTCCCCTCCTAAAATAAATATCTCGTCCTCCTCATTCCTAATTATATTAGACAAGCTAGTGCTTAATGTATCGTTTACGTGTTCCATATCTAAATCCGGTTTAAAATAGGCATTCCCAAGAATAATGTTTAAGCTTCCATATTGAAGTTTTACAAATATCCAATATTGATTTTTCTCTATAACAGATATTTTTATATTAGGATTAAGTAGAAGAACAAGTCCTCCGCTGGCGCGGCCTCTGCTCTTCTCCCTGGTTGCTGGTGTGGAGACGGCCTGATAGTTGGACCACTGTCCGGTGTCCGGTGCCTTCACTTCATTTGTCTTCCACGTCTCACTTAGACACATCACCTCACACTCAGTAAACTCCTCGCAGTTCTCCAAAAAGTTGTCATAGCCTTGACAGTTCCAAAACAGCACAGTTAAATGACGGCTCCTTCCCCTCACATCCTCCTCAAAGCAGTGCTGACCCTCGCTGACACCTATTACAAGCTCCTCGCCATCCCCCTGCCTCCTCCTCGGCTCGCCCGGCCTCTGCCGTTGTCATTTCCTATTAGCTATTCTTCTTTCAAAATTGTGTAAAATAAGGCATGCATCTAGGCCAGTTATAGAGTTAAATTTTTCAAAGCCACATTCGTTTCTGTGAACTATGCCATCTAAAGTCTCTGTCATCGAAAATCTATTTCCTTCTATTAAGAGATAGTCCGTATTTATCTTTACTCTGCAATTGGTACTGTGCTTAATCTCTTTTTGTAATGCCAAGATTTTGTATTATATATTCATGGTAAGGGAGTAGAATGTTTAATTGCTCATTTGATTTCTTACTCGTGTTACTTGATTAATTTTACTCGTGGAACTAGTTTCTTGATTTCTCTACCCCATGGTTGTGCATTTGTGCATTTAACGTGCTTCAGCCACGGGCGTCATCGGGCTGCGGAAGCTGTGCGGGATGAATACCCGGCTGTCAACAAACTGATTTCGTCAGTGAAGAAAGTTTTTCTTAAAGCCCCTACGAGAGTAGACTTGTTTTGGAGCATTTTGCCAACCGCACTCGTTTCCAATTTAACTCTGGAGCATATAGAACAACACATGATTATTTTTGCTTTCGAATTTACCAAAGGCAACGGAAGCATTGTGTTCACTATTGAAGACGAAAACATTTCATGTCTCCGATTTTAAAAATTTCAAGTCAGAAATCCGTTTCAGACATCAGGGAACATTTTTGGTCTGGTGTATGTCTGTCTGTCTATCGGTCTGTGTGTCCACGTCCCCTGAAACGTGTGACGAGACTTAAGTAAAAGTAGACCGATTTCGATGAAATCTGGTACACATATTAATTTTACTAATACCCAGAACAAGTTCGTGGGACAACGTTATCCGCCCAAGCGTTCGCCTGCAATGCTCGCGTAAACGGAACTTAAAATTTACAATTTGAATTTTAGGTCGGGAAAAAAATCTAACTTCATCTATTCAATGAGACAAACATTTTTTTCAAATACAATTTTTTTAATAAAACCACCAGCGACACCGCTATGAAGAGTTAAAGATCGCTAAAACTATTAATAGTTTTTATTATGGAGAGAACGCGAGGAGGGAGATAGACAAGGGGAATAGGAGGTGGCTTGGTTCCCCCACCTCTCTCTTTGACCTACCTCTTCAATAGCACAACAAGCCTATGGACCTCGAGACCAGGCGACCAGGCTTTATTGATGGGAAATTAAATAAATTAGACAATTCATTAAAATCATTAAAGTATACGCGAAGAAGCTATGTGCCACTCTAATTGGCAGTGTATTTACAATGTTGAAGCATTCTGCTAATTATTATTATTGTAAATATATAATTCTGTATATTTATAAAGTATTGGTATCTTTCTTTTGAACTGTTTACCTTCCAAAATAACGAAACGCTTCATATAAAGACTAAATTTTCACAGTAAAATAAACGTCATACTCTTGGCTAAAAAGTCATAAAACAACCGATTTTCTAAAATAGAGGTCATAAAACAGGAGAATAAAAGTCATATAAGTCATAGAATAAAGGTCATGAAATGAAAAAATAAAAGTCATAAACGTCCCGTCTCTGCTCATAAGACCTCTCTCCTTCTATTTTCCCTTCATGCCATCTTTTGTCTCCTGGATTCTTCTTATAGTAGTATACCCTATCTCCTTTTTTGATTACTTTCTGTCTGTGTTTCAAAGCCTTTCTTTTATAGAACCTGCTAAAATGTTCTCTATTCTTTTTACATATTACATTTTTTTCTCTTGCAGATAACGTTTTAACTTCATCCACTTTGAAAAAATCGGAATAATGATCTATTGCCAGTAAAAACTTTCGTTAATTGCCTTTTATTGAGATCTCACAAATGTCCATACCTATTTTATGATACAACATTGTACTAATTTTAAAATATATAATTCAAAGAGCCCAACAACAGATACATCAAAATAATGTCATATAACATAGATATTGAAATTAATAGCAATCCATGTCAAGAAATTTTAATATTTAATGCGGTATTTTATTATTACAGCATTTTTCATCTGTCTTTGTCTCTTTCTATCTAATATCTACCAGTAAAAAATATTAATGTACAAGTTTTAGGGTTAAGGTACTTGTATTAAAGAGTTAGTACATATTAATAATTATATCGTTGTGGTATAAAGGATAAAGATACTAGGATTAAGGTACTGGAATTAAATATCATGGATTCGTTTCTTTTGCCTTGGATTGACATAATTTAAATTTTCTTGAAGTAGAAGAAAATAAATTTAGTTTTGATCACATCAAATTTACCTATAATAAAAAAATATTTTTTACGATATTTTGAATTTTTAAGACTTAGACAATTAAAAAAGTTCAAATATTAATAACACAGTAAAGTTAATAAATCGGTTGATAGAATCCATACAAAGAAGTGGTTCAAATGTCATCTTCAGAGTTAGACCACTTGATTTTTTATTTCCTGAATTAAAAACCTTACCCAAAGTCTATAAAAATATGAGGGGGAGGCTTTGATTAAAAACAACATTTGTGAGGACTATATAACCCTCATATGGAGAAATGATTAGGGGGAGTTCGGAGAAAGCAAAGATATTAATGAAAACAGCCCACTCCAAGTTCAAACAATAGGATGACGTCATGTCTTCCTTCCCCCCTAAACAGATGCTAACTCATCCTGGTGTCAGTGCAACCAACTAAACAACCTTCTTATAACCACCGCTAGAATGCGCAACTAATCATCTATCTGACATTTACATTAAATGTCATTCATTTATTTTTTAGTCATGCAAATAAACCATATCTAACATCAAATTATATTAAAGACATCGTAGTTCAGCCTTAATAAAAGAAAAGCTTTGGATTAAGTATGGACTTCACAAAATATTATCTCACATGTGACTTTTTACTCCATTTTAGTTACCAGTAATTAACATTTTGTTTTATTTTTTTGTCTATCATAGGACACGGACACATTTATCATATATTAAGCTAAGGCCTTGTTTAAACGATGCGATTTTTACATCAGATCTGATGCGATCAGATATCACTTGAGACAACAACCGAAGATTTGACCTCATTGGTCACCACGCCTCGCTCAAGTAAATGCTGTGGTGCTAATAATACAAAAATTGTATTTATAGAACACTCAATAAATGGTAAGCTATTACTACAGATTTCTGCTCATCTAAGAAAAGTCGATTATCTGTAATGACGTCATCTTAACGATCGGATTGACATAAAGAAAATTGGATATTTCTTAGAATACTGAAAATAAAAACTGTAGTGATGTCATAGCAAACATGGCTAAGATGTTAGTTGTTATAAGATATAAATTACATCGACGTAAGGTTCTTTCCATTAACATTTAAGATTAAAGGGGAAAGATGTTAGTAACCTTTATAGGAAGGTTAGAAGTTGAAGAAGGAGAGTAACTAATTGTACTGAAGAAGTGGAAGTAGAATTACTTTTAGTACCTAAGTTGGTGTTAGTAACAAGATCACAAAGGAAATGAAAAGAAATTGTAATAAAAATCTGATGTGTCCATTTACTTATTCCTTGTTCCGACTAAGATTTTGCAGGAAGTTAGTAAACGTAATTAGCAAGTTTTTTCTTGATTAGTTGGGTCATTTAAGGAAATGTAAACGCCTCACTTTTGCGATATTTCGATGATTTCTCCTTGTATCATTCTCAAGCTAAAATCATAGTTTATTTCAAAATTACAATTATTTTATAAGTTATAATTATTGTACATTGCGTTTACATTTCCTTAAAAGACCCAACTAATCATGAAATTATATCTAAAAGGAACCACCTACTTATTTATTAATTAGCAAGTAGAATTAAATAGGAAGCATTAGAGAGTAGAATTAATTAGCAAACAATACTAAGTATAAAAACTTGCAAAGCTAAGTTGGTAGTTTTAAGTAGAGATGTGACTATAATACGACCATATGGCGAATTAAAATAAATTAATAATATTTTTAATTTGGGTACATCATTTTTCTTTATTCAAATTAAATAGATATGCCCACTCTTGACTTCATTACTTAAAATTAAAGTAAATTTATAATTTTAAAAGTACGGTACCAAGTTTGAAAAAGTGGGTTTTTAAGACATTGAAAAGTATACTGTTATACAGTTGTTGTTAAGCGTTAAACCTATTGTTATGAATTTTTAATGACCGTTATTTATTATTAAAACATTGTTACTTTATTTTCTTTCTCCTTATTTTCTTAGTAAAAATAATAATCTTTATTTTGCACCCTTCTTTATAATTTTTATAGATTAATTTCTTCTTAGAAATTGGCCTTTTTAGGGTTTTATTTCTTTTTATAAATTATATATTAAATATAATAAATAAATTTCACAACTTCCTCTCTTTAAAAACTGGTATATTTCGCCATACATTATTGCTTCTTCAGGCTTGTAGGTTCCCTGTCACATTAGTACTTGTATGTATATATATTCACACCATTAACTTTCAATGTTAACCTTCTGAATCCTCCCTGTTTTGAATCCAGGGAGTCTCTCCCTGGATTCAACTTTAATTTTTATTATTGTTACTTTAATTTTTAATTGTTCTATACATATTATTCATTTAAAATAGAATTAAGAAGAAAATTATTGAATACCAAAGCCATCTCCCTCAGACGGCAGTATGCCATGAATTTCAAAGCAAGCAATGTATACAAATGTATTGTACTAAATTGAAATAAAGCATGTTTTAATAAATAATAATCATTTTGAAAAGAAGACTTAAGGAAAACAATAGGGCCCCCCCTGTAGGAATATATCCCCATATTGTAGGAACTTTGAAGGATGCTCAATATGAAAGAGTGATTGTAAGTAAAAAAATAAAATTATATTCTCCTACTAAAAATGTGCTTGTCCTTTGTTTTTTCAGCGAATTTTCGAAGAAAATTAAGCTATTGCAATGGCTTAAAAATGTTTGTAATGCGAATTTTTGAAAATTGTCTCCATGGAAATCCGATTTAGACCATTCTGAATCGATTCCTAAAATTTAACATTTTTTTTTTTTTAATTATATATGAATATATATGTGTGTCACTCCATACGATATCTCCCCTTAGGATGCACTTAAAAATTTCAAACAAATTTGAAAATGTCAATAATATCAAAAGAAAGGATGAGTTCGTTGGCCAGAATTTTTGGAGATTTAGGTTCAAAAATAGCATAAAAACATGTTATTTCTATTTTACCCCCGTCTTATATAACAACAATTACTGTAGCTTTCAAACGACATGCATCCTGAAGGGTTTATACTATTTTGACTTTTGTACCCCGTACCCATGTGTACCAAATTTTTATTTCACCCATCCAAATTCAAAACAAAAATTTTCCTTTATTATCATAAGCCAATAATACGCAGATTTCTTTGAATTCGCTCATTAAGTCATGGTGCATGACTGGACTTTTTTGTTGTTAACTTGTTTACATATTAAGTTCTTTGTTTTTTTGTTAGCTTGTTTACATAATAAGGTACTTTGTCTTGTAGTTAGCTTGTTTTGTTTACTAGTCACTAGTTTGTTAGTTGTTGACGCTTGTTCGTTAAAAAGCTACTGATACTGTGCAATAATCATAATTAGGAATACATAGTACTATAAAACTGGGATCAGCGAAGCCGATATGTTTGGTCCTCGATTATTCGAATCGCAATGAGATGACAACACATTGAATAACATAAAGTGGGAGAAATAAGTTAGCGCTATGTTGATCAAGACGTAAAATTAAGAAAAAGAAATCAAGCAGTCTGAAGGGATTTACTTCTTTGGTGTAATTCAAAGTAAGATTACAGAAAGTGTATTTTTGGGTCAGAGTTGCAGGACAGGGAGAGGACATGTAGTTGAAGCAGTCTTCAAGCATATAAGTAAGGAAAGTAACAGGGTATGGATAAATATCGGTCAGTAGGACGGAGATAGTGGTTCCAAGTCTGCCTGACTTCACTGAATCGCCCATTAAAATCCATTACTGCCATTAAACCAGACCAGTTCACATTCTCATTGGCTTTTACTAAATTATAAAATCTCATACCCTAATTCTATACACCATACATGTCTTAAAGCAGTTTTAAGCACGACAAATAAAACTCAAGGAGCAAAACTGACCAGTTTATTGTTAAAAATGCAGAATGCTATTATACTAATGTTTCACAGAGACTAATTTTGACTGCTTTAGCTGGTCATTGCCAGGGAAGTAATAATTAACAAAATTAAAATATCTCGTAACAAGGAAAGGAAGGGCGGAAGATAAAAGAGAATTTCTTCTCGAATAAAAATTGTATATGTTAATAACACCAGCTAGCCAGGCTTTAGTTTAACTTCTCAACAGCAAATGCTTGTAAGGACAACACTAAAAAAAAAATTAGGAAAAAACGTACACAAGAGTTTGATGGAAATGAATTAAAAATTTTGCGTTTTGATCTGTTGCACAAAATACGCCTCCCAAAAAAGCCTTATAACCACAAAATGCCACGGAAGCCTCAAATTTTATTACGAGAAGGGTAAGGTATAAGAGAGCTTTATTTCTGGTATAAAGCAACTAAAATGTTAACGTTGATCAAAATGACACAAGAAGGGCAAGAATATAGATTATAGGTTGTTTAAAAGGGTACCTAACACTCACTGACTTATAGATAAACGAGATGACTTGCAACAAAGATTTACAGAATTGTGTTGGGGAGGGGGAGGGGACAGGGTCGTAATCGAACCCAATCTTTCAACGAAGGGTTAACTATACATAATTAGTAACGTCTGATAGTACTATCAGTTAATTTGTAATTAACAATTACATTTTTCGTATTTGGCATTTTAAATCGAACACAGGGAGAAAGATTAGTAACAGGTAAGTCAAGACGACACAGGGTTAGGTAGCAGGAAGTTTTGCCTGAGTCAAGTGTTTGAAAGTTGCAAGGGAAGGAGAGGAATTTGGAAGAGGTCTTAATATTCCCTAGTCCCGGGTATCAAGCTTCCAAAGCCAAGAGTCGCTATAAACCCACCTGGAACTCAGATCGATTCAAACTCAACCCAAACATCCTCACAGCTTTATCACTATTAGACCACGCGGTCTTTCTAAATGATAACAATAATTCGAGGTCATAACTTTTTGTCCAAAGACACTATAATCTCAGCAAATTCAGAATTAAGAACGTTTAAACACAAACTTAAAAGATTAGGTTTTTGCGAATGCACAAACTACTATACTAATATTTAGTATCACTGAAATATAATGCATATAATCAACTGTTTAAATATTTTTCGAACTATGATGTAGTATATTTATAGCCACCAACAACTCTACTTAAAATTGAACAAGGAAGAAGATAACAAATTTAATGATACTCGGGTATCATGGATCAAAAACTTGAAACGTTGCCAGAGGACCCTACACATCTTACCTTTGGATGATTTAGTTTTTTCTTAAGATTTTGCAATCTGACCGTGATTCGACAGAACTAATCTTAACACTTTTTAATATGTATTAAAATGAACAAAGTTAACCCTTGTTACTAACTGAGTTACGATTTAAGGAACTTATCCGGCGAATAAAACTCAAGAAGCAAGAAAGCATAAAGAGTTAAAAATTTGTTTTTATACGAAGTTAAGATTTTGTGGAACTTAGACAGTGAATAAAACTCTAAGAGCAAGGAACCGAACACGGATAGCTTATGTTAAAAAAGTATATTTTATGATTTTTCATGAATAGTTAATTAAGACTCGTCAAACTAACTAATTTTCAAAGTTAAACTTTTAGAAGATAAATAAAATAAAAAATGAATAAGCTTTATGATATAAGCTAATTTATACGTGCACATTTATTCACGGGAAAATCAGGAAAACAACGAGCTGAAACCAACAGTTTTTGATTTGTCCGATAATTTATACTTGTCTATAATTCCTTTGATGTTTCTTTTAGTAGGAAACAAATAACAGAGCATTGATAAAAAGTACACTGCAACGATAACTCTCAACATGTTGAGTTAAAGGAACTTCCATTACCATGAGATAATGATTAATAACAATAACAGGAATCCATAAGCGCAGGATAACAGATCTAAAAATAAATGATATTGCTTTGTACATCGTATAGTTGCCAGTGTGTCATAATCAATTTCTAATACTAAAAAAATCGTCAATTTTATAGACCCCTGACACATTGCTTCGGAAGCATTGTGATCATTCTGAAGAATGACTTTTTTATGTCATCAAATTCAAACATTATTTCAACAGGAATCTATTTCAGACATCAGGGAACATTTTTGGTCTCGTGTCTTTCTGTCGATTGGTCACACAAAAATTTTAAACGATTTTAATAAAATTTAGGTGGTAGAACCTTCTGCGCCTATTGTTTTCTCTTCTGCTTGCGTACAATTGTGTTTAATAGCCCTTTAAAAGTACTTTCGATTTTTTTTAAAAAATGGATGGTTTGTCAAACGTAGAACACATATGGTCCCAAGTTAATATTAACCGTCTGGGGTATAGACACATTAATAATTGGATAAAAATAATGAGTGACCCAGCTAGGAATCGAAGCAAGTATAACTGCGTACTCAAAGCTAATTTATTTATCGATTACGTTTCGGAACACGATATTCTGAACATGTACACCAAATTTCATTAAAATCAGTTAAGTAGTTTAGAGCCCTGCCCTGAGTGCAGGTACCAAAGATGCACACCCACACACGTGAGTGTGAGTGTGTGTCCGTGCGTGTATTTTTTCTTCAAACCACTTATTTTGGTTCGGGGACATCGAAACGTGTTCATATATCAATAATTTTTCTCTTATATACTTTGAATACGATAAAGTAAAAAAAGAGATTGAACAAAGACAACAAAAGATTTGAACAAGATAAAAGCATTGTTTAATCTCAAAGTCCAAACCATTCCATCAGACGAATTGATGAGTAAGAAATAATCAAAGTTGAACTGTGAAGCGGTAGAAATCGGAACTGGAGGATGGATGGGAAAAGAAGAGTGGGAGAATTGGCGGCTGCTTCTGTGAACTAAATATAAAACCATAGTCGGGAGGTGAACCCAGGAAGACAAGGGTCATCGGACCGAGTCGGCTGTTGAACCTGAGGCCCAACTATAGACAGATCTGCAGCTGGTGTCTCCTCTCCAGTCACTGTCCTACAGTAGTAGCACGACCCTTCCTCCTTATCCAGCATCTTACTTCGGTACTATCAACATATTTTTGAAATAGCACACGGCAGACTAGACATATTAAAAAAAAATGAAAAGGCAGGAAGTACTCTAGAAACAAAAGAAGAAGACAAAAGGATTCATTGATATTTATAAAAGCTTAAGAACAATTTTACAACATCGTTCTACAAAAAGATAATATATAAGTGAATTAATATATAAACATGCAAAACTACAGTGAAGGTTTGCAATGAACTAAAAAAAAAATAGTGAAGAGTAAGGAGAGTAGAATAAATGTCCCTTGGTTCGATCCCTCGGGGGGACAGGACATAATGTATTTTATCGGTAATAAAATAACAAAACATTAAATTAATTATTTTCTGGCAATTTTCATCACCCAATCAAAAGGCATTAGCATGAATTATTTCATTATTTTAGGACTAGCCTTAATAGGATGGTTAGGCGGGGGGACATTGTTTTGGGTGAAATTTTGGCGGTAAAAAGCATAGTAGTTATAAAAATGCATATATATTTGTAATCGACTCTTCAGTAGCTTTCATTTGATAACCATCTCGAAAATTAAAAAAAATAAAAATGGGCCTCACTGCGCATGTGCGCACATAAAATTTGCAATTTTTACAAATTCAAAAAATCCGGCCCGATACTATCATCGCCTCACCATAAGGTATTAGCATGAATTATTTCATAATTTTAGGACTAGCCATTATAGGGTGTTGGGGGGGGGATTTTTTGGGGTGAAATTATGGCGCTAAAATCGCAATATTGGCGGTAAAAAACACAGTAGTCATATGTATTTGTAATCTACTCTTCAGTAGCTTTCACCCATCACAAATATTTAAAAAAATATAAAATACGTGTACCCCCGTGGGTGCACGGGGCACCCGTTACGAACGAAGTTCTTACTCTTTCGCTTTTCATTAAATATAAATGATAAAATCACTCTGCTAAGTATAGGATGCAAACTACTTATACATGGCATAGTTAGAAAAGAGACACAAAATTAAAAGTAACCAATTATGTGTACTTAGCGGAGTTTTTTTTCATGGAATTTTTACAAGAAAAGCATTTTATGTTATTATAAAAGCAAACGTCTTGCAATAAATATGTATTTAATATTGAGAAACTAGTTAATCATGATAAGTTTATAGTTAAAGAGGATGGGAGCAGGACTGTTACCAACCTACCCGGCCAATAAATTAATATTATAAAATATATTACTTCACAACATCAGGTCAGCTTGTATCAGGTTGAAATTTTACATGCCTGTTTCAATTGTGCTTTAGACGATGTGTATAACGTTTTATTAAAATCGTTACGTTAGAAACTAGCCTTTTTTCAGAAAAGTAGCCCTATATATTTATATAGGCCTGTGATTTCAATGTTTACTTTTTACGATGTGTCTGCACATCCAATATAATAGATTATACTTCACATGTCTCTGTCCTCTAAAACATTTACGGCGAAGGAATGATTTAAAAAAAATCGGGTACGGGGTACCTCGGAACTTTTCCTCACTTCAGAGGCCACTAAAGTGGCCTCTCCTGCTGCTTCGCAGCAGGAAGAAACAGCATTGGACGTGGTCAGTACTTGGTTGGGTGACCGTTCTGAACTAACTGATTTATTATCATTCTTAAAAAAAACCTTATTTTTAATACCTATATTTTAATTAATTATTTGAAGTTTGGCGGTATTTTGACAGATGTAAACAAACTTAGACGTCATCATTATATTCGCTTATAACTTTAAAACTAATTAATGGAATTTCATCGGTTTTTTTTATGTTTGTTCCAACGATATGCCTATATGTCAAAAACCTATTTATACTTTCAGTATTATTAACCGTCAAAGTTTAAAAATTTATAACTTCAAAATGGCGGCCAAAATCAAAATGAAATTTAGTGGGCTCGTTTGTCATACAGAGAGGTACATTCGAGCCAATTTCAACTCGATCAGGACTATTTTTTTGATTTATTACGATTTTTTTAAATTTTTGCTGACTCAGCAAACTGGGTTCAAGATGGCGGAAAAAGTTGATTTTCCGGGCGGCACAACTACAGGTTAGGAATGATTTTTCTGCCACGTTTCAACTCTCTAGGTTAAATACCTTGGGTGCTACGATGATAACACACATACACACATACATACGTCGTGCTGAAAACCACTCAGGAGGTCTTAAAAACACCTAAAACGGATAATTCCGTTGAAATCTCGAAAAAAAATTGTTTGGTGAAAACAATTCTTTTCCTACTATTAGTAGTGAGGAAAAGTAAAAAACGAGTAACAACTAGAAAATTCACAACAAAACATTTAGACACTCTGTGGGTGAGAACTCTTCTCTTATCAAATAGATAAATAAGATTAAGGGAATTCTTACACGGTCCGTAACCTTCATTAATACTTTACTCCATAATAAGTACAAAACCATGACTACTGTTCAGGCCTGGCTGGACCTTTTAAACACCTTACCTAATTATTAAGTATTTATTCCGTTAAGTCAGCAAGAAGTGCGCCATCTTATCTCAAGAGGCCTCGAAGTTCTTCTTTTAGAAGTTATTCCCCTCAGAGTGAATTGATAACACTGGACAATATTTAAATGTTACCCCTTCCCAAATCTGGAAGGAAAGGGACAGGGGTTAAAATGGCCATTATGGTGAATACAGCGCTTTTATCAAATGTTTCCTGAGGTCCTTAGGGAAACCCATCATTAAGTTTCCTAGCAAAAAAAATGTTTATCATTTGCTCCAAGATCCTACAAAGGTGGAGGAGGTACCATTTTTCAGTAGGAACTTCACCTATCAACAACAGACTACATCAACTTCTCACCACACCACTGATCAGCTAATTTATACTTATTTATGGCCATGCATTAATCTATTCTATCTATCATCTTAAATCATCAAATTTCTATTTTCCCATGTATTTATGTTTGACATATCCACAAATATGTCTTTAAATTTTATATAATCTACAGTTTGCTCTCATACCTATTTTATTTAACATCCAATCGTGGCCAGGCCAATCCCAGTGCTCTCTGGCGCGTACAATTACACTTTATCCTTCGAAACTAAACCTAAGGAATAATGAAATATTTTGTATCAATTGTAGAATTTAAGATTTAACTTGTTTGTGTATCTCGAAAAATAACGGGTTGACCTTTCCAATTGGTATGTCTCATAAAGGAATTTAAGGAGGAATAATTTCCAAGGGAACAAATTTTACCTTTTATATAACCTGTCAATTTACAACTTTACATAAAATGGTTACAAAAAGGTCAAGTAAAGGTTTCATACAAAAGAGTCGATCCTTAGACAAAGAAAGAAAAAAAGCAACCTGGAGAAAAAAGGTGGTAATGCAGATCAATATATAGGGGAGTGGTTGATAAAAGGGTGGTTTCGACAAGGAACTGGGTATAGGATGACAAGGGATAGAAGGGCTCTGTCTAGCAGAGGGCAACTAACACTGCAGACACGACGCTTTTTGAACCGTCAGCGACCGTCATCCTCCCCCACATCGCCTTGCTAACAAGTACCGCTCAAGAATCTACTGCAACCGCTCACTATACTCATCAAGCCTATATAGAGCAAAAGGGGTAAACTAGTGATGTAGGGGTTCGATTAATAAGAGTTAAAAGGGGTGACGTCATTCGCACGACTCGCTTCCGTCAGAGATATGCAGGCTTTTAAATACTGAGTCCTGCAAACTTAGACCTTCATACAAACTAGAACTTATCACTACTGCTACATAAACGCAGTATATATAGAGCAAAAGAATTGTGATGGCGAAAAATTTGGTTTTGATGGATTTACACACTTTGAGGTCCTCCGAGTTCAAAAGAGTGTTTTTTATAAAATGTTTGTCTGCCGTCTGTGCATTAGGACGAGTTTTATCGGACAGATATATTTTACTCTGCCCCAATTTTCTCCACTTTTAGAAAACCTCTTCTTGGCAGATATCAATATTATTTTAGAAATTATACCAAATACAATGATTTGATTTTAGCGTTTCAAAGAAGTGGTAACAATTATATTAAAGATACTTGGTTTCAAATACGTATAAATTGCTGCCATTTTAAATTAAAGTGGCCGATTGAAAACTCGTTCCTTAAAGATATTTATATCACAAAACGAAGCTATGAGGATTGGTTCCAGAGATATTGCCAAGTCAAATTCTGCATACAAACAGCCGACATCTTGAATCAATATGTCAGATGATCGTAAAAAGACTTCTTAGAGAGTACCAAGGGGTAAGAGGAACCAACGTAGAAAGTTAGATGGTCATATGTCCAGTCATTCCTAAGAAGTCATGGAACTAATTTTAAAAAACCGTCATTTTGTCAGCCTCGTATCTTTAAAAGTAACAATCCTACAAAAAAATAAAAATAAAATTAAATAAAAAAATAAAATTAACACTAATAAAAGGACACTTTTTGCAATGCTGCTTAAAGGAGTTAAAACTTATAAAAAAGGAAAACTGTCGGAATCTAACAATATTAAGTAATAATAAAACTAATAGACTAAAAACAACATCAATAAATATTTTTAGATGCTTTCTCAATCGAAAACTAAACAAATAATTTGTTTTATACTTGACTTATTTATAAAGCAAAATAATAGTATAATATAGTATTTTCCTATGTTTAATAAATTATTGAGACTTTTTTCTTACAGAAAACAACTAAGTGTTTTAGTACAGGGTAAAAAAAAAAAAAAAAAAAAAAAAAAAAAAAAATGAACATTAAATCCATGATCGGACTTAATTTTAAAGTTCACAGAATCCTTGAAAAAAATAATTGTACATAAGAGGAGATGGTGTGGTTGATTTTTGTTAAGTATTTTTCCTAATGTGTTTTTCCTGAGAATCAGAAGGTTGTCAGTGATGAAGAGAGGTTTAACTGATTGTCTAACGGCCTCGGGAGGTTTGCGGACAGACCATATCTCGGTCCAAGTTTGAACCAAGGACACTGTTGTTATCTCAACCTCGGCTAGAGAGAACTCAGGGCTCACTGTTACAGTCAACAATCTAGCGAAGTCTCTCGGTTTTACAAAACCAAGGTCGTTACGACTGATCGCCTCCCTCGCAGCTCACACTTTGACCTAGATTTGAAAAATACCTAAATCAATTCCTCGGCTAATTTCAAAGAGGTGAAGTAAAAACTGTCTAGTTAATACAGTTCTCTAACAAATATTATCGATAAAAATAAAAAACAATAATAGATAGAACAAGTAAGATTACTTAGAAATAAAGTGCATTTTTTCAATGTCTGTAACAAAAAAGTGAAATAGGAAAGGTCAATCAAAAGAATACGTCAATAAATTATTATCTATATTGAGAGCTTTATATAATAAATCCATGTCTTAACTCTAAAAAGAAATAATATGTGGTCGGATTTTGTAGATATATATTTTTTTATACTGACGAACAAAAAAGTATCAGTATCAGTTGTATATCTTATGAAGATTGCAAATAGGCGCAAGGATGCCGACTGGATTGGGACAAGAAAATCACACAAAATCACCATAGCTGTATATATTCTAGAGGAGCAGTGGAGTCGCTTGATTTGGAATAATAAAAGAAGTCTCTCCCCTAAAGTAACTTTAATGCCAAAGCCGTGATCAGTGGTCATCTTTAGTGCCGATGAGACAACTAAGGTAGAGGTTGAATTGTAAAAGGTAGCCATAGACGTCGTTCTTTTTTGGCAGTTTTAACCACACGGGTTAAACTGTACGGGTTAAACGGTCGGTGTGTGGCTAAAAACCGTCCTTCTTGCCGGCGTTCAAAAATATCTGTTGCAGCTTGATTTTAACCGTCCGTTTTTAAACGTGTTCGTTCAAGTCGGCTCGTGTATGTGACAACGCAGTTAAAAGGACGGGTTTGTCAGTGTCGACTTCGTTATAGATTAATCGCAAGAGAATAATTTTTTGTTTTGCAGTTAATAGAAATTGTGTTGTTGTTTTCATAATGACAGATCTAAGGAGTTATAACAAACCATTTATAATTGAGTTCACAGAGTTGTATAGAGCCATCAGTGCCTTTGGGAAGTTAAATCAACTGAGTATTCTGAGAGAGATAAAAAAAAATAAAGCTTATGAAGACATGATAATAAAAAAACAAAAAGTAGATAGTTCCGCAACGAAAGAATGTGTTAAAAAGAAAATCGACTCTACGAAAAACGAAAGAAAAACTGAACGAAACAGCGCCTAGTGTGTGAATTTGGTCGTTGTTCGTGTTAACCCGCACAGTTTACCCGTGCGGTTAAAACTGCCAAAAAACGGCAACCTTTAGAGTTAAATCTCAACCACTGTCTCAACTCCCACACTAATTTTTTTTCTTACCCATTTCCACTTGTCTCACTGGAACTGAAGATGACCACTAGTGGTTGAAAGTCGGCTTTGAACAAAAATTACTTTTGTGGAGAGACGCCTTTCTTTATTCTAAATAGCTACACTCTCAATTATTATTAGATAACTTTTACTTCTGAAGAAACGACTTTAGCTATATTTAGAAAGATATCTGTGTGAAAGGTTTAAGGCGGTATAGAACAGTTAAAACACCAACAGTCTAGGTTCGATCCTAGTGAAGTAATTATAATACAAGTATAGTTTAGTAACCAAAACAACTAAGTCTTCACATAAAATAACTGGATTATAACAATTTGACCGGTTTCGTATGTTCTGATGATACCTTCTTAAGAAAATCTGATAGCTCCTGCTAGACTTCCAAAATGCAAGTCTTCACTTCAAAGTACCTTGCATTTTTGAAGTCAAACAGTAACTATCAGATTATTAGTAGAAGGCTGTTTTAGAATATTTTGTGTGAAGACTTTGTTTTGGTTACTAAACTACACCTCTAATATGATTAACTCTCCAGGAGCCGAAACCAGACTACCGTTGGTGTTTTCACGGTTCTATGGCCCCTTAACCTTTCATACAGTGACGCCATTATAATGATGAGTCGATCACACATTGGAGAAAATACAGTTGAGGATATTAAGAGGTAAGACGTATTTTATTCGAATTTTTAGAACGTAGTAGGAGGTATGCACAGATTATATGAATTTTTAACGCATGCGATAACTAATGATTTCGAATTGTTTTGAGTTAATTTCTAAATATCCTTTGACTAATATTTCTCTTTAATTGCACTCATTGGTATTACAATTTTTAGTAGCTGTACTTTTAAATACAAAATTAAAGTTATTGCTGACTTTAAATAAAGTATGATTTTTGATAGGTTCTTTTATGGGTTCTGTTAACGCTTAAATGTGAGAAAACAAACTTGGTTCCCACTCGCTAAAAGTATTTTCAGAAGGATCACAACTATAAACACTCTGCGGAACAATGAAGTCATTGATAAAAAAACTCTAGTAATAAGAGAGAAATTTTTAATTATTAGAAGATGGTGGATTGGTTGTAATCAGAAGAAGTCATAAACTCCTACACAATAAGATGGCGTTTACGTTCGCATTTGATAACTGCAAGAAACTAATTTGTAAATATAATAATTAGGACAAGAGGATGGTATATAATTGAGAGGCAGGAGAAAGTCGGTGTAAGTTTTAGCTGGTGGAGAAGTTAAAGACGGAGTAGGGCAGAAAGAGCTGAGGGTGGTGTAGTAGACGGTATTGAGGCCTAGTAGTCTTGTTTTCTGGTAGGGTGGACTCAGGAGGAAGCGGGTCAATAAACTGGTATAGTAAGGGGAGACATGGGGCCATCCACAGCCAAGCCATCTGGGTCTTTCATTCGATGCGACGTTTCAATATTAAACACTAGCACTTCATCAGCTGTACTCACTAAGGCACTAACCCTATCTTTAAATATATAACACTTGTAACAATTCAACATCAATAGGTCTTTGGTCCATTCCCAAATAGACAACTTAGGATAGCTTTCATTGAGATCCTTTCGAGTAAAACTAATCTCAAAATATTTGGGCATTTAGTAGACAAATAGAAACATGGTTGATGGTTAATAACATTCCAAGCTAAACATAATATAAATCATAAGCTCTTCGGCAGGCCTAAACTCTCCACTTGCCTGAGAAATAAGAGCGTTGATGGAGGCCACCTTAATAAATACAAAGAAACAGTTTCTCCACGGAAGATAATACTTTTTTATTTTTAAAGCATCTCTTGTCTTTTATAAAGCCATCATCAGTGCCGATTTTGGAAGAACTAGAGTTACATTATAAAAAATATGTTATAAAAAAAAAAAAACCGGCACTGATGATGGCTTTATAAAAGCCGAAAGCTGCTTTGATAAATCAAATATTATTTTCCGTGGAGAGACTATATCTTTGTACTTATACGTGCTGTTGTACCATGGATAATTATTGTATTTCAAGTTAAAGCTAAACAATACTTCTTATCGGAAGTTGTTCTTGCGATGGAAGTATTGTTGGATAGGAACCCAAAGCGAAATTATTTCTAGAATGTTAAGAGGACTGAAGATTTTAACATTCAATGAGAACAAAGATATAAACTATTTAATGCCTACCATGTAGGTGAAGTTTTTCTAGATAGCAGTGGAGTCACTTGAGTAGGAATATAGAAATTTTAACACAGATTCGATGAGAACAAATATATAGACTATTTAATGCCTACCATGTAGGTGAAGTTTTTCTAGATAGCAGTGGAGTCACTTGAGTAGGAATATAGAAAGATATTTCTCCACTAAACTTTTTCTGTTATGCAATTCAATTCTCCTAACTGACACTGAAAATGACCACAAGTGGTGGAAAGACGAATTTGTACAATAAAGTTACAATTTGTACAAAGTTACTTTTAGTGGAGAGAGTTTCTCTTAATTCCTATACTAGATATTTTAGAAGTTAAAAATTGGGATTAACATATATCTGTAACTATTATTATATGTTACCTAAACAGTATAACTAGAAAAATAATTCTTATTTCCTATTACAGGTATGCGAACGTCTATAGCGACTTAAAGAAGTTTGTCGACATATTTATGTTAAATACAGATGATAATTATTAAACTTATTAACTAGAAACACAAACAAATATTATCTTAAGGAGTCCTGTTTGGGGTATAGTAGGAGTACTGTTATTATAGGAATTGTAGAAGAGTAAAGCGATAATTCATATATAATGTCTGCCACATTTATCATAAAAAAGCTCAGAATTTCGCGTTATCAAGGGTGAAAATATATTCGTTCTTTTCTTGTTTTAAAAACCATTCCTTTTCCGTAGCTTGCCAAACAATTTAAAAAAATAAATTAAATAAATTGAACTTTTTTAAAGTAGTATTAACTTATCTGTAACATAATAAGTGACCTCAGAGTTTTGTTGTGTGTTAAAAACTTAGCTAACCTAATTCAATTTAAAGTACGAAGTTATCGAAGACGCGTGATATGAAAGATGAAAATGTCGAAGCTTTGACATTCTTTGGATTGTTCACCAAACCTGTTATAACTTCCGTTAAGTAGTATTGTTCAGCTTGGAATGTTAAAGTTATTCACCTTAAACCTGTTCTATTTATCTCTACTACATGCCCAAGTATTTTGAGATTGGATGTTCTCGTAAAAAAAATGTTTTTGTAGTGTCTCACAGATAGTTTTATCCGGAGCTACTTGTTTGAGAATGAACCAAAATATATAATAATATTCCAATATAACAAGTTAGGAATGTTTAAAGGAATGCCTAGTGAATTAATGAGAACAGCTGATTTACAGCTGATTTAACTCAGTGGATGGAGATAAGGAGAAAACGCTGGTATTCAAGGTTCGACTCCCGGCGGATGGGTGCAATTTTTATCCGTCTTCCTCCTAAAATTATATAATATTACGACATTAAGACTGCTTTACTTTGCCAAATTCGGAAAAACTTTCTTAGTTTCACTTTAAGATACATCTAGCATAAAAATGATTCCCACATAGTTAGATGAAATGATCAAATATGCATTTTCTCTGAAATGAATCAGAGGTGGTGTCATTCGGACGAAATCATTCCCCACGTTGGGCGATAGCTTGAGTAAAAATAGATTGTTCCGGCAGAAATTCCTTTACGCATGGCGTGTTGGGCAGTGCTAACAGCCTTGTTGGTCAGTGAACAAGTGGACAAAAGAACAAAAGACTGTCAGCTTATTAAAACATTACACATTTTTATCTGCAACACAAAGTGCTTATCTATTGATCAGGTTATGATCATATCTTTTTCTATGCACAATTTTTATAGAAGAAACTAAAAAAAATAGACACGAAATTTGGCACGATTGTAGAACTAAACTAGTAGAGCCAAGAAACTAAAATTTAAATACATAAGTTATTGGGGTCATAAATATGTTAAAGTGTTTTAGCCTCGATATTCTTTAGGTATAAATTATTCTTAATATTATAAATAAAATTATAAACTTTTTATTTGATAAAACTCACTTGCTTTCAACTAATCTTTAAGAAATGAGAAAAAAATCAAAAATAATTAGTATTGTTTAATTTTAAGAAATAATAGCATCAAACTCCAACAATAACTATTATGGTTAAAAAATTAAATTAAAAGGCTACATCAATTTAAAGAAAAAGTGGAAAAAAATATTCAGTTAAACAAATTAGGAATCAATTATATTTGGGCACTATCATTAGTAGAATGTAAAAACAGACTTCAAGCGTTTAAGTACCATCGCATTTAACTTCTTATAATTGTTTCGAGAGGTATAGAAGAAACTTTTTATAGAAGTTACTAAACTTCTTGTATGTATAGAAAGTTTGTATGTAGAAGTACCCAAAAGCTCAAAAGAAGGATTAATAGCATAAAACTATTAAATGCTCACAAAATTCATCAAGAACGGTGTGAAAGTAATTTTTTTCTGCTACTTCTCATACATATCACACACACAAATGTATAACAATTTTATAACTATTTGTTTGCATATTACTTTATAATATTATTAAATTATTACCTAATGTAAAAAAAAGAAAAGATATCCTAATCTTAAAAGCCCAAATAAATGTTGGATGCGGAGGCAGCGATTTACAGTCCATTTACCTACATAGTCAATATACCTTAATTTGCGAGAAAACCGTATATTGCATTTTTTTTTTTTAGAACTTCCAGCGATCCAAAGGAAAGGAACAAACCAACCGCGTACCAATTCTCCTTTTTAGGACAGAATCTAGCAAAATATCAACTGGCACTGCAAGCTTAGCCTTGTTCCCACGGCCTGTAGCATGGCGAGCCTGGTCTTAAGTTTGCCAGACGCAAGACTCGTTGGGAACGCAAAGACTCGTTATTACTCGGGTTAGCTCGAGGTGGCTTGGCCTTTCCCGTGTTGTCGGTACCCCCTCCAACATCAAAGCCTTGGAGCTCATGATGACAAGCCTCAGTATGGCTCGACCACCCTTTCCCACGATCTGTTGTGGTGTTTGTTGCAGATTGTTTCAGTATTAGTAGTCAGTACTACGGTTCAGTAAGTATTGTTTGTGCATCAGGTTTATTATCACACATCATCTAACACAACACACTATTTATACTATAAATTACTATCTACCTATAAACACACTGACATCAGAACACTGTACCTACTACCTTTGGCTCTTTCGACTTGTGGCCATTCGAGACTCGCCAAGCCACGAGCCTTTCCGCACAGCTTGAGGTCGAAATACGACAGGCCACAACAGACCATAAGTCTGGAAGTCAAGCCGCAGGCCGTGGGAACAAGGCTTAGTATTATCATTAATGAATATGTTTCTATAAATGAAAGATTCATTTTTAAGTTTTTGGTAGTTTTCATACCACGGAAAGTTTCAATTTTAATTTAAATCAAATTATAATTATTATTAACTACGGGAAACAGACAGTGAAAAATACACTCCAGCGCCGGGATATGAACCACGGGTCTCCTGTATTTTCAGTACAGATGCTCTTGCCAACTAAGCTAAGCAGGAGAATGATTTTTCACTGCCGTGGTTCAAATCCCGGCGCTGGAGTGTATTTTTCACTGTCTGTTTCCCGTAGTTAATAATAATTATAATTTGATTTAAATTAAAATTGAAAGATTAAGGTTATTTTGATTTTAATCGTAAGAAAATCAGTGAATGGAAAAAATACGAAACGTAAAAATCATTTAAGTAAAAATGTTACTTAATAGATGTTTCACTATAGTTAAATATTATATGATAAATAAACTATTAAAAAAAAAAAATTGTATTTTTTTTACTAAGCATTTTATTTAACTTAAATTAATATGAAATTGTCGTTATGTTTAGAATTCAAGAATAATATTTGGGATTTTAAATATCAATCAGTTTTAATACACTTTTCTCAGGCTACTACATAATTAAATAAAAAATGGATGGAACGAAATCAATCCGCACAAAATAAAATAACGAAACCATACATGACAATTATGTGAACTGCGAACTAGGAGCTCTCGAACGGCTCGGCTACCGAATGTATCCGGGCCTCAAGAAGTACTTGCAAGAGTGCCTTTGAAACGCTAAATAGGCGGTGCTGAATCTTCAATTTTCTCGAGTTATGACTGAATAATAAAGAGGAATATCAACTTAGCGATATAGTGGACAGAAGAGAACATTAATATTATCATTTATATCTTAAAACCCAATACTCGTATTTTTAGGTTAAAAAGCAAAACCAATGGTTGCAAACTGAAAAAATCAAAATGTACCCCAGTTGGCAACAAGAAAAAATATCCTGCTCTAACAATAAATATTCTAAATTCAAAATAATATTTTACATTTGATTAGTGAAATTTAGTATCTAACCTGATTGAAGTTGAAATAAAAACAAAATCATGAAGCCCCTGGAAAAACTAGAGATTCATACCTGAAACATAAAAAGAAAACTTTTAAAATAGATGAAATAGTTTTTAAATCATGACAAAAAAATAAAAGAACATAGTTTATAAAACTCAACTTAAGAGCTAAATTGATCAGTTTAGCATCACTTAATTGGTCGTCATCATAGAACTGATGGTCATATTATTTGAATAATTAAAAATGTATTAAGTGTTCTCTCGCCTGCAAAACTGTTCAATTAGGCTCGTTTTTTAAATTTACTAGTCAGCCCACTAGATATTTATGTAGAAACTATTTCGATAATAATTTAGATTTATGAATCGGTTCAAACAGGTGAAAGCATTTCTCCATCTTAGCTTATTGGTTTGAGCATTGCGACGTAATCGCAGGGATCCCTGGTTAAAACCACACGAGCAAAGCAAAATGCAGTTTTCGTACGAGTTGCGTACCGTACTTTATCTACGATTGATGGATTTTAATAATAAATACAGAAAAAAATATTTAATAAACTTCCTGTATGTTAATTCTTATTTCTCTTTTGATAAAGATGACATTAAGTCATTAGTTGTATTTTGTGCCGAATTAATTATTTTGGGAGGCGTATTATTCTCCTCATTTTTGTCATGATGACATAAATAAATCATTGTTTTTCACTAAAAACTCAATATAAACAGTTAAATGTAAGCAACTCGCTAATCGTGCGTTAAGGTGAAGAATTCTTCTTTTTTACCTCACTAGGGCGGAAAAAAAGATAAATTATGAAACGCGCATGCGCAATGAATACAAGTAGGTACGTGGTACGTAAAGAATCAGTTTCGTATCAATCGTAGATAAACTTTTTTAACACCCTCATTTCGGCGACATTTGTTTGCAACATGCCGGGATATTTTTATTTTCTTTTTTAAATAATAGTAATAATTCTTTTCCTACTCTTGGAGACCTTTTTATGATGTACAACCTGTCATGCAGACTAAAAACCTTTTTTTAGTCCTCCACATCCGCCATATTGGCATCCATCTTGAAAATATTAAGTGCGAAATTTCCAAACTATCCAATAGTCACAAATGCTGAGATGCAACTGTCAAACGAATTTCGTTGTAGTCTTACCTTGATCTTCGTCATAGAAGTAGATTGGACTCAATCATTAATTTTTCATTTATATAATTAATGTAAGTCTACTTCTTCCATATTCTAGCACTGATGATGGCCTCATGAAGGCTGAAGGAAGTTTTTAAATTTTAAAATAAACAAATTGGCCAGTTTACGTGGAGAGACAATTTATATTATTCATATAAACTTAGCTTCGTTTAAAATCGGAACTCTCGAGTATTGCCGAAGTCAGTATAGTCTGGTGCTCTCTATGAATTATTTAAAATAAAAACAAAATATAGAAGTTATAAAAAATATATATTTTTTAAAAACAAAAGAACAATGTGTTTTTTCTTATCAAACTAATAACTGCGCATTTCCAACGTATATTCACTAGATTTGATTTTGACAGTGGCATTTTATATTAAAAACTAGCGCACTCCTCAGATTGTCCATCACTTCATGGTCGACTTAAAATATTTTATATTTTCTAAAAGACAGCGCTCAACATGACAATTAATAAAACTAAAAACAAAGTAGCATTAGCGAATTGCTAGTGTTTTTTGAGTTTTATTAAAAACTGACTGTACATGACCTAAACAACAACACAAGCGCACTCCTCAGACTGCCATGAGTTCTTGGTCGGGGTTTAGTCTCTGATGTTAAGAACTCACTTACGCTTGTTCAACAAGTTAGAATTTAACTAAGGAGATAACGGTATTATTATTTTATAAACTCAATTTTTAGGTCAAAGATCTAAAGAATGCGTAAGAAGTCGAGGTCAAATCTCCTATTTCTAAGATTTAGCAGTTTCTAGTAGCGGCTTTTCTATTGTGTTGAAGGCCTTTAAAAGGGAAAACGGTACAAACAAGAAGCTTAAGGTTGCATAATGGCTAGGCAAGGCGGGTTGTGTCACACGGGTTCAGAACCTAACAGTGTTTAAATGGACAGAGATATGAGTAGTGGAGGGGAGTGTTCAGGTCAAGAGCCGTACGACCTTGGGCCTGCCTGGGTCCCTTCATACAGCTATATCCGGCCATCCGCAGTACACTTGGCATAAAGGGCTCAAAACCAGTACCTTACCTGGCATACAAGCTCTAGTTTTGACACAACCCTACTTCTACCATTAGCATAAATACATCTCTGAGGTGGAAACAAAAAATCTAGAAGAGGATCATAAAAAAACACTAAAAGGAACAGCTGTTTCCAACCATCATTTAATTTACGATCTATAATAAAACTACCCTTTTTAACTTGGCACACGAAACCAACACGTTTAAAACTTTTGTTTAGTAAAGTATTTTTTTTTTTTAGACATCGATTTATGAACTAAAAAAAAACCATCAAGAGTAGATGGTTTTGTTCCACGTGTTTGGCAAGGGAAGTAGAAGGATCTCATTTACTTCTTTAAAATATTTTAGATCTTTTACACAATGATATTAAGCACAACTCATGATGGTCTTTCTCTTATAATCAATATTAAGCAAGATAAGAAGCTATAATCTGGTTACAACTGTTACATCATAATGCGCAACTACATTTGAGCTAGGTGCTACCTAGGCCTTTTATAACCAAAATCTGAGGAAAAGCTGTTCCCTCGATGCGTCAACTTCACAACAACTTTCACAATTGTAAGCCAAAAACAATATGGGGTAATTTGACATCCCTAGGATATAAATCGATCATGTTTCACGTTTATAAGTCCTCACCTTAAGTGATGCAGTTAAAGGAAGGATTTAGAGGAACTTAATTTAAAACAGAACTTAATTTAAAACAGAACTTAAGAAACCATAATAAGACTTGTTTGGCCCAGAGACTCAATACTAAAAGCACAAATACTAACGTATTACCTAATAAGAACGTGTGACTTGTTTGGGTGAAGCAATGCTGAAAAAATATGTCAATACTTTTCCTGCAATTTTCCAAGAAGTGTTTTATTGGCCTTACAGTTAAAAGAAGAAACCTACGAAAAATAGCCTCAGATAATTCTAAGAAATTATCTTTAGACCATGTTTAGACTCAATAATTTCCTATTATATACGTACAAAATAACGTTTTAATGATTAAATATTATCATTGATATCCCTATTACACAAATTGGATTCTTTGAATCAGTTAAACTATTTAGCCATGGCATTTCCGAGTTACAAATATCAACTTGGAAAAATACTGAAATGCAATTTGCCTTGTTTTTGAACAGATGAACAGTGGGTCACTTGATAAAAAAAAGTTGTTTCTCCATCGAGTGTAACTATTGTTGAAAAGTGTAATAGTGCACTAGTACTAGAAGTCTTCTTCTTCAAGTGGTCTTTGACATCTTCAGTGTCAAAAACCGCAGCATCCTCATTTGCCTATCAAAGAAATCATAGATCGGTAGATGATGTTAAACCTCTACCAAATGGTTAAAAACAGTTCTTCCTTTGGTTGAAGAACATCTTTCTTTATTATTACTTAAACTTCATTTTATTATTTGCATAATTAATTTAAGCCTCCCCCCCCCCACCCTGCTTCTTAAATTCATTGAAAATAATTAAAATTAGGGGAATCCATCTCAAGATTTTCCTCCAGTCAGCGTAATAAAATTATTAATTAATAATTAATCATTATATAAATAACTAATTAATAAGTTTAAACATTACTAAGCACTAAATCTTCAGTACTTATTAGTAAAACATGTGAACTGACGGATTACACGCAGACTTTACAGTTATATATATATATATAAATATATATATATATATATATATATATATATATATATATATATATATATATATATATATATATATATAGGTATTTTTTTTTTGTCCTCCCTCTGCCAGCAGCACTCTTTCGCCGAGATATTTACTGATGCGAGGAAGCTGGAGTGTTTGTCCGGGGAAACACTGTCCGAACGAACGCCCGTGCCCGTCCGAAACTGGTACGGGCTCCGGGTAGAGAAGAAGTACATTAAGAGGCATGAGTCAGGCCAAATGACACCCGGACGGACACTGAAAACACCCGGGAGTATTTACTACTGTCCTTCAAGACCACGCTTGCAGGTAGCGGGGCAATGTGGCAAGTACACTCTCTTGGCTTAGCAAATTTATTAATTATTAATAATGGGAAGATTTGTGTAGCCGAATGAAGCCAGAGACCAAACAAGTAAGGCGCGTTTCACGTATGTACGTGAGGCGATAATCACCGGTTTCTGTACGATTAAGTTAAAATTATTAAGTGTAAAATTTTAATAGTTGCAATATTTTTTTTCTACATTTCAAAATCTTTAAATTGATGTCATGGTAAATTGACGTGTCATGGTAACTAAAAACATTTTATTGGCCATACATTTTATTGGCCACCATCTTGAAAATATTTAGTGTGAAATTTTAATAGTTGCATATTTTTTCTAAACTTCAAGAGCTTTAAATTGATGTATAACATGTCATGGTGACTAAAAAAAATTTTTTTAGTCGCCCCACCATCGCCTTCTTGAAAATATTAAGTGTGAAAAATCCAAAAAGTATCCAGTTGTCACAAATGCCAAGATGAACTTGTGTGCCGAATTTCATGTTTATATAGCTATAGTAGTTTATTAATTGAAACATTCCAACGGACAGACAGACAGTGCCGTTATATAAAGTTTCTTTTTGTACTTCGTACAGAAACCTAAAACCGACATACTTCTGTGTCTGAGACATCTCTCTAACGAAAGGTCTGTGACGATATTTTAATTGAAGTAACATTATATTAGGTTTATGCAGAAAAACTATAAAATCAAGATCAAGAACACAAGAAGTCAGTTTCTAAAGAATTATGTAAATATCAATTTCGTTTTAGTTTTCAGATAATCATCTTAGGTAATCCATTAAAATTCAATTAGTAATACCTTTAACTTGACATTTCTTTTCAAGGTTGTAACTCAATTATAGCCTACAATCCATTAGTATACTATGTAAGAAAATAAAAATATTTCCAACACATCAATGGGCAACAAGAACTAAAACTCCCAATAACCAGTCAAATCTGAATACAAGGTACAACTGTAGAGTCTCTAATAGCTTATAAACAACTATACTTAAAATAGTTACAAGCTACAACATACAACCCCCGTTCTTTAAAATATGGCGGGAAAAACAAAACATACATTTAATTAAATGGGGAATATTAGTGTAGCCGAATGAAACTCTGGTTTCAAAAATCGGACCAAAAATGGACATACTTCGGTCTCTGGACCAAAAATGGACATACTTCTGAGTCTGTGACATCTTCCTTTATACCTATGCAAGAGAATCCAAACTCCAATACTAGAACTCCATTCCCATAGTAGCTAATACCGGATGTATTTTAACTTTTTAACTTACAAGTTTTCCACTTGCATAAAGGTTCCACTAATCCAGGTAATCGAAATTTAAAACATATATTTGAGACTAACAAAAAGTCTTAAGTTAAATGCATTGTGGATACGTTCGTTTAACTACCAAAACTATTTGAATGTTAAAATATCTTCTTTTCCTTTAAACAAGTATTAACACTAAAATGATTTCACATCGTGAAGTTTTATCGTGTTTTTTTTTCTAATTTTCAATTGGGAAAATAATTTATTTCAACTGAATTAAATTTAAAAAAATATATATATATATGCGTATAAAAAGAAATGTAGAGGGTCAAGGAGTACTTCAGTCCCTAGTAGCTAATTAATTATTCTGCTCTAGATAGCTAGACCTCTTCTGGAAGCACTCAAAAAGAATATCTGAAATTGTGTACATTAAGCACACTCGTAGAGAACGAATATGGCACCTTTATTTTTATACTAAAAAAAAATGTAATTGCATATATGTATAATGTTTAAGTAACCAAGATTCAGCTTTTTACTTCTATATGTACAATGTACATAGAATAAGTAAAATGGAGGAAGTATTACTATATTATTATTAAGTATTATGGAGATGGAGAAGTATTAAAAAAAATAAACTGCTAATTGGTGTGGCACATAGCTTCGTCACATCCTATCACGTACTTTATTGATTTTATGCTTTGGAATATGGGTGTAAATAAATGTATGTTTGTGCGCATGTTAAAGAGAAACAAATGGTCGCAGGAGGTTGAAACTTATATACAACAATGGGCTAATTATTACCTACCAAACAAATTTAATTAAAATCATCGGACGTGTAGTTTTTAAGAAATTTTGGTTCGCAAAAATTGAGCGACAGGCAGACACGGAACCAAAAATGTTCCCTGATGTTTGAAACGATTTCTGTATTGGAATTTTTGAAATCGGAGACCTAAAATATTTTTGTCTTTAGAACAATCACATAGCTTCCGGTACCTTCCGTAAGCTCGGAAGCAATATTAAATGTTTTAAAGAATTAAAATTAAATTCTCCATGGAGGTAAGATTTTCCTGAATGTGTATTTAATTAAAATCTGTAAGGCAGTTCAGGCTCCACCCGTCAGGACAGGCGCTAAACGAACGATTTTTGTGCAAAATTTTGCTCCATAACGAAGCTTTACAGAATAATTATTTACAGAATTCCATTTATGTAATTAAGTAATGAAATAGCTTATTATAACTATAAAAGCTATTTCTTTATTAATCATATACGTACATTAATGCTGTACAATAGTGTAAATTTTATTCTTGTTCTAAGAAAAAAAGTTTCATAAAGGAAATAAGGATTTAATAAAAAATAGACAGCCAATTAGTGTGGCACATAGCTTCCTCGCATCCTATCATGTACTTTATTGTTATATTAACATTAAAATTATTGTTATATTACTTTATTGTTATATTGTTAATTGTGTAAAAACTATTAATAGTTTTAGCGGTCTTTAACACTTCATAGCGGTGTCGCCGTTGGTTTTACTAAGAAATTGTATTTGAAAAAAATGTTAGTCTCATTGAATAGATGAAGTTAGATTTTTTCCCCAATCTAAAATTCCAATTTTAAATTTGAAGTTCACGTTTACGCCAGCGTTGCTCGTGAACGCTTGGACAGATAACGTTGCCCAACGAACTCGTCCTGGGCATTAGTAAAATGAACATGTCTACCAAATTTAATCAATATTGGTCGACATTTACTCAAGTTATCGTCGCACGTTTCATAATTCGCGGACACACAGACCGACAGACAGACACGAGACCAAAAATGTTCCCTGATATCTGAAACGGATTTCTATCTTGGAATTTTTAAAATCGGAGACATAAAAGTTTTTCGTTCTCATAAGTGAACACAATACTTCCGTTACCTTCGGTAAGCTCGGAAGCAAAAAGTATGTAGTTTATAACGAGGCCGAATTATTTATCATTTTAGATAAATTTTAGCTTGCTCTAGCGGTGATCTTTAGTGGAAACCAATTTAATATCTCTCTTTTAGTTTTTGAAGTAAAAGTTGTTGACAGAGTAATGGACGGACACGGACATAGCCAGATCAATAGTATGTTAAAGTTAAAAGTTTAAGCCGCAAGCAGAAGCCATGTGGCTGTAATTAGGTACAGCTCAGTTCAAGGACTCTCGAAAACTAACCCTTAAAACTAAAAAAAAGTATAAACCATATGCACCAGCTATCGCCATACTTTATCTGTAAAAAACTTTTTAATTTTTTTTTTTTTTGCTGCGTAAATGGTATTCCTATTTTTACTTCGTTATACGCACATTAGTATATGTAGGTATAGAGCAAGAATTTTGATGGAGCAAAAATTAGATTTTAAAATTTTCATGGATTTACACGTGTTAAGGTTCCCCAAAAATTAAGTAAACAAATAAGGAAGTCATTCAGTCATCTGTAGTCTCTTGTCTAAAGTCTGTAAAACAGACGCGTGGAGCCTAAACTACTGATTAAATTTGGCATTCAAGTTCAGAAACATCATACCCCGAGGCGAAATTGAGATCTAATATATATAATTTAAGCTAAATATTTTGTATGCTCTGAAATCGAAATATAAACATCAAACCTGCTGACAACTTAATAAGTTTAGTAATGTGACGGGTCCTGTCAGTTGTCAAGAGCATTAATATTTGTCAAGTGACAGAGTGTTGTTCGATTCTAATCAAGTGTTAATTTAGTGTTCATATTATACATAGTTTTCAAATATATCATTGTTTAGTTATTCGTTACAGTAATAAATTAATTTAATTGGTTAATTTGGATTGTACGTGCCCTCGAAATTTCTTCGAGTTGGACCTCTACCTGGTTTATACACAAGAGGGTTGTTTTTCTTCAGGAAATGAGCGGAGCGGCTATTGAAAATTCAAGGGTACACAAAATTAAGGTTTTTAAAAACCTTAATATGCGGGATTTTATCATCTAACCTCAAAGTGGGGGCACTTACAATCCGAATTTACCATTTAATTAGATAAAATGGAATTCAAATTCAGTAAAAACGGTTTATTCAAGTTTGTCGGACCGATATTTTATCTTTATTACAATTGATTGATGTAAAATAATCACTTTTTAGGGTTTCGTTGGCAAAACGAAACCCTTTTAAACCAATTAAAGATCTTTTTGACACGCAGACAGGAAAAATATAACAAATAAAAAAATAGCGGTTAATTTTATTATGTGATTAATTTTATTTTGAATGGGGTATCAAATGAAAGGTATTGAAGAGTAGATTAAAATATTATGACACTGTGGAAATTGTTTAATTTTCCACGCCATTTTGCCAAAAAACATTAAAGCTTTGTGTGTGGCCCTTAGCTGTTACTAAATATATGCAAAATGTGCGGTATGTTGGCTAATTTTATACATCCTTAATAGAGAATCACATAGAGTGATTCAGTTGTTAGTTCCAACATCATATTTGGGGTCAAAACATTAGATTATAATAAAATGGAGGTATCGGAGGACTTAAAATATCTACTCGATGTAAACATCACTAAGAAAAATCTCTTAAATCTCTTTAATTCGAGTCATTGAACCAGATGAAGGCGTTTGGACTTTTAGTTACAGGCAAATTGCACGTAGGCTATTCACTTGGCCATAGTAATCCAAAAACAAGGATATCATCTTTAGTTATTGCAGTATAACAAAAAGAATTGGGAAGAGAATAATTATATGTAACTGTAGGTTTCAAGTGATAAGCAAGAGCGGCGAGCACTCTCCTCCTAAAGTGGCGCAAAAATAGTGTTATAGGTTTTATATGGTAGCTTTGTATAGTAAAGGTTTTATCTCAAGGTTCTTATACACAGTTTTAATATTGTTCAGACAATACAGTTGTAACAATATAATAGTTAGAATTTCTGGTTGTATACTTCGATTTAAAGTCCTCAGGGTGTTGACTAAAGGTAGCTCAGTGTTGAAATTGTGGCTCTGGTTTCAAATATGAACCACAATATAGTATGATCTATAATGTGGTCAATGTAAAAAGCAAGGGAAACAAAGACATTAACAGTTAAATAAATAAAACAACAAACCCTGTCTTCAAATATAAAATTACTAGAGTTTCGTATCCTTACACGTCAGATCTCATATACTCACAAATCTATAATTGAATTATTTTTTTCAGAGCCCTGAAAAATAATCTTAGTATGTACCTATATCAGAGAGTAGTAAATTTCACAACAGCTCTTTTTCTTTTAAGAAAATTAAAAATAGAAAATTTTGAGTTACATTTAAACTCTCATAATTAGCGACCAAATCTAGATCACTTAAAAGAGAAACAATCACAGCTATAAATGAAATCAAAATTAGAAACCTTTTGTTTAGCACATCAGGAAGGCTTGGCTTAAACCTACTAGGGAAAAACCATTATGCCTTCAACATCGTCATTAGTCATAGATTTTACCCGGTTTTATTCAAGTATCCTGTAGTGTTGTCCACTCGGCCACCAGTGGACCGGAAACATTTTCCTGGTTGAAAGGTATCTTTTTTCATCAGCGCATAGCTGCAGCGTTCAGTGTTATTACTCGTAGTAATAATGCAACAAATAATATTTTGGGGAAAAAACAGGCATGGAAATCAAGGCGAATGCTTAACGAGGGAATTGATGCTGAAAGATAGTTCCTCATTTCAGATCTTCGTTCGGCTAATAAATTCTGATTCTTAAGATCGGAGGTGCTCCGATCCGAATGGTTGCGCCTAAAATTGTCATACAATTTTATCTGGGTACTGGGTACTTGAGTCACGCATTTGTTTCGAGTGTAAAAACTGTCTATATCAACAAAATTGACGGTACGTGCAGCAAAATGTTGCCTCACTATGTTAACCGATATGCGTCTACACAGAGCGATGTTTTCCATTTCGAGAGGGAAATACGGCAACATAAACATGCACAGAGCTTTACTGCCGGGCATGTTGCTTTGTATCCAGATACACTGTCAACATCGCTTGTCAACATGTATCCAACAAAGCTAAAGGAACAATGTATGGTATTAGTAATGTATACTGGAACCTGGTGGTTTAAAAGAGCATGATATACTCCCCTCTACGTCGGAACGTCGGCATCTACCTATCGAGAAGAGATGGCCACCAAAAGAAACAGATCTTCATTATAATCTAATCACGCAAGTCTAGTTAATAGTATAATTGTATATCCATTATTTTATAAGAATTACTTCAAAATACTAATAAATTAAAAACCATACGTTTTTTTAAAAAAGAAAAAAGTTTACTTAACTAAACACGAAGTTATTGGCAGTCCTATTTTAACGCCTTGAACGTGAGAGGGAATACATTTGTTTTGTAGTTGATAGGGCCAAGTTTAAAGAGATAATGACAGTTTTTATCAGTAAAGACCCAGCCCGATTCCAAACGTGGCTTTCAAAACTCTCCATCCTATCCGCTTTACAATCCTTTCCAGCTGACAAGATAACAAAACTAATCAACATATAGAATACAAAAAACCACGAGGGAAACTGCTACGAAATTTCAAACAAAAAATTATGGAGATTGCATTACGAACAAGGTAAAATGTACATTTATTAAATAAAGCTAAGTATGAAACTTAGCTAAGGAATTTAGCAATAGCACTCAAAACTATGAATGTATATACTATATACAGGTAAATCAACCAGCTTCTCCCAAGCTGTTGCATATAATTCTTTATGCTAAATATTACTTGAGTCATTCAAAGAAATTTAAATTAATTTGCAAGAATCAAATGATGTGCTATAAAGAAAGGGGAGAAGAAATATCAGCAATAAAAGGCAAAGAACTTACGTGGGGAAAAGAAACCGAATTCTAGGTCAACTCATATCTTTATAGGCCAGATGGCAAAATGAAAGAAGTAAAAAGAGAACTGATTTGGCATGGAGAAAATGTTGGACTTTACAATATATTTTTAAGAGCAATATGACTCCTGCATTGAATGGGTAAAGTTTTTAATAGCTGCATCATTCATGCATGTCATATGGAAGCCAAACCTGGGCTTTGGCACCACTTGAGGATGTGGGGCTATGGAGAGAAGCCTATTAAAATTATTCAGACGCACAAATCGAATAACCGAGCTAAGAAAGAAGTCAGGGTTGACATTTAAGAGACACAACACTTAAATTAAAGTGGCAGGGGGCAGGACATGTTGCCATAATGGAGAAGCAGAGATAGGCTCAACGACTGGTACCCAAGGGATAGAGTCTGGAAAAGAGACAGGCCGGTATAAAGACGAAGAGACGACATAATAAAAAAAACCTTTTAGAAACTCTCATTGATTTTCAAAGTATCAGCTGCTAAGCATCTTTTAAGTCCTGTTACATTTAAAAATTTTGATTTTTCAAAATTCGTCCATGAAATTCTAGAGATGTTGACGACCAACATTTCATCTTTTCAGAGATGGCGCCTTGAGGAAAAACTTCTGCTTTGCATAAGCTTTTGAATGGTATAATTAAAGTTTAAGATGAATTATGGTGGATTGAATGTCACCAGGAGTGAAATTATTCGGACAGGATCTCAATAAATTCTTGTACAAATGCAAAAATAGTGTCCCCGAGCGAAACAACATTTAGGGTTGTTATAGAAAATTTGACACTGAACAAAAAATTAACTATACAAATGGATCCGGAAAGGCTTCATTTCGCGGTATTCACAAAATACACAATTTTCGGACGTTTATCCTTAAAATTGTCAAATATTAAGCTTCTTACTATAAAACACCTTGAAGGAAACCTTGTAAAGGATATAATTTTTCGTTGAATGATACCCTTCCCAGCTCTGAACATCAAACCCCTGATTTTCAGCGAATTTTCGAAGTTCTACATCCCTGTTACTTTATTGGTCAATTCATTAAGACGATCTCTATCAACGCTAAAATCATATAGTATTTTGATATAGAGAATTTGAATTGGTCTGATTCGATTCTTTACAAGATTTGCTTCAAGGTGGGACATTTTATCGCGGGTAACCCTGTATATGTAGTTGTATAAGCCCTTTGGCAGGCCTACGCCCTCTACGGGCTGTTGAACCATGAACTTAGTTATCATTCACAATTTAATTGACCGTATATCATTATTAATTTAAGGCAGAATTCAACTGCTGAATTATGCAGTTTATTGATGGATAGTAAATATTTATTTATGACAAAAAAATAAATAAAAGAGAAGGTAATAATAGGTAAGGTTACTTCTTGAACATACGTTACAATAACAATGAACCTATTCTTTAGGACATCCGTGGAGAGGAACGGAGACGCCTACTTTCACGATCTAAACCTTTGAAAGGTGTAATAGTAGTGTTCGCGGTTACAGCCAAAACATGTTTACTAGCGGAACCTCTTGAGTTCTGCTACAATGAGTTTAGTCACGAAAGCCTTCGTACTTGGATCTAGGAAACTAGAAAATATATATGACAGCTGTCTTAAATTGGGGCTGGTCATAAGAAGCTGATTTAGTTTATTCTTAACTACAACGAGGAATATGTCAAATAATAAATAAGTTATAATGTACTTAAATAACTTGATGCACATGAAGTTGGATTATTGATACATTATGTACTTATATCATTTAATATAGATATTCTATCAATAAACAAATTGAATCATGTACTATGTTTCCATGAGTTTTCAGATCCATTTTTAAAACTGTTTTGGTTTCAAACCAAAAGTGTTTCCATAAGAAGTTTTCAAAACAGTTTTTACTATAAACTCCTAGACTAGTTAAGTCAGGTTATCATACCTACTGCGCATGTCTTAATTCTGTTTTCCTTCGCGTTATTCGCACACGTGCAACTAGTATCTATTGCGCCTAAATAGACCATCGACCTAGAATATTACCGAACTAAAATTCGTAATTACTAAAAAGCAACTATAGCCTCGAGTTAAGACAAGAGTAATCAAAATGCATCCATACCTTTCTACCCAAAATTTATGAAATAAGACTTAGAGGTTACTAAGTAAAACAAAATTAGAATATCACTACGGATAAATCAGCTTCTTTATACATCATCTCGATATTATCAGTGTGAAACATATCTCACCTATCTGGGACTCGAAACAACGAACCAGATAAGTCAGCGTTCGTACCTCAAAAAATTAAAGACACGTTTAAACGAATCCCTTCGCAGTAATCATTGGTTTATAATTATTTATACAATTGTGGTTTACTTTTATACAAATAAAAGACAAATATTTTTCTCTTGTAATTAAACACAAGCAAAAGTAATTAGTACTGCAACATTAAACGAACAATATTAATACTAATAGAAGACCATACTAGGATGGTACGAGGCAATCGGTAATTGAAATTTCCGTACACTACTTGATGGCACTACGTAAATCGATTACTTTTGATAGTAGAGCTCATATAGAGACAGGAAATTAAAGTCATTTAAGCTAATTGCGACTTTGATGGTTAAACGATTTTTTTCGGGTTTTCGTTCAATTAACTAATTATCGATAGTACTAAACAATGTTTGTTCTAAATTTTATACGTTTAAAAAACTTCATACACAAATTGCATCATTAGCATTTAAAACTATTCAATTTATAAAATTAATCAAAGTGATTAGAATTATTAGGATTACAAGGCTACCAAGAAAATGTCTCAGTGTTAAATTATATGGAATTAAGCTGCTTTACGATCAGACCATATGAATAAGGTCAAACTATCAGTAATACGTATTCAATTACGAGATAGTTCGAAAGAGAGAATGAAAATGTAGTATTTTTGACGTTGGATGTCATACGCTTGCTTTTTAGGGTCTTTAATCTACGACTAGGACTCTTTAATCTCTCCGATCTGTCGTGATTTACCGTTAAACATGAACTTCGTCTGCGGTGAATCCTATAAAGGATGACATTGAGCCAAAGAATATGATTAAAAACCAACCTGCTCTGGTTTTCCGCTTTCTTTAGCATACATATTATTTTTTCCTTACATTCAGACACTAAGAGGTCACGTTTTTAAAACATATTTTTAATATATAATTTGAAATTCATATTTTACGATTTTGGTAGTATTCATATTACACGGAAAGATTAAATTTATATTTAAATCAAATTATAATTATTATTAACTACGGGAAACAGACAGAGAAAAATACACTCCAGCGCCGGGATTAGAACCAAGTATTTTTCTCTGACTGTTTCCCGTAGTTAATAATAATAATAATTTGATTTAAATGAAAATTTAATTGTTCAATAAAGAGATTCGATGAACGCACAGAAAGTTCCTTATATTTCAATTCACAACAAAAGAATTAGATGACAATGACAACTTAAACATTTCATAATAATTTTGATAAACAAGTCAAAATAAATGCCAGATATTCAACATTAATCTTTCCGTAGTATGAATACTACTAAAATCATAAAATATGAATTTCTAATTGATTGCACAAGGTACAGGTACTAATTGGATACTTTATAATTATAAGCGTTATTTCTCGGTCTAGTTCTATGTCATTAATGTTGACTTCTCAGACTTGTGGAAAATTGAAAGCTTAAATTCGGGACAAGGTATCATTAACGTCAGAGAAAATCATTCTCCTGCGTAGCTTAGTTGGTAGAGCGCTATACTGGAAATATAGAGGCCCGTGGTTCAAATCCCGGTGCTGGAGTGTATTTTTCTCTGTCGGTTTCCCGTAATTAATAATAATTATAATTTAAATTAATATATAATTTGAGTAAGTAAGGTTAATTTCGGTCTAAAGAACTGTTAACTGGAAATCGTCCTGGCCGATGGTTTTAACCGTTCTAACACAGACTACTTGTTTCGACTGTTCGACATGTTTCGCACTGATGATCACATTGAATTTACAATTTATATGCAAATTGGTCGATCTCCAGTACTGTAATGAACTACTTTTGTCTTGATCGAACGTAAATGAAACAAAACAGCGGTCCGACAAACTCGAACAAAATTTTCTCATTAACAAAGCGACACTAAATTTAAATCCCATTATACCCATTATACCTCATTTTAAATAATTTATTATTTAACATATCTAAATAGTGTTCAACAGGTGTTATTTTTTACAAATTGTTTTCAATTTTCAACTAGTAGTAGTAATGTCCCAAAACTAGAACTAGACGGGGAGGAAAAACAAACCACTTGTTCGAACCTAGCAATTATCTATATTTTAGGTCAATTTTACTAGGCCTGTGGTAGAGCGTTCAAGCTACTTCACACATTATAACTCTGTACAATGTACCGCCGAAGCAAGTATGGATCATAAGTGAGCCATATAAATCAGAGCATCACGGCGAGGGATCGAACCCCCGACCTCGTGCCGCCGCCCTTGATTCATTGATGGCCGAGCAGATGTGGTAAATAATTTAATCCACACGGCTTCCAATTTTCAACGAACACAGATTTAATTTTTCATCAATAACTCGGACACTAGATTTTTCCCGGGAATAAAAATTATAAGGTGACAAACCTTGTTACATTTATAATAAACTTAAAACAAGAATGACACATCCCAACATATCAATTTTAAAATACATCAAAATACTACTAAATTCATAAATTTAAATGGACTACAAAATATAATTGTTCCAAGGCAGAAATCCGTTTCAAAGATTAGAGAACATTTTTGGTTCCGTGTCTGTCTGTCGGTCTGTCGTTCAATTTGTGCGAACCAACATATCTTAAAAACTATACGTCTGATTTTAATGAATTTTGGATGGGAGGTCATAATTAACCCATTGTTGGTCCCATATAAATTTCAACCTTCTGCGCTAATTTGTTTCTCTTCCACATGGGCACAAACATACATTTATTTACATCTATAGCTTCAAAAGTACTTATCTGATTTGTATGAAACTTTTATAGTTTATTGAATATAGTCCGCAGATATAGCCTTAGATTAATTTGAACCGTCTGCGCTCTTTAAGTTTTGCTAAATTAATACTTTAATTTATGTAAAAAATCAAAACAATTTTGACAGATTAAAAAAAAGGGGGAAACAATTAGACAAATTAGACAATAATGGCTTGTAAAAGTATAAAATCAATAAAGTACGTGATAGGATGTGAGAAATCCTTGTGCCACACCAATTGATAGTCTATATTTTCTTTAATGTTTCTACAGTTAGAGCTTTTTTTAGGTTTTAGTAGAAAATTACAACTACATAATAATCAATATTGATGTATGTCAATATTGATATACAATCAATTTTACAATCAATATTGATGTATGTTTTCACAACGACTTGATTGACTTGAAGTGAGGAACTGTTCATTAACAGTACACAGGTATTAGCTTGAATCATACAGGTAAAGCTAAAATTAATTTCTCGATTTTGCATAGTTGCATGATATTTCTGAGCATGTATGGCAAATTTCATTGAAATCGGCCCAGTATTTTAAGCTCAACATGTTTGCTCAGATTACAGCACAACATTAACCATAAAAAACTTAAGAGACCTCAAAGCGTGTAAAACCATCACAATTCACAATCTCTCAACATAGATTTTTTACAATACTTGCTCTCTATGCACTGTACCTAATCTTTTAGTTTAGTACTCTCTTAAAAGGTGGTATCAAAGTAAAATAGGATACATAAGGCTAAACTTTAGTTGAGTGCCCCACGTAAGTATTAAGACAGAGGGATATTTAGTCCGAAGTACTTTGGGACAAAGGAATATCACACTCATGTACATAAAAATAAGTGATAATAGTCTAATTAACTACATATTAAACAGACAATCACAGGACTATTAATTTATATAATGTTCATGTCCACCCAGGTCATCAAACTTAAGAGAGTATCACATTATGTAAATGAGAAGCTAAAAAAAAGAAAAGAAACCCAGTTTAATTTTCAATATTAAAGACCTAATATTCTGACGGCTAGCAATAAGTTAAAAGTTTGGTTTATGAATTGCTTTATTAATTTTAAGCAGAAATAATAATTTTATTGAAAGACGTATTCTGTAAAAAACACTTTTTAAATTATCTAACCGGCTGCTAATTTATGAATTACTCGCTGCATAAGTGAGGGTAAAGGGAGCCACGGCTATCTTAGACCAAGAGACTGAATATAAATAGATCATTAATATAACGATTAAAATGAGATCTAAACAATGTAATGTTAACTGAAAAGGTCTGTCGAGGATTTACTAATAATAATTGTTGATTAAAAATGTTCTTAGAGTAAAAAATAAAAGGTTTAAGTTCGAAAGAAACCATAATTAGAAAAAAACTGTTTCGAAAAGTGCATCAGTGAGAGTTTGACTAAGGCGCCTTTGGAAAACCTGGATTCAGCAAGGTTGCCGAGAATTGAAAAAGTTTGGTAAGCACAAGCTATATTGGATAAGGGAGCGTCTATGAAGGTCATCTTAAGGAATAACACAAACTGTCTCACAAAAGAAATTCTTAATTCACGTGGAGAGACAGTTCATGTTATTCCACTAGGTTAATGTATAATCATAAAAAAAGCTTTTGTACAAAGGGTGTAATTATAAAATAGTATAAGCTGTTGATAACGCTGTAATCAATGTTAAGGTCAGTTATACACTTGATATTAATAGCTTAAGGGGACAAAGAAAGGACAAGAAGGTATGAGGAGGTGTTGGAGCAGGTGATGTAGTTACACTTGCACACTTAGGGAAAGCTAGTCAGGTGAAGCCTTGTTCTCCTCTCTACAGCCACAGTAGAGTGAGGGGAGAGACCAACTGAGGGTTGAGTTTAAACCAAACAGTCACAGTACAGCTGGCTGGCGTCAGTGAAAGGGTCTCACTGCACCACTCTAATATTACCTTCCTACAGGTTTACATACACAATCAGCTGTTCCTTCAGACCCTAACAACCTGCCTTACCACAATACTATACAACTTGCTGTCCTACCAACAATCAAAATAATATCACAATCACAACAAAAGTTAAAAAACACTAAACCAAAACCAAGCAATACTAATCTTATATTTTTAGGAGATATCGTAATGTAGCCAAACCAATATTTCTCTCATTAGGCTTTTATAACTAAAACTTAAAACCAAATTTAAAATGATGAATGAAAGTTAAAAACAAAAACAATCTTATACCTCTTTAGTCCAGTATGCCTACAAAAATTCAATATTATTTGCTTTCAGTATCCACAAAGGGACTGTAGTCCGTAGGCAATTCAACAAATAGTTTTTTTTTTTTTTTTTTTTTTTTTTTTTGTTTTTTTTTCATTGTTAAACAAAGAGTAAATTTTTCCTGTGTTTGTGTTATAAATATAACTGCAACGTTTCTAATTTATGGTGGAGATACAGGTGCTTCAGAGAAGGATCTTCAGATAATTAGACAACGCAGGAAATTAAAAAGGTCCTCGGTTTTGCCTATGGATACTAAAAAGAGGGTTTACATACCTCAAAACCCGGTTATTCAAGACCGATTTTGATAAATATTTTTATCTTCCTTTTGAATCCTAGATTAAAGCACTGATGAATATTTTAATTGTATAAATTAATTTAATATTAAATATTTGAAAACAGAGCTTGGCACAACAAAGAAAACGACAATTTGTAGCATTTTAAAATATTCACAAAATTTGCATCTTTCTAGACGCGACATTTTTTGGGTTATATTTTGTAAACTATGCCATTTATGCCAAAAAAATGAAAAAAAATTTAATGATAATTTAATTGTCCATTTGCATCCAAGCACAATCCGATAACTTTAAAAATTAAGTTACGATGATTCTTTAAGGAAGTAGTTATTTTTTTGGCCAAAATTACATTGTTAGTAACTTTAAAAGATTTTCGGTATATTTAAAAGTTAAAACGACAATTCTTCTAGACGCATTAAGGTTTGACATTTTTTTAAAGGATACTCTACATTAAATAAAAAGAATTTTATAGCTTCTTAAACAGTTAGGGAATTTATAGCAGTTCATAGTTTTCAGGTAATTTAATGTTGCATTTATATATTTCTTAATTTTTCAGCGTACCATTTTACTCTAGGAGTCAAAAGGAAGAGAATAAAAATAAATTTAATCTAAATCGGTCTTGGGTGATAAGTCCTCGCAGCTTAGACTACTTACATTTCTGTACTTCAAAGATAAATTACTGTAAAATTTTAACAATGGCAGGAAAGCTATTTTCTATTCGTTAAAAAAAAATAAAAATTCAGCAGTCTTTCTTTAAAGTATACAATATTTTTACATTATTTATCTCTTAATTTACTAACAACTAAGCTCACGATACTTTACCACAATTATCTGCCACTTAAATGCGTACATTGTACATACCACAAAACCTTTTTTTAAAAAGACATTTGACACAATAATTAGGTGCAGATAATACTATTGTGATAGTATCTGATAAGGAATATATTTTACCTTGATAATATTGTAATCTAATACTCCCCTTTCCTTATCTTTGTTCGCCATTATCTTGGAAATTAGATTTTTACCAGGAAAGCGATATATAAGGTTTTATTGTTGTTTAAATGGACTGCAAAATCAAAACTGTCTAAACTATTTTAAAGCTTTTATGAAACTGCAACAATAAATAAATGCATTGCTCACCTTAAATTTTAAACGATAAAATTATTTATATGCATGCACTTCTCCAATAAACTTATTCACATTGTATAAAATAAATCGATTTAACATTCATAATGATTAAAATTAAATTCTTTAACACTAAGTAAAACCATAGCTTATTTCCTTAGAAAAGAACAACAAGCTAATTATTATAATTTTAAACAATCAAATCATGAAAACTAAGTAAATTTAACTCAAAATATTTATAAATTTAAAATTCCAAATAGCACTAAAGAATGAGGTATTGAATGTTGAACTTAAAAATAAACAGGTCAAGTGTGTGCTGGTCAGCACACAGCGAGGGTCCGTAGGCAACATAGTATTGTTGAAATAGTACCTATTGATGGTGCTTTTTAAAATGCTAAAAAGCCTATTTTGAACTATCCTATGGGTCTGATTTTCTCAAAACACATAAACAAACTTTCAATAAAGTATTATTTGCCAGTGAACCGGACTATAAACACACATATACCGGACTACATAAATACATCGAAAAGAACATAATAATAAAAAAACGTATTTTGTCAATAAAATGAAAAATAATTTCAAATTTCCCAAACGTGGTATCTTTACTCTTGGTCGAACAATGTTCAGGAGAAGGGGGGGGGGAATTTTCACCCCTACTTCAAACTCGCCTACGCTCGCCCTTTCAAAGCTCATAACCAAAATATTATGTATTTTTATAATCAGCTCGACGTACCCTTTCATATGATACCCCACTTGGACTCAAAAATAAAAAAATATTTGTTAACCCTTAAGTTATTTTACCCTATAATTTTTTTTTAAATAATTTTTTGAAGTTGCTATATTTTTAAAATGTGTGGGAAGGCACTATACACATAAGTGCCAACTTTCAAAGTGATGGGACTAAAGGAGTAGCTGTGACAGCAAGTGACAGACGGACGGACAGACAGACACATGCAGGAAAATAAGGGTCCTTGGTTTTTCCTACGGACCCTAAAAAATAATCTAGGTAATTTTGATACGAATAGAATAAACAGTTGCAAAAGTGACGTTTTTTTATTTTGGGCACATCGTTCTCATTCACATTTATTTCAAATAATTAAGAATCAAATTAAAGGAAATATAATTTATTTAAAAATAATAATTCAAACACCGACATTAGTAATAACGGTAAATTCGTATTGTAAGTGCCCGGCCGAGATTTAGAGCCACATCAAACCACCTCTAACTACCTCTAACCACTTTTAACCGCCTCTAAACCACACTTTAGGAAATTTATCTAGCACGTGCTATATGAATTAGCCATAATAACAAATAATGAAATTGAATGACTAATTTATTATGGTAAGTATTATATTGTATTAAGAGTGACAATAATTAAGGTTGGCAGCCCTTCAGTCTCTAAACAGCTGCTTCTTTTTGTTTCAATTATTGTGATTTAAATTAAATTCCAATTTTTCTTCATACACTAAAAAAAATATTAATTTAAATCAAATTATAATTACTATTTACAACGGGAGACAGACAGAGAAAAATAGACTTCAGCACCGGGATTCGAACCACGGGCCTCCTTTATTTTCAGTAAAGACGCTCTAGCCAACTAAGCTATACTGAAGAATAATTTCCTCTGTCGATAACGATACCTAGTACCGAATTAAGCTTTCAAATTTTTCCACAAGTCTAGAAGTCAACATTAACGAAATTAGAACTAGACAGAGAAATAACGCTTGTAATTATAAAGTACCCAATTATTACCTGTACCTAGTACAATCAATTAAACATTTAATTTTTAAGTTTTTGGTAGTATTCATACTAAATTTAAACGATCCGTAGTATAAATACTACCAAAAACTTAAAAATTGAATTAAAAAAATATGTGAAAAAACATTAGTAATAACTTTAGTGGATTAAAATTATTGTCAGAATAAAACGGAGAAGGTGAGGAAAAAAAATATATATAATGTGGTTTAAATAAAAAAATAATATGTAGATGATGTTATATTGTTATTTTTATTTGATAGTTTTCTAAGACAAGCTGAAATAAATAGATATGAAATAAAACTTACCATAATGGGTAAATTTATTTTTTATTAGTAAAAAAAACAAAATGAGAAACACAGACTGAGGTAGCATAAAACCGTAAAATACAGAGGGCATCTTAACGGGTACTTCAATCAAAATTCCAAATAATATGAGATCTGAAAATCACAATACTTCCTCTCGTCATGTACAATATATATAATGAGAAAGTAACATGAGCTGGTTTAAATTTAGTAACATCATCTAGTTCTCAGGAAACTTACAATTTCCAATTCAAATATCGATAAAATTATTCACTCTTTTTGTTGATAAATGCACATATTTATCGCAGTTTAAGAAGGATGGATAAACAATAGTGTTTATAGTTAAATAATGACAGAGATTTCAATGTCAATCGAAGATATTTTTATAACATTTAATCAAATTCCCGTGAAATTTCAATGTTATCAATAAATAATAGCAGTTGTTTTTGTTATTGAAGGTCAAACAGAGATCCAATTATCGGGAACCACCAAAGCGCAATAGAGTAATTACCTCATTAACAATAATTAATATAAAGCCGCTTATTATTTGGTAAAGTATCTCGTGATTCTTGAAAATAAGACAAGTAGAGTAAAGCATTAGTAACCATATTATATCGTTACTCAAATCATTGTGCGATTAACAAAATTAGCCAGATTATAACACAATGGACAAATATATAATAAAACAGGTAGTTTTCAACTTTTTAGGAGACACACAAAATCACTTACACGTTTTACAAGGGCGTTGAAAGAATTAGCTCCTGTGCCTAAAACGTTTCAATTACAGTGTGCGTAAAAATAGGTAAATACAATGTCTTTCATGAAGAAGTCTTAAAAATTCCTATTCGTAACTTCAATATTGGCGTTATAAAAATATGGTAGCGTGTGAACTATCTCCTATATCCTTTCTTCTACACGAAAGCCGCCTTGAGCTCAAGGGTAGTGACAACTGGAATGCTTTCCGGCCAAGGAAGAAAAGATAAAGTAATCTCATCCATAAGAGTAGACTAATTTAAGTAATTCCCTGTTCTCTTTTTTTTTTTTTTTTTTTTTTTAAACTTCTTAAAATGTGGTCTTGATGCCTGACTTTAAAGGAAAAGCGTAAAGCCGCAGAACTACGACATACATATTCAGTAGGGTCATTTATATTTTGAGGAAGAATAGACAACTATTCAGCTCTTAAACCTCAAAACTGAGCATTGTAGTAGCATAAGACTTAAATGAAGAAGTGAAATCTCACATAACATAAAACTTTATTAAAAGGGGAAACCTGTATTTTTTTTGTTAGGGTTACTTCAACTCCGGTTGTGACAGATTTGTTGATGGTTTGAACGCTATTCACGAATCTTTTGTGCTATTTTAATAAGAAATAATACTAATAATAATTAATACTTCGCGCTACAAAATAGTATAATTTTATTTATCTGTAAACGGTTTCAAGGATTTGATAAATAATTTATAAAGGAAAACCATTTAAATATTAATGAAACCATATTATTCATGCTCCAAGTAAAAATATATTTTTCTGATAAGGTGAACAATTATGTGAGAAAATTTGTTTGTGTTACAGTAGATCGATTATTTGATTTAATCATGGAGCAATGGTTACTTTCTGTATCGTATGGCGATCTCTTAAGGAAGCCATATACCCTACTTACTCGTAAGAATAGAGCACAGAGGAAATAATAATAATAGAGGAAATAAGCCTATGTCTTATGGGTTTTAATTTAATCTGAAAGGCAGAGTTTATACAGGGTCTCTAACCATTATCCATTCACCTTTTGAAAAAAAGTTTTATTATTATTATATTTATTACCTTCTCATATAGGTATGTATATATTATATGAAGAGAAAGTATTGTGATGGAGCGAAAATTCTATATTTAAGATGTTGATGGATTTGGCTAAGCTTTAGAATACGGTTACCAATCCCGCAATACACTGTTTTTACCAGATTACACTTCAAATTTGAGATATTTTGAAGAGATTATGCCACTTCGTCTTTAATTTTTATTGAATAAAGGAATATTGCAACTTAAAAAAAAAGAGAGACAATATCTCTTCGAAAGAATCGAATAAAAACATGTGTTGCGGGCTTGGTAACCGTATTTTTAAGCTGTCCCATGGATTTACACGTTTTGTTGAGGTCCCTGAGTCCAATAGTGGTTTTAAAAAAAATCGTTTTATCGTCTGTGTAGTTTAAGCAGGCGCGTGAAGCCTAAACTACCGGATCAATTTAGATAAAATTTGACATGATAGGTTCAGAAAAATACCGCGAGGAGATATCAAGGAAATAAGACTCCACCAAAAACTCTGAAAAACGTGCAAAAAATTGTTTCTCGAAAACGGTTTCGACGATTTGATTAAAAAAATCTAAAATTTAGTCCTTATTCTATTTTTTTGAAAATAGAATACAAAAATAAATCAAATACATAAAGACAAATTATGGGATTTAAATAAAATATAAATATGTATAAATATATGAGGGGCAAGAGCACCTGTATGTGTTGTCTCCCGTAGTTATTGATAATTGTAATTTGATTTAAAGATAAATATATGAGTAAATTTTATTTAATATACTACATAATATATTGGACCGATTTTTTTAAAAATGTATTTTTATAGTATACAAGTCGAAATTACAGCAGACGTTTACTTCTTTTCTACCATTTTTACACTTATTTTTGAATTATTAAAAAAAAACAGTAATTGCGTGTTGCCATTTTACATAATAAACACGTAAAGTGGTTGAACTCTTCGACCTTTAATAAATGAAAGTAAAAATATATACTGGTAAAAAATAAAATCTTAAACTGGGGCTAACTCAACTTCTTCCACTTTTCATATTAATGCTATCTGTTATCCGTAAAAAAAATCTAGATATTATGTTAAGACAAGAATGGTTGGAATTTGTTTTGCTTGGCAGTAAAGGAAGTTTTATAATCAGCTGTTTAATATGACACGTAAACAAGGTGAAGTACGCAGTATTGAATTGCTAAAGGCTAGTCGGTAGCGTCACGCCATACCACCTCCAACCTTGCATTTTACTACCAATTCCATTTCAATAGTATTGGGTTATAACCTTCTGCTTAAACATGAGGCAGAATACTATGCTCTACAAAATTCCTTATTTTAAGTTCATATTACTAGACAGTTGAACACTAGGCTAAGTTGAACGGAAGTTTTATTTATACCCAAAAAAAATCTTGACTAAGGGAATATTGCCCTTAATTTAGAGCTAAAATTAATTTCTCAATTAGTTGAATGGTATGATTTTTAATAATTTTACGTTCTACGTGCGTATACTCAACTACTATAATTTTTTTTAATACCCCTTAAAAACTTATTAACAGAATTTATATTTTATCACAAAACTGTCTCGCTACATAATAGATAGATCCATTTATAACTATACTATAATCAGTCAAAGATTGCTATATTATAAATGTACTTCTTAAATAAATTCTCTAAATATTTTGCTACCAAGCTTACTCAAGGTAACGAAAATTAAAAAATTAGACAATAATGAAATGAGTCATAAAAGCAAAACATTATTAAGGTAGACCATAGGACACCATAGGCGAAGAAGCTATACGCCACACTAATTTGCCAGACTATTTCTATAGCGATACAATATAACAAGGATGTAATACAGAGGAAGTCGTGTGGTAATTCCAGTGTTGAGACATGTGCTGAAGGAATTACATGTAGGACAGCAGGGTTTAAGTTAAGCGAGAAACCATTGTTACGGGACAAATATGGAAAAGAAGATTGAAGATGTAAGAAAGTGAGGAGTTGCCTAGCATGCTGTCAGAGGCAAAACAACCCCCAAAAAAGAAGATCATCCAAGGATTAGACCGTACGGACCATGGAGAAGGATGCACATATATATAGAATTTTGAAGAACCAACGGCAGCAACATTTTATTTTGTAGTAGAAGATCCTTTTACCGCAAGCGAATTGAAGGAATGGTCACAAAAAACTCAACCGAGAGAATTGAATAAATTGTTCTCTTGCTTCGGTTTACCCAGGACACTGGTTTCAGATAACGGAACTCAATTTACCTCAACCCTTTCAAAAGATTTAGGTTAAAAACTACTCAATGGTGCAAGCAGAAAAGCTTCGGAGAAGTTAAAGGAAAGATACCAAGTAAGAAGTATTAATTGTGATATCAGGAAGAGGCATATCGATCAAGCGAGGGGTAAAAAATGGAGAGAAAAATATGATGTGTCTGTTGATTATATCATAATATTTTAGTTATACCGATCATAAGGTCTATAAATATAAAAAAAAGAAGAGAGTCTGTGGGTTTGTTTGAATAGAATCTACAGTTTCATTATGAGCCTGATGAAATTTTGTACACTTGTATTTGTATTTCTGTTGTATTTGTCCTTTTTAAAGATGATTCGCAGTATTAGTGTGGATCGTTGAAGGGTTACAAAAATAGGTTTATACTTTCGTCATTGTATAATATTGATTATTATTTTGCCTCTCTCCGAGGCATAGACGTGCCTGAAAACATCATATTTATACATTTTTACAAGTACGTCACCCAAGTTTGTTGGTGTTAGGGTAAATTTATTTCAACTTGATAAAATCACTTTGTGTCAATGTTATTAATAATGTTTTTTGTGTCAAATAAATTGAGCCCTTTTTGAGAACTTGAAGAATCCACTGCGAGGGTAACATACTCTTACTAACAATTAAATTTCAAGGTTTATTGATATTGATAGTAGGATTATTTTACCCAACAAACTTGTAAAAATGTATAAAAGATGTTTCCAGGCACGTTTATACCTCGGAGAGAGGAAATATGAAATATATAGCCTATTTTTTATAAAATGACGAAATTATAAACCTATTTTTGTAACCCTTACCCACACTAATACTGCGAGTAATATTACATTTATTTTACCACAAAATTAAAGGTACTCTTTTTGGTGAGCCTCTAAGAGAGTAATCAATCAAAATTAAGGATAGCGTGGATTGATCAAAAATATAAATAAAATTTAAATTTAACGTTTGGTTATCTTAGTTATAATAAATTTTTGTTTTCAGTCAATGATCGCTACCTAAAGGTAATAAATAATTATTTTAAAGAGATTATGTGGATATCACTTATATATAGAAAATGAAATTCTAAGAGAAAAAATAATCAATTTATAGTAAAAAAAAAATCGGGTACGGGGACCTTGAAACTTTTCCTCGCTTTGGAGGCCACTAAAGTGGCCTCTCCTGCTGGAGGTAGTAGCATTGGGCATGGTCAGTACTTGGATAAGTGACCATTTTGAACTAATTGATTTTTACTTTTCCTCACCTATAGTAGGAAAAGTATTGTTTTCACCCAATTTTTTTTTTCAAGATTTCAACTGAAATATCCGTTTTGGGTGTTTTTAAGACCTCTTGAGTGGTTTTTAGCAAGACGTCTGAATGTGTGTATGTGAAATTACACAACCAACAAACTAAGGTACCAAGGATCACTGTGCTAATTTTCAAAAGTCCGGGATTTATTTCTCTTGATTGGCTTAATGTTGTCTAATTTGACTTATGAAGTGTGATGTTTAGAGAGTAAGTTTATCTACTTTACTTTGAAGTTTTATTTACTGTAAGAAATAAAATAATTTAGCTGGAAGCGTAACTAAAATTAAATAACAACCGTTATAGCTTAATCTAATTTAGAGGCAACCAATAAAGAACGTTTGGTTATTGACTAATGTTTGAAATGCAATTTGAAAGGTCCTCGCTATTCTCTGGACAACACTCTTAAACGTAGGATATAATAATTAAGTTAAAGTCACTAACCTAACCATAACTCACTCACTCTTTTACTTTGTTTCCCACCAAAACAGAAAAGAAAGTGGTGAGCAACGAAGTGAAAGAAGTGTACTCATACGTCCTTTTACATAATATTACCCATCAATTATGATATGCACAAAATGTTGAAAAGTAGGGTGGGTAAAAAAAGTTAATATCTATTAAGACAGAGGGATATTTTATCCACTGTACTATGGGTCAAAGGAATATCACACTTTTGTGCATATAGGTAATTCAAAAATAAATACGTAATAGTAAGTAAAAGAGTGCCCCATAATTTTCATGTTTACTAAAGCCTTTTCTTTAGAGAAACTTGCCGGATGAAGAAATAAGAATCAGCTAATAAAGGCATGAGGAAAGACTTGGTTATTGACCTTAAAAAATTCGACGCAGTTACATAGGCTTCCCACAGGCTAGAGAATCAACCCGCAGCTTCAAACTCATTCACACCACTCAAATAACATTGTCTATTGTTGAGGAACATTTCTATCGTGATTTTTTTTTTTTTGTAAAAAATCAATAACTATGAGTCAAGTTTTGAAAATGTCATCAAAATTGTCCGGTCAAAGACATCAAGATAATAAGAAAATATAATTTTGTAATACCATTCGAGTAAAATATATTTTCCCAATAAAGTTTTCACTAATACAAGTTAACTAAGTTGGGTCTTCATGGGATTTCAACAGAATAATAGGAGGAAAAATCTAGGCGGCAAAAAAGTATTTGTGGGGGGACTTAGTATTTATTCAAAAAGTAAGATTGACCAACGTGGTTTAACGGTGATTGTGCCGCGCAGTCTCAATTAAGCAGGAGCATCTGCAGGAAAGTGCATTCTAAAGAAGTGCATATTGTTCTAAAGAAATATTCTAAGAAAGAGCATGTTGTTCTAAGGAAGCATAATAAAGAAAAGCATACTGATTTAAAGGCCTCAGTTAATCGGATAGGAAAGCGTGAGGACAGCCCACGCTCCTATCGATAAAGATAAGCAGTATTGGGCGAGGCCATCATATGGCTAGGTGACCACAGTGGTGACCAAAATGGGTAGTTGCTTAAGTGAGGTAGCGACTAACAGGTTGTGAATGCCAATTATGAATAAGGTTTAGTTGAATAGGTACAATTGATGGAGCGGCACACTAACCCCGTGGCAACCATCACACATACTGTATAAGCCCCTTGGCAGGCCTAAGTCCTCCAAGGGCTGTTGCGTCACAGGCTTAGTTAATTAGTTATACTGTTTTAATGAAACATTCTACGGAAATGCATTATGTTCTAATCAAGCATTATAAAGAAGTGCATATTCATTTAAGTAAGCAAACTAAATAAGTGCTTGTTGCTTGTTGGCTACATTCTAAGAAACTGCATGTAGTTCTAAGGAAAGACATTGTCCTCTTAGGAAGCATTCTAAGGAAATACATATTGTTTTATGGAAGCATGCTAAGCAAATGCATGTTGTTCTATGAAAGTTCATGTAGTGGCCCCCTCTAAGGAAGTGCATGTCCTTCTGTAGAACAATAAACATTTCCTTGAAGATGGTCCCCAACACTGGGTGCGAAACGACAAATAAAAAAATTGGAAACACTTTATCATAAATACATATTGTTATATTTTCATATATTTATATTATCGATAATATTTAAAAGGAAAGAAACCGTTATCAAATAATTCTAGACAATGGTATGAACTATCAAGTATTATTAAACAATGACATGACCTTCATTAGTGTACACAATTTCCTCAACATATGGTTGAAGTCAAGCATTAATATCAATAGTTACACAAGACATTGCTTTAACATTAATCTCATTAACATATAACTAGACATGAAACATGTCACTACATTAGTATTACTTGATCTAAAGAAATATAACAATACCTAATCAGAGACGAAAGAGCAAACAAAATTAGTTAGTTAACAGCAAAAACAAGATACTGACCCACTTACTTCATATATATACTACGTTTCCATGAGTTTTAAATAACTATTTTGGTTTCAAACCAAAAGTTTTTCCAATGAGAAGTTTCCAAAACAATTTTCACAATAATTTTGAAAACTATAAACTCCCAGACAAGTTATAGTTATCTCTGCTCATCATACCTACCGCGCATGTCTCAATTCTGTTTTCAATTCAATATCCGTTTGCATGCTATTTTTTCAGAACAGTTTCATACAAAACCATAAATTTGCTGTCGTGACCTAGAACTCAAAGCGTTTTGAAATCACCCTCTCCATGCGGGGTTTTGAAGACCAAAACCGTTTTCAAAACGCTACTCATGTACTACGTTCACACATCGTTTTGAAAGCGTTTCGGATCCAATTTGTTTTCAAAACGATTCCAGTTCACAGAACAAAAATTACAGGTGATCGAAATATTTGTTTTCGAAATCTCGGAACGGTGACGTCACGAGTAAAACCTTCTTTCTTGTTACCTAATATGTCCGCGAATTTTTACATTTAATTTACAAGTTATTAAAAGTTTTTACAAGTTTTTTATAGTATTAACTTTTGTTTAAAAACGTTTTGGCAGTTTAAAAAAAAGAAACGGAAGCTCACGAAAACTTAAAAGCTTCAAGAACTTAAAAAGTGGAAAAGATCCCCTCCCCCTGATATCTCGATCCCCTCCACGACCTGTTCATACGAGCGTTTTGAATTTCGATCCCCCGATCCGATCACGTATTTTTGGTGGAGCGGATCTAACCCGATACGATCCGTCGATCTCCGTTCGTACAGCGTTTTGAACAAGCGGATCGTTTTCAAAACCGTTTCCAAAACGATGTGTGAAAGTAGTAATGGAAAGGTAGTGATAGTCTGGATTTTTTTTTCGGGTTTATCTAAAAGTTGACACAAAGTTAGTGACATATTTAATTTTGAATCAGTATATTTTTTAAGTTAAATCGGTTAGTAAAATAAACAATAATTATTATGAAGGCGAAAAATACCAAAAATTCTATGTTCTAAATCATAGACATAATGTCTTTCAAAAATGCATTTGAGTTTTATAAAAGGAGAGAGAGAATGTTTGCCTCATTAATTTTAGAATGACAAAAACACAAAAAAATATTACATGAATTTTATATTTAAATCAAATTGTAATCACTATTTACAACGGGAGACAGACAGAGAAAAATAGACTTCAGCACTGGGATTCGAACCACGGACCTCCTTTATTTCTAGTAAAGACGCTCTAGCCAACTAAGCTATACTAAAGAATAATTTCCTCCGTCGATAACAATACCTAGTCCAGAATTAAGCTTTCAAATTTTTCCACAAGTCTAGAAGTCAACATTAACGACATTAGGACTAGACCGAGAAATAACGCTTGTAATTATAAAGTACCCAATTAGTACCTGTACCTAGTGCAATCAATTAGAAATTTAATTTTTAAGTTTTTGGTAGTATTCATACTACGGAACGTTTAAATTTTAATTTAAATCAAATTATAATTACTATTTACAACGGGAGACAGGACAGACAGAAAAATATACTTCAGCACCGGGATTCGAACCATGGGCCTCCTTTATTGAATTATATTATTTTATAAGTCTTAAGTCAATGACAAATATAAACAGAGTATTATAATGATTAATGATATCTAATGAAAATTAATTTTAATTATAAACAAGTCAGATATAAGAAGAGAAAGGTGAAATTTCAACAAACCGTCATTCAGGTAATAAATGTTATCATTACCAAAATATAAAATTAGAGATGGTTTTGCTAAATTGATACGATAATGTTAAAGAAGCCTGAAAAAAGCTCTTTTATGAATTCTTAGAACAATATTATTTAGAAAACCAGTTTAATACTGTTTCTTTTACAAGTATAATGACATCCATTATGAATTTTTAGAAGAGAAAAGGATTACATTTATAACTACCTTAAGTAGACCATATTACTAATTACATTAAGCATTTAACAAAACCATTTACTAATTATATTTGGTTTTTTCGTTTGATTAAATATTAAATGGTTAATTGAAACTAAACATTTGAGTGTATGTAAAAGCCGTTTGCAAAAGGCAATTACTTCTTATTTTATAATATTTTGGGTCGCATAAAAGGTGTGCATAAAAAAGTGTTTAGAAAAAAATATTTTGTTTACGTCCCACAATAATCTATTTTATTTTATTTTGTTTTCGTCCCATTATAATCTATTTTATTTTATTTTGTTTTCGTCCCATTATAATCTATTTTATTTTGTTTACATGTATAAAAGAATCAATTTAGCAATATTTTAAGGTTGAAATTAGTATCGGACCATCTGTTAGTGGTTCCAGCTTCTTTAGGCAAACCATCCGAATTTCTTAAAACTTGGATTAGTACTTCTTAGTAACTTCTTAATTAAAAAAAATATTAGTAGAAGTAGTAATAGTAGTAGTAAGGTCCAAGTACTAGTACTAGACGGGTAGGACGAACCACAAGTTCGAACCTAGCAATTAGGCCTATTTTACTAGCCCCGTAGTAGAGTTCCAGCCACTTTACACATCTTACCTCTGTACATTGTACCGCCGAAGCAAGTATGGTGTGACCATTTGTGAGCTAAATAAATCAAGCGAGGGATCGAACCCACGACCTCTTGCCGCCCTTGATTCATTGATGGCCGAGCAGACGTAATTAATAATTTAATCCACACAGCTCCTAAGGTGTTCCTAAAAAAAATGTTTGTGGGCATGGGATTAATCCTACCATCTAAATTTTATGAAAATCGGACGAGTAGTCTTTAACATATATATTGGTTCTCTAAAAATGTCGACGAACAGACAGACACGAGATCAAAAATGTTCCCTGATATCTGTTCAGGAATTTTTGAAACGTGGAGACATAATAAAATGTCATTCTTCATAGAACGATCAAAGCTTCCCTTCGGTAAGCTCGGAAGCATAAAATGTACTGCTTAAAGTATGTCAAGAATTAAATGGATCAGGTGCTTCAGCATTAGATGGATTTGTATCAGCTTTTCAAAGCAACAGATGTCATTAATTATGCAAATTAAACCAATCGAAAGTACAATCTATTACTTCTATTGGAATTGATTGCCTTGACCAGAGACAGTAGCATTAGATACAGTTTCATCAACAGTTTAATAATTACATTAATTTTCATCAGGTGTTTAGTAATTGAATGTTTTTTCTTTGGATGTGGATCAATAATGCAAATAATACATAATAGGAAATATAATGCTGATTAACCTTTTAATGAGGAACAAAAGTAATACAAAATGTTTTAAGCATTAGATCCAGTTCTCCATCAGGTGATTCACCTTTAAATAGCCTTCTTTTCAACTTATAGTAAATAAAAAAATAAAAAAAAATTAATAAAAACCGGTGGAAGAGCGGCCATGTCCCACCCTTATGGTGGAAAATGTGATTTTATGATCCTGAGAACTAACGTAGTAACTAGACCAAAAATCAAGTTGATGGTAGTTTGTCATTTAACAGGTGACCTCTTTAATTTGGAATAATATTTGACTAACTAACCTATTAAGTAACGAACTATCATTAACTTCATTTTTGGTCTACTTACCAAGTTCGTACTCAGGATCATGAAAATCACATTGTCCTCCATAAAGGGCGGAACATGGCCACTCTCCACCGTTTTTTTTTTTTTTTTTTTTTTTTTTCTAATGCCTTTTGCCAAGCTATGTCTCGCTGACGAACTTAGCCGTCCACATATTCTTAAAACACACCAAAAGATTTACTTATACACAAAATTCTAGCTTGATGTTGTCAGACACAAGTTTTTCTTAAATTAAAATTTGTTTACATGCTTTATGTAAGCTCACTTGTTTTATGTTCATTATTCTCCAATCACACAGCTGAATTTTGCACAGATTATGCAAGTATTTCCAATGATAATACACTTAAGTCATTAGTTTCACCAAAATGTTAAATCAAATTTATAATACCCAGGGTACATTGTATTTATTATGAAATGATATAGAATCATACGGCCACTGACATTTCTAGTAAATTTGAGTAGTAATATTTACAACTCTTAACGCTAACGCAGTTAAATGGGATTTGCCCAAAACAAGCACTATCCCAGCTGGAGTTAGGCCTATTTTTTTTTTTATTTCAATGATTTTCCCGCCATACTAAAATAGGATTATCTAATCAACTTTTGTAAACCTTGACCAATATCCGCTTTTTTTGGTTTCAGATATTATATAACAGCTTAAGTTTTTCCAAATTTTTTAAAACATTATAATTTATTTATTTTTAAAAGGCTTTCCAAAAGGTCTAATACATTCTGTGAAATGTAAACTATGTTCTCTTCCAAAAGAAAAAACGCTGATTTTTAAAATGGTGCTTAACACAAGCTATAATAGCTGTTAGGTAATAAAATGTTTTAAAAGATAAAGTTGGCCATTCCACAATGCTTAGGCTATAATAGCTGTTAAGTAATCAAATGTTTGGCCATTTTTAAAAAATCCAATTTAAGGGCTGTAACTCTAAAACAGGTCGAAAAAAAGACATAGTCTATACCAACATTATTGAAATGTATTGACCTCCTGATGCAAAACACCCTGTGTATGGATATCAAATAAATTTTAAAACACTAGACAGATATTTGTAAATTCTTTACAAATAAGTCGAATTTATCAATTGAAAACTAAACATTCAAATGGAAAAAAGTTTTTTTTTATTGAGTGATACCAAGGATTCGCCATCATATCAACGAAAAAAAGTTCGTTATCAAGTATTAACTGATTAACAAGACGCGTAAGAATGTAGTTAAACCAAACATTTTTGCCAGTTAGATAATGATTTTGGTTTGTTAGTAGCAAGAGCACATTATAGAATATGTGATATTTTATCATTCTGTATTTTATAAGGTGGTTAGGTAATTATACTTTAGATAAAATAAATATTTTTATTTAATATCTAACTTATCATAGCCTTAAAACCTTGTAGAGAAAAAAAATAGAGTAAAGCTTACGAACATTACTGTCACCAGTATTCAGTTAACTATTTAATATTCATTACAGGGATAAACTAATTGATATGATAAGTAATTATTATTTAAGCTAAAATTTTCATATAATTAGTAATAATATAGTCAGATTCAGGTTAATAAATGTAAACCTTGTGTCTCCAGAGAGTTCTATTGTGGATGTCATTATATTATAATATAAGGGTAGAAAAGTGTAGAATATAATATTTTCTAAACTTCAACTTCATTGTTTTGATAATCCATAACAGAGCATTTTAGGCTTCATTATCACTCTACTTTCTCACTTAGTAAATTAAACTAAGATATTTATATGATGATAATGATAACGTTATCGCTCGTTATCTCAGTGAATCGTAATGTTGTCAAATTGTTTTGGCTTTTCTACCACCACTCTCTTCTTATCACTGATCCAACCTGACTTGTTTATCATTAATTAATTATCAATTAATATTTAACCGAACTTTCTCACTTGGTTACTCAAAATTAAATCTTAAATTTTGATTATGTTATCACTGTTTATGTCAATGAATTTACATCCTGATCTCGCATTGTTTGGCTGAAAAGTTTCTACCCCCCCCCCCCCCCCCCCCCCCTCTTATCACACTCTCTCCATATCACTGATTCTACTTTTTTTTTGCTTGGTTACAGCAACACATAAAGACAATATTAAAATACTTTGGGTGTCAATATCAAGAAGAAACAGTAACAATTAAATGAATTTTTTTCTAATTACCGTTTTGTTTCAGAATATAAGGACCCAAAGATATCAACAACTCCAAACTGTCACAGGACAATAATTTATTTTCTTCTCCAGATATGTAAGAACATACTAAAAAAAATAAGGATAGCTGATAATCAGTTGGTTATCTACGTAAGATAATAGAGATATATTAGTTGTTTTATTTCGTCCTTGAGAATAATCCAAAGAATGATTGGAAAATGATGCCATCCATTTATAATACCAATGTGGCCATTAAATGTCTTAAAATTAATGTGGAAGTTCAAGAAAACGAAATTAGAGAGCAAAATACGAACTACACATGTTTATTTTACATTGACGATTACGCAGTTACTTCCAAAACCAGACGCTTTCCTTAAGAGAGAATCCGCTGTAAAACAGCTGTTTTCATTTCCTTTTCCTTATCTTTATGTTATGTTTGTCATCAAGTAAATTAAATAATCAACTAACCCTACTATGACCAAGATAATGTAACAACAAATAGTTGGTTTGTAATGTTTAGAAAGAGTAATGTTCTTTTTTATTTTGTTCTTCAAGACCGTCTAAAAAGGATGTAGCGTCCTGACAATGCGGGGACGTGGCCATTAAACAAGTAATAACAAGAGACTGCAGACTCTTATAATCTCATTCGAACTCAAATAATGCGATTCGACAACTGACTACTTCCAAAACAAAACTCTTTGACGAAGATGCTTCTAGCTGAACAAGTCGATGAAAAATCAGCTGTGCACACGGAAAGTGAAATTACAGAAAGTGAAATCATATGTTTAATTATATAAATATAAATGACACCATGTAATTTTAATTATAAATGTAAATATGCTTCTGTATCACTCTAAGAACCTTTTCTGGAAGTGTTTACCGTTCTTTGTGGTGAAAACGTGGTCATCCAGTTTGAAAAGAAACTTAAGAAGTTGAATATGGCCAAGGTACACCTCGATAAATATGTATTGATTAATTGTTACTTGAATCGATAACACTTGAACGTTTGTGATTAACACTGATAAGGAATACGATAAAGATAACAATGTAAGATATCGTGTTTACATACCTTAGTCCGAAAGGATCACACTGTCTCTGCTTGGTAGGGTAGAGTCCAAGTGCTATGGGAAGCCTGAATATACGATGATATCTCTTGGCTCGCTTGTGAGGCCTTCTCTTGTTCCTTTTTCTGGAAAGTTGCAAAGGCAGTTGATCGGGATTACAGAAGACAGTGGCGGCTAGCCGGCTGAGTTTAGGTTCGGGCATGCCCGGAGTAGATTTGCGGCGCTCCCCCCAGGCCGACGGATAGCACTAACTCGGTCCCTACTATGAGGCGAGACACGAGGCGCATGCCCCCCTCCTCCTGCTTAACGTCTCCCTCTCTTCCTTTAACCACCCCGAGCTACGTCCCTATCCTGTGAGGCCACCCTACACCCTCCAGCCCTAGGGCTACAGCCTTCAGAGCTTACTTCTATCCACTGCACTCATATCTCCACGACATGTTCTCTACGCCACCCAGTCTTCCTTCACGGAAACAACCTTTATATTATAATCAAATTAAGATTATGTCCAACAAAGGTATCAAAATACCACAGGGGTTTTCTACACGTTTATATAATTTTACGTTACTCCTGGCCGTTATTGGATCAAGGCCAACTTTTTGTTTTTATTAAAAGTGAATATTTTTAATTATTAACTTTATATCAAAGTAATTTCAAGGTCAGTCAATGCAGAGTTTTGTTTAAGCGTTGTGTGTAAGTTTAGCTTCCGTCAATGTTTTGATACCAATCATTGGTATTGATCGTTCAAAGAATCAACAAAAAGAGATTTAAATGCAAGTGAATGTTGAATATCTTTTTTTTGGCTATTGTCCTTTTAATATCTGTATTAAAAGCCACTTGATTGCACTTAGACTTAGTGTCGATGACAAATATTAAGAAAAAACAGTTGGACACGGTTAACGTTCCTTTTACTTTCTCATACACGAGGTAAATACTGTAGAGAAAAATAATTGTGATGGTGTAAGTCCAAATATCTGAATCGAATCCCAAGTGAGATAATGAGACAAGAGATGAGTTTCTAACAAACCACTAAGGAAATTATACCCATCTGTCTGAATAGATATTAGGTACATAAATAAATAAGTATATGTATAAGCCTATAAGTGTATAAAGCAAGTTTTAGTTAGAGCTGGGTTTGGCTTAGCCAACCATTTCAGTGGTTGACGTTCTCACGACTTGTCTGAAACCAAAGTTCAAATACCAACATATCTGGAGAGGTGAGAGTTCAATAGATCAGTAAACTGGGCCATCTCCCATCTTGTAATAAGATATTCCAGGGGAGAACGCGTGAGAGATTTTCTGAGTTCCAAGTAATTTTGGGATTCACAAAACCTGAACCTTTTCTCCCAAATATTTAGATTTAAAATGTTTGATTTGATCGATTCCTGATAACATGAGATTTAAATTATCTACAATCTCATTAGATTGTAGTTTGCCAATGTAATATTTTAATTTAAATCAAATTATAATTATTATTAACTACGGGAAACAGACAGTGAAAAATACACTCCTGTGCCGGGATCCCGGCACAGGAGTGTATTTTTCACTGTCTGTTTCCCGTAGTTAATAATAATTATAATTTGATTTAAATTAAAATTTAACTTTCCGTAGTATGAAAACTACCAAAAACTTAAAAATTGAATGTAATATTTCTACAGAGAACTGTTTGATTGCACTCTTGTAAATATATAGTGACAATGACAAATATTTTTAAAAAAATTGTTTTAGACTAATACAGGGGACTTTTTCTACCCATATAATACTAGCTGAAGTACCCGGCGTTGTCCAGGGTCGTAATCTCATGAAGCAAGTAACCCTCCTTTTGTTTTGAAGGTCGACTGTGCAAAATTAATCTGTTTATAAGAATTTGTTGGAATCCGATATTTTAAGAATCCTTTCTCAACTCATCAGTACCTCGGTGCATTGCTTGGATGAAAAATGAACAAATAATAATTTACATTATTAGGTATAACGTTTATTTAGGACCCACCCTAAATTTGTTTACAATTTATAAGAAATTCCTTTGTCTAATACACTATTGACCCTTTGAGACAAAGGGATATTTGAACTTATGAACCAAAGAACTTCGGGAAAAAGGGCCATTACTCCTCTGTAAATGTTAATGTCATAATTTACAATCTAACAATTGAATCTAGATATCCCTTATTATCTAATTGACTATTAGTGTAAGACAAGGGTGCCCAACCTTTTTTAATCAAGGGCCACATTGTCAACATTTAAAGGGAAGGCGGGCCGGGGGCCGGTGGTGTACCGGGGGGGGGGGGGGGTCCTCCCCCAGAAAATGTTAGAATTTTTACCCTCATAAAACACGTTTTCCGATTTGGTCTTAGCTGAAACACCATATTAATAAAGTTTTTTTCTGTTACTAGCCTAGTTTTACTTTGCTGAAAATAAAACACTCAAATATATATTAAAATTATTGCAATTAACCACACTAGTATAAAAATACAACAATAACTCTATGAATTACAAAAAAGTTAGTCTTTCATTTTACAAAGTTATTAATCAAAATATCAAGTTTGTATGTAACTTAGCTTCAGTGAGATGGTTGAAACTGCTTTGCACTTGTACTTAAAATGTCTTTCCACTTAGGCTCAAACTTCAAATCTCGTCTTCAAATCTTTCATTGAACTGGTGGCTCAGTTGGCTCACTACCTCAACAGCGAACTCAGAAGGGGACGTCAGACTAGCTTTAGATAAGAATAGTTTACATCTTTCAAAGTGATCTAAATTGTTTTTAGTCAGCAGCTTTTCAAAGAGAGCAAGTTTTTTCCTAAAAGATTTTACCTGATGGTAGGCATCATGAACAAGTGAATTAGATCCCTGCTTTTTTAAGTTTAAAAAATTTAAATGCCCTGTGATGTCAACCAAGAATGTTAACTTCCACAACCACACTGTATCAGAAAGTTCTGGCACTTGACGACCTTGGTCAGTGGTCAGTCATGAAAATATCTAGTTCTGCACGAAGTTCAAAAAACCTTTGTAACACTTCACCCATACTGAGCCACCAGACTTCGCAATGATAGGGAACGTTCGGATAAGTACTGTCAATTTCTGCCAAAAATACTTTGAACTTGCGGTGTTTTTGGGAGTGTGAACGTATGTAGTTCACAAGGTCACGTCGCCGTCGGTCTCCGCCTCAAACAGACTTCTTTAGGCACTCGCCACAGTATCATTGGCTGCAACTGCTTTACTTATTTCAAGACGACCCATTCTCCAATGTTGCTGGGCAAAATCAGCTGGGCTCTCTGGCATTAGGAAATTATTATATTTTAGATTCTCTGAATGCTTGTAAATTCTTCGTTTTTATGGCAACACGGCGGGCCACATAAAATCGGCTCACGGGCCGAACTCGGCCCGCGGGCCGTAGGTTGGGCACCCCTGGTGTAAGAGAATATTTTTATATTAAAGTAATTTAGATTAACTAAGTTAATGTTTTTAAAAAAACCATTTTTCATTGACAGCGTCAGTGTGAGAACTAGGAAATCTCCTCAGGAAAGTGTCACAAGAGTCGAGAATAACTCCCATACTATATACGAGAAACATTTTTTATAAAGGTTATTGCACCTTCTTAAATTTATTTTACAAATGTTTCAAACCATTCTACTAGAATTTGAAAGGCCAGGCTGTTTATTATTCTCGTTTTGACCGAACAATACATTTTCAGTCGAGACCTTAAAATAAAATGATTCATTTAAGTCAGACGACTTCTTTAAGAAAGGAAGATTTGAAATGGTGCCTAAGATCCCCTTTGTTTACCATCCTACTTCTGAAAAAAATATCAGCTGATGCATATCCACAAGCTCCAGCTGCGCTCCCAATTCAGTCAAGCCATGTTAAATAATGCAAATGTTTATTAGGTGTATACTAAAGAAAAAGATATCAAGATGTCAGGCAAAGCATATTTTTACCTTAGGCTTTTTCATGATACAACGTTCATATATACTATATTTTGTTTTTTTACAAGATAGAATTATAAGACAGGCGATGGTATTATGGGGTCATCACGTGGTGGTACTGGCCATGAATGATTCTTTCAGATTATATTATCACTGCTCACTAATAAACCGAGCGAAGCGAGGTCTCCGTTTTAACTCGACCATTTGGCATTTCGTCTGTGTGTCTGTCTCTCTCTTAATTTTTGGTAAATCGACTGTCATTGGGAGGGAGGCCGCAGGCCGACCGAGCTGTAATGCGGTGCGGGGAGACGCAACTTCATTGTCCGTTGAATGGGGGAGGGGGGGGGGGGGGGGGGGGTTAAAAAACAAAAAAACAAAAAATAATTATACCCTGACTCTTGATTTTCGGAAAAATTTTGAGTTGGTAATGTCAAAATCGGTTAGGAACCTTAAAAATCGCTTGACCAAACTTAAAAACGCTTGGGTATGGGCAGTTTTGGTGCAATCGGCCAGGTGAAAATCGGCCTTAAAGGGCTAAATAGGGTGTTTTTTGGATTTTTGTACTGATAGGTGTATTTGTCGTAGAGACATGCAGTTTTCTGGAAATTGTTAAGGTTATAGTGTATTTTTAATTAAAAATTCTATATGCCGGGAAATGTTCCGGGAAATGGGTTTATTTTCAACGGAAAATCATCTTTGGTCGAAAAGGGCGTTTTTTTTAACACGTTTTTACGTGTAACTTTTAAAATAATTGAAAATTTTAAATTTTTTTAAGGCTTTTGTAGATCACGCAGAGGTCCATAGTCGGTAACGAGAGCTTTTTTTTTTTCGTGCACCCCCGCATAGGGGCGACATTAGGAATTTTTTTTTTTCGCCGATCAGAAAACCGGAGATGTTTGGTACGGGGAGTGGTATATCGTTGGAAAGCCCTTGGGAAGAGCACAAAAGTGATGCAAAAACATTTTTAAAATTTTCACGTTTCAGGCCCTTAAAAGCGAAAAAACACTTTTTACCACTTTTTTCCAAACGTTTTTATATATGGTTCGCGTATCTTCTCCTAGGGCATTAATACGATGCTTCTCGGCTTTTGAGCCCTAAAAGCCTATGAAATGCTGCTCCTGGCGTTTTGCTTTTAAACTCGATGGTACTTTTAATTTTTGTGATATGGTACTTTCAATTTCGAGGTACAAGATGGTACATAGGAGGTACTTACGGAGAAAACACAAGTACTCTCCTGCTCTGCTCTGTAAGCTCTAAAAATGTATTTTTCAAGGGGTAAGCGCAATCCCCTTTTTTTAATACCTTCGAGTCGGAGAAGTCGAGTACCTCGACAAAAAACACACGAATATCGTGTTTTTCCGAAATTTCGAATTTGACCTTCTGTACCGTTCGTAATTTTAATCAGACAGGATTCAAAAGGGTACCGAACTTTAGGTCAAATTGTCCTCTTTAAGAATCCGGTTTGTTTTTATATTTCCCAACCCTACTTCGGGAGCTACGTCTATTGAAGGATGTCCTCCTTGGGTAGCCGTAACCAGAAGGGGACGTTGTATCGATTTGACAGAGGTATCGTTAGAAAGGCCTTTTAAAATGTACCAAATGTGTGAAAAATATTTTCGAAAAAATGTACTTGGTTGGTACTTTAGTACCCTTTTGTACTTTTAGAGTGCCGTCCAGGGGGTAGGTTACCCCACTGTGGGGCTAATAGCGTCAAAGGATTTATCAGCTCGAAAATTCCCTTCGGTCAAAAGTTGCGCCAAATAACACTTGAAAGCACTGTACCCTTTTCGTACCTGTACCTTTGCGTATTTGGGTACAGAGGCACTTTTAGTATCACGCTCTCTCTATGTATGTGTGTAACGCTCTCTGTGTGTATGTATTGTAAAAATAAAATATTAAAAAAATGCAGCTTTTTACTCAAAAGTGTGTGGGTTTTATTGCCTTTGTAACCATTTTATTGAAATTTTTATTTTATTTCTACTTGTTTTTGTACTTATTGTACTGGTTTGGAAAAATCGGTTCAAAAACGCTACTTTTTAGTCTTTGTACTGTACCGTTTTTGCATTTCATAGGATCGGGCTGAAACTAATATGGTATTTAGTACTTTATAGAAGTGCAGTGTACGTGAAAAGAAAACCTTAAATTTATTACTATAGCGAGTACATGAGGGGTACAAAGTTGTGTACCTCTGTTTAAGAAAAGGTAAAAATAGTAGCTGGCCGGCCGTGTTTGATATCGTGGGAAAGCCCTTTAAGAGTACTCTAAAATTGTGTAAAAACATTTTCTACTTTTTCACTTTTCAGGTCATTTTTGTTAAAATAACATTTTTTTCGGTTAATTTCTTTTAGCGAATTTTCAAAGAAAATTACGCTATTGCAATGGCTTCAAAATTTTTGTAATGCGAATTTTTGAAAAATTTTTCCATGGAAATCCGTTTCAGACCATTCTGAATCGTTTTCTAAAATTTAACACTTTTTTTTATGTATGTATGTATATATGTATGTATATATGTATGTATATATGTATGTATATATGTGTCACTCCAGACGATATCTCCCCTTAGGACGCACTTAAAAATTTCAAACAAATTTTAAAATGTCAATAATATCAAAAGAAAGGATGAGTTCGTTGGCCAGAATTTTTGGAGTTCATTTAGGGGTCAAATTTTTACAATTTAGGGCCAAAAATAGCATAAAAACGTGTTTTTTCCATTTTTCCCCCCTTTTATGTGAAAATATGATAAAAGTGTAAATAACAACAATTACTGTACTCTTAAAGAGCTTTCCAACGACATGCATCTTGAAGGGAAAATACTATTTTGACTTTTGTACCCCGTACCCCTGTGTCCCAAATTTTTTTTTTTCATCCGAGCTAATTCTAAACCAAAATTTTCCTATATTATCATAAGCCGATAAAACGCAGATTTCTTTGAAAATTCGCTCATTAAGTCATGGTGCATGACTGGACTTTTTTATCTTTTTTAACTTAAGCTCAAACCCCGATTTGTTATTTTAACGAGCGAGGTCTACTGTTCACAGAACTACTAGTTACAGACAATAGTAATTTGAGACGGTCGGTAGATGTATCACGATAGTTATATGGTATAAGGTAAAACATCAAATCCCAAATAGGTCAATAAGTCCTAACAAGAGAAGGGGCTAGGAAATAGGGTTGGGACCAGAGTCGCATGCGGATACGAATAAAAAAATTCCCGCAAAGCGTCTGCTCTGCTGCTTACCAAATTTGGCATAGTCTACCTTAGAAAATTTTAAATGTGCTTAAGGTTGAGCCTGAAAATTTGATGTATTATTGAACATAAGTAACAAAAGTACATCAGTAGATACTTATTGCTTACACCTTTAATCAAGATGTGATATTCTTATGCTTATGAGAGATGCTATACTATAAAGTTTTACTAGTTTAAAGTTTACGACTCGGACCACTTCATCACTAAATTTATACGTGAAAACTAAACAAAATTATACGGTCTCGACTCTCGACTCATTAAAAATATAAGATTTACCGGGAGGAGGTAGTCAATATTAGGGAGGGGGTGCACATGGGGTGGGGTCCCTCGAGGTAGAGTCACTCAGACACCGCACTATCCTATTTACTCTATCAACTTAAATAATGTTTCGATAATGTAACACGCATCCTAGATAATATATGAAGCTGGTTGAGGGCGAAAAGAAAAAAATAGAGTGTAAGTGTATCACCAAGGATCCTAATGCTTAAGAGTTAGATTGTGTATGTGTAGGCATTAAAGTGTAACTAGGGAGTGACAAGAACCTAGAAGAGAGTAACAATTGTGAAATGATACCTAAAACTAAACTCTATGGTTATAAGGGACAAAGATAATATTATCTCGAGAAACAGTCTTTCCCACTTATACAAAACGAGCCGTTAAGCCCATAACAACATCAGGATTAATTTATATTTAGGAAAAAATGTAAAATTAATTTAGATATCTATTGAGATAAGTTATTGTATCTGTCTGAAGACAAAAAAATCAAAACAAACACATATTTTTACTGGAATAAATTTGGTTGCCTTAGCTTATAAATAACAAATAATTTCGAGGTGAATCGTCACCGTCGGGACACTACTTGATTATATAAATGATATTCATATCACTTAGATTTTGAAACATTTTAATATATTTCATATTTTAATTATGATTGTCTTTATATTTATTTATTCTAGTTTAAAACCATATGTAGATACTTATTGCTCGCACCAACAAATCATAATGATACACACAAATCTTTAAATTCGGACGGTTGGCTAGATTGTTAAGTCGCTAATTATAATTATAACTAGATAATATGCATAGTAATTAAGTTAATGAAATGGTTTTTAAGAATTCAATTAAAAAATACTCACCTTTATTCTTTCTGAATCTGAAGATCCATGTACTCGTTTCCACAAAGCGCCTTTATCAGCAGTAGAATAAGAAAATGCTAAGGCTCTGACAAACAGGAAGCGGAAGGAACGGACGCAATTCGTCGAGCGGATTTAGGAGGTCAAACAGTACTGTCAGGCGACACCACAAATCAGCCCACCAATGCTCTCTCAACCAAAAATATCCTAAAAATGAAAACAAAAATATAATAAAGAAGGAAGAGGACTGGAAGGATTCAATTCAGGTTCGTATAAACGCGAAAAAGTTGGTTCCAAACCAACTTTGTTCTCATCATGTTAAGACAGCCATAGATTATTCTGAAGCGCATCAAAAACATATGCTATGAACCCCACCAACAGGTCGTGACATTGGGCAGGTCATATTGGTTTGTGGAAAAGAGACACTACTAAAAGCACGAGAAGCTAAATATCGCAAAAATTCATGTGACGGGAGGTTACAACAACAACAAGAGCAGGTTACAATTGAACAACAGCAACAAGAGTAAACTAAATAATGTATTGTATTATGGAAATCCTTTGCAAAACTCAAACAATTGATAAAGTAGGAGCCCTCATTCTTCTCTACTACAAGTAGTCCATTTCTGAACGAGCGCGAGTGTAGTGAGCTCTTCATTTCAGAGGGTTTGGGACTTGGAAAAGTTTGTGTGTTTGTTTGTTTGTCTAACGATAACTGGTCATTAATGGTTAATGATAACTGTTCATTGATAAAATTGGTCAATTGCAACGAAATTTGGCACATAGATGCACCTCAGCATTTGTGACAACTGTATAGTTTTTGGAAATTCCACACTAAATATTTTTAAGATGGCGGACAACTAAAAACACGGTTTTAGTCAGCATTACGTGTTACATATGCATAACACATTTAAAATTCCTTATTCTTAAAGACCTTTAAGAATAAGGAAAGAATTCGTAACTATTACAATATATAACAATATTTTCAAGATGGTGACTTATATAATGGACGACTAAAGAAAAAATTTTAGTCAGCATATATTATATATTAAACATTGTTTAAAGGTATTTATGAAGGCCGGCCAGGACGGGTGCAATCTTTATTTAATAAAGTCCTTATCATATTTACCTTGCATTTGTATAGATAACCTTTATTCAAAACTTTTTGCAATCTCGTCTTTTTATACAGCATTTGTAGATAATTATTATGCACGCAATAATAGATTTATTGCGCACGGCACGTTCACCAGTTTATAAAGGAATTATAGCTAATCGTTATTAATTTATTAGAGTTATTGCAGGCTCGCTACTATAGTGATATATATACAGGCGATATATCGCCTGTTTATACAGGATTTGTAGATCCAGATAGAATGTTATTGTTGTGTTAGAATTGAAAAAAATAGTTTTCATTTAACTAATAATTCATTGCAGGTTCGCTACGCTCGCCTATTGTTACAGATTTATAGACAATATTTTTTAAAAGAGTTGTTGCAGGCTCGCCATTCTCGCCTGTTTATTCAGTATTTGTGGATAGTTTATTGCAAGCTCGCTGTGCTCACCTTTTTATGCAACAAATCTGTCTAGACAGGCCAGCGAAGCAAGCCAGTAATAACTTTATTAAAACAAAAAATATATAAAAACGCTGGTATAAACAGGCGAGCGCAGCGATCCTGCAAAAACTTTATTTAATAAATATTAACTACAAATGCTGTATAAACAGGCGAGCGTAGCAAGCCTGCAATAATTTTTTTAGTCAGCATGCCATGCCATACATCGCTTTAAAGGGCTTGATGAGTAGGGAAATGATTATGTAACTATTATTACAAAAGTTTTGCAACAAATATGGCCGAAAAGAGGGTGGTAAAAAGTAAGTTCATACTGATATGGCATGCTACGTAAAACAATTTTAAAGCTCTTTTCAGAATTGTATTGAAAACATAGTAGGTATGGCTGATATATAAGAGCACAATTCTACGCGAGTTCTCTACGCTCCACATCACTTGTTAATCTTATTGATAGGGCGTGAAAAAATCGTGATCAAAACAATCTTACAAAATAATAATATGTAGTAACAGCATGACACAAGGTATATTAGCAAATTTTTCAAATAGAAATTGAATAAGAAAAAAAGTAACGAAAACTAATACGATAAATAAAAACGATTATTAATTAACCTGTTAAATGTTGAGAAATAAGAGCGTTGATGGAGGTCATCAAAGAAACAGTCTCAAAGCAGCTTTGGGCTTTCATAAAGCCATCATCAGTGCCGATTTCAGTAGAACTAGAGATACAATTATAAACAAAGTATGTAGTGGGCGAGTCATGCGATGTCGGAGATTAACGCAGAGTGTAGTTAGTCTCCAACATCATATGACTTATTGGTAAAGATTAAGTGTTGATAACCTCTTGATAACTATTTTTCTTTTTATTTTTTCTTTTAAATCTAAACAAAGACCTAGCGATATTTTATACGAAGTCGGGTTGATAGAATAGAATATAGTTATAAAAACAATTTTCCATTAAATTACCACATTAATTTTTCATATCTCGTCTTATTATGAATATTTTAATTAGAAAGATAACTCTGTGAAGTCAATTCAGTCATAGTGAAAGTCTCTGGTTTTCTCTTGCTCATACATATATTGAAAGGTTTTACAGTAAGACATTTTAAAACAATCGGAAAGATAAGTACATACACCATACACCTATTATTAATAAAAATATTTTAGTAAAAATAAACAAGGAAAACTTCTGGAGGAAGTTAGGTAATTAAACAGCTAAATAAGGAGGAAGAAATGTGATTGAGTATAGTATGGCGTTGAGTTCTGACCAATAGGAAGAGTGCCCTCTTTCAGGCCCAGGGTCCAGAAGTCCAGGGTTGGCAAGGCTGTCTAGGCTAGAGAAGGCTTCAGTCTCTGCTAAGCTTCGGTCCGTTGCTTTAACGCGTTCCCCGAGTTATATTCTTTTCTACCCGGTGTGGCTCTATTTTATTATACCTTACATTTTTTTTTACATTTATCCGAAATTCTTGTTATAAGTGTTTTTACCAATGGTAATTTTAATTTTCTTTTAAAGTAATATTTAAATCTTTAAAATGAAATCAAATAAGTAAATTCGAGCATAAAAGTGACATATTCAAAAACTAAATTTGTGTTGCAATTATTATAAAACGTTGAGGTTGTGAATAGTTTGCAAAAATTCGATTATTATTACTCAAGTAACTTCTTCGTCAAGTCCAACAGGTATGAAATTAGTTTCTTTTTTTTGTTTTTAATCTAAATTGTTAATTACATATTTTAATAAAATGAATTTAAGTCCCTTTATTCATAACTTATCATAACCTAACTTATTATTCTTTTCGGATCATAACTGCACCATTTAGTTTTTTTGTTAAATTTCTCCGATAATATTTTATAAACTTATTTTATCAGTTTATTATTTACTTTCTACGTAAAAATTCTAAAATGAAATGGAGATATCAAACAGAAATTTTCGATGTATAAAGCGCATTTTATTTTGATATAAAAAAAATAAATAAATATGGATTTCTTTATGTCTTTTATTTCAAAAAGAAGGAAGGTTATATTTCTATTGTTAAAAGAAATGTCATATTCCTATAATTAAAAGGAATATTCCTATAATTAAAAGGAATATTCCTATTATTAAAAGGAATATTCCTATTATTAAAAGGAATATTCCTATTATTAAAAGGAATATTCCAGGAGATCAAGCTAGAATATTGTGTACAAGTTAATCTTTTGGTGCCTTTTAAGAATATGTGGTTGGCTAAGTTCGTCTTCGGGACATAGCTTAGCAATAGACATTTGAAAAAAACACCGCTGGAGAGCGGCCATGTCTGAGATTTTCATGATCCTGAGTACAAAATTAGTTAGTAGACCGAAAATCAAGTTGATGTTAGCTTGCCACTTAATAGGTTAGTTATTCAAATATTACTCCGAATCAAAGTGGTCCTTAAACGACCAGAATACGGTTAGTTAACCATAACGTTACCTTCGTAGCGCTTAATTTTTAGTTAAGATAATTGATTACTTCACCGTGAAGTGATTTTGTACAACTGTATTTTATTTTTTTATTTGCTACTACTCAAAAACTTACTACAAAAAAATAATATAGTTTATGAACAATCGGAATAGCTTCTTCACACACGAACCAAACCCTGTTTATATTTATAACCTGATTGACTGTCGACTGTTGCCTTCCATAAGACCCCATCTAGAATTAGTTAGAGCCGCCATGACACTAACCACAACAAACCACTGATCGATTCGGTTAGTGATTCTGTACGCAACCCAAGTATCCAAGGTAAGAGAACCTTCTCTACATATTTGTGGAATAAATTAGGTTAATCATGTTTTGTCGAGGCAGTTTGACTCATCACTAACTATAATAATACCGATATTACTGATCGATATCGAGGGGGTTAGGTTACAAAAAATAATAATATTACCGCTCGATATCGAGGTGGTTAGGTTATCCGATTGATTTCCTTTCGTACTTCTTAGACAATATTACTGTAGTTATCAGGTACTGTTAGTAGTTATCTTCGAGCATGAAGCTTTTTTGAATGAAGTAAATATCAATCTAGACCAGGGCCGCGACCGTATATAGGCGAACTAGGCGACCGCCTAGGGCGCCAGGGCTTGAGGGGCACCGCAAAATACTTGCCTACCAAGAATTCAGTTGCTGTATAGGACGTAATGAAGGTATTTCATCATAATGAATCTGGAAGAATTAATAGCATAGTATAGCTTTAGGTAAACATTTTTTTTTTTTTAGTATAAAACCCGATTTAGTTAATAAATGTTTCAAAAATTCTGCAGAAACTATTTTACAAACTTTTAGGTAATTGCTTTTTTCTCCTGAAAAGGCTAAAAAAAAGGCCCAAAATTCACCATTTTAAACCTAATTTTCTAAAATTTTCCGAGGGGGCCCCCCGGACCCCCCTTCGGGCTGAGGTCATGTTTGATAGAAGAGAGATTAGTAGGACTGGCAACTATTTCTATGAAAAGGCGTTAGCAAGTTATTTTCATTGTAGCTGTGATTAAATAATAAATTTTGGGTAGATTGTGTTCTATTTGTGTTTTTCTTACAATTTCTAAAAGTGGGTGGCTAAATTGACTGATCGGCATAACTTAGAATGATGGAGGGCGCCTTATAATATTTTGCCTAGGGCGCCAAAACCTCTTCTTGCGCCGGCCCTGATCTAGACTCTAGACCAGGGGTTCCCAACGGGGTCCAGGTGGACCCCTTGGGGGTCTATGGAAATTTAAAAGGGGTCTATAGTATTCCAGGGATCTATTGGGGGTCTTTGTCCTCAACACTTAAAACAATAAAAGAGATATGTTATGTTAGCTATAGTGACTTTACAATGATAGGTAATTTCAGGCCAAATTTAAAAAAAAAAAAAAAAAAAAAATCTAACTATTGTCCAATTACAGTATCTATATATGTATCTGAAATCAAGTTTATATCTGTTATCTGAAATCTTATATAGGTAAGCCAATTTATTCTAATTTTTTGTCCAAGTTCTTAGCACAATTGTTATCTTTTAGGGTTTTTAAGTGCAATATTTAAAATTCTGCTAACGTTTTATGCTGTATATTAATGGAAAAATGCAGGGGGTCGATGAAGAAAATAATTTTTTTTAAAGGGGTCGATGAAGGAAAAAGGTTGGGAACGCTCTAAACCAGTAGTTCCAACCTTTTTCTTTTCCGAGTCGACGTAAAAGTTCTATTATTCAGTAGACCATTCCATAATAAAGGGTGTTCGAAATAACCTAAACATTCGCAACACATCTTATCATTATTTCATGTTTACGAAGTGTACTAAAGAAATAATATAATTATAAAATCTAAAACTCAGGGAAAATTAAGTTCTTACTGAATTAAATGTTTTATAACAATCGTAAGTGACATTGCTAAAACTAAATTCAATTTACCTAATTTTATTTTCTGTTATTATGGTAAAAATAATCTGTATAAAATTAAAATTATTTAAACATTACAAATGTTTAATAAACTCCCAATTTGTCTTTCAATTTTGTGTTTTCGGCTTCATGGTCTATTATCGGATAATTTATGTTTTTCTGTATTCATTGGTTATTGGTTCGCACTCTACATCATTGTGGGAGGAAGTATTTGGAACATAATTATTTTTCTCTTTTTCAATATCCTTAATATAACGTTTTGAAAAAAAAACAAAAACAAAATTCTTTTGACTCATTTTTCAAATATTTATATCGATATGAAATTTCAATATTTTTAAATTGAAACAGTAACTATGTACTGTAAATTTGAAACATTAAATAATGGAACACGACACGATGCGACAATGTGTCTTATTTATTAATAATATAGGCATTCTATTCTGTAATAAAATCATTCAAATTAAAGATGATGAATGCACAATTAAAAAATTATTAAATCTTTATTAAGAGGATAAAAGTCACAAATAATTCATAACTATGAAATTAAGCTAGATGGTCACTTTTTATTTATCATTGAAAATTTGTAAATTAAGGTAATATGAAATAAATTGGTAAGGCGTGAATCTCACGTAAAAAGGGTTTCGTTGGTATTGTGAACACAAAATTAGTAAGGGGGGAGGGGAGAAAAGTTTTGATTTTTTTTTTGACAAAATGGCGCGCAAAATTAAATGTTAACATCAAGTGTTATACATTTTTGAAATCTACTCTTCAATACCTTATGAATTATCCGCCATCTTGGATTTCCAGTAAATCAGATCAAATTGATAATCTTATTTTTTCTATGGCCCAGCAGACCGCACATTTTGCATATTTTTCAATATTTTTAGTAACAGCGGAAATACGATTTTAGGGGGGGGGATACGCAAAATTTCGATGTTTTTTAACAAAATGGCGCCGAAAATTAAGCACTATCCCTAAGTGGTATATATATTTCTATTCTACTCTTCAATACCTTTCATTTGATACCCCACTCAAAATTTAAAAAAAATATTTTTTTTCGAGTGACATGAATTATCCGCCATCTTGGATTTCTAGTAAATCAGATCAAATTGCTAATCTTATTTTTTCTATGGCCCAGCCGACCACACATTTTGCATATTTTTCTATTTTTTTAGTAATAGCGGAAATACGATTTTAGGGGGGGGGGGGGGGGGGACACGCGAAATTTCGATGTTTTCTGACAAAATGGCGCTGAAAATTAAGCACTACCCCTAAGTGGTATATATATTTCTATTCTACTCTTCAATACCTTTCATTTGATACCCACTCAAAATTTAAGAAAAAAAAAAAAATTTCGCGACGTGAATTATCCGCCATTTTGAATTTGAACAGCTGATAATATTGAGTTCGCTATATTTTTCCTGTGTGCGCGTCAAAACGATCTTTTATACTGGAAAGTTTCACGTTTTTATCTCTTTTGGTTCAAAAGTTATTGGAACCGTACAGAGTGACAGACAGACACAGGAACGAAACTATAAGGGTTTCTTTTTTTTGGTTTTACCAACGAAAACCTAAAAAGGAGAAATCGTTGTTTATTAAATTCTAAGAATATCTATGACATAAATAGAGTAGTCATTCCAAGTAAATTTGTCGGCAGGCATCTTTCTAAATCCAATAATTATCTCTTTACTAGTAATTTGTAGTTTACTATTACTAGTACTAGTGCTATCTAGACCTAGTCCCTGTTTTTGTACAATTATGGGATTTTATAAAGACTTAAGGAAAGTTACTGATTACAAGATATAAAATAAGCATTTGATGCTCTAAGGGTCCTGGTCCTATAACCAAGTCTCAAGGGCCCCACATGTACTACTTAGTTCGATTAAACAACAAATCACACCGTGTGAGAGCTGGTCTTTGAACCAATTTTCAAGTTTGACAAAACTTGATGATAAAGATGAAATACAAATAAAAATGATAAACTGGTAAAACAAAAGAATATGAGGCGGTCTATAGAAAAAATGGTTGGGCCTCACTCCAACGTATTTTTTTGACAAAGGGATATCAACTCTCCTATGAACAAATCGTACATATATAATTTATCAAATGTTTCAATCATGCAAATGTACTTTTTGACAAAGGAATATTATCTCTCAAGTGTATAAATTAAGTAAAGTCGTGGCGCCAAGCGATTCTCGACCGTATCATTCCTTTAGTTCAGCCGATAAACTAAACACTCTAAATTTTTGGAGGCTTGGCTAAATTTTTTACAAACATGTTGAACTGTGTTGTGTATGGGCGTGTTGAAGATCTATATTTATTCATATTTATGATTTATATATATTTTTGATAGGCAATACTGTCAAACCTGTTTTTAGTCGTCAGAGAGATGAAACACTTTTATTTTTGCAATTAGTAGATGTGTTTAAAGTAGGCCAGTGTGTGGCTCAGTGAAATAAAATGACTTCAGATTGGAAGTAAAATAGATAAGGATTTAGCCAAATTGATTAAATTAAATATGTCTTCTGCAGTGATTTTCTTTTAGGTCCTCTAGTTATATTTTTAAATGGATTAATTCCTTAAGGAAAGCTGAGATTAAATCTAGGTTTAAGCTGAACCTGTTTCAAGTTTAAACTGATTTGAATCTGATTTTACTTAAAACCTTCAAATTCGGAAGGTTTAAACTGAGCTTTAACTTAAACTTTACCTTAATTTGACTGTCAAACTTGTATTATGGCAAGAAATTATGATAACACGCAGAAGAACCACAACTAAGTAACAATTTGTAATAAGAAAAGACAACTAATGAATACCTTAAATCATATTTATTTGCCTAGATATACGAATATAAAACTTATTTTACATCTATAAAAAAAATGCCATAACTAAAAGCCTAGAAATGTCTTCTTCACTTACTAGTAAATTCACCTTCGCTGAAATTGTTTGTTCTGTGTTCTGTTAGTTATTTTCCCTTCAATAATATTTTCTTTTTATTTTTTAACACACATTCCTCACAATGAATATTGCACAATAAAATGTGACACATTTTATTGTGCATAATTCATTGTGAGGAGTAACAACTCACATCGTTTCTGACCCAATTTTCGTCAGTTACTGCGAGAGAATGCGCCCCTTCGAGGTAATAGGGGGAGGTAAGATAGAGGTTTATATTCTAAGGAATAAAGATGTTCTATGTAACACCAGTGCCACAGCTGCAGTCGTTTCCCCGAAAATGATACGATCTCGACATTACAGTTGACGAAATATTGATAACAATAAACGGGAAATATTTAATGCCCTGGTGTTGAATAGGCCCTGCCCGTTCCAAGCTATTTTAATCACACTCGGCTTTAAAACTTCAAGTAAAAAATCAAAACCTTGTTGACAGATTAAAAAATAAAGGCAGAAAGATTAAATAAATTAGGCAATAATGGATTGTGATTGTAGAATCATAAAATAATTCAAGTTACGTGACTAAGCTATGTGCCACATTAATTGGAAGACTATTTTTACCCTCATTTCACGTGTTTAACAGGTAGTTGTTTACTTTTCTTCTTTTTTTTTCATCAATATCTCAGAAACTATATTTTTCCCCGGAGAATGACTTATAAGGCTAGATTTTTATTTGAATGGAGACTACATTTTGTTTTAATCAAAATCGTCGGATCTGTTTTCGAGAAATAATTTTTTGAGGTGTAGCACCTTCAAATTTGAAGCTTAAGTTCATTTCTCGATTTTGCCTCGGGGTATATTTCTGAATTTGTAAGCCAAATTTAATCGAATTCGGCCCAGTAGTGTAAGCTCCATGCGTTTGCACCTACTACAAACTGTCAGTTTTTAAAAACATCTGTTTTGTTCTCAGGGGAACTTAAAGCGTGTAAATTCATTTAAATCTCTAAATCAAATTTTCGCCCACAACCTTTCTCTTTATATACATTTAGTATATGAGACTGTAGTAAATAGAGGAAATATAATAATATGATAATATTATTTCTTTTATCAGTGTAATCAACTTCTTTATTTAGACGAGTTCAAACCATAATCATAGAATAGTAATTACCTCAGGCAGATGAATACCTGTGTATTATTTGAAAATACCTGGCAGAGTTTAAACTTAAGATTAAATTTGGAATAAAAATTAGTTTAACTCTAAAATGAATTGCCTTAGTCCCTAAAAGAATTATTTTTGTTTAGAAAATAACGTAAGATATGAAGCGGCTAAATATATTAAGCAAAAACTTAAAAATGTTTATGTGAAGATAATTTACAATATCCATTTTATGTTTAAAGGGTCCCACGTTGAGATATGCTATACAACCGATGTATACAACCGTTACTATACAACCGATGTATATGAGCTGGACTTGGTACCAAGTTTCAGGTTTGAAAAACTTTAAGACTTGGTACAACTTGTCTAAAAGTGTATGTGGCCCTTAAAATAATTAAAAAGCAAATCTACGTTTAATGGGACGGTCCAAGACCTATATTTATAATATATTAAACACAACCACTGAACCATCTAAATTTGTGAAACCAATTACTACTTATTAATTATTTATCACACTAAGCTTAGCCGAATTAAAGTCCTGTTTCATTGATTCGTACAAAAAAATATATTCTTCAGAATAATCGCAATGCATCCGTTATCCGTTACTTACTAAAGGTAAGTTATACCCCATCGGAATCAAAAGTGATTTAACTTAATCACGCTCTTCCCCCTAAAGTTTCCTTATTTTTTATTTATTTATTTTTTTTTGGTTGTAGTTTTAGTCCCGTTCAACAGCTCATTAGGTCATTACAGGTTAATAAGTTACCTTATTATCTCATTTTAAAGTTAAATCTGACGGTAACTGGTGAGTATACCTTATAGCGATGATTAAATTTTCACAAAAAGGAAATATGATAACTTCACTGTAATTTTTATAAATAATTAATTATATTTTAATCATCAAGATATATCCAATACGATATCTATATTAATAATAAGCATGCGCAAAAAAGTATAGTGTTATTTAGAAGTTACACATTAAAGGTTCCGAATCAGATCCGTCAATGTCTAATATGTCAGTCAAAATTGTGTCTATTAATATCTATCTGTCAGTTTATTTTTATTCCATCAGTCATTTTCTGTGCAGTGTCATACCTATATTTTTGAGGTGGAGTTTTTCAAAAAGGAATTGGCTGCAATAATTACTTAATGAGACCATTTCTAATAAGGTACAGTGTCAATGTGCTAAGTGTCAGCTCTATTGGAGGACTGGAAGAGGGTTGATTCGCCCTCCAAATAGTTTGACAACAGCCAGCCACAGAGAAATAAAACAAAATCGAAACTAAAATAAAGGGTTTAATTAGAGCCCAAATACCAAATACTTCACATTGGACAAATCATACAGTTCTGGGTTCATACATATTACCACAGTCGAAACGAAAATATCGTTGAAGAGAAGTGTGATTTTGACGGTTCGGTGACGGAGACTTGACCCTTTCGGATTCGGAACGGCGCCGGCGCCGGCTTAGTGTAGACAGTGCCATTATACTTTCAAGAAAGAATATTATTTGTCACTGATACATCTCGGTACTGACGGAACGGTGACGAACCGTGACTGAAGTGTGTGAATATAGGCCTAAACATTTCCCATAATAATTTCCAGTAAACCCAAAGTAAGTCCAATTTTCGTCGTTTCTAGTTCACTCGACGATGCCGAATCGGGGAGAGCGTTTTATGGCCCTTATAGGCGGACTAAAAGGAAAAACGAATTCGGCCGATCTGTCCGGATTAAGCTAATTTCCCTCTCGACCACACACGGACATGCTTTCAGTTCGTCTTAAGTTTTCGTTCGTACTCTGTTGGTCGGTTGTTCTTGTAGTGTGCTCTTGATAATTATCAAGAATCAACAATATTTAACATGTTAGAACTGGTCAGATCCGGAAAAATTATTGACTTTTCAATTTTAATACGACCGTATCAACAAAACATATTTTTGAGGAAATGCCGACAGTGTTTTGCCACAAATGATCCGGATATCCGCACTGACCGACCGGATCCGTTTCTCTCTTCAGTTTTATGTATCTTCTATCTCCATAAAGAAGGCCACCCAATCTGTTAACGTAATCAAGCAATTCGGCTATAATACCTGGACGTGGTATCGTAACAAAATAACTTTTTCTATTGCCAATCAAAAAAGTTTTATATTCTTAAAGATTAAACATAATATTTTGTTAAGAATTTTATGCATATACATTTTCTTTCTTTTGTTACCAGGAATCAGACCTTTAGTTTTTATAATCTAAAAATAAAATGGACGATACTAGAAAAACAAATAAACATCTGAAAATATTATTTTTAATTCTTAGAAAGATTAACAACTGAAAAGAACCTTGTTAAGTTAAAAAAGAAAAAGTACATATATTAAATTAATCATTTCCGGTTTAAATACTCAAGACGAGAGTAGGTGAAACAAAAGATATAAATGTTATTTATAATTTTCAAGGAAACTAAGAGTTTGGACAATAATATAAGAAAGTATAATTATGTTAGAATGAATCTTGGAATCAAGACATCGTTTATTTTACAAATCTGTGGAATTCCAAGAAAATTAAATAAAATCTACACTCTAGACTCTGCACCTGCCAACATTCAAACTTTTTCCAAAGACTTGTTTAACCATTTATGTCTTATTAACTTTCTAGTATCGTTGTTCACATTTAAATCAGTTTATCACTATGTTTTATATTTTCTCAAAGCTTTTTTAGTGTATTTTATCACTGTAATTATGTTTTAAAAGGTTTAATTATATTTATTAAAATCTTCAACAATCAATGCTTTTATGAAATCCATTAATTTATTTATGATTATAATAGTTATTTCAACTGGGATGTTGTGAACTTTACTCGTGGTGAGCACACACCGTTATTACAATTACCGTTGAACGCAACCTCTTCAGCAACAACCAAATTCAATAATATTACCTTAGCTCGGCCACTCTTGCTATTAAGAGAAAATATCGAAAATTGCTAAGGGTGATAGCTCAAGTTCGACCCCCCCCCCCCAAACAGTATTTCTTTTATTGTACATTTTTATGAAACATTCGCTGGTCTGGAAGAAGACTGTCATAAGTGCTGAATGGTCAACTTTACAGGACAAGCATTTGAAGTTTTAAAAAAAATTGATTTGCTCATAACGACTCCGCTTTTAATACTAGACAGCTAATTTTTTGCTACCATCACAATGGTGTTGTGCACTGTTTAGACATATATATTTTATTTGTGTTATGTTGGAAAAACCCTAGAAAATCATGGTTAGTATTTTTCTTTCTCAGAGAAAACTGTCCTGAAAACGAGAATTTTTTTGTTCAAAAAAGACACATTTCATTTATATTTGTTGTCTTTTGGACCAACAACCTTTACAGACTATACAAAAATGTATAAAACGTAACAAATTAACTAAGATTCTACCAAATATAGTCCAGAGGAGTCCTATTCTAGATTATACAAATGGAAATCTTACTAAAAAAAAAAAAAAAAAAAAAAACAGCAAAATTAAAAGTTTGAAGCAAAACATTACTCCAGAAATTAAAATTGACTAGAACGCCAAACAATAGTCTGTAACAAATAATTTGTAAACAAAAAATTTTAAATACTGAATAGTAAATGAAATCCCCTTTATGATAAAATTTATTCATTCATTACTATAATCACATTAATTTCACGAACATATTTATTCATTTATTATCATTATTTTTAAAACAATTTTTAGGAGGAAAAATATTTTTTTTTAAATACAAAAATGTTCAATGGGAACAAATCTTTCTTAAAAAGTAAAAACAAGTTTTATAGTAGTGTTTCTATACAATGCTATAATCACATTAATATCACGAACAAATTTATTAATTTACTATCATAATTTTAAAATAATTTTTTAGAAAGAAAAATCAGATAAAAAGCTTTTTTTTTAAAAAATTAAAAAATACTTTTACAAGGAACAATCTTTTTTAAAAACTAGTAAAAATAAAAATTTTAAGAAAACACACTCCTCTAATAATTAGGAAACTAAAAATAAAATTTCTCCCTACATTAACATAATAACATTAATATCATTCTTAGTTTTTTTTTTTTTTATCTATTTTTAAAAATAGATCATTTTTCTTTGGAGTAAATAATTTAAAAGAAAGAACAAACTTCTCGATTAGAAATCTAAAGATCAGTCTAATTTTTTATAAACGAATAGTAAAAAAAAACAACTAATTAACGAATAGTAAAAAAAATGAGTATAAACGAATAGTACGTCAAATTAGCACTATGCCTTTACAATTTTTTAATGATCACTAAATAATAATATCACTAATATTTTATAAAATATACCTGCATTTAAAAAAACTAAACACAATAAAAAAAATAAATAAAATAAAATAACTGTAACCAATTAGTTTTCTATTATAAATAATATTCAAAGATTTTTATAAAATTGCTGGTAACAACAAGGAATCAAATTTTTTTGTACTAAGGTAAGTAACCCCTTTTTTTGGCTGCCGAGACTTGCTGCTTTCCACTGTAGGCTATTTTTAAAGTTATCACATTTTTCTCAGAGGAGCACGGCTGCTTTCAGGATCGCGTTGTTACTGGCTCAGGTTTTGAAACTTGTACTTCTTTAAGAAAAATCTTCGTTGTACAGATTTTTGTAAAAAAAATGAATGTGGGGTATCTTTTTTAAACTGTAGGATATGAATTTTAGAAATTTTTACTTCCTTTCCATCTGTGTTTATTAGTTTTTTATCTAAGGACATCTGACTACAAAGATTTTTAAAGTCATTAAAATCTGCATGGTCTAGCTCTTTTACACAGTATGGTTTTCCAGTTTTCTTAGCCATTCGCAACAGAGTAGTGTAGTATTGCTCCGGAATATAAATCGGTCCAGATATGCGAGTCCTTTTGATTTGCTGTTCTATCACAGAGTGGACATTATCGCCTTTATTTTGGGTGTGTTATTTATTACAACACAATCATACATTATACGAAATAACAACAAGTCTTTTTAAGGAAAAAAGTCACAACTTCCTATTATGTCTCTTTGGCCCGGCTTTGTGTGACGATAAAGTCTGAGGAAAATAGTCCTAATGAACTTTATTACAACATAATCATATATAATACGAAATAACAACAAGAGTCTTTTTAAGGAAAAAAGTCACAATGAACTTTATGTGATTTCAGTCCTAGGAAAATAATAGTAATATTTTGATATAAAGAGGAACAAATACCTTTAGTACAATAACAATCATAAAAATCAACTTACCTTATAGACAAGAAAGATTCAATGGACGATGTGACACTTTTAAAAAAAAAACCAATAACCGCCTGCTTCGGAAGTCAAATCACAACTGACAATCAGACGGTCTTTCACAGAAGAAGGAGAAAGATTCCCAATAAAGGAAAAAAGACACTAATTCTATCTAGCGGGTTCTGAGTGAGATATCGTTTCAGACGTTCTTGCTGATAAAAGGTAGTAATATTTAGAGTCATTTAGAACTATAATCCGAAAATCGAATTTTTTGCACTTATGACGGTCTTCTTCCAAACCAGCGATATATACATTAACAATAATTAAATTTAAACACGGAAATCTGAAATGACTAACTAATGGGAAACATTGGACGAAGTAGTTATGAAAAAGTATGAAAACGAAATGTATAGAAAAACAGCTTCATTAAAGTCTTTATTAATAGTTTTTTTTGCGAAGAATATGGAGGGTCTTTTGATCCAAAATAAAGACCTGTTGGAAAGAAAGCTGAGTTAAAGACTATTGATCTTCAAGTGAAAGAACGGAAATGGGGGTGAATTGGCCCTTCTCTAAGGAAAAAAGAAGACTCTATAGAGCGAAAGGCCTTAGAGTAAAACCAGCAAGGAACAAGAATAATCTGGAGACCGAGGAAGACGTCGAGACGGACGATTGATGAAGTATGGCGCAGTAGGAAATTGTGATAAGAAATAAAGATGATTAGTCAGGTCCAGGGTTATCAATCGAAGCTAAGCGTTCTCCTAAGCTTCCTTTTAAAATTACCGTAAATTCTCTCGTACCACCAAATGAAAAACGAACCATTCAAATGAAAAACAATTAAAGTACACACGACCCTATGTCTGTTTTCATTCAAAGATAAATAAGGTTATTTCTACGGGGAGAATCTTTAAACCGACCACCACCTAAATCCAGTGTTCATGAGTTGATTTTTTTCGGTCCAGTCAGACCTAAACTTTCACTTTCTGTGTTTTGGCATTTATGTTTTGGGTAGCCCGCCACGCAACAATATTTTATTTATTTAATTATTATTATTTTATTTTTTTGTTGAGATGGACTGGAGGATTCACCGCCATCACATTAATTTTATTAAAACATATACATACTTTTACGAGAGTTAAAATTTAACTTAGGTGAATACAAACATAACACGACTACCATCTTGGTCACGACCAACATAAAGGTGAAAAGTAGGCTTGCCATATAATCGTAAAACCTCGAAATTTTGGTAATCGACACTGATTTTCGTAAACATTTGGATTTTGTGTTCTACATACCCTCTACTTCAAAATCTACCCTGTGCCGAACTGGGCTTTTAATTTTTTAGGGGTGAAAACTACCCCTTATATCAAAAAATTTGAAAAAAATCGTAGATTCTAGTGTGTAATTAGTTAAAATAAAGTTTATTAATCAAAATGATTCAACCCCTGTAAATCATCCCCAGAGGTAAAACATGATTTTAAATAATGTTTTATAACATGATTTAAAAGTGTGTCATATTAAGTTTGAATTATTGTACTTTATTTGAATGTATGTATTGTTATTTGTAAGACGCTTCAACCCTTAATGCCATCGCGCACTAGGGGCAGTCACCCACATTGCCCCCAGGCCTCCCAACTTCAAAATTGGAGTGTACATTTTTGATAGCATATTTGTATTTTACAGTGAAAAATAATACAATTTTACTTCGAAATGTTTTTTCTATCTCCTATATTTTGCCCCCTATATAGGGGGGACAAATATAGAAAAATAACCCTTCCGAAACTAGTAAAAGATAACACTTATTTCGTTGTAAAATATAAAGGGTTTGCAATAAATTAATGATACTTAAGGGATTAGTATGCATGTAAGGGGAAGTTTGTTTTAATGCATTCAACTTCAAAATTTAATATGAGTGTATGTTTTTGATAGCATATTTGAATTCTACGGTGAAAAATAATAAAATTTTACTTTCAACTTTTTTTCTATATCCAAATGGTAGATTTCAGCGCCTGGGGGCAAAATGGGTGGTTGCTCCTAGTGCGTGATTGCATGAAAACAAACTTCCCTTTACATGGTACGAATCCCCCAAGTTTCATTCATTTATCTCAAATCGTTCAAAAGTTAAGAGACGGGAGGGGGGGGGGGGGGGGCTGTTTGGACCACCCTGTATATATCTAAACACACATAGATTAGAAAATACCGTTAAAATGCTTTCACCATGTGCCAGCTGTTGCTCCGTTGTAAGCTACATTTTTCTGCCTTTGTCCCTATACTCCAAAATTCGTACTCTGAAATTTTTAAAAAAATTTCAGTTGGTTTTTCGACGATATTTCCCTTATTTGTAAGGCTATTATCTTTGTAGGGAATTTCAAGCGCTTTAACGTCATGTCGGTTAAAACTTTTATAACCTATACTTTTAAAAAGGATTGAGTTCAAAGGGCTTGTATCAGCAACAAATAGTGCTCGAATGCAAACTTTGAACCGCCATATCTCATTCAATTTTTATTATACAAAGATAGAAAAATAATCAAAATTTTCAATAAGGAAATCCCTGCAATTAACATTTGTAACATTTTTTCATATCATGAATAGTTTTTGATTTATGTAAGAAATTTTTTTTTTTTTAAATATTACAAAAATGCAATTTTCAATTTAATCAATTATTTTTTTTAAAATAAGCATTCCAAACCGGTCAAATCACTTGGATCATATCAATAACACCTAAATGAAGTTAATTGGAAGTGGGTTACGATCAATTTTAATTAGGGTGGTAATGGCGAGGGTGTAATTGTTAAATTTTTCAAAACAAAAGAAGTGACTTTATTTTTGTTATGTCAGTCAATTCTTAAGCAAAAAAATGTTATTAGAGCTCATTTGAAAGGGTTTTTGTGTACTTTAAAAAAGGTCTCCTGATTTTTCCCCAAAAACTTCACCATTTTTAAGTTATTTAAGGTTGAAAGTTTTCAATTTCGGGTTTCTCGAATGATAACCGTCCTTCAACGAGGAATAACTCAGTTTCTATTGGGTGTACAGAAGTCTATAAAAAACTATTCCCTTTGTTTTTTTATTAGCTACATTTTTAATTTGAATAATTTTTTCGATAAAATTAAAACCAAGTTATTCGTGAAAATCGGTTAAAAAACATGCGTTTTTTCAATGAAACATGCACAGTTTCAATCCTTAATAACTCGGAAAGTATCAACTTTAAAATAAAACTTTATAGAACAAAAGTTGCTTAGAATTTGTCGATCTATCGATCTCTTAGTTAAAAATGTTTCAACCTCTAGAAGGGTGGCTTTTACCCCTAGGGTAAAAGCCCGCTTCGGCACAGGGTAGATATTGAAGGAGGTTATAAATACTACCTAAATCCATATTTTCAAGAAAATCTATGTTGATTCCAAAAATTAAGAGCGAAAACGGCTGGTGACTGGACTAATACGTCCTAGTTGACCAAGACAGTCCCGGTATTACGCTGCTGTCCCAGTGTCCCGGCTGGTTTTGTCGAATGTCCCGGTCAGAGGTAAAAACCACAATAAAATGTTTTTTGTTTTTTTTAACAGACCATAATTTGTTGACTTGCCCTTTTACTCTATATTTTGTCCGGAAAATGTATGTAAAATAAAATGAACTCAAATGAAGTCAAAATACCAAATACCATTCAACCAAACCAGCAACATGCTGCTGATTGCACTAATTTTACCTATAACACAAGTGAAAGATGTTACAATATGAGATTCTTAACCATTTTTTTTTAAGAATAATTATATTCATGCCTGTGTACTTAAGAAGTGGTCTAAAAACGCGTTTCTGAAGGTCTAATTTTCCGGGGGAGGACTCCCGGGCCCCCCTCCTCTTAGAGGGTACCCTTTAGAACATGTCCAAAGTTCCATTTTACCGAAGGCATTGCTTAGATCCAGTGTACAAAAATACATTCCGCTAATTTTGAAAAAATTTCATCTATCAAAGGAATGTGGTATGATTCGTCCTCAATTGATTTTTTAAAGTAGTCTTTAAAATCGGCACAGAGGCGAACAGTCCCATTGGGTTTTATAACCGGAACAATAGGAGTGCCCCAATCTGATAGTTCTATTTTCGAAATTATTCTGATTTGCACGAATCTATTAAATTCTTCTTTAACGTTTTATTTAATTTCTTCTTTCTTTCTCATTTGGAATTATTTCAATGTGGTTCTTTGTTAATATCTTAAGGCGGAAATACACATGCTAGTTACTCGCACAAAAACATACGAGTAGCTTGCAGAGGAGAGCTACTGGCATGTGTATGCATCAAATAGCATGCGAGTAAATCGCACGAAGTTTGATTTTTGTCTTGCCAGTGGCACAAGTTGAGGGAAGGGGGAACTGATAAGGCACGTGTAAACAGGCCTGCCAACGCAAGTTTGCTAGTAGCTAGCACGAGTCTTCCTCAGCCCTTCAGTCTTAAGTTGCGTTCCTTCCTTTCGCGGGTATCTGACAACAGACAACAACTCATCTACTTTCTCCGTAAGCATTCGCAATTGATTCCTAAAACCATTGACGTCCCCGAACCGCATTTCATTTAGTAGCCACTGACTCGCTCCATGTACCTAATTCCCTTCTAGCTATCCAATCTTTACCCACACTTTTCGTGTCTTTATTATTTTTCAAATGTTTTAAAACACAGTTCTTTGCAAGTAACAGAACAATCTGGTTAATTTCATTCCGCACCGATACATTCATAAGGTACATTGAAATAATTAATAAAACTATCAAAATTAATTAAATCAAATACAATTATTTAATAATTTATTCCGGCTAAAAGAAGGCAAGAAACGATTGCCTGTTTCAAAACTAGAACTGTGACTGGAATGTGTATTGTCATGTGCTAGTAGCTGGCACAAGACCGATCATCCGGATGATACTAGCATGCTATTTCACTGGCAAATGTACAAATGTACTGTAGCGTCTGCAGCATGCCAGCTACTGACGTGCTAGTAACTCGCTACTGGCATGCTTTTTTACTAGCATGTGTATTTCCGCCTTTATATAGTAATGCGTTTAGTTATGATGTATCCTCTGCATTTATCGATGTAATTTCCTCCCAGTCAAGTCTCACATCTTTCACCCACTCTCTTCCAAAAGCGGATACACATTACTGTTTATAACGTATATTTTACCAAGAAATCTTTGTCCTCTATAGTGTCAGCCCACGTATGCTGTTGATAAAGCGTAAAATTGATGTGAGAAATAGTAGAGACCTGAACACCTCCACTATTATATGCTGTTGTAATATTGTTCTTTTTCTCTGATTTAGCTTTAATTGGGTCCAATTTAATTTTTAATTTAATGTAAACATCGTCTATATTTTTCCTGTTTTGCTGCTCTGTTTCCAGGAGTTGTTCCTTGGTGGTTAACTGTTCAATTTCATCTTGAACGTGGGTAAACTTCTTATAGTACCCCTCTAATCTTACTAATCTACCCCCAAGCCGATCAGTTAGGTTATAAACAAAACAAAGCCGATTCGTTTGTATATCCACTGTTCTGAAGGGATAATTTCCGCTGTTGAACGTTTTCTTGAAATATATGTTTAAAAAATAATATATAATAATATACAATATGTTATTAAAATACAATAATTACTTTTAAATGAATAGAATGGGTGCAAAATACAAATAAATAGAAGAGGACTAAAGTGAAGGTTTCATACAGGCTTTAAAACGGTTCCGCAAAAAAGTTGGTTTAGAACCATCTTTTTGCGGATCCTCTGTAAGAAGGACAAAGATGAATCCGTACGCGCCGTGATCCGCAAGTTTCTACATAAATAGCGATAATTGCAAAAGGGCGACCTCTTGCCATTTTGGGGTTCGATTCTCTTCAAATATAACTATAAAAACCTGAAACAAGTAACTAACGGATAACACTGGACGAAGTACTTAATTATATATATGAGGCAGTCCGGAGTCCTATCGGACTGATCTTTTTTTTTATTAGTATAGTATGAAGTGAATAACAATTTTACTTAGACTTATAATTTGTTAGTTAGAATACCATTATATTGGTAAAACATCGGTCCGAATTAGTTTTTGAGTTTTCGTGGGTAAATTTAATTATTATTGAACATGTTATCAAAATTTATCACAAAAATTAACTCCTTCTCGGCGGGGAATCGAACCCAGCCTCTCTCTGTCTGCGTTTTGATGTTTTTTAATGGCTTATATCGTTACATTCGTATATTTAAAGGACTTCATTTTACATTTTAGGACTACATTTTAATCAAAATTGTCGATACCGTTTTCGAAAAATAATTTTTACACGTTTGTTCAAAGTTTTGGGAGGGTACCGCCCCCCAAATTTTGGGTTAAATTCATTTCGCCTCGGGGTATGATTTTTTTTGAACATATATGCCAAATTTTGTCAAAATCGGCTCGGTAGATTAGGCTCCACGCGTCTGCATAGACGGCAAACGACAGATGACAGACTTTTTTAGAAACCACTTTTTTGGACTCCACGAGGAACTCAAAATGTGTGAGGACGTGAGCAGTGGCGTAAATAGCGCCCCGCCAACCCCGCGGTGCGGGGGGGCGGCTGCTCTAGGAGGGTGCCGAAAAATTAATAAACAATAACAATAATAATTAAAAGAAACCCTCTGTGGGCGGAATTATTTTAATAAAATTATTTTTGATAGATAGAAATAAATGATAGATGAAAGAAATAAAAAGTTTAAATGAGGGTGAGAATGTTATATGAGATGTTAGCTGAGTTTGGTTTCAAGTTGAGTGTCACTATACCTATAATAATTATATTATGTGTAAGTATATCGGACTGATTCTCCTATTTTCATTTAGGACTGTTACGAGATCCAAGTGAACTCTAAAACTAAAAGTTATCTTATTAATCTGGTTTTAGCTGTACTAGATAAGAAAGTCTGTTCCAAACTTAACGTCATACTTCTATCTCTACGATTGTCTTTTCTATAATATGTGTATGTATCTACATATTTTTGTTAATCCCCCTTACTTCTTTTTCCTTATCACCGCCACTTTTTATTTAGTTTCTAACTCACTTCTTACCTAGCTAATGTTACCTCCCTTATTATAGAGTTGTTATCTTTTCTACCCTTCCCTTAATTTAAGAATTGTTATCTATTAAATCAAATAGGAGTATCAAGTTCAGTGCTCAGTTGATAGCTCTCGTGCGAAGTGGTTATGTCTTTTGTTGTGAATTTTAATTTTCCTTTCTCTAGAAAGCTTGCAATTTGTTATTATTTGTTATTCTACGTTCAGTTATTTTGTGCGTAACATTAAATTATTTTGCTGAAGAATTTATTTAAAATGGTGAGTGCATTTTTTAGACTATTATATAATAGCCGTCGGGGCTCTGGAGAGCCCCGTCAGATCAGTCTGTTAATGTCTCAAATATTTCATCTAAATCTTCCTGCTCCTCCATTAGCAAACACTTTTTTCTTTTTCTTCCGAGTTAAGAAAATATCGGAAAGCTATGTAATTGTTCTGAAGAACTACCAATTTTTATGTTTTAGATTTGAAAAATACCAAGACGATAATCCGTTTCAGATAACAGGAAACACTTTTGTTCCCATGTCTGTCTGTCGCTGAAAACTACTCGTCCCATTTTAATAAAATTTGGATGGCGGGGGATTAGCCCATTGTTGGTCCCATATAAGTTTAAACTTTTTGCACCCATTTCTTTTTCTCCCACATGCGCACAAACATAAATTTATTTACACTTATATTGCCGTTTTCCTGCGGTTCCTGCGGACGGAGAGAGGGTGAGTTCGATTTCCCACCGAGGATAAGTTATTTTTATGATACATTTTGATGGAATGTTCAATAATTATTAAATGTACCTACGAAAACACTAAAGTTAATAAATGAAAAACACTGGGCTAAGTAATTATGAACTCATATATCATATTCAGAAGTAATCATCTGATTTTTATGAAATTTGGATGGTTTGGTTTGTAGAAAGTAGCACGCAAATAATCCCAGATTATTACAGCCGTCTGCGCTCTTTACTTTTTGCTAAATTGATATACTATAATTCTTGTAAGAAATAAAAAAAATTGACATATATAAAAAGAACGGGGAAAAATTAAATAAAATCAGTTGTAAAAGTAAATTATAGAGCATATTCTATTATCATATTATATTACCTATGATTTTAATTACCCTAAATGTTTTAATAAACAAAATGCAGCAATGCGTATATTGAACATTTGTCCTAAAATGACTAACAAAGAGGGGGGAAAAAATGGGGAGGAGGGGTAGGGTAAATTTTGTAAGCTATAGGGGGCGCATTTTCAAATGTTGCGGGGGGGGCGCCGGATTTCTTAGTTACGCCACTGGACGTGAGGAACTCAAAAGTCCATGAAAATCTCAAAATCGAATTTTCGCGCCATCACAATACTTTCTATTTTTGTAAGAAATATACATCCGTTTATTTGTAATAACTGTAGAGAATTAAATTGTTTGGGTTGGTAAGATGAGGGCTAAACAGAGTATTGTTGAAATAGAGTGTCCTGCTCTCTGTTGGTTAACAACGGAACCTTGTGCTTTTATAACTCACCGCTAGATGCCACCTCTTGTTTAAATTTATTTTTTGTCTCTCTCTACTCTACTCCACTAATTTTGAAGTTCTTATTGCTGGTCGTTGTAAATTTACCAATCCTATTAATTTTATTAATAGGTCATTAAAAATATATCTGGAGGGAAGAGGGAATGAACCATACTTTTTAAACTTTTTATTCAATCTTAAAACAATTTCTTACTCTTATGAAAGTCAGAAAATAATAAACTTAGTAAAATATACCTACTGCGTTATTAAAAATCTGTAAAAATAAATACAAAATATTAAATGATTAATACTTATTGATTTATATTTTTTTTATACAACGCACCTTTATTGATAATTATGTATTATAAAAAATGTAAGTCTATATTAATAATAATTAGCTGTATACAATTTACATACTACATTGTGAACATTTTTATACAATTTATACAATAATTAATATTATTAAAATTCAATTACAATTAATTTTATTATTAATAAAATAATTAAAAAATGTAATTATTCAGCGGATCATTTTATCATCATTAAGTGATAATCATCTCCTAAATGGCTTTTATAAGCTCTATAATACTAAGTTATTTGTTTGTATATTTATTTACGTACCTAACTTACATAATTACATATATCAAAATCATTGGTTGATAACTAACTTAAGTGGTCGAAATCGGACTGTACTAAACCGTATCTATTGTGGCATTGTTGTCCTAAGAATATTTTCTTTATGTTATCATTATTATTGTGTGATGAAACAATGATCTAGTTGAAACGAAATAATCTTGTAAGTATAAATAAAGTAGTCTTTTTTTATCATTTGGTACTTTAGATTAAAAACTCTAACTTTAGAATTTATTGAAAGAACCTTTCAATTTTAGTTTACAATTCTTTGAGATTTTTTTGAAACTATTAATTTAAAACTAAAACCTTGCTTTAAACTGGAATCCTCCAGGATCCAGGATTATTGTTACGCTTTTGTCCGAGCATGTTCTGATTCTCGTGCTGGAAGTAACCCCCTGCAGCCCGGTTCTTGCCTCCGATGAAATCTTGTTCAATCCTGGCAGTCTGTGTCTTCCTGTGTGCATCCGATCCGTACGTGCTGAAAGGATTGTTGTTCTTAGGGTTAAAGAATTAGTGACGTTCCTTCAACTCGACTGCTACTTTAGGTTCGAATGGCGCCGAATTAGCAACAGCAACCAGGCATGAGACGACGACAAAGAGCAAGGTGAATTCGGCCATTGTTTGTTTCTCTGTAAATTAATCAAATTCAAATAAAATGTAGGGCTGATAAAAATGTACCTTGCCGCTGGGAATCGACACAAGAATCCTTTGATTTTCGTTCTTTAGCACTAACCACTGAGGGTGAGGTATCGGAAAATTTGTTAATAAACAAGAATAGGAAATGAAGGAAAGCTTTTTTGTTCTAGCACTCTTACTAACTGGACTACAGTAAAGGTTTATTCACACACGTCAGTTGTCAGTTACTATTCCAGTGGCGTAAATAGCGCCCAGCTCCTGCTCTAGGGAGGCGCCGAAAAATTAATAAACAATAACAATAATAATTAATAATACAAATTAAAACCCTCTGTGGGCGGAATTATTTTAATAAAATTGTTTTTGATAGATCAAAATTAATGAGAGATAAAACAAGTAAAGAGTTTAAATGAGGGTGAGAATATTATGAGATGTTATGGTTTACAGCTCAGAGCTCAGTTTGGTGTCAAGTTGAGTGTCACTATACTTATATTATATTATATCGCACTAATTTTCCCTTTTTTTTATTTAGAACTGTTAGGAGATCGAAGTGAACTAAAATTTATCTTATCAATCTGGTTTTAGCTCTACTAGATAAGGAAGTCTGTTCCAAACTTAACGTCATACTTCTATCTCTATCTCTACGATTGTCAATTCTATAATTGCATGAATTTATCTTTTTTTGTTAATCCCCCTTACTTCTTTTTCCCTATCGCCGCCACTTTTATTTAGTTTCAAACTCTTTTCTTACCTAGCTAATTTTACCTCCCTTTAGAGTTGTTATCTTTTCTACCCTTCCCTTAATTTAAGAATTGTTATCTATTAATCAAATAGGAGTATCAAGCTCAGTGCTCAGTTCTGTTATAGCTCTCGTGCGATGTGATTATGTCTTTTGTTGTGAGTTTTAACTTTCCTTTCTCTAGAAAGCTTACAATTTTTTTTTTTATTCTACGTAACATTAAATTATTTTGCTGAAGAATTTATTTAAAATGTTGAGTGCATTTTTCATTTTTTTAGACTATTATATTATATAGCCGTCGGGGCTCTAGGGAGCCCCGTCAGATCATTCTGTTAATGACTCAAATATTTCATCGAAATCTTCCTCCTCCTACATCAGCAAACACTTTTTTCTTTTGCTTCCGAGCTTACCTAAACTATCGGAAGCTATGTGATTGTTCTAAAGAACCAACGATTTTTAGGGTCCGGTAGGCAAACCAAGGACCCTTATATTTTCCTGCGTGTGTCTGTCCGTCCGTCCTGTCGCATGCTCTCACGGCTACACCTTTCTTCCGATCACTTTGAAATTTGGCATGTATGTGTCTTGTACCGACCCACATATTTTAAAAATATAGCGACTTAAAAAAAATATTTTTCAAAAAAATTAGGGTAAAAAAACTTAAGGGTTAAAAATTTTACATTTTTTTTTGACACCGTGAGGGGTATCATATGAAAGGGTCAATCATATTACAAAAATATATAATTCTTTGGTTATAACTTTGATAAGGCGAGCGTAGGCGAGTTTGAAGTGGGTGTGAAACGTGTCCCCCCCCCCCTCTATCTCGCTCATGTGAAGTGCAAAAAATCTGAAAAAATTCCTGAACAATCTTCGACCAAAAGTAAAGATACCACTTTTTGGAAATTTCGAAAAAAATATTATTTTATTTTTTATTGACAAAATACGCTTTTTTTATAATTATGGTCTTTTCGATGTATTTATATGGTTGTAGTCCGGTTCAGTGGTAAACAAATACTTTATCAGAAGTTTGTTTATGTGTTTTGAGAATATCAGACCCATAGGATAGTTCAAAGTAAGCTTTTTAGCATTTTAAAAATCACCATCAATAGGGTACTACTTAAACTATAGAGTGTGGCCTACGGACCCTCGCTGTGTGCTGAACAGCACACACTTGACCTGTTTATTATGATTTAGATTTGAAAAATACCAAGACGATATAATTACAGGAAACATTTTTGTTTCCATGTCTGTCTGTCTGTCACTAAAAACTACTCGTCCCATTTTAATAAAATTTGGGTGGTGGGTCATGATTAGCCCATTGTTGGTCTTTTTCTCCCACATGCGCACAAACATAAATTTATTTACATCTATACATGCTAATAAATATAAAACCACAATCATGCAATTTTTAGGGTCCGGAGAGAATTATGATCTCTTAGGTTTGTTTATTGTTCCTGAGAAATAATAAAAAATAGAAAAATAATAATAGAGAAAATAATAATAGAGAAATAATAATTCTTGTAAGAAATAAAAAAATTGACATATTTAAAATGAACAGGGGAAAATTAAATAAATTTAACTATAAAATCTGCTGTAAAAGGATAAAATCATTATGTAAAAGTAAATTATAGAGCATTCTATTATCATATTATATTACCTATGATTTTAATTACCCTAAATGTTTTAATAAACAAAATGCAGCAATGAGTTTATTGAACATATTATTTTATCGTCCCCACTCCGTCTATCCCAAAATGACTAACAAAGAGGGGGAAAAATAGGAGGAGGAGTAGGTTAAATTTTGTAAGCTATAGGGGGCGCATTTTCAAATGTTGCGGGGGGGGCGCCGGATTTCTTAGTTACGCCACTGTACTATTCAGTCTATTCACACTCGGCGCATCTCCGTTCCGTCACTTCCGAAATGTATCAGTCAAAAATAAATGTATTTCTTGAAAGCTAAAAGCCGGCACCGTTCCGAATCCGACCCGTATCAGTCACGTCAAAATCACACTTCTATTCAATGATATTTTCGTTTTGAATGACGTCTTCCTTGTGTTTTTTTCATTTTAAAAATGGGTCATGAAAAATTATTAATTGCTTATGTACATATGTACCCAGTACTCTATGATTTGTCCAATTTGAAGATGTAGGCACTAATTAAATTCTTTATATTAGTTTCGTTTTTGTTTGTTTTGTGTGACTGGCAGTTGACAAAATCTTTAGAGGGCTGTTCCCTCTTTCAGTCCTCCAATCGATGACCTTATTAGATAATGGTCTCAAAAATTATATTGCAATAAATTGTAAACCAGTTCTAGTGGGCTAACATCTAATAACGTAGGGAGATAATCTATCTCCCTAAGTACACTGAAATTTGTTTATTTAACAAATCAGCTTTAAGCCATCATCATTGCTGAATTTGGAAGAAACCGAGATACCTATATTAATAAAAAATAATCGTGAAAGATGTTTACTTCATGTTGAAGATCAACTAGAGTCTCACATTGGTCTTTGACATGATATCTCACTAAATAATTTAAATGTATGTTGCTATATTTCTTCCACAATCATTACTGACGATTGTGCCTTATGATGCCTTAATTTGTTTTGTTTAAATATACAAATTTAGGCAAAATTTTATATTAGCCTTGAGAGGGACAAAGAACCAGATTTATGCGATTTTTTTAATTTTTCCTTTATTTGTACATTAGACTCTCGACTTTACCAATACACAAAATTTCAAGTTTCTAGAATTGCCTTTTAGAATTATGATCAGTGACAAAATAACCAAACTTTAGCTTCATATATCTTATGAACTAATATATAAGGGTAGAGGTGTGGAATTTTCATGTCTGATTCAATTTGTAATGAACTTTAATTTAAAAATAATTTTACAAATCTAAGTATATTCAATAAGATAATAGAGGGGTCCAAAATGCCCTGAGTTTGCTCCTGTAAAAGATGGTATACGGTTGTGCTCAACTTGGCCGGGGCACTGCCGCGCCACCAGATTATCTATTTGATATTATTATTCTTCAATTATAAAATAGATATTTACTAATAACTTAAATACAAAATTAACTTTAAAAAAAAAATAAATAAATAAACTTTAAAAAATTAAATTTTCTGTAAATATATTTGCTGTATTTAATTTTTAAAACAAATTGTATTTTATGTAACACACCTAATATTTTATACTTAAATAATAATTGGTTAAATAAAAAAACATAACTAGACTAAAATTGACTGCTAGTAGTAAGGGGGCGGGGAGGCCAAGCCTAGCAACTAGACCGCGTTCTTTTTGCCAACCCCTGAACTGACACCCATCAAACTACCTCAGGCTTACCCTCAAATCTCCTAGTTTTGGTCACAAAGAAGAGGATGTCTTGCCACTTTAGTGTAACGAGCTCCTCTTCCCTGATTTCCCCCGCACCTTAATACATGGAGGGAGCTAGCGTAGCCGTGTGAGTTAAACCACGTCTGCTCGGCCATCACTGAATCTCGAGTGGAACGAGACGGGGTTCGATTCCTCGCCGTGACACTCTGATTTATATGGCTCACTATTGATCACATCATACTCGCTTCGGCGGTACAAATGTACATATTTATGATGTGTGAAGTGGCTGGAACTCTCTACCGCGGGGCGTAAAAAGGGCCTGAATGATGGCCTAATTGCAAGGTTCGAACAAGTGGTTCGTCCTACCCGTCCTAGTAGAAAGTACTAGACTACTACTACTACTACTAATACATGGAAGGGCTACTAAAATTGACTATTATATAAGATGGAGGTCATAAAGAAATAACATAAATATTCTCTCTCCGTAACTTAAAATTTGTATATTTAAACAAAACAAATTAAGGCATCATAAGGCACAATCGTCAGTGATAATTGTGGAAGAAATATAGCAACATACATTTAAATTATTTAGTGAGATATGTCAAAGACCAATGTGATAATTATTATTGTACTCAAGTGTACTTCACAAACCAAATTTATTTCGGGGATTACATGATAATAGTTGCATTTTTATCTATTGCAATTTATTTATCCAAAAAAAAAAAAAAAAAAAAAAACCGGTACGATAATTAAAAAAAACTTTCTCATACTTATTACTACCCCCCCCCCCCTTTTTTTTGCTTCCGAGCTTACCGAAGATAATGGAAGCTATGTGATCGTTCTGATTTTTTACACAATTTAGGACGCCAGAAAGAACAAAACAAAGGGTTTAAACAAAAACATAGTGTAGACTACACAGAAACCTTTGCGCCTGTTGTCAAATTGAGTACAATTTGTTACTAGGACTAGAGAAACAAATAAAACTTCATCACCACAGCATATTTAAACGGGTTTATTGAAGAGAATTTTGAAATTTAAATGAAAATACCTCCTTATCAAGAAAAAGATCTACTGGAAATAATTTTAGATGAAAGTTCAAATAAAGATCAAAGCTTGTTAATCGCAAAGCAAAAGAAATGTTAAAAGAACTGATAATTGGAGGAAAAGCAAATAAAGTCTGTTTACAAAATAGAGCCCTGTACGGACTGAAACAAGGGACGTGTATGGGATATCAAACATAACACAATTCTAAAGAAAATCGGATTTGAACCATCAGGAGCTGATCCATGTTTATATGACGGTGAGATAGGGGGAGAGAAAGTGATAGTATCAGCGTACGTGGATGATTTGATCATTGCGTCCAAGACTGAAACTGCACTAACTCAAACTGAAGAAAAACTTGAGAAAATTTTGTTCTACGGGATATAGGGAAGCTAAAATATTGCTTAGGAATAGAATTTTCTGTAAACAAAGATATTATTTCGACAAATCAACTGAAATAAATTAATGAAATTTTAAAGAAATACATTATAAAAAACTGCAAAGGCTTATATCAACTTCAATAGAACTAGGTTTAGTGTTAGAAAAACAAAAATAAATTACTAAAAAAGATATACCATTTCAAAATCTCATAGGATCGCTTATGTATTTAGCAGTAGCTACACAACCGGATAAACCAGTTTAATAATTGTTTTGGGGAGGAGCACTGGCAAGCTGGAAAAACGTGTATTAAGATACTTACAAGCTACTAAACATGGATCGATAACTTTTTGAAAAACAGGTGAACAGGAATACGGATTAGCGGACCCAAACTGGGGAACATCGAAAAAAATCGATCGAAAATCCTACACAGGATATTGTTTCATATTAAATGGAGTTCCAGTCAGTTGGGAAGCTATAGAAAGCAAAGTACGGTATCACTTTCAACAGCTGTAGGAGAGTACATGGCATTAACAGAAGCAGCCAAATTAATTGCACAATTAACATTAAAAAATGCATTCAAAATAATTTTAAGTGTCTCTGATCCACTTACATTTGCCTACTTACTTACTTTTAATTTCATTATTTAATGATTGTAAATGATAATAATTATGCACTGTCATAATCTATATATATAAAAGTCAACGTATGTGTGTGTGTGTGTGTGTGTGTGTGTGTGTTTGTTCTTTATACAAATCTACAGTTTTAGTCCGATCTCGATGAAAATTTGCACACTTGACCTTCAAAGCAAGGAAACAATCAAGGTCTACATGAATTTTCGAAATTTCAATTTTGGTACACAGGGGTACGGGGTACAAGTAATAAATACGGGGTCAAAGTAATGAATACCCTTCATGATGCATATCGTTAAAAAGCTCTTTAAGGGTACAGTAATTGTTGTTATGTACACTTTTGTCATATTTTCATTTAGGAGGGGGGTAAAATAGAAAAATATAGCTATAACTTATTTGTTCTTTGTACAAATCTACAGTTTTAGTCCGATCTCGATTAAAATTTGCACACTTGACCTTCAAAGCAAGGAAACAATCAAGGTCTACATGAATTTTCGAAATTTCAATTTTGGTACACAGGGGTACGGGGTACAAGTAATGAATACGGGATCAAAATAATGAATACCCTTCGTGATGCATATCGTTGAAAAGCTCTTTAAGGGTACAGTAATTGTTGTTATGTATAGTTTTGTCATATTTTCATTTAGGAGGGGGGTAAAATGGAAAATATAACTATATCTATATATAGAAAGAAGAGTGCGATATGAGGGTATGTCTTTTATACAAATCTACAGTTTTATCCTAATTTGATGAATATTTACACTCTTTTTCTTCCAAACAAGGTGAAGGTCACTGCCTACATCATTTTCCGAAATTAAAATTTTGGTACACAGGGGTACGGTGTACAAGTAATGAATACGGGATCAAAATAATGAATACCCTTCATGATGCATATCGTTGAAAAGCTCTTTAAGGGTACAGTAATTGTTGTTATGTATAGTTTTGTCATATTTTCATTTAGGAGGGGGGTAAAATGGAAAATATAACTATATCTATATATAGAAAGAAGAATGCGATATGAGGGTATGTCTTTTATACAAATCTACAGTTTTATCCTAATTTGATGAATATTTACACTCTTTTTCTTCCAAACAAGGTGAAGGTCACTGCCTACATCATTTTCCGAAATTAAAATTTTGGTACCCAGAGGTACGGGGTACAAATGTCAAAGTAATGGATACCCTTCATGATGCATATCGTTGAAAAGCTTTTTTAGAGTACAGTAATTGTTGTTAAGTACGTTTTTGTCATATTTTTATTTAGGAGGGGGGTAAAATGGAAATGTATATCTATATCTATAAAAGTCAACGTATGTGTGAGTGTGTTTATGTTCTTTATACAAATCAACAGTTTTAATTCGATCTCGATGAAAATTTGCTCACTTGACCTTCAAAGCAAGGGGAAGATCTCTGTCTACATAAATGTTCGAAATTTAAGTTTTGGTACACAGGGGTACGGGGTACAAATGTCAAAGTTGAAATCCCTTCATGATGCATAGTGTTGAAAAGCTCTTTAAGAGTACAATAATTGTTTTTACGTGCTTTAGGGGGTAAATGGAGAAATATATCTAAAAGTCAACGTATGTGTGTATGTTCTTTATACAAATCCATAGTTTTAGTCCGAACTCGATAAAAAAATGCACACTTGACCTTCAAAGGAAGAAAAAATCAGTGTCTACATGAATTTTCGAAATTTAAATTTTGGTACACAGGAAACAGGGAACAATAATGAATACGGGGTCAAAGGACTGAATACCCTTTATGATAGATATCGTTGAAAAGCTCTTTAAGATTACATTCATTGTTGTTATGTACAGTTTTGTCATATGTGTTTTCATTTAGGAGGGGATAAAATGGAAAAATATAGCTATATCTTATATAAAAAGAAGAGTGTCTGTATGAGGGTATGTCTTTTATACAAATCTACAGTTTTATCCCAATTTGATGAATATTTACTCACTTTCTCTTCAAAGCAAGGGGGAGGTCACTGTCAACATGAATTTTCGTAATTTAAATTTTGGTACAAAGGGGTACGGTGTAAAAGTGTCAATGTAATGGATTCCCTTCATATGATGAATATCGTGGAAAAGCACTTTAAGAGAAAAGTAATTGTTGTTATGTACAATTTTATTTAGGAAGGGGTAAAATGGAAATTTATAGCTATATATATAAAAATCAACGTATGTGTGAGTATGTTCTTTATACAAATCTACAGTTTTAGTTCGATGTCAATAAAAATTTGCCTACTTGTCCTTCAAAGCAAGGGGAAAATTACAGCCTACATGAAAATTCGAAATTTAAGTTTGGTACACAGAGGTATGGTACAAGTAATGAATACGGGGTCAATGTAATGAATACCCTTCATGATGCAAAAGCTCTTTAAGAGTACAGTAATAGTTTTTATGTACAGTTTAGTCATATTTTAATTTGGGGGGGGGGGCGAATTTAGGATATTAGTAATTAGCTTATCAAAGAGGAGAGGAGGGGGTATAGAAATAGGTGGGAGAGATTGAATCTAGATATTCTTGCATAGTAAAATAATTTATATGTTTCATTATGGTTGTTTATAAACTTATCTAATTATAATAACACTCCGTAGCGAAGCACGGGTACCCAGCTAGTTGATTATAAAAATACCTCTGATTGCAGGCTTGAAAGTGTCCCTCATGGGACGAAATATAGTCATTCACATGAATTATTTATCTTTTATAAATTTGTGGTCCCCGACACATTTTAGCATTATTAGTTAGAGTTTTTTTTTTTTTTTTTTCTGAATAGTAGCAAGGAACATGTGAATTAGTGCAACAAACAAAGCACAAGGCATTGTGAGGTTTTTAATATTTTTTATTTATATAAATATGTATTATTTATATGTAATTATATTATTATATTTATTATTATTTACTAAATAATTAACTGATAGGAATTTAATAAGCAGTTATTAGTGAGTGTTATTGAAGTCTTGAATATGCTGCCATCTAGTAGTCAGAGTCTTAACTAAGAAACTTTCTGAATTTTCCGGTAGATGGTACAGCCTGCTTATTTATTTGCAATAGCAATGATCATCTTCAATATACATTTTAAAATACACTAATTACCTATCCACATTAGGCAGTAATTTATTAGCCTGGATAAACGATGTTCAATTATTTTATATTTTATATTTATTCGTATAGCAAAATTCTTAAGAATCATCGAAATAAATCTGAAAAAGAAACTTGTTAGGATTATTCTGATAATGTGAACCAAATTTTATTCTCACAGGCAAACTTCACGTGCCTACTCAGACTAATAACTGAAAGACAAATAACTGTTGAAATTTTCTTAAAAATTAAAAATGTGTATTGTATGATTTGATACAATACACATTTTTGAAAAAAAGCTTAGTTATTTATCGACTGATATAAAATAATATATTTAAAATACTTTATTATAGAAATTTTCAAGACTTACATTTTACATCCAACATGAATCTCATTATATATACAGGTTGGTAAATATACGATAAAACGGGAGTGCAATAGTTAATTGTTTATCGTTTATAGGAAATTTATAGCTTAATTATTACGGGGATTTGATTGTCAAGTTTCGTTCATACTGAGTGAGCGAGGATATAGAAGTAACCGCAGATCGATGAAAACCGCACAGTTCTAGTAGGAGGCTCAAGTAGGGCGTCGAATCAAGTTCTAACTGTAGACCACTTAACTCATCTGTATAGTTCCATGCGGTTAGAATACTTGGTTGTCGTCTCTTCTACACAACTTTGACTAATACTTTGCTAATATCTTGCTCCTCTCATCCTTTCCAGATGCATAACCAATTCAAGGTCGTCTATGTATGAGACAATATCGGTTGTAAAGAAACGGAAATCTTACTTTAGATAAAACTTTTATGTCAGACATTATTCATTCAACCAAAGTATTTGAATAAAAGAAAACAAGTTTCCATTTTTAGGGTCCATTGGCAAAACGAGAACTCTTTTTGTATCCATTGTTTGTCTGTCTGTCAGGAACACCCTTTATCTTTGAACACACATTTTTTTTAACTTAAACTAACTATATACTTAAACAAAAAATATAGGGTACCACAAAAAACATTCCTCGAAAAAAGGAGTTGACTTTTTTTTAATCGAAATTCGTCAAGTGAGGGTGTTAAATGAAAGAGGACACCCTGAGAAAAAATATAAATTTGGTTAGTTTCGTTTTTGTACTAATTCATATTTGTACCATTTGTCCTTTAAAACTGCTTTTTTCGTAAATTGAACCCCCTCTATTCTTTTTTAACAAATCTAAAAATAAATCGTAGTTATTCTTTGTCAAAAATTATAATATGGTTTTTAAGGAATTTTTATAGGTCGCATATTTAGTAAAAATAAAATCACACTTCGCGTACTTAGTAAATTAGAAGTGCGGTAATCACTAGATAGGAAAAAAAATCCAAGTTCTTTAGCCTCCTAAGAGTCCACGGACTTCTATTTTAAGGCGGCGCCACATTTTTGCGGCGGACATCTATTTTAAGGCGGAATATTCGAAGTCCCGATTAATCTCCTTTCGCCGAGTGGTTCGGCTAACTACCTCCACGCCTCTACACACATGTAGGTATTTCCCGAGCAACCCCCTCAATATGGGAACTGCGAATATGCGGCCAAACATTGTTCATTCTACCTCTACACTCTACACCTTTCACCACTTTCAGCTCCCAACTCCATTTTGCTTTCGAGCTTACCGAAGGTAACTGAAGCATTGTGTTCACTTTTGAGAACGAAAAACTTTTATGTCTCCGATTTTAAAAATACCAAGACAGAAATCCGTTTCAGACATCAGGGAACATTTTTGGTCTCGTGTCTGTCTGTTTGTGTGTCCGCGAATTATGAAACGTGTGACGATAACTTGAGTAAATGTCGACCGATTTTGATGATATTTGGTAGACATGTTCATTTTAGCAATGCCCAGGACGAGTTCGTTGGACAACGTTATCCGTCCAAGCGTTCACAAGCAACGCTCGCGTAAACGTGAACTTAAAATTTAAAATTGGAATTTTAGGTCGGGAAAAAAATCTAACTTCATCTATTCAATAAGACAAACATTTTTTTTAAATACAATTTTTTAGTAAAACCAACAGCGATACCGCTATGAAGTGTTAAAGATTGCTAAAACTATTAATAGTTTTTACACAATAAACAATATATCAATAAAGTAATATAACAATAATTTTAATGTTAATACATATAACAATAAAGTACATGATAGGAGGCAAGAAAGTTATGTGCCACACTAATTGGCAGTCTATTTTTGTTCTCTATCATTGTTTTATATTGTTTGCTTTTAATAATGGACGGCACCTTAACATTATTGTTATATTATATCAACATTATTAATCTTTATCTTAAATGTATATTAGGTAAGAGTGGTGTCTGTACATTTATCCGATTGGTCTCAAATTTTGAATTTACACTAAATGAGTAGTCCTGATAACGAATTTAAGTTTAGAAAATGTTGTGTATGTTTGTCTGTGCATCAATCAGGTCCAAACGGCTGAACAGATTTTGTTGGTTTTTGGGTACAATGTTAAGCTCAATTCTACTGGTTATAAACCTTTGCGCTTGTCACGCTTAAATTTAATCCGTTTCACATATTGTGTGTGTTTACTAAAAGTTATGTACACATATGTTCGTAACGATGTACATAGTATTTATTGTAATTTTAAATTTGTAATAAAATTATTATAATCATTCAGATCTTAAAGACTATGTGATACAGTTTAAAACTTTTTTTGTCTAGAGTCTAGATATTATTATCAATTTAAAAGGTGAGAGTAGTTTTATTATAAATAAAAATAATAATCATTACTAATATAAAGAATAATGGATTTCAATTACGAAACAAAAATATTTTTTCTTTTCTAAAACTCATTATTTTTATTAAATCCAAAGGCTGATAATGTGAGGTGGAAAACCACATAATCTATAAATCATTTTGTAGGTTCATTTATCCGTATAACCTCTAGATGATTTATATTGTAAAATATGGAAAATAATATGCATAAAAACCATTATCTATGGGTTTTCTTGTTGAAAACAAAATCTATGCAGTTATTAAACAAAAATAAATAAAAAAAGCTTCAATATAAAACTTTATTTTACATGAACGCGTTCAATTTTCAATGTCAATAATGATTTATACTAATAATAAAGCATGTTTGAGATAATGTCTCATCGTTCATCCTTTAAGTCTATGATGTGCAAATTCAACATGTTTTACATTCAATTTCTGTACGGAATATATAGTCACGCTTTTGAAACATAGTATATAGCATGTTTAGCACAAAATAATGAAGAGAAAAAAATTCAATATTTTTAAATAAACTACACCTAGTCCAGCTAACCACGAGGTCGGAAAGGTTTTAGTCTGTTAGTCATAGTAGCATGTGTACAAGTCGTTTTCACCGATTTCCGTTGTTCTGAATCCGTGTTGTCACCTCTGACAATTATTTCAGCAACGTGTATGCCCGTCCCAAGGTTTATGGAATTTTGAACTTCTTCCCTTTCGTATGTGAGGAAACCACACTCATACATCTGAACCCTCTTCTATCTCTCTTCCCTTTCATCCTTAATCGTAATATTCTGTCTGCGCGGTCCCTTTAAAGCTGCACTACATCGTGGCTTTGATCTTGATCTGGCTTCGGCGACCTCTATATATACAGTGCTTGATTTCTAGAAATTGAGGTGCCGGAACTACAACCTACCCTCCCCCCCCCCACCTCTACAGTAGGGGGGTCCGGGGGCCCCCACCCGGGAACAATTTGAAAAAATAAACGTATAAAAACAGCATTTTAAGCAGTTTTAGACATAAACCCACACTCTTAGTGCAAATTTTAGTGCCGATAATTTTTTTTTTTATTTATCAGAGAGAGAGGTCCCGGAACGCCGTTCCGCCTCAAATCGAGCCCTGTATATATATATATATATATACATAACATCTAACGGAAGCCGAACCTCCCGTCCAAACACCGCACAACATGGGTTTAATCCGATGGTTTCATGCTCACTTAAGCGGAATGTCATCATGTCCAGTGGAATTTTGGTGTTCATTAACAAAATGGCATAGCATATCATTAACTTCCCATTTTAACAAGACCATCACACTGGGGATAGTAGAGATTTGCCCGTGTTTTTCTAATGTTTTGACTGGCCGGTTATTTCGGAAAATAGTAATTGTTGTGACTTCTTGACTCCGGAAGAGGTCCAAAAAAGTCCATCGCTTTCTTTGAAATCCAGCTCGAACGGTTCATTTGTGGTTCATTAACACCTAGGTCCGGCATTTTTTGCGCCGTTACCATGGTATCCTTCTCGGTAATTGCTTGATCGGTTCCTCCTCTGTCACTACCTTATGTTTCACCACTTGAGTAAATATCTCGGAATTCTTCCAGCAGTCGAAATAAATTAGTTTGTTCGTTTATAGGAAACTTGGTAAATTTCAGATCAAATAGGTTCTCAATGGTCTCACGTGAGAAATCTACCGTAGCTAATATTGATAGATCGTTACCTTGTTTTACACCCTGGTTCAGCACCGTTAACATATAGTATAGATTCAACAATACTATAGATTCAAGAATTCCATTTTTACAAACTTTAATTTAACTTGCAATGTTTGTATGTATGTTCGGGTCAAATCTCGCCACTGAATTGTAAATCAGTTATCCTCAACCGATTGAACTGAAATTTTGCATACGCGTTTAGTTTGGATGACAAAGCATGGTTAGCTAAGTGACGCCATTCTAAATCCAATATGGTAGACAGCCCAAGATGGCGTACAAGTTATTTTTTAAACACGCCCATGACGTGGGTATTAAATGTAAGGGTTTGCTGAGAAGAATACGAATAAAAGCTTGGTTTTTTTTTAAAAAATTAAAATTTAATAAGTTCCGACAAGGATTCTCTAATTACACATAATCAGACCCAATTCAATGTGAGATGTGAATTCTAACATCTGAATTCACAAAATGTCTGTCATGGTCTCCTTAGGAATATTTAGACTTAAACTCTGGTCGCGGATTCCTATGCGATATAATTCAAGTCAAATGCTGGTGTTGGCCTCAATAACTCTGAAGCTGGTTTAGGAAAGTAAATGTTTTATGTAGAGCTAGAAAGGGAATTTCTCTTTTTGATGACCTCTGTAAACGCTTTTTTACAGTTTTATTACCTTGAATATATCTTTTTTTAAATTTTCCTCAAGGAAAGAGTAGTTTTTTTTAAAAAGAAATGTTTTGAATTCTCAAAATGAAGGTTTATTATTCTATATGCCCTAATATAAGATGAGCAGTTTTTATAATAGAGTTTTAGTAAGCTTTGTATATCTGTGGAATAAAACAGGCCTTAGATGAACTTTACTGCCACTCATTCTCAAACTATGAACATAAAACATTTTACTCTTCATTTTTAATGCATCTTTTAGGTGAATTCACTCTTGAAAATTGCATTAAAAAAGGGGTCTCTCGTACCGACCATAATATAGAGAAAAGCTTCCTAGCTTATTTCCTGTGCTACTACGACACCCTCACAATACAATCGAATCTATATATATGAATTAATAAATGATGGTAAATCGTTGAAGATATATTAGTGTTACATTAGATGATGTGCGGCATAGACTGGGAGAGTCTATGCCTAGGTGGAGTTAAATATAGAAATTATCGATTTTCCCCCATCCCAAAATTACAATTTTACTACGTTTTTATTAGCTTGCTTTCTTGTTTTTTTGTTTTTTGTCCGGTACAAATCTGGCAATCGATTTCTAACTAACTTCCCAAATAGCTAGACATTTGAAACTTTTAGCATAGCTCAGAACACAATGACAATGCATTATTTTAATACTTTTAGCCATCTTTCAGCAGAATTTAATTGGTTTTCAGCCAATTTTGCTGTATGGAAAGTTAGTTCGAAAAATATCCGCAAGTTATTTTATTTGTTTTGCCATGTCCCATATTTACGCAATCTTCATTTTGATGGGTTTCAAATTTGTGATTTTTATAAATATTGAGATAAACATAACAGATGAGATAGCATAAGAGAGAACATGAGATAACATAAGAGATAAACATTGAATGACAGCAAAACAGGAAATATATCGATTATATTATTTCAAATATATCGATGGTACGGTTTAGATTTGGTGTTGGGGAGATCCGTTGTCAAAATGTTGTCCTTTTATAGGTTTAAGATCAGCTCTCTAGACCCTAGATGGTTGTTTATGTGAAGTCAATAAATTCGGTTATTTTTTTTTTTTTTTCACTAACATTATATATTATATAACAATAACAATGATATTATCAACATTACATACGATTCAACAGAAAATTTAAAAACGTAGTAAATATAAAGTTCTTTTTATCTTGAAATTATTTAATTATTACAAGATCATCATCGCGTTTCCGGCAACTATAAATTACTTGTAAACTTTAAAAATGTGGTAGATAAGACAAAAAAAAACCACAGAATATTTCTTGTTGCATTTGAGATCTTTTATATAATATTTTATCGATATGAGTATAAATGCAGTAGAATTGTAAATCACAGAAATCCATGAATATTCAGTGAGAATTGTTTTACGCCTTTTAGAACATTCTGAAATATTATGATAGTTATTCTTCTTTAAATTTTTATCGTTCAGGATCGTTAAAATCGTGAGCCAAATAATGTCTCTATTTCATACCGATTTTATATCATGAATTTTCGAAAAGCAAGAAACTAGCTGGAAGCCGTCTAGCATGAGCGTTACTAATATGGGCGTATCCAGCTCAAAACGGAGGGTTGAATTAAGTTCTTTCAAGGAGGAGGGTAGGCCAGAAGGCGAGGGGTGTTGCTATCCAATATTTTCTTTAACAATAGTTTGCGAGGACTAGATGCAAATTTTGTAATTACAGTTTCCATTAATTGCCTCCTTGTTAAAATAATCCTATTGAAGTTGTTGAATGCTTAACATAGCTAACTTATTTCGCGCTCTTTGTAACTCATTCCACATTTTGAACCAAAAAGTCTTCTAAATTGTAGAAAGTTGTACAGTACTTTCATTCCATACCTCCAATAAATCACCTTTCACGTTACTCGGATGCAATTTTTGAATGAAAATACAATACAGTTTACCTGCTGCAAAAAATCTGGCTTCTAAAGATGACAATGATGTAATCCAAGAAAGGAATTATTAGCGTCCTTCTCCAAAATTCAGATGGATTTTCGTTTGACCCAGCAATGCAAGTATAAAAGGATCCCAGGTCGTGGTGCTCTGATTTGTAAATCGAGGTACAGTGTCATGGGTATGGCCCGGTCCTCTTATTTACATGGCTCATTAATGATCCAACTACAGTATACTCGCTTCGGCGACACATATACAGAGGTATGATTATGATGTGTGAAGTTCATCTCTCTACCTGGGGCTAGCTAAAAGGGCCTCAAAACTTAGGACTGAATTTATGCATAGGCGGCCGCACCACAAACATTGATATCTGCTTCCATTTTTAAAATATCGACTTACGAAAAAATGTCTGAACTATTTCGCCCATTGAGCTGAAACTCGCACGAATGATACCTTCCTCTAAGATAAATAAGTTCTCTATTATATTATCTTATTATCCATTTTGATAATATTAACTTTTAATTTTTATACACGAAAGTTCGTTTACATTTTTTAAATATCTCACTATAACAGACCTCATTTTACCGGACTTAACTTTTAATGGACAAACAAAATTATAATTCACATAATAAAAAAATCTGTTGTCATTTATAGGTTTATGTTTAGTAAGGAAAAGTTCCGAGGCGCCCTGCGTCCGATTATTTAAATTTTGTTTAATTTTACAATGTATCTAAATGTTTCTTTAACATTTTTTCGATCTTGCCTTCCCCCTAGATACGCCCATGGTTACTAACATAAATTAATGTTAATAATAACTCGTTATAGTCCAGTCATTTGGTAGTTTGGACAGGAAAAAATTGCTGAAGAATTTTTCTCCGGGGATCTTTATGTTTTTTGGGGTGCTGAATCTGAAAATCTCGTTATCGACTAGATTCGGATATGGCTTCACCATAAAAATGGCGAAAAACCATGAAATTTTGGAAGTTGTTTTAGTTTTTCACTTATAACTCCGAAACGACGCATCCTAGAGAGAAATTACTTCTTATAAAAAAGAAAGCTGATAAAAAGTTATAAAAAATAAGACAAGAACCAACTAATTAACTTTTTTCGTTTGGCCGCTAGAGCGCGCTAAAGATTGTCCATACTTTCAAAGCCTAGCATACCCCGGAGGATGCCCCAACAGTAGCGTTAAGGCGGGGCGGGAACCTGTAGTGTTTTCGTAGTTAACAAATAGGGCCTCTATTTTAAGAGATAGAGAGCTGATTTTTTTTTCAAAAGATTCACAACTAAATCCCAAAGGGCGGCTAGTTTTTAGATTTTTTATATTTGGTTTATTTTAGCCCTAAAAAAGCTCTAAAAGTCAAAAATTGTATTTTCATGAACGAAATTCAAAATTCTAAAAACTAGCCGCCCTTAAGAAGCATTAGTAGATGCCAAATATGTAAAAATTATTTTAAAATAATTAAATTTGGAGGCTGCATTTGTTAACTACGATTTGACGGGACAAGGCCGTCCGCTACTGAACCTGGTGGAATTTTAATGTACTAGTGAATTAGATTCTATTCAGATTGAGGAAGGGAATGAAAGGTGGAGTGTCATGTGTACCGAGTCCCGGGTACTCCCACCCTGACTGCCTCTAGTTCTAACCCTCTTCCTTATCTCTTACTTATACCAACACAACTTATACACTTTAATGAACTAGTATAATGTCTTCGATTTCAAAAATTACAAGACAAAAATCCGTTTCAGATATCAGTTAACTTTTTCGGTCCCTCTGTCTGCATCCATTTTTTTTTTAACTAACATAATTCAAAAACTGCTTATCTAATTATAATAAAATATATTATAATGGTAGTTCATAATTAGCCATTGTTGGTCCCATTTAAACTTCTACTTCTGCCCCTATTTTTTTCTCTTCCACAGTGTTCAAAAATACGTTTATTTACACTTATATCTTCAAAATAATGTTCTGATTTTCAAGAAATTTGGATGGTTTACAGTTTACAGTAGTCCTAAGATAGCTCAAGATTAATTTCAACCACCTGTACCTGTGCTCATTAAATATTGCTAAATTATACCTATAATAAAACCAAATTATTTATTAAATTAACCGCTAATATATAACAATAACTGCTTTCTATAGTGGGCTATATTGGTACTCTCACTACAATTTTGGCAGATTTATAATAAAAAAACCGTTCAGCGCCAACTCAAACAAACTTTAAGAGTTAATAATTACATAGTCTAGTGTTCACTATTTATTAGTTTTCGTAGGTACATTTAATTATTTTAGACTATTTACCATACAAATAACTTCTCCTCGGCGGGAAATCGAACCCGGCCTCTTTCCGTCCCAGTGTAAAGCTATTTTCTCAGGAACTAGATTTTCCCGGGAGAACGGCTTATATATTTAGATTCGTATTTAAATAGACTACATTTTATAATTTTATAATCAAAATCCTCGGAACTGTTTTCGAGAAATGATTTCTTTTTACGTTTTTTTGAGTTTTTGGGGGTAGTGCCCCAAACAGTTTTTGGAACTAAAATTAATTTCACAATTTCGCCTGGGGGTAAGAGTTTTTTGAACATGTATGCCAAATTTCGTCAAAATTGGCCCAGTAGTTTAACCTCAGGGGACCTCGAAACGTGTAAATCACACATCGCGCCATGAAAATATTTTTTCTTTATACGAGAAAGTAAAAAAAGAAAATTTAAATAAATTAGACAATAATGAATTGTAAAAGTATAAAATCATTAGAGATTGGCAAATTACTGATTGGCAGATAATTTTTCTTTACACTAGTTTGGCCAATCAATTATGTATTCATTTTACTATAAACCTGACAAGATAACAAATTTTTCTTTCGAGCTTACAGCTTACCTAAGACAATGTAAGTTATGTGATGTTTAATGTTTCCGATTTTAAAACTTCTAAAACAGAAATCCGTTTCAGATATCAGGGAACATTTTTGGTTTAGTGCTTGTCTTTCGCCCATTTTTTGCGAGCCAACATATTTCAAAAACTGCTTATCCGATTTAATGAATTTAGATGGTATCTAGTATTTAGAATTCAGATAGAATTAGTCATTGACATTGTTGGTCCCATATAAGTTTCAAACTTCTGCTCTCATTAGTTTCTCTTCCACATGCACGTAAACATACATTTATTTACACCTATATCTTCAAAAATACATCTGATTAAAATGAATTATAAATATTTTGTCGAAAGTAGCCCTCAGAAAGCCCCAGATTAATTTAAAACGACTCTGCTCCTTAAAATTTGCAAGTTAAAAAAGCAAGGTTATGATAATTTCTTCATATAATTATATTTTTGCTTTTGCCAACACCAAAATCTACAAATAATTTAAAATTATAGTTCACGTTAATGCTTTTAATTTTTATTACAAATAATATACAAAAACAACTAAAAATTGTAAAAAAAAAAATTTTGAAAAAATAATTACAATATTTGAAATTTTTTCACCATCACTACTGTAACAAAATCATAATAGACCAATAAAAAGTCTTTTTAGGGTTTCATTGGTAAAACAAAAAAAGAAACCCTTATGGTTTCGTTCCTGTGTCTGTCTGTCCGCCTGTCGCTCTGTACGGTTCCAATAACTTGTGAATCAAAAGAGATAAAAGCATGAAACTTTCCAGTTTTAAAGATCGTTTTGACGCGCACACAAAAAAAAATACAGCGAACTGAAAATTATTAGCTGTACAAATTCAAAATGGTGGATAATTGACGTCACGCGAGTGGGGTATCAAATGAAAGGTATTGAAGAGTATAGATTACTACTTTTGATAAAGCAACAACATTTTATAAAAAATCAGATGAGTACTTTTCTAGATATAGATGTAAATAAATGTATGTTTGTGCGCATATGGAAGAGAAACAAGTAGGCGCAGAAGTTCGAAACTTACGCGGGACCGCAACAAAGGCCTAATTATTACCTATACGATCCATTTCATTAAAATCGGGCAGATAGGTTTTATGATTATGTTTCGCAAAATTGAGTGATAGACAGAACAACATACAGAACTAAAAATGTTCCCTGATGTCTGAAAAGGATTTCTGTCTTAGAAGTGTTGAAATCGGAGACAAAAAAGTTTGTCCTTCACAACGATCACATAAGTTCCGTTACCTTCGATAAGTACGGAAGCAAAAATATGGGTCATGCAAACGAAAACTGAGGTTATAAAAATAGACAATTTTCCCTTTTTTCTTGGGCTCAAAGGGTGATTCTTGAGGTTATTGCTAATTATCTCGATAAGTATATTTGAATTGAAATATTACAGATCAAAGTTTAAGATCTTGAAAATACACATACATTTAATTTTTTCTAGAAAGAAAAAGTTACTAATTGGTCGAAATATAGCACAAGAAAATTAGTTATAATAAAGAAATTAGCAAAGCTAGAGTTTCTCTCAACTTAATTAATTTCAGATTTTCAAATTGCATCTTTTTATTTCAACAGTTTACGCAAGTTTATTGTTCTTAAAATTTGACTGATTAAGGTCTTTGAAAATGGTCAAAATAGCTCAAATCTTCAAAACATTATAATAACTGTGTAACGATTATTGTTTATATTATATGTTATATAAATAAAAATAGATTTTCGGCTCTTTCGACTATATTGTTAAAGAGCTGTAACTCAAAAAACTGTAACTTACAAAAATTGTCAGGACTGAAAATATTTTTTTTTTTTTCTCTACAAAATCTTTTTTGTTTAACATCTCGGTGAGTTTATATAACCTTTATGAATTTATGAACGAAACACAAATTACATCGCATGTCATTTTTTATGGTCTTCAAATTTTAACTCTGGTTATATTTCTTATTATGATTTGTTAATATCTAGTAAAAACAAATTAAAAGTTAACGAGGAATATATGTTTTAATTTATATGAAGATTTGAGTGTACGTACATTCGAAGACTTAATTTTTTTTGCGCGTTTCGACTGACGCACAAAAAAAAGTTTACTGAGCTGTAATTAGTAGGTTTAAAAATTCATTTGATTTGAATGGTTAATATAAATTAAATAAACAATATTTTACAGTGCAAATAAGTTAATTGTTGTTAATTTTTCTGTTGTATTTTTTTAAAAAATTACGTAGTTTCATTAAAATTCCAGTTTGAACTTGATAAAAATGTTAATTTTTATTCTTTTCCACTATTTTATTCCATAGCCATGATCCTATCGAAAAAATATACATCTTACATAAATTAATGCTAGATTCCAAATCCCATAAGGATATTCATAGAAGTACACTTCCCCAAAATTTGAATATTTTCTTGAGTCCTAAAAATTACACAGCACAAATTCATATTTATTTATTTATTTATAAGAAAATTAAATTCAATTTACACAGAAAAGAAGGCTTCTACTACCAATTCTATAACCATAAGATTTCAAAGAAAAAAGTATATAATAATTATATATTAATTATATTATAATGGTCTGGGTCTGTCAATTAGTGTGCCACATAGCTTCCTCGGGGAATGCTTTCACAGTCTATATTATTGTCAAAGTTATTAAATTTTCCCCCGTTTTTTAAATTTGTCAAAATTGTTTTGATTTTAATTGAATGAATGTATAAATTTGACAAAATTTAAAGATCCTAGACGGTCTAAATTTTGCTAGAAGCTACTTCCGATAAACTACCCAAAACGTATGAAGATATAGGAGTAAATAAATCTGTTTGTGCGAATGTGGAAGAGATGCAAATGAATGCCGAAGGTGGAAACTTATATGGGGCCAACAATGGACTATTTTTAACCTACCCTCGAAATTTCATTAAAATCGGGCGAGCGGTTTTTATCACGTGTTATTCGCAAAAATTGAGCAACAGACAGACACGGAACCATGTGTTCCCATGATGTCTACATCGGATATCTATCTTGGAAAAAAAAAAAGTTCGTTCTGCGGAGCGATTGAGTACATAGTTTCCGTTACTTTCGGTAAGGATGGAAATAAATGATAAATTTTAGTTATATGTAAATGAAACAATGGAAAATAGTGACAATAAAACGACATTCAAAATTCAGGGTAAGCGGTCTAAGGGGTACAAACGGTAACGGTCAGCCACTAAAACTTGAAAGCCTCCAAAGACAAAAAAAAAAAAAAAAAAAAAAATTAATGCGAATACCTAGGTATTTTTGTTTTGCCCGGCCGCTAAATAAGATCGTGTTTATTATTGTTGTTGATAGTGAAATGTAGAAAAGAGAGAGTGCGACAATGTAAGGTTTGATTAGAAAGGGAACTACTCATGGAAGGGAGATGTTATATTTATTATGTCTTTAGGAAGATAGAAGAGGGGTGAAGGTCAAATGATGCCGCGATTATCAGACCCATCTAGCGGCTGAAGGAGGCAAGATTTTCTGAAGAAATCAGCGACCGGTGCGGTAAATCGGTATACTAATTGTAGGAGAAGGGACAGCGGATTACGACGAACTATATCACGTAGCCCACCGAGTATGAGTTCGACATCGCTTCCCGCCCCGCCTTAAGGCCATTACGATATTTTTTGTATTCATTATTACTCTTTATCCTAGCAAAATAACCGCGTGAAATATCACTCATCCCTCCCCATACGGAACCCTTACCCCTGCTCGGATGAGGGGAGGGGGGGGGGGGCCTCCAAAAATAAAAAAAATGGTCTGAGACAACTCAGACAAACTTTCTTACATCGAGTTCATAATTACTTAGCCCAGTGTTTTCCGTTTATTAGTTTTCGTATATGTCATTTAATTATTATTGAACATTTCATCAGAATGTATCATAAAAATAACTTCTTCTGGGCGGCGATCCCGGGCTCGCTCCGTCCGCGTTTCAAGCTATTTTCTCAGAAACTAGTTTTTTCTGGGAAAACGGCTTATATCGTTAGATTCGTATTTAAATGTACTACATTTTAGACTTTTTTAATAAAAATCATCGGAACCGTTTTCGAGAAATATTTTTTTTTACGTTTTTCAGAGTTTTGTGGGGGTAACACCTCTAAATTTGGAGCTTCAATTCATTTCTCGATTTCACTTCGGGGTATTATTTTTCTAAACATGTATGCCAAATTTCGTCAAAATAGGCCAAGTTGTTTAGGCTCTAGGCGTCTGCACAGTTGACAGACATTTTTTAAAAACCATTTTTTTTTGGACTCAGGGGACCTCAAAAAATAAATCTATCAAAATCTCATGATAGAATTTTCGCGCCATCACAATACTTTCACTTTAAATGAGAAAGTAAAAACAACCTTTCGCAACACATTTAGACAAGTTGCAAGGTCTCTTGAACATTTCAGAGGACCCACCCTACCTCCTTCTTGAACTATATATCTACAGTTTTAGTCCGATCTCGATTAAAATTTGCACACTTGACCTTCAAAGCAAGGAAACAATCAAGGTCTACATGAATTTTCGAAATTTCAATTTTGGTACACAGGGGTACGGGGTACAAGTAATGAATACGGGATCAAAATAATGAATACCCTTCGTGATGCATATCGTTGAAAAGCTCTTTAAGGGTACAGTAATTGTTGTTATGTATAGTTTTGTCATATTTTCATTTAGGAGGGGGGTAAAATGGAAAATATAACTATATCTATATATAGAAAGAAGAGTGCGATATGAGGGTATGTCTTTTATACAAATCTACAGTTTTATCCTAATTTGATGAATATTTACACTCTTTTTCTTCCAAACAAGGTGAAGGTCACTGCCTACATCATTTTCCGAAATTAAAATTTTGGTACACAGGGGTACGGTGTACAAGTAATGAATACGGGATCAAAATAATGAATACCCTTCATGATGCATATCGTTGAAAAGCTCTTTAAGGGTACAGTAATTGTTGTTATGTATAGTTTTGTCATATTTTCATTTAGGAGGGGGGTAAAATGGAAAATATAACTATATCTATATATAGAAAGAAGAATGCGATATGAGGGTATGTCTTTTATACAAATCTACAGTTTTATCCTAATTTGATGAATATTTACACTCTTTTTCTTCCAAACAAGGTGAAGGTCACTGCCTACATCATTTTCCGAAATTAAAATTTTGGTACCCAGAGGTACGGGGTACAAATGTCAAAGTAATGGATACCCTTCATGATGCATATCGTTGAAAAGCTTTTTTAGAGTACAGTAATTGTTGTTAAGTACGTTTTTGTCATATTTTTATTTAGGAGGGGGGTAAAATGGAAATGTATATCTATATCTATAAAAGTCAACGTATGTGTGAGTGTGTTTATGTTCTTTATACAAATCAACAGTTTTAATTCGATCTCGATGAAAATTTGCTCACTTGACCTTCAAAGCAAGGGGAAGATCTCTGTCTACATAAATGTTCGAAATTTAAGTTTTGGTACACAGGGGTACGGGGTACAAATGTCAAAGTTGAAATCCCTTCATGATGCATAGTGTTGAAAAGCTCTTTAAGAGTACAATAATTGTTTTTACGTGCTTTAGGGGGTAAATGGAGAAATATATCTAAAAGTCAACGTATGTGTGTATGTTCTTTATACAAATCCATAGTTTTAGTCCGAACTCGATAAAAAAATGCACACTTGACCTTCAAAGGAAGAAAAAATCAGTGTCTACATGAATTTTCGAAATTTAAATTTTGGTACACAGGAAACAGGGAACAATAATGAATACGGGGTCAAAGGACTGAATACCCTTTATGATAGATATCGTTGAAAAGCTCTTTAAGATTACATTCATTGTTGTTATGTACAGTTTTGTCATATGTGTTTTCATTTAGGAGGGGATAAAATGGAAAAATATAGCTATATCTTATATAAAAAGAAGAGTGTCTGTATGAGGGTATGTCTTTTATACAAATCTACAGTTTTATCCCAATTTGATGAATATTTACTCACTTTCTCTTCAAAGCAAGGGGGAGGTCACTGTCAACATGAATTTTCGTAATTTAAATTTTGGTACAAAGGGGTACGGTGTAAAAGTGTCAATGTAATGGATTCCCTTCATATGATGAATATCGTGGAAAAGCACTTTAAGAGAAAAGTAATTGTTGTTATGTACAATTTTATTTAGGAAGGGGTAAAATGGAAATTTATAGCTATATATATAAAAATCAACGTATGTGTGAGTATGTTCTTTATACAAATCTACAGTTTTAGTTCGATGTCAATAAAAATTTGCCTACTTGTCCTTCAAAGCAAGGGGAAAATTACAGCCTACATGAAAATTCGAAATTTAAGTTTGGTACACAGAGGTATGGTACAAGTAATGAATACGGGGTCAATGTAATGAATACCCTTCATGATGCAAAAGCTCTTTAAGAGTACAGTAATAGTTTTTATGTACAGTTTAGTCATATTTTAATTTGGGGGGGGGGGCGAATTTAGGATATTAGTAATTAGCTTATCAAAGAGGAGAGGAGGGGGTATAGAAATAGGTGGGAGAGATTGAATCTAGATATTCTTGCATAGTAAAATAATTTATATGTTTCATTATGGTTGTTTATAAACTTATCTAATTATAATAACACTCCGTAGCGAAGCACGGGTACCCAGCTAGTTGATTATAAAAATACCTCTGATTGCAGGCTTGAAAGTGTCCCTCATGGGACGAAATATAGTCATTCACATGAATTATTTATCTTTTATAAATTTGTGGTCCCCGACACATTTTAGCATTATTAGTTAGAGTTTTTTTTTTTTTTTTTTCTGAATAGTAGCAAGGAACATGTGAATTAGTGCAACAAACAAAGCACAAGGCATTGTGAGGTTTTTAATATTTTTTATTTATATAAATATGTATTATTTATATGTAATTATATTATTATATTTATTATTATTTACTAAATAATTAACTGATAGGAATTTAATAAGCAGTTATTAGTGAGTGTTATTGAAGTCTTGAATATGCTGCCATCTAGTAGTCAGAGTCTTAACTAAGAAACTTTCTGAATTTTCCGGTAGATGGTACAGCCTGCTTATTTATTTGCAATAGCAATGATCATCTTCAATATACATTTTAAAATACACTAATTACCTATCCACATTAGGCAGTAATTTATTAGCCTGGATAAACGATGTTCAATTATTTTATATTTTATATTTATTCGTATAGCAAAATTCTTAAGAATCATCGAAATAAATCTGAAAAAGAAACTTGTTAGGATTATTCTGATAATGTGAACCAAATTTTATTCTCACAGGCAAACTTCACGTGCCTACTCAGACTAATAACTGAAAGACAAATAACTGTTGAAATTTTCTTAAAAATTAAAAATGTGTATTGTATGATTTGATACAATACACATTTTTGAAAAAAAGCTTAGTTATTTATCGACTGATATAAAATAATATATTTAAAATACTTTATTATAGAAATTTTCAAGACTTACATTTTACATCCAACATGAATCTCATTATATATACAGGTTGGTAAATATACGATAAAACGGGAGTGCAATAGTTAATTGTTTATCGTTTATAGGAAATTTATAGCTTAATTATTACGGGGATTTGATTGTCAAGTTTCGTTCATACTGAGTGAGCGAGGATATAGAAGTAACCGCAGATCGATGAAAACCGCACAGTTCTAGTAGGAGGCTCAAGTAGGGCGTCGAATCAAGTTCTAACTGTAGACCACTTAACTCATCTGTATAGTTCCATGCGGTTAGAATACTTGGTTGTCGTCTCTTCTACACAACTTTGACTAATACTTTGCTAATATCTTGCTCCTCTCATCCTTTCCAGATGCATAACCAATTCAAGGTCGTCTATGTATGAGACAATATCGGTTGTAAAGAAACGGAAATCTTACTTTAGATAAAACTTTTATGTCAGACATTATTCATTCAACCAAAGTATTTGAATAAAAGAAAACAAGTTTCCATTTTTAGGGTCCATTGGCAAAACGAGAACTCTTTTTGTATCCATTGTTTGTCTGTCTGTCAGGAACACCCTTTATCTTTGAACACACATTTTTTTTAACTTAAACTAACTATATACTTAAACAAAAAATATAGGGTACCACAAAAAACATTCCTCGAAAAAAGGAGTTGACTTTTTTTTAATCGAAATTCGTCAAGTGAGGGTGTTAAATGAAAGAGGACACCCTGAGAAAAAATATAAATTTGGTTAGTTTCGTTTTTGTACTAATTCATATTTGTACCATTTGTCCTTTAAAACTGCTTTTTTCGTAAATTGAACCCCCTCTATTCTTTTTTAACAAATCTAAAAATAAATCGTAGTTATTCTTTGTCAAAAATTATAATATGGTTTTTAAGGAATTTTTATAGGTCGCATATTTAGTAAAAATAAAATCACACTTCGCGTACTTAGTAAATTAGAAGTGCGGTAATCACTAGATAGGAAAAAAAATCCAAGTTCTTTAGCCTCCTAAGAGTCCACGGACTTCTATTTTAAGGCGGCGCCACATTTTTGCGGCGGACATCTATTTTAAGGCGGAATATTCGAAGTCCCGATTAATCTCCTTTCGCCGAGTGGTTCGGCTAACTACCTCCACGCCTCTACACACATGTAGGTATTTCCCGAGCAACCCCCTCAATATGGGAACTGCGAATATGCGGCCAAACATTGTTCATTCTACCTCTACACTCTACACCTTTCACCACTTTCAGCTCCCAACTCCATTTTGCTTTCGAGCTTACCGAAGGTAACTGAAGCATTGTGTTCACTTTTGAGAACGAAAAACTTTTATGTCTCCGATTTTAAAAATACCAAGACAGAAATCCGTTTCAGACATCAGGGAACATTTTTGGTCTCGTGTCTGTCTGTTTGTGTGTCCGCGAATTATGAAACGTGTGACGATAACTTGAGTAAATGTCGACCGATTTTGATGATATTTGGTAGACATGTTCATTTTAGCAATGCCCAGGACGAGTTCGTTGGACAACGTTATCCGTCCAAGCGTTCACAAGCAACGCTCGCGTAAACGTGAACTTAAAATTTAAAATTGGAATTTTAGGTCGGGAAAAAAATCTAACTTCATCTATTCAATAAGACAAACATTTTTTTTAAATACAATTTTTTAGTAAAACCAACAGCGATACCGCTATGAAGTGTTAAAGATTGCTAAAACTATTAATAGTTTTTACACAATAAACAATATATCAATAAAGTAATATAACAATAATTTTAATGTTAATACATATAACAATAAAGTACATGATAGGAGGCAAGAAAGTTATGTGCCACACTAATTGGCAGTCTATTTTTGTTCTCTATCATTGTTTTATATTGTTTGCTTTTAATAATGGACGGCACCTTAACATTATTGTTATATTATATCAACATTATTAATCTTTATCTTAAATGTATATTAGGTAAGAGTGGTGTCTGTACATTTATCCGATTGGTCTCAAATTTTGAATTTACACTAAATGAGTAGTCCTGATAACGAATTTAAGTTTAGAAAATGTTGTGTATGTTTGTCTGTGCATCAATCAGGTCCAAACGGCTGAACAGATTTTGTTGGTTTTTGGGTACAATGTTAAGCTCAATTCTACTGGTTATAAACCTTTGCGCTTGTCACGCTTAAATTTAATCCGTTTCACATATTGTGTGTGTTTACTAAAAGTTATGTACACATATGTTCGTAACGATGTACATAGTATTTATTGTAATTTTAAATTTGTAATAAAATTATTATAATCATTCAGATCTTAAAGACTATGTGATACAGTTTAAAACTTTTTTTGTCTAGAGTCTAGATATTATTATCAATTTAAAAGGTGAGAGTAGTTTTATTATAAATAAAAATAATAATCATTACTAATATAAAGAATAATGGATTTCAATTACGAAACAAAAATATTTTTTCTTTTCTAAAACTCATTATTTTTATTAAATCCAAAGGCTGATAATGTGAGGTGGAAAACCACATAATCTATAAATCATTTTGTAGGTTCATTTATCCGTATAACCTCTAGATGATTTATATTGTAAAATATGGAAAATAATATGCATAAAAACCATTATCTATGGGTTTTCTTGTTGAAAACAAAATCTATGCAGTTATTAAACAAAAATAAATAAAAAAAGCTTCAATATAAAACTTTATTTTACATGAACGCGTTCAATTTTCAATGTCAATAATGATTTATACTAATAATAAAGCATGTTTGAGATAATGTCTCATCGTTCATCCTTTAAGTCTATGATGTGCAAATTCAACATGTTTTACATTCAATTTCTGTACGGAATATATAGTCACGCTTTTGAAACATAGTATATAGCATGTTTAGCACAAAATAATGAAGAGAAAAAAATTCAATATTTTTAAATAAACTACACCTAGTCCAGCTAACCACGAGGTCGGAAAGGTTTTAGTCTGTTAGTCATAGTAGCATGTGTACAAGTCGTTTTCACCGATTTCCGTTGTTCTGAATCCGTGTTGTCACCTCTGACAATTATTTCAGCAACGTGTATGCCCGTCCCAAGGTTTATGGAATTTTGAACTTCTTCCCTTTCGTATGTGAGGAAACCACACTCATACATCTGAACCCTCTTCTATCTCTCTTCCCTTTCATCCTTAATCGTAATATTCTGTCTGCGCGGTCCCTTTAAAGCTGCACTACATCGTGGCTTTGATCTTGATCTGGCTTCGGCGACCTCTATATATACAGTGCTTGATTTCTAGAAATTGAGGTGCCGGAACTACAACCTACCCTCCCCCCCCCCCACCTCTACAGTAGGGGGGTCCGGGGGCCCCCACCCGGGAACAATTTGAAAAAATAAACGTATAAAAACAGCATTTTAAGCAGTTTTAGACATAAACCCACACTCTTAGTGCAAATTTTAGTGCCGATAATTTTTTTTTTTATTTATCAGAGAGAGAGGTCCCGGAACGCCGTTCCGCCTCAAATCGAGCCCTGTATATATATATATATATATACATAACATCTAACGGAAGCCGAACCTCCCGTCCAAACACCGCACAACATGGGTTTAATCCGATGGTTTCATGCTCACTTAAGCGGAATGTCATCATGTCCAGTGGAATTTTGGTGTTCATTAACAAAATGGCATAGCATATCATTAACTTCCCATTTTAACAAGACCATCACACTGGGGATAGTAGAGATTTGCCCGTGTTTTTCTAATGTTTTGACTGGCCGGTTATTTCGGAAAATAGTAATTGTTGTGACTTCTTGACTCCGGAAGAGGTCCAAAAAAGTCCATCGCTTTCTTTGAAATCCAGCTCGAACGGTTCATTTGTGGTTCATTAACACCTAGGTCCGGCATTTTTTGCGCCGTTACCATGGTATCCTTCTCGGTAATTGCTTGATCGGTTCCTCCTCTGTCACTACCTTATGTTTCACCACTTGAGTAAATATCTCGGAATTCTTCCAGCAGTCGAAATAAATTAGTTTGTTCGTTTATAGGAAACTTGGTAAATTTCAGATCAAATAGGTTCTCAATGGTCTCACGTGAGAAATCTACCGTAGCTAATATTGATAGATCGTTACCTTGTTTTACACCCTGGTTCAGCACCGTTAACATATAGTATAGATTCAACAATACTATAGATTCAAGAATTCCATTTTTACAAACTTTAATTTAACTTGCAATGTTTGTATGTATGTTCGGGTCAAATCTCGCCACTGAATTGTAAATCAGTTATCCTCAACCGATTGAACTGAAATTTTGCATACGCGTTTAGTTTGGATGACAAAGCATGGTTAGCTAAGTGACGCCATTCTAAATCCAATATGGTAGACAGCCCAAGATGGCGTACAAGTTATTTTTTAAACACGCCCATGACGTGGGTATTAAATGTAAGGGTTTGCTGAGAAGAATACGAATAAAAGCTTGGTTTTTTTTTAAAAAATTAAAATTTAATAAGTTCCGACAAGGATTCTCTAATTACACATAATCAGACCCAATTCAATGTGAGATGTGAATTCTAACATCTGAATTCACAAAATGTCTGTCATGGTCTCCTTAGGAATATTTAGACTTAAACTCTGGTCGCGGATTCCTATGCGATATAATTCAAGTCAAATGCTGGTGTTGGCCTCAATAACTCTGAAGCTGGTTTAGGAAAGTAAATGTTTTATGTAGAGCTAGAAAGGGAATTTCTCTTTTTGATGACCTCTGTAAACGCTTTTTTACAGTTTTATTACCTTGAATATATCTTTTTTTAAATTTTCCTCAAGGAAAGAGTAGTTTTTTTTAAAAAGAAATGTTTTGAATTCTCAAAATGAAGGTTTATTATTCTATATGCCCTAATATAAGATGAGCAGTTTTTATAATAGAGTTTTAGTAAGCTTTGTATATCTGTGGAATAAAACAGGCCTTAGATGAACTTTACTGCCACTCATTCTCAAACTATGAACATAAAACATTTTACTCTTCATTTTTAATGCATCTTTTAGGTGAATTCACTCTTGAAAATTGCATTAAAAAAGGGGTCTCTCGTACCGACCATAATATAGAGAAAAGCTTCCTAGCTTATTTCCTGTGCTACTACGACACCCTCACAATACAATCGAATCTATATATATGAATTAATAAATGATGGTAAATCGTTGAAGATATATTAGTGTTACATTAGATGATGTGCGGCATAGACTGGGAGAGTCTATGCCTAGGTGGAGTTAAATATAGAAATTATCGATTTTCCCCCATCCCAAAATTACAATTTTACTACGTTTTTATTAGCTTGCTTTCTTGTTTTTTTGTTTTTTGTCCGGTACAAATCTGGCAATCGATTTCTAACTAACTTCCCAAATAGCTAGACATTTGAAACTTTTAGCATAGCTCAGAACACAATGACAATGCATTATTTTAATACTTTTAGCCATCTTTCAGCAGAATTTAATTGGTTTTCAGCCAATTTTGCTGTATGGAAAGTTAGTTCGGAAAAAATCCGCAAGTTATTTTATTTGTTTTGCCATGTCCCATATTTACGCAATCTTCATTTTGATGGGTTTCAAATTTGTGATTTTTATAAATATTGAGATAAACATAACAGATGAGATAGCATAAGAGAGAACATGAGATAACATAAGAGATAAACATTGAATGACAGCAAAACAGGAAATATATCGATTATATTATTTCAAATATATCGATGGTACGGTTTAGATTTGGTGTTGGGGAGATCCGTTGTCAAAATGTTGTCCTTTTATAGGTTTAAGATCAGCTCTCTAGACCCTAGATGGTTGTTTATGTGAAGTCAATAAATTCGGTTATTTTTTTTTTTTTTTCACTAACATTATATATTATATAACAATAACAATGATATTATCAACATTACATACGATTCAACAGAAAATTTAAAAACGTAGTAAATATAAAGTTCTTTTTATCTTGAAATTATTTAATTATTACAAGATCATCATCGCGTTTCCGGCAACTATAAATTACTTGTAAACTTTAAAAATGTGGTAGATAAGACAAAAAAAAACCACAGAATATTTCTTGTTGCATTTGAGATCTTTTATATAATATTTTATCGATATGAGTATAAATGCAGTAGAATTGTAAATCACAGAAATCCATGAATATTCAGTGAGAATTGTTTTACGCCTTTTAGAACATTCTGAAATATTATGATAGTTATTCTTCTTTAAATTTTTATCGTTCAGGATCGTTAAAATCGTGAGCCAAATAATGTCTCTATTTCATACCGATTTTATATCATGAATTTTCGAAAAGCAAGAAACTAGCTGGAAGCCGTCTAGCATGAGCGTTACTAATATGGGCGTATCCAGCTCAAAACGGAGGGTTGAATTAAGTTCTTTCAAGGAGGAGGGTAGGCCAGAAGGCGAGGGGTGTTGCTATCCAATATTTTCTTTAACAATAGTTTGCGAGGACTAGATGCAAATTTTGTAATTACAGTTTCCATTAATTGCCTCCTTGTTAAAATAATCCTATTGAAGTTGTTGAATGCTTAACATAGCTAACTTATTTCGCGCTCTTTGTAACTCATTCCACATTTTGAACCAAAAAGTCTTCTAAATTGTAGAAAGTTGTACAGTACTTTCATTCCATACCTCCAATAAATCACCTTTCACGTTACTCGGATGCAATTTTTGAATGAAAATACAATACAGTTTACCTGCTGCAAAAAATCTGGCTTCTAAAGATGACAATGATGTAATCCAAGAAAGGAATTATTAGCGTCCTTCTCCAAAATTCAGATGGATTTTCGTTTGACCCAGCAATGCAAGTATAAAAGGATCCCAGGTCGTGGTGCTCTGATTTGTAAATCGAGGTACAGTGTCATGGGTATGGCCCGGTCCTCTTATTTACATGGCTCATTAATGATCCAACTACAGTATACTCGCTTCGGCGACACATATACAGAGGTATGATTATGATGTGTGAAGTTCATCTCTCTACCTGGGGCTAGCTAAAAGGGCCTCAAAACTTAGGACTGAATTTATGCATAGGCGGCCGCACCACAAACATTGATATCTGCTTCCATTTTTAAAATATCGACTTACGAAAAAATGTCTGAACTATTTCGCCCATTGAGCTGAAACTCGCACGAATGATACCTTCCTCTAAGATAAATAAGTTCTCTATTATATTATCTTATTATCCATTTTGATAATATTAACTTTTAATTTTTATACACGAAAGTTCGTTTACATTTTTTAAATATCTCACTATAACAGACCTCATTTTACCGGACTTAACTTTTAATGGACAAACAAAATTATAATTCACATAATAAAAAAATCTGTTGTCATTTATAGGTTTATGTTTAGTAAGGAAAAGTTCCGAGGCGCCCTGCGTCCGATTATTTAAATTTTGTTTAATTTTACAATGTATCTAAATGTTTCTTTAACATTTTTTCGATCTTGCCTTCCCCCTAGATACGCCCATGGTTACTAACATAAATTAATGTTAATAATAACTCGTTATAGTCCAGTCATTTGGTAGTTTGGACAGGAAAAAATTGCTGAAGAATTTTTCTCCGGGGATCTTTATGTTTTTTGGGGTGCTGAATCTGAAAATCTCGTTATCGACTAGATTCGGATATGGCTTCACCATAAAAATGGCGAAAAACCATGAAATTTTGGAAGTTGTTTTAGTTTTTCACTTATAACTCCGAAACGACGCATCCTAGAGAGAAATTACTTCTTATAAAAAAGAAAGCTGATAAAAAGTTATAAAAAATAAGACAAGAACCAACTAATTAACTTTTTTCGTTTGGCCGCTAGAGCGCGCTAAAGATTGTCCATACTTTCAAAGCCTAGCATACCCCGGAGGATGCCCCAACAGTAGCGTTAAGGCCATTACGATATTTTTTGTATTCATTATTACTCTTTATCCTAGCAAAATAACCGCGTGAAATATCACTCATCCCTCCCCATACGGAACCCTTACCCCTGCTCGGATGAGGGGAGGGGGGGGGGGGGGCCTCCAAAAATAAAAAAAATGGTCTGAGACAACTCAGACAAACTTTCTTACATCGAGTTCATAATTACTTAGCCCAGTGTTTTCCGTTTATTAGTTTTCGTATATGTCATTTAATTATTATTGAACATTTCATCAGAATGTATCATAAAAATAACTTCTTCTGGGCGGCGATCCCGGGCTCGCTCCGTCCGCGTTTCAAGCTATTTTCTCAGAAACTAGTTTTTTCTGGGAAAACGGCTTATATCGTTAGATTCGTATTTAAATGTACTACATTTTAGACTTTTTTAATAAAAATCATCGGAACCGTTTTCGAGAAATATTTTTTTTTACGTTTTTCAGAGTTTTGTGGGGGTAACACCTCTAAATTTGGAGCTTCAATTCATTTCTCGATTTCACTTCGGGGTATTATTTTTCTAAACATGTATGCCAAATTTCGTCAAAATAGGCCAAGTTGTTTAGGCTCTAGGCGTCTGCACAGTTGACAGACATTTTTTAAAAACCATTTTTTTTTGGACTCAGGGGACCTCAAAAAATAAATCTATCAAAATCTCATGATAGAATTTTCGCGCCATCACAATACTTTCACTTTAAATGAGAAAGTAAAAACAACCTTTCGCAACACATTTAGACAAGTTGCAAGGTCTCTTGAACATTTCAGAGGACCCACCCTACCTCCTTCTTGAACTATATATGACCACCGGCAGCATCGAGGTGATAGTTTTGTAAATCAAAGAAGTTAGGTTGAGTACAGAAAGAAGAGATGTTTTGCCTTTTAGTTCAGCAGTGGACTTACAAATAGACTTCGTTTAATTTTTTTATTTAAACGTTTTAAATTGAGATCAACAAATTGTATTTCTTTACTTTATAGGACTAAATAATGAAACTCTTATTCATGTTGCCGGTGGTCATATATAGTTCAAGAAGGAGGTAGGGTGGGTTCTCTGAAATGTTCAAGAGACCTTGCAACTTGTCTAAATGTGTTGCGAAAGGTTGTTTTTACTTTCTCATATAAAGAGAAAGTATTGTGATGGCGCGAAAATTCTATTATGAGATTTTGATAGATTTATTTTTTGAGGTCCCCTGAGTCCAAAAAAATGTCTGTCATCTGTGCAGACGCCTAGAGCCTAAACAACTTGGCCGATTTTGACGACATTTTGCGTAATTGTTTAGAAAAATAATACCCCGAAGTGAAATCGCGAAATGAATTGTAGCTCCAAATTTAGAGGCGTTACCCCCACAAAACTCTGAAAAACGTAAAAAAAAAATATTTCTCGAAAACGGTTTCTCAGACCATTTTTTTTATTTTTGGAGCCCCCCCCCCCCCCCTCCCCTCATCCGAGCAGGGGTAAGGGTTCCGTATGGGGAGGGATGAGTGATATTTCACGCGGTTATTTTGCTAGGATAAAGAGTAATAATGAATACAAAAAATATCGTAATGGCCTTTACGCTACTGTTGGGGCATCCTCCGGGGTATGCTAGGCTTTGAAAGTATGGACAATCTTTAGCGCGCTCTAGCGGCCAAACGAAAAAAGTTAATTAGTTGGTTCTTGTCTTATTTTTTATAACTTTTTATCAGCTTTCTTTTTTATAAGAAGTAATTTCTCTCTAGGATGCGTCGTTTCGGAGTTATAAGTGAAAAACTAAAACAACTTCCAAAATTTCATGGTTTTTCGCCATTTTTATGGTGAAGCCATATCCGAATCTAGTCGATAACGAGATTTTCAGATTCAGCACCCCAAAAAACATAAGGATCCGTCGAGAAAAATTCTTCAGCAATTTTTTCCTGAATTGACTACTTTCCGTCACCAAATGACTGGACTATTACGCTCACTTACATATTGCTTCCGAGTTTACCGAAGGTAACGGAAGCATTGTGTTCACTTTTGAGAACAAAAAAGTTTTATGCCTCCGATTTTAAAAATTCCAAGACAGAAATCCGTTTCAGTCATCAGGGAACATTTTTGGTTCCGTGTCTGTCTGTCTGTCTGTCTGTCGGTCTGTGTGTCCGCGAATCGTGAAACGTGAGACGATAACTTGAGTAAATGTTGCCCGATTTTGATGAAATTTGGTAGACATGTTTATTTTACCAATGCTCAGGTCGAGTTCGTTAGACAACGTTATCCGTTCAAGCGTTCACGCGCAACGCTCGTGTAAACGTGAACTTCGAATTTAAAATTGGAATTTTCGGTCGGGGAAAAAATCAAACCTTATCTATTCAATGAGACGAACATTTTTTTTCAAATACAATTTTTTAGTAAAACCTACAGCGACACCCCTATAAAGTGTTAAAGGTCGCTAAAAAATGTTAATTGTTCTTACACAATAAACAATATAACAATAAAGTAATAAAACTTTAATGTTAATATAACAATAAGGTACATGATTGGATGCGAGGAAGCTATGTGCCACACTAATTGGCAGTGTATTTTTACTTTTGCCCTATTGTGTTGGAAATATATTTTTGGCCAATTTTACCTTAAGTGTGTCTAAACCATTTCTAAAACTGTATTAGTTCGATTTATATAAAGAGAAACTCCAGCAGGGTAAGGTATCTTTGGATATATTTTCCAAAAGTTCAATTTGTTAGGCGTTATTATAAATAAATATAGTTTTTATAAATTTTTCCACGATTTATGTTTGAAACGATTAATGGTTTGCTTTTTTTCTTTCTGCAGTAAAGATAAAACCCTTAGTGGAGGTTCTAAAATTAAGAATAATGATACAATACGTGGAATAGGGCTGGATAGTAGCCAACATACAGTGGCTCTGCATTAAATAATAAACTCGTACGTGGAATACATAATTTTTACCTAGCCACCTGTCTACACTACAGATGTGTCAAACGTTTAGTGCTTCAGCCAAGCCTACTAGTAAAATATCCTTTGTCTCAGGAGAGAAAGGCCCATAAACTTTCCCTTATTAAAATATAAAAGGGTGAGTTTCCTTTTCTAAGTTGAGCTTTTTGGTATAATTATAGAATAATTGATAAAAAAAAAGTATAACTAATTGATTTAACTCATTAAATCGAGTGGCAACGGGCTTAATTTTATATTTAAAAAAAAGTAAAATTAATTTAGATAAGTTATTATATCTATTTGTAGACCAACAAATCAAAACAAACATTAATTTTTATTGTAATAAATGTGGTTACCTCAGCTTAGCCTTTTGAGGTGCGTCGCCGTCGTCCGGACACTACTTGATTTTATACGTATAGAAATGATTCAGAGGTCTTTTTTAAATCATTTATAGTGAAAAAGATATATAAATTTATTCTAAAATTATTATTATATAAATATAATAATAATAATAATAATAATAATGATATATATATATATATATATATATATATATATATATATATATATATATATATATATATATATATATATATATATATATATATATATATATATATATATATACAAAATACATACAACTATCATCTGTATGATATTTTGTATATATATATATATATATATACAAAATACATACAACTATCATCTGTATGATATTTTGTATATATATATATATATATATATATATATATATATATATATATATATATATATATATATACAAAATATCATACAACTACTATACAATAACATAAAATGCTTTTATCCATTATTTTTTTTTCGCAACAGCCGTGGTTTATTGGTGGTTCACTGGCCTTTATATTAGTTTCGATTTTTGAAAGGGCTTATTAAGCCTCTTCCACTCCTCCAATCGAGCTGAAACTTGGCACATTAACTCTGTACCAAGTACCAATACAAGGGTCACCAACCCACACACACACATTAATGACGTAAAAACTCGATATCCATAATTGTTATGTAAATTTTCATAGCCGTGTTTATATCACCAAAAATGTAAAATGCATAAATTTAAAGGATTTATAATAAAAACATTGATTTTATGAGTTAGTATTTAAATATTTATCCCAACAAAAACACTAGTGTAAAAAAATAAGCCGTCTCGCGTACAAAGTTGTGAGATCATAGGTAGTCTCCCACTGTCCAAGTAAATTCTACTAGGTCTAATTTATCCAGTGCAAGTACATGATGTTTGTCCCTCTCTCTATTCTCTTTCCCAAATTACTCTACGCGTTTAAATTTAAAAACCTTTTCTGACTTGGCAAATACACACCACACACTTAAATCAAAAAAAAAAAAATTATTTTTTCATCTGAGCGTCGCAGCACAAGGATACAAATTTCTATTCGACACTTCATTTAATTTTAGCCTCTTTGGGGTGTGTATTTGCCAAGTCAGAAAAGGTTTTTAGGAAGCTGTATTTAAAAACTCCTGTAAGGTTTGACCTAGTCAGAAGAATTCTTGTATTCTTGTATGAGCTAAGTTACCTGATTAGAGAAAGGCAACATATTGTAACTTATCCTGACCCTAGTTTTCAATACCACGAGTGTTAAAAAAAGGTAGGCAAATGGTTAAATTGAGACACCTGTGTTTGTCGTTACTGCTGTCCCGTTGTCCTAATTTAGGTTTACCTCTACCAATGTGCTTGTTTGGAAATCCCTGCAGTTTTTCCAAACGGTTTGCTGCAAAGGTTCACAGGTGTTGCAAACGTTTCAGCACTTCGTTTATAGTATTAAACGGAATTTCAAATATTAAGGAAAAGTTTTCCTTTTTTAACCTATACACTATACATACTAAAACTAAGCTGTAAAGTAAGCTTTAAATTAAAAAAATATGTATGCGTGATACATTTTTTGTATTAACACGTGTTTTGTCTAGCATATTATATTACTTTTATATTTTTAAAAATAAGTATAGATGTCAAATTCATTTGTACGACACTTTTTTTCGTTTGGAAAATATAATTAATTAATCTTCTTATATTATATTAATCATTAATATAAAAATAACAGAGAAAACCCGATAAAAATATGTCCCACTGCCTGAAATCGAACATGGATCCATTGATTTAAGCATGAATGCTCTTAGCACCGTGCTATGGCGGATAAATTACTTTTATCTACGATTGATAAGAAATATAAACATTATATCTCTGTTTAGATGCGTTGAAAGTAATTATTTACGTACTTGTATTTATCGGGCATGCGCGTCTCATACTTCTGAAGAATTCCTCTTCTTTACCACACTAGTGCGGTAAAGAAGAGGAATTCTTCAGCTTTACGCACGATTAGCTAGTTTGTTTACATTTAACAAAACTAATTTGTGGTTCTTTTATTAAAGTAGCTGTTTATATCGAGTTTTTAGTGAAAAACAATGAGTGAATTAAGTGACTTTGACGAAAATGAGGAGAATAATACTCCTCCAGAAATAATTAATTCGGCAAAAAATACAACTCAAGAATTAATGCCATCTTTATCAAGAGAAAGATAAAAACTTACATACAGCAAGTTTATTTTTTTCTGTATTTATTATTAAATCCAACAATCGTAGATAAAGTACGGTACGCAACTCGAGGCGAAAACGGCATTTTGCATTGCTCGTGTGGTTTTACAACCCTCGCTGTCGCTCGGGTGCAAACTCCACACTCGCATGCAAAATGCTACTTTCCGCACTCGACGCGTAATGTAATATTTTCTGCCAAAGGGATCAATGCTCTAGAGTATTTTTTGAGCCCTATCTCGAGTATTTATTATTTTATTTGTTGAGAGAGAATAAGAGAGTAAACTTTTTCTTTGCCGTGTCATGTAACCACTTTTTTAAAAAAGGTTGTTATTGAAATACATAATTTGTATTTTAGGGCTGTGTCGTTTGTTTATTTATAACATTTTTATTTATTTTTATATGTACTTTTGTACCCATGTGTATAGTAATTATCTGAGTGCACGGCAGTGCGCCAGGCCAAGTGTTTAATAATACAAATAAAATTGCAGTGTTACGCTTGAAAGTATAGGAATAAAGTGAGGTTATGGAGAACGAACAAAAAAGAACAAAAAAAATGTTAAATTAAGTTAATCTTAATCGTTTCAATTCAACCTATTAGATCTCAAATATATAGTTATTTTTATGTAACTAGGCAGCTAAATGGAATTTTACTGACGAGTGATTAAGTTAGCCTCCGAGTCGGAGGCGAGGATATGCTATGAAAATTAACTGCCGAGGCAGGTAATTTACCTAATTGACTGCCGAGGCGAAGCCGATTAATACACGGGGCAGAAATTTTTCCTTTGGAACCTTGTTGCATACAATATTTTATCTACTAACGCTATTTAGATAAAAAATGGAAGGTTAGTTCAACTTATTAAAATAACACAAATTAAAATAAAACTAAACACTAACACTGGTAAACATTTTACTTTTCCAGCCTAGGCAGGGAAATATTTCCCTGCTTTTTTTTAATTACTTTCCTGCCTGTTGTTAATATTTTAATGACAAATCAGGCAAATAGTTCTTTGGAGCCTAAAACCAGTTAAGTAATGCTTAATTTTGCTGCCGTGAGTAGATGAAGTATATTGTTTACCTTTTAAAGGGTGTTTCTTAAAACAAAAAATGATTATTATTCGATTTCTATTACTTTTTTTACTCATATTGTATGAAGAATGAAAGATGTAAGTTTTTGAAGCGTAGATTAAGAATATAATATTTTTGTACTCACAATTAAGATTATTGTGACATTAAATTCAATCTTGATAAAATGATATTTATCGTGCCTAACTTAAAGGAATATTTTGCATCGATACAAATAGACTCCGAACTACGATTCGGAGAAAATATTATTCTTAGTAATGGAATGAATAATGTATTATATAATCCTGATTCTATTCTAAGAACGCTTTGGAACCAAAACTATTTAAACATTTCATTTAATTGCCAGGCCTACATCATAATAGGAAACATATCCACTAATACCTAGTATGAGCCCCGCGCTGAGCGCAGTGAAGGCTAGTTGGTGATTTCTACAAAGAGATATTTAAATAAGTTTAAAATATATACATCCCTTGATTAACTACGGATTGATTTTTTTTTTTTTTTTAAATTTAATTGGTTTATAAATGATCTCAGGAATGATTTAAATTCTAATGCTAACTGAAACTATCTAGATGCCACAAAGTTTCCTTAACTTCTCCATGGACAAACATAATTTGCAAAATTCCCGAATTAGTAACTGATTGTTTTTGTTAGTTTAAAATTGTTTCTTTCCATTAAAAGCAGACGTTTGGGGTCTTCCTGTATCCCTAAAAAATCCGTAACTGGTAATTGATTCCAACTACAAGAGAAGGATATTTAAATCTTAACTTTTCGGAAAAAGCAGGAGGTTTTCCTTCTCTGTTTGTATAATATATATAAATATATATATATGTATATATATATATATATATATATATATATATATATATATATATATATATATATATATATATATATATATATATATATATGTTATACTAGGTAATGCATTTTCTCTTGTCCAAATAGTAATTTCAAAAAAAAACAAAAAAAAAAACAAGAAATTAAAACCTGGTAAATTCTAAGAAAGCCAAGAAAAGTGAATTAACAAAAGCATAAAAATATCAAGAAAATGAGAAAAGTTTTCTGAAATATCATTATTTTTCGACAGAACCTCCAACTGCTACTGCTGTCTTGCTGTGCTTCATCAGACACTTTATTCTTTACACTTCAGTTTTTACTCCAATTATCCCTTCCTTTTGTTTGCTATGAAAAATAACTTTCTTAAATGAGTTATTTATTTTTTTTTAATATTGTAATTTAAGGTGTTTCTTTATTTTTAGAATGATTAAAAAATAGTTTTTGGTATAATCAAAAATTAATTTCTTTGAAATCTATGATAAAGGAGTCGTAATTGAATTTTTTCCTTCCTAAAAATATAGAAAGAAAAATTTTAATGCCGTTAGTTCAAATTATACGGAAACTAAAAAGAAGTTTTTTTGATGAAACTAGTTAGTGTTTTTTTTTTAGCTATAACTTTGGAAAACTTGGAAACTTTGGCCATAGCTAATGAGATCAGGCTGCCTGGAAAACAACAACCGATTGTTGAATTTTTAATTTATTGAGTTTTAATTATAATAATGCATAATTAAGTTAAAATATAAAAAGGGTATCTGGAGGCACGGCAGTGCCCCGCCAAGTTAAGCACAGCCATATCATTTACCGGAACCAACTCAAGGCACTTTAGACCTCCTCTCTATTATCCTATTAAAGATACCTAGATACATCAAATTTTAAATTAGAGTTCATCATCTACTTTATCTTCCTATTTATCCTACTCTCTATTCTCTGTCCCTCACAAACTCAAGCATTTTCTTTCCCATATCACTGTACACGTTTTTTTTTTTTTTAAATCCGACTTAGCAATAACGCAGTAAGAGGATACAAAGTATTATAGGACAATGCATAACATTTTATTTACCTATAAAAAGATCTTAATATAAGCCATAGAGGAAGTATAAATTAAATAACAGAATAATAACTGCATAATATCTGCATAATAGCTGCGTAATGGTTGCGCTAGTAGTACGCTAACCAATGTAGCCAACCGGCTACGCCGGTCTCTTTTGTTACAAATACTTGGAAGAATCAGCCCACTTCATTTGTTAGGTCTTTGACCAAACACACAATGTACAGATAAATAGACAGATATAAAGCTAGTTTTTACTGTTTTCACCTATTTTGTGGTTTTGTTTAATGGTTGAAATTGTTTTCCACGGTGTAATTTTCAAACTAGATTAAAAACTTAAATAACACAAGGTGCCATTCTAAAAGGATAAAATTTGTGGGGTTTAGTTTGTAAAACAAAAAAAGTCCTTATATAGTTTCGTTACTGTGTCTGTCTTCTGGTCACTTTATACGGTTCCAATAACTTTTGAGTCAAAAGAGATAAAAACATGAAGATTTCCAGTATTGAAGATTTTTTTTGACGCGCTCACCGGAAAAACATTTTGATCACAAAATTATAAGCCATTCATATCCAAAATGGCGGATAATTCGTGACACGCAAAATTTTTATAAATTTGGAGTGGAGGTATCAAATGAAAGATATTAAAGAGTAAATTACAAATATATATAACACTTAAGGAAATGATTTAATTTTCCAAAAACAACAATTTCGCCAAAAAACATGAAAATTTTGAGTGATCTTTTACTCCTTAAACAATATTTCTGCTGTTACTAAAAATAAAAAAAAATAAAAATGCAAAATGTGTGGTCTGTTAGGCCATAGAAAATATGGGATCGCGTTGAGGAATAAGAACTCAGGCTTATCTAAAAAATAAAGGACCCTCCCGATCAAACATAGTCTTGCCTAAAGAAATTATTAGACACAAATTAATCATTTAGTATTATGAATGGTTCTTAACGTACCCCATATTCCTATATAGTGTTTAAAATTTTATGTTACATATTAAATTTTATAGGTATTTCTTATGAACCTGTCTGCCTCTATAGGCCTGATTTAGGCTGGCCTTACCATTTTATTTGAGAATAATTATTATTGCAATAATCTCTTATTTATAAGTTATATTCTTTGGGTAAGTTTTTGATAATTTTATTCATAGAGCTTTGTTATCTAATATTTAAATATTTGTAGATAGAACATGTAGGGAATATTTTCTTTAATACTACTTCTATCCTAAATAATATGTTTGTTCCAGCCCCCATATTTGTACCTTCCTTTGGATCGTCCCTCGGATCGTTCGGGAATCATTTAGGACAGGTTTTATACGCATGCATTAACATTGTACTGTAATAAAATCATGTCAGATTGGAACGGGTTTAGGACTATAATTCGCATCTTATTAAAACATTCAAGGTAACCCAAGAGTTAAGGTTTCTCACTATGTCACTTCTTTAATAAAGTGAACACATACGAGGTCTCAATTACGAATTAGCAGCTCAGTTATGAGGTGTCACAACTAACCTTCACCACATCACATACACCAGAAACACATACGAGGTGTCACTACACCTGTCTAATAGTAGTTACAAGCTATCACATAACAAATACTTTGCGAATCCGATACGAGATGTCACGACTGCCCATTTTCTATGAGAAGGATTTTTTTTTTCACTTACGAGCTCTCGCATGTACTTGCAGACAAGCCTCCCAAGGGCAGTATAATGAAAATCTCAAAATCACCATTTTGGTAGTTACTTTGGTATCACTTCTTAGCCATCGCTATGGCATTGGTATTGTCAGAGGATCATTTGGACCGCAATTGGTGGTACAGTAAATGGTTCGGAAACTATCCCTGAGCTGGTTGGAACAGTTTGGAAGACGGTACGATGCACTATCACTAGTCGGGTTGGAACGGCTTTTATCCATTGCTCATGCCCGTGACGATCCCGCGGACGGTACACTGTTTGGATGGAACAAACCTAGGAAGTTAGTTTGCTTTATTCACATATTTTACTTTAAAGCTATCTTAACTTTAAGGTTAAGATAAAGGATAAATTCATATAATTAAATATCAGGTTAGATATTAAGTTTTCTACGTATGTCAGTGTGCAATATAATTAGTAATTAATTTTTAATTATCAGTGTGTTATCAAAAGATTATAACTAATGATTGAAGAAGTAAAGAGCATTAATTAAAAGTAGAATAAGTTTCGAGGAAAAAACTCAAGGGGGTTTCTATAGAAGGAGGAACCCCGCCCCCGATACCTGTTGAGGGGGGTCCACAGCCCCCTGGATTCTGGAGGGTGTTTTGAGAATTCCAGTTCCCGGCCAGCTCGCGCCATGAACACTCCTCGCTTCTTGCTCATAGCTACATTAGCATCCGCAAGCAATTACGCGTACGTAACAAATCTACCACAATTATCCACCCTTATAATGCTTAGAATTTAATATCATCCTTATTCACATAGATTTAAGCCCTCAAAATAAATAAAAATTAGAAAACTACTTAAATAGGAAAACTTGAAAACTATATGTTCGTCGAGATGCATATTAAAACTTTTATTTGTATATAATATAGGTATATTAAAAAATAATCTAATAATGTACCATTTTATAATATTATAAATATTTTTTATGATGTAACTACGTATTTGAAAATTATTTTGTGAATCAGTATCTTTTTCCCGCTGAAAATTTTGGAATATATTAATCAAATTACACGTTGCAGCCCCAAACATAGGGTCCTTATATAATGTTATAGATTAATTGTCCTTGAAAGAATTAAAGAGAAGAAAAAATCTACATCAAATCTAATATTTTTTAAAGGTAATGTAAGGAAAAATTGATCCTGAGGAACATTGGTGAGGCCACCTTTTTATAATTGACCTTTCAAATATAAAACAAATACTATTAAATTATGGGAAAACATATTTTTAATAATAAAAAAGCATTGAAGGAAAATCAATTAATGAGGTAATAACATATTTCCTTTAAATGTATAAAGATGTAAAAAAATATATATATTAGTATGAAAAAAGAAGAACGAATAAAAAATTATAAATTGGAAAAATAACCTGCATATTTATAGGGAAAGAGTGATTATTACAACAAAAATATTATAAATAATAATAATGAAAAAATGAAACATGTACTAAAAATAATAATAAATGTGGAGAACAATATATTGATGTATAAAAGAAGTATAAATATAAAAAATATATTTGTACTTATTGAAGAAAGCAATGAAATTAATGCAAAAATAAATTTTTAAAAAGAAATAATGAACCATTGAATAAACAATAAAGGGATTAGAATTAATTAATTAATTAAAGATAACTAAAACAATGATAAATGTATTAGTGGGAAAATAAATTAGATGCACGTATAGAATTGAGATGAATATTTAATTTAATAAATAGTATAATAATTTTGCTATATAAGCAATTATAATTATAAATGAAATTATATATAAATTTATTGAAATACCGGGTAATGGATTGCAATGCAGTTAAGTAGGTATATTACAATAAAATACAGTTGAATCTCTAATCATTGAAAATTATTAATTTTTAAAATGTTATATAGTTTTAAGAAATAATAAGTAAAAATTTAATTATTTAGAATTGTATTTTAAATTATTATTTAGAATTGTATTTTAAATTGTTATTTAGAAGTATTTTTTTAAATTTAAATTTAGAAGAAAAGAAAAATAAAAATATTTAGCATGAAAAATAATGGAATATAGAATGTCCACATTAAAAATACATTTATTTATTTAATAATGATGTAGTGAGTAGTGATAATACGTTGTGTCGGTGTTAGTTTTTTATTGTAAGGATAGTTTTAAATTAAAAGTAATTAGAAATAAATAAATAAAATATATAATGTTTTGTAAGGAAACAGTAATAACTTTTTCTAATTCAATATTTGTCACTTATTTAGCTGATCAGTTAATTTTAAAGCTCTTTAAATGTGTTTGTCAATGATAGCGTTGCTTTGTTATGTGTTAGTTTCCATCCATTCGTGAAAATATTCGGACTGAAATTTAATCGTAGATTGTATTTACGAATTCTAATTTATATAAATTATAAGTAGTTTATGTTGGATTTTGTATAAATAATAGCTTCAATGAGAAATAATATACAATGTAATTGATAAGAAAATTATTTATAAAAAGTAGTTTGGCACATTCATTACTGCGTTATTGTTGGTCGAATGGCCCCTCAGAGAATTAATTAATAGTGTTGTTGATTGCACTTGTTTTGATTCCCATTGGGGTGACATTTTATTTTTATTCAATATTAAATGTTCACTGGCATTTGAAATTAATAATGGTTTGTTTTTAGACTACTTTCGACAAACCATATCCAAGTTTCTTTCAAATCGGATGAGCATGAGCACTTTTATAGTTATTGGTGTTACTAAACAAATATTTTTCTAAATCTATAATGGTCCATATCTTAAATAGTTAAGTCTAATTACATTTTTTAAAACATATTATATTTGAATCATGACCTATTTTTTGGCACCATTTATCAATTACTTTGTTTTTTTTTCTTCATATTGTTTATCTTAATTACTCTTTGTAAGTTTTCTACAAATTTTAATTTATGATCTATTTTTTTTCTATCTTTCTCCTTGATTAAGTTATCAAATTATTATGTTCTTATAAATTTTAGTTTTAAAACTAGTTTATCCTGTTAGAAATAATTGCATAAAACTAATTAAATTTTTATTATTTTGCTAGACGAATGAAAATTTCGTATTGCCAAAAAGTTAATCGTGTTACAAAATAATCTATATTTTGTTAAAAGTTCAGTTAGTTTATCACCGGATATAATGATTCATGCTGAGACACAACCAATATTAAACTGAGAAATCACTGATGTTACAATTATATTAAGAATTGCTCATTTAATAATTTTGATTCGTAGAAAATATTTTAATAAAACAGTACAAAAAAAAAAAAAAAAAAATTCGTTCTTCAGAATGATTACAATTATTCCTTCGCCTTTGGTAAGCTCGGAAGCAATAAGTATATTATGCTAATTAAAATTAATTTGTTCAAAATCTGATTACAAATAAATTCAGAACTTATTCAACGATAGAGCCAGTCGATGCTTGGTTAGGTATTAATTTTGTTTGATTAATATGAAAAGACTTGGGTAAGTAATGGACTATAATGGCTGCCAAATAATCTACATAAATATAAGAAGTAAAGGAGTATTATGTTTTGAGCTATTGTTGCAACAGATGGAAAGTGTATGGAGTTTAAAATATTAATAATGATACAAACTTGAATTTCCTTCTAATAGAGAAAACAGCAATTTAATATCTACTTCATAACTATAATGTTGAATATCCTCTCATATGCATGAAATTATAAACTACGAATTTGCATAAGGGATTTTATTTAATCTACACACGTATGAAAAATAATAATTGTTTTATGCATTTTAGCATATTCTTTAAACGTATTCAACTAAAATAAAGGTAGAAATAATACAGTTGAAAATAAGGTCTGGGAGAGCATTTAATTTATTTATCTAATGTCTTAAAATGTTTTAATTACTTAGACATAAAAAATAAATGCATTCTCTAATGAATGGATTATCAGCCCCAACAAAGGTATTAATTTTTTAAGTATGGAAAATACCTCCTTTGTGTCAATTTTAGCGAAAATAGGGTTTTTGGATGAATCTTATCAAACAAACAATGTCCTCTGTTTTAGATTTCAGGTTTACTTCATCTAACTAGAATGATTTGGTGATAATATTTGTGTTCTTTCTTAATTTTGCTTCCGGGCTTTCTTAAGGTAACGGATGTGATCGGTCTGAAGGATGAACATTTTTTATGTCTCCGATTTCAAAAATTCCAAGACAGAAATCCGTTTGACATTTTTGAAAACCAAGGTATCTTAAAAACTGCTCGTCCGATATTAATGAAATTTGAATGGTATTGGTCATGATTAGCCCATTCTTGGTCCCATATAAGTTTCGACCTTCTGCGCCTATTTGTTTCTTTTCCACATACGCACAAATATACATTTATTTACACCTGCATCTTCAAAAGTACTTATCTGATAATATGAAATTTAGATGGTTTGTCGAAAGTACCTCGCAGATAGCCCCAGATTAATTCCAACCACCTGCGCTCTTTAAATTGATACTTTAATTCATATAAAAAATCAAAACAAATTTAACATATTTAAAAAATTGTGGGAAAATTAAATAAATTTGACAATTTTATAGGTTGCAAAAGCATAAAATAGGATGCAAGGTAGCCATGTGAAACACTAATTTGCTGACTTTTTTTAAATAATCAACATAGAAACTTTGTTTTGGCTCTCCTGTAAAATTTCAATTATTACACATAGGAAATATTTTTCCTCGAGTGAGGATGTATACATAACTTTAATATCTTTATACATTTTTCGTCTAAAATTATTTTTTAAAAAATATATACATATGCAAAAAAAAGTATCACTGAATAGGTAAAAATAGTAGATAAGAATAGTAAAAATGATTAATAAGTTTTCCACTTATCTAAAATCTTAGCAGATAAAAACTGTTTTTCCAACCTTACCCTCTTAAAAATAAAAATATGAAAAAAATTGTTCATAACAACAATTACTGTATTCATTATGAGTTTTTCAACGATAATACATCATGATAAGCTTTTTGGGTATTTTGATCTGTGGGGGTACCCTTAATATGGACCGGATGAATAATATAAATTGTCTCTCCATGTAAACTGGCTAATTTGTTTATTTTAGATTACAAAGCAGCTTTCAGCCTTCATAAGCCTATCATCAGTGCCGGAATGTGGAAGAAGTAGAGGTAAGTGTGTCGTGTGTCTTATACCTTGATCTCCGACATGAAGTAGACTGGACTCAATAATTAACTTTTCATTTATATAATGTAACTCTACTTCTTCCACATTCCGGCACTGATGATGGCCTTATAAAGGCTGAAAGCTGCTTTGTAATCTAAAATAAACAAATTAGCCATTTTACGTGGAGAGACAATAATTTATATTATTCATTAAGATGACCTCCATAGACGCTCCCATATCTACGATGAAAACGTGAGTTTAAAACATACATTTGAAATTCAATTTTTAAGTTTTTGGTAGTTTTCATACTACGGAAAGTTAAATTTTAATTTAAATCAAATTATAATTATTATTAACTACGGGAAACATATAGAGGCCCGTGGTTCAAATCCCGGCGCTGGAGTGTATTTTTCACTGTCTGTTTCACATACATTTGGTAAAATTTGAATCCAAAGTACTAAAATATACAAGAATGATTTTATAATCGTATTCCTAGCATCAAATAAGGCATGTATACCTACTAATTTGTATTCAAATCGGATCAAAAATAAAAAGCATTTTTTCCTGTTTTTCCATTATACCCTCCACATAAATTAAATACAAAGAATAATAAAAAAATTAACATTAACAAATATTGTACGCTTAAAGAGCTTTTCGAAGATATTCATCATGAAGGGTATAAATTACTTTTATCTACGATTGATACGAAATATAAACATTGTATCTCTGTTTAGATGCGTAGAAAGTGATTCTTTACGTACTTGTATTCATTGCGCATGCGCGTCTCATAGTTCTGAAGAATTCCTCTTTTTTACCACCCATGTGTGGTAAAGAAGAGGAATTCTTCAGCTTTACGCACGATTAGCGAGTTTGTTTACATTTAACAAAACTAATTTGCTGTTCTTTTATTAAAGTAACTGTTTATATCGAGTTTTTAGTGAAAAACAATGAGTGAATCAAGTGACTTTGACGAAAATGTGGAGAATAATACTCCTTCAGAAATAATTAATTCCGCACAAAATTCAACTAATTAATTAATGTCATCTTTATCAAAAGAGAAATACGAACTTACATACAGGAAGTTTATTATTTTTCGCTGTATTTATTATTAAAATCTAACAATCGTAGATAAAGTACGGTACGCAACTCGGGTGCTCGTGTGGTTTTACTACCCTCGCTGTCGCTCGGGTGCAAACTCCACACTCGCATGCAAAATGCTACTTTCCGCACTCTACGCGTAATGTACTATTACACCCCTGTGTACAAAAAAGCTCATGCAGACAGTAACCTACTTCTTGTTTTAAAGGTCAAGTGTTCAAAGCTTTATCAAGAGCAGAATAAAACTGTTGATTTGCATAAAAGGCAAAACATACCCAACCACCCTCAGACATTCTTCTTTAAATCTTTTAGATCAATAGCGTCCTTTTTTTAAGTTGAAGCTAATGGCAATACCTAATAAGCTATAGTTTTTAATTTGGTTTCGAAGTTAATCATCATAACTAGATAAATATAGGAATCACATTAACAGTTAAATCTTAATAAATAGCTTGCCACTTTGTGTTGAAAAAAATTAGCAATAGGTTCCAGAGTAAGAGTTATTTTAAGTTAATATAATATATGGGTAGATCAATCATATTATATACTTTGAGTTGTTACTTGTAATCAGCATAATAGCACTTCGTGGTCAAGCCAATGAGCAATAGTTTATAACTTCATATAATTATAATGGAATAGGTCAAGACCAATTAGCACTTGTTTCCAACATAGTATAGAAGTTAATGGACACTAAGAGAGCAGTAATGCCGACATTGTGCTGAAGATAAAAATCAAACTTTTTCCTGTGCTTTCATTCTACGTAGTACAATGGTACTTCTCAGGGCAAGTAAATTAATAGTGACTTCTCTCTTTTCATTCCGCAAAGTAGCGAGGTTTGAAGTGGTTGTTGTACAGAGGCTTTAAAAACAAGAAGCTTTACTACCTATTTAAAAAAGGTATGTTGATGAACTAGCTCAATATCCAGTCTTAACATACCCCCTAACCTAATGAAGCTATAGAAACATCCTGTAAAACTGTAAAACAAGAATATTTACTACCTCTTTCAGGTAAGGATGTAGTTGAACTGACTCAATATCCAGTCTTAACATACCACCTAGTCTAATGAAAATAGAAACACCCTGTAAAACAAGAAGCATAACTACCTATTACAGATAGGAATGTAGATGAACTGAATCAATATCCAGTCTTAACATACCACCTATTCTAATGAAACTAGAATCATCCTTTAAAACAAGAAGCTTTACTTCCTTTCTCAAGTTAGGATAAATGTAGATGAACTAACCCAATATTCAGTCTTAATATACAACTTTACCTAATAAAAAACAGGAAAAATCCTTTAAAAAATAAAATAAATTATAAAATATATGCAACTATCTCTAGGTATAACACGGGGAAGGAATTATTGAAATAAAATCTAAATTATAGATTTTTATTTTTCAGTTTAAAGTTTGAACCTAAATGGATTTAACCGTAAGAGAGTTTAAAGTTTTTAGGGATTAAACCACTAGTCTACACCACTTACAGAGAAATATTTCATAAAGTTAAATACATAAAGCTTATGCTATTAGGCCCCGGCAGAAAGTAACGGAAACATGACATGATTGAAATCCGTTTCAGACATTAGGGAGTATGTTTGGTCTTATGTCAGTCTGTCCATCATCATTTTTGGGAACCACCAAATCTTAAAAAAATACTTATTGGACCTTGATTTTTGCGCCCGTAGCTTTCTTGTCTACATGAGCACATTTTTTTTTTTTTTATTTATATCTATATCTTATTTTTGCTCATCCGATTTTAAAGAAATTTGGATGGTTTGCGTTGACAGTAGTGTACCGATTGTCCCATATTAACCCTAACCGTCTGTGCACATTTAATAAAAAAATAAGAAGAACCCCACTGGAAGTTAAAACAGGTACAAAAAATAAAACTTTCCATTCCTTTGTGACTATTCGCCTATGTGCTATGTGCCTAAGCTATGTGCCACAATAATTGGTAGGCTATTTTTAATCATTACGGATTATTTATTTTATCATGCTTAACTATTTTATAAAAAGAAATTCAATTAGAATTATTTTCTTAAAAGACTATATATATATATATATATATATATATATATATATATATATATATATATATATATATATATATATATATATATATATATATATATATATTGCATTTGAAGATGAATATTCCTGAAAAAAAATCTTTTTAAGGAAGAAAATTGCCTTATTTCCAGGGAAATCATTAAGAATATATTTAATAGAAAGGCCTTTTGAAGGGTCTGATCCTTGAGTTTCTTTAGCATATACCTTGAAGAGGTAGATTCTATAAAATATTGCATATTAGAATCTAGTGATGATAGTAGTGTTATTACTTTTTTTGAGTATACATAAATTACATTGTTAACTAAAAAAAGAACTTTATCCGTGACCACTCAGACAAGATTTCATATAATATTTTATGATTACTAACTTTTTTTGATTTATTAGTTGTTTCAAGTTTTCGTAGGTTCTTTTAATTATTAATGTTCAATAATAATTAAAAGAACCTACTATTTATCAAAATAACTTCTTCTCTGACAGTCCGCATTTAAAGCTATTTTCTCAACTAACTGGAACTAGATTTTTTCCCGGGAAAATTTTTTTTCCAGAGTTTTTTGGGGGTAGCAATTCCAGAATTAGAATTGAAATTCATTAATCGATTTTTTTCTTAGAGTATGATTTTTCCGAACCTGAATGCCAAATTTAATCAAAATCAACCCAGTACAAGTAGTTAAATTATGAAGCTGCTTTGAAGTTTATTAAATATATTTTACGTGGAGAGACTATTTTTTCTTTCAACATTCTTTCAACATTTCAGTACCAGTAGTATAGGCTCCACGCATTTGCTTAGGCTTAGATTAAAGACAATTTATTGTCAAAGATTTTTTAAAATACGTGTGGTGTTTTCACTGGTTGTTTGAAACTGTTTCAATGCCCAGGTGGATCAAACTTATTTTTATTCAACATTAAAAGTGCGGTTGTGGTTAAAATTTCATTCTTCAGAATTATTAAAATACTTCCGTATCTTTCGGTAAGCTTCGAAGAAAAAAAAGTTATAAATTACAACAAATTTATGTGTATTTATTTAATATACATAAATAAATGGTTGAATAAATTAAGGAGCTCAGGTGCAAGACCTCTTTTTAAATAAAAGATTATTTATTCAATTAGTTTGTTTTGTTTAATACATAGCAACTGTGAATCCTGCCTAGTTCTATACTTAGGGAATAATGAGAAAAAAAGGTGAATTTTAATGGAATTCTTATAAGACCCTAGGGAAACTTAGCGTTTGGGATATAGATAGCTGCTTTTCACAAGTTTTAAACTAAATTTTTTATTTGCTCATCTTTTTTCGGGTGAAGTAATGTTGAATTTTTAAAAATCGATAACACGAAGACCGCTGTCTTGTGAATCTGTTAGAACTTGTTTCAATTTGAAATCTCGAGTAATTTTTTGGAAGGTGAAGGCGTGGTGAATATAATGTTAAAATATGAGTCTGTGTTTCCCAGAATAGCTGGAGACCAGGGTTCCACTCGGTTTCTTCAGGTAGACCAATTTTAATACTGAATGAGAGAGATGCTTTACAGCTTTGGCACACTTCTAAACCAAGATATTTTATACAAATCTCTTTGTCTTTTCCTTTTATAAATTTGAAATAGGCGGGGAAATGTAATGTACCTTACTGTGTAGAGTCTTGTTCTCCTAAACACTCAATTAAATTATTTAAGCCTTTGTTTTAGTATGTAAAGGGAGAATAAAATTAAAATAGTGAAATTAGTAATATGGACTACAGCTGTGTAACTCGTTGGTTATATTTGTCGGACCAAATAAATATAAATTATGAGAACAATTCTAAAATGTCATTTCATTATTGATATTTACGAAAAATAATTTCAAAAAATCACAGGGAAATACTTGCATTTTTTGGGGGTTTCGTAGGTTATTTAACTTATAATAATATAATAATAATAATAACATTAATAATATAATATAATAATATTATTATTATTATTATTATGAAATATAATTTGTATTTCTCCATCCCGCCAAAAAAAGAAATGATGATATGAAAGTAAAAAAATATAAACAAATTCATATGGAAGGCCCCCAAAAATGTTGGCACTAAAAACGCAATATTGGCAGTAAGAAGCACAATACTCTCGAAAGGGGGCCGGTGTATAGTCGAGAGGTTAGCACACTCGACTATGAAACCAAGGTCTAAACCCCGGCTGTGAGTTCGAATCCTAGAGAAGTGAGACTTGTTTCACACTGACGATCTCATCCAGTTAATGAGTAAAGTGGCCTGATAGCCCCCGTCTTGTAATGACTTACGCTGTTGAGCGGGACTAAAACAAAATAAAAGAAAAAAACATGGTATGTTATATACAGGGTGTTTGATAGAAGATGTAACAAACGAAGAGAGCAGATTGTACCCATCATTTGCAACAAAATCACTATACCATGGGTCAATTCTCAATAGTTTCGCCACAATATTTATTTTTATTATTTTCCAAGGTAGGACCATTTTACTCCTAAAATAATGATGATAAGAGCTGAAATAATAGAGGTACTGTTAAAGAGAAGAGAAAATTTAAGTTTAGAAAAAGTCTATTTTAAATGCCTTAAAGCGGTATAACATATGCCTAAATTAGATTTTATTAAAACAAATAAAATTTATTTTTGTTTCAGCCTGTAATTTTACCAAAGCGGCATGTGCTACAGTTTGCCAAATTTCAGTAAAACTTCTTCAACTATTCCACTTTAGTTTGATTACCCTAACATCATCAATATGTAATTTTTTTGAGCAATGATTGAGTTTTTGTAAAAAAAAACGGCCGTCAAATAGGCTGACCACCTTACGCCACCTTACGCTTTACTGCGAGGAGACTGTCATAATTTTATAATTACCCTATTTGTGAGATGAATAAGAACAATCTTTTTTACATTTAATTGAAGAGGACTACAGATCTTACTCTCTATAGGTCAATCCTAATTGACCTATGGACTTTGTAAAAGGAAATTTTAACTCTTATGATAATTGACCGGAATGTAATTTATTATTATAAAAATATGAAAACTTTTTTTTTTTTTTCAAACTTAATCATGTTAAATGCAATTAAAGTTTAAAGCTATTTTATCAGAAACTAGATTTTCCCCGGGAAAACGGCTTATATCGTTATATTCGTTTTTAAACGGACTGCATATTAAAAATGTTTAAATCAAATCCGTGGGAACCGTTTTCGAAAAATATTTTTTCACGTTTTTCAAAGAATTTTGGGGGGTAGCCCCCCTCCAAATTTGTAGCTAAAGTTTATTTCTTGATTTCATCTCGGGGTATGATTTTTATGAACATGTATGCCAAATTTCGTCAAAATCGGCCTAGTAGTTTAGGCTCCACGCGTCTGCACGGACGATCGTGCTATCACGATACTTTCTCTTTTTATGAGAAAGTAATAAAAGAAATTGATGGGAACCATCTAAACTTCATACTTTTTTTTAAGATTTGTTGGTTCGCAAAAATGTTGACCATTAAATGCTCCTGATATCTGAAACGGATTTATATATCAATTTTTCATATTGTTATATAACTTTAATCAATTTTTAATGTTACAAGCACATTTATTTGGAACAAATGTAAATTATTTGTTCGTATCAAGGAATTTTGTAAATTCAAAAACATAAAAGAATTACGTTCTTCATAATAACAGTAAAAATAAATAAAGACCATTTGTGGGCTACTAGACAAATAAACAAATGTCTTTACTGTGGGGGACTTCAGATAAACCAACCAAATGTCTTTCAAATCGGATAAGTATTAAAGATTTATAGGTGTATATTATAATGGTTTTGCGCTAGCCGCAAGCAGAAGAGAAGGTTGAAATTAATATGGGATCAACAATGGGCTGGCTAATCATGACATACCATTACATTTCAACAAAATTGGATGGGTTTTGTTGAGTTGTTGGTAGATTATTCCAGCTGTATAGAGCTTAGAAACTCAAATGCTTAATTTCTTCTTTAATAGATATGGTGGAAAATTACAGAATCCCATGCAAAATATTTATTATTTAAAATATGAATGTTATATTCTTAACACGTGATGTTAACTTATTTTTAAAAAATGACAAGATTGTAAGAAATTTACATTCATACAAATATAAAATAAACGTTTTTAGCTTTTTTTTACTAAACAAAATATTTTAACCCAAGGTCACAAGAGATGAGGTAAATTAAAATAAAAGTAAGCTATTAAACAACAGGGTTTTCTCTTATCTAGCTGCATTTTCCTCTTAAATCTTTCTGAAATGTACTCGAGGGTTTTACCGGCGTATGAAATCTAGTACAAAGCGTCAGACTCTAAGGCGTTTAACAACGGTAAAAACCCTTCTAGAAGTAAGGGAGACGGGTGGTTAGCCGCATTCGCGCTCTCGCCCTTCTCCGCCCATCAGAAAGAATAAGACATTTTCCGTCTAACTGGGGAACTCCTCTTACTAAAACATCTCTTACGTAGACTCCTCTTCTACCTATATAACATACATGAAATGAACTAAAGTATTTTCCCTCTCAATTTGAAATAATGAATCTAGCTGTCTCTTTTCTCTGCACAATTCTTTTTATTTTCATCTGGAAAAAAGTAATTTAGAAATTAATACAATTGAAACAAAAGAAACCAACAATAACTCTTACTTTTTATTATTATTTTTTTACTTTCTCTTATAAAGAGAAAGTATTGTAATGGCGATAAATTTGATTTAGAGATTTTTATGTATTTACACGTTTCGAGGTCCCTTGAGTCCAAAAAAGTGGTTTTAAAAAAATGTCTGTCTGTCGTCTGAGACGATTTTGACGAAATTTGAGAAAAATAATACCCTGAGGCGAAATTAAGAAATACATTTTAGCTCTACATTTGGGGCGCTACCCCCAAACACTATGAAAAAAAAGTGAAAAAAATTATTTCTTGAAAACGTTTCCTACGATTTTAATTTAAAAACATTCTAATGTGTTGTCCATTAAAATACAAATCTAACGACAATCAACAACAATCTACAATCTAACGATCTGTCGTCTGTCTGTCCCAGACGACAGACAGACATTTTTTTTAAACCACTTTTTTGAACACCGGGGACCTCGAAACGTGTAAATACATAAAAATCTCTAAATCAAATTTAGCGCCATCACAATACTTTCTCTTTATAATTGCTTTAAACGTGGACGAAGAGAGGCCTGGTTTGATTTTCCCGCCGAGGAGAAGTTATTTTAATGATAAATTTTAATGAAATGTTCAATAATAATTAAATGAACCTACGAAAACTAATAAATAGAAAACACCGGGTTAATTAATTATGAAGTCGTACATAAGAAAGTTTGTCTGAGTTGTCTGATAAAATGTTACTTCTATAATAAATGTTGACATAATGTACAATAATAATTAAGTGTTCTTACAAAAACTCGAACACTAATAAATGGGAATGGGAAACACTGAGTTAAGTAATTATTAACTCGTATATGAGAAAGTTTGTCTAAGTTGTCTCGGAGAGATTTATTTTACTTATCCTTACCTTTAAAAGATTTAAGAGTATTGTTTTCACCCAAAAAATCTGAAAACTATATTTCAACAAAATTGTCTGTTTTCGTTGTTTTTTCAAGATGATTTGAGTGGTTATTAGAGTTATTTCTGTCTGCGTCACGCTTAACTCCTACAGTTTTTAAGTTAGAGAGTTGAAACTTAGTACAAAAAATCCGTCCTAAAGGAGCGTTCACATTGGCGAGTAAAACGGGTTAGTACATGGCAAATACTGGTATCGCTAGTAACTAGTATGGCAGAACACGCCTCGTTTGAACACTTGTACTAGTGCACTCTCCTTGGTTAGTCCACTAACCTGGTGAGTAGAGCATTTGCGAGTAGATAGCTCAGGGGGCTATTTACTAGCCCACTAACCTACCCCCTCCCACAACTAACTACTTAACTCCCCTCGTGCGAACAATGTGTTTAGTAGATTTATAGATAACGGGGTTAGTTAGTAAACATAATTCGCGTGATTTTGTTTTTCTTTGTATTTTTTGTGTTCTTCATTTTTGAAAATATATTTTAAATTTGAACAAAAAATGAAGTGGTTAGAAAGGGAAAATGTTTTTCATCACTTTATTTAAGTTTAAGTCGAACTTGGTACTTTTTAAAAACTTTTGCCATGATGTTGTCTCCACTAGGCTTGAAGAGAGCTTCTAGCCAGGCACTAACCACTAGCCCACACTGCGTCTGAACATCTACTAACCTAGGCTAGCTACTAGCAAGGCCGATAGCTACTAGCCCGGCACTAGCCACTAGTCCACTAGTACAGATTTTCACTCGCCAATGTGAACACCGCATTACATATGTCGTTGACACGCCAGAAAAATCATGAATTTTTTACATCACTAACCAATTTTGTGTGTCGGTAAAAGCTTCGAAAATTCGTAAAATAAAAATCTGATTTCGCTGAACTTTGCACAAATTCTACCTTTTTATAAAATAGATAATTCATTTGTATTCCGCATTCGATTGAACTTAATATCTGCTGCAATTTTGGAATTATTTGGTGAACAAAAGTGTCGAGACACCCCATGTCCGATTTTTTAAAAATATTATTTAAACAATGTGTTTATTTTGCAACATTTTACTTTCTCATATACATAAGTGCTATAGTTGTATAGAAGTATTGTGATAGTATGAAATTATATTTTGATGAATTTACTCGTTTTAAAGAGCCCTGAGTTCAAAAAATTGTATGCCATGTCTGTAGACAATGCAAGTCGCGTGGAGCCTCCCCTACTACTGAGACGAAAAACAAAGAAATTTGGCATTCTTGATCCAAAAATGATAACCAGGGTTGAAGTCGAGAAATTAATTTCATCTCCACATTTTTTAACTAGTACTAAACATTCTCCAGTTCTCTATTTGTTAGTGGCCTATGTTAATTATTTAGATAACATTTTATGAGTTCTGTTTTGTTAACTGTTACAAATTAATATTTTATAGCACTTTTGTTTAAAGTATATAAAAGTTTAGACTATTAATAAAAAAAAGTTTTTTTTGTTGATTATTTAAGAGTCGTTTAATTGAAATTTTGGCTATAATTAGATTCCTTTTAATCCGATGAAGGGAATAGAAGGTTCTAAAATGCGACTTTTTAATTTAATTTTAATAATCAGCTGGTTACGTGTTAAACATTATTCAATATTTCATTACTTTTACTCTTAACTCGTTTTGATGTAACGATATGAGTTATTAATTTGATAAAACACGTTGAGCGAACGAAACATTAATTCATTTAGATTTAGAGGGTGAGTTTTAGAGATATCTTCAAATTTAGAGATATCCGCTTTTCCCTCTGAATATAAACCAATTTGTCTCGACTTAATTTACTCTTTTAACTTTTTGGTGCTAAGGATGCAATAAATTAATTTTTGGAATATACTTCATTTAAGTCGTTGGCTTCTTTAATGCGATTGTAAAATATAAAATACTGCTCCCTCATTAAATAAAGACTAATTACGTTTTTTATAAGTTTTTCAAAGACTAATTTTTACTTTCTGACGTCCCAAGAATTGTTGTTCTGGCTATTTATTAATTTAAGAAAATTGTATAGTTCATTTTACATCTCTCGTTTAGAATTTTAATACTCGTATTAATGAAATTAATGCGATAACTCAGACACACGTTTTCATGTACATAATGTTTATTGTAATAATCCCCATTCTGCTTTTCTGCTGCTTCCTTTCCCATTATATATATAAATATATATATATATATATATATATATATATATATATATATATATATATATATATATATATATATATATATATATATATATATATATATATATATATATATATATATATATATATACACACACATATATATTATATATGATATTTATGTATATGTATTTATATAAATAAAATGTTTACATATATTCTATTTTTCTCCCTCACTCACTCCCAAACACCCACAAAAGTATATTTTAACTCCTTAGAAACTGTAATGAAGAAAAAACAATTGTAAATATTACCATATAATTTAGAGAAAGTTCAGATGAAATGAAAACATCCCGGTGGAGATGCCGAATGCATTTGGTTAATCACTTTTATTAAATTAAATTATTTATATATATATATATATATATATATATATATATATATATATATATATATATATATATATATATATATATTCACTTAATAGATTACCTAATGTGTGTTTAATTTTAGTCTGTCCTCGACGTAACACTTTCTTAAATTTGTATTTTTATAAAAAAAATTATATTAGGTTTCATAAAATGTATTTTTTTTTCAAAAAAAGAAATAAAGTATTATGTCTTAAATCCTGTGAGAAACATTTTGTTTATTGCCTTAGTAATATCAACATTTTTAAATTCATTGTTTGTCCCAGGGCTTTGTGTTTATACTTGACCTACATATTTTATGTTCTGCCTTTCTGAACTAACTTTGAGCATTATCTGATATCACCTATTTACATGCGGATAAATCCTCATACATGTATTTACCAGAATGGAACTTACTACAATTCAATAACATGAGACATTTTAGTTTAAATTCTTTTGTATTCCTGAAATTCACCTGTTAGAAAACTGATTATTTTCTCCGTAAATGGAAAATGTGGGTATTAAGTTTCGACTTAATCTTATACGGAAACATAGGGTTTTACACATTTATACTGTTACGAATGGACCAACATGGTGGAAGAATGGAAAGGTTTGATAGATTGATAGATACTGTTGTTTGGGAGTGGGTTAGTAGAACCCTAACATTTTTGCTTGGGTATCTTATACCTCCCTTTATTTCTAGTCGAAGAGATATCCCTCAACTAGATTTAGAAATCTTTTGACTTCCTCCTTGCCCTTAGCATCCTTATTTAGTCAAAGATATTGAAAAACCTTTTAGCAAGAGCTTCAAATTTAATTATTTATTGTGTAATTTCTTCACTGTGTTCGCTAAATTGTCTCTTTGTTCATGTCCATCATCGTGCTTAGATGTTTTCTTAGTCCACTATGCCACGCAAAAATAGATTCCTGCAGCCTATTTTTTTCAGATTTAAAGACTTGCAGATTAGATAGGCCTCAAGAGACTTCTTGATGCAGGTATTTCTAGGTCAGTTTATTATTTCTCACGCTTTCAACCAGGTGCCAACCGCCTATGTTATTTGGAAATTAACTATTTCACTATTCCTCTTGCTTTTAATTTAGAGACTGGTTTACCGGTTTGGTCGGAAAAATGTTCCTAATGCTTCCAGGTAGTAGTTCAAGAATTTTTAGGGTTCATTTTCTGTGTCTCATCCTTTAGCTAGATTAAATAAAATAAATAATAATACTATTTATAATATATATATATATATATATATATATATATATATATATATATATATATATATATATATATATATATATATATATTCGTTCTTTAGAACGATCATATAGCTTCCGTTACCTTCGTTAAGCTCGGTACAAAATTTAATTTACTTTATACCTTATTGTTTTAAAGTATAGTTTTCAATTATGCAATTTTATACAATTCACACAAGTTTTTAGAAATCAATTCAGCAATGCGCTATGGTTCCTATTGAAAGGGGGATTTACGCAATACGTACCTTGATCTAGCCCAGCTAGGTTAAAACGATTAAAAATTAACTGCTCCCACTGTTATCTTGCGTAGGATTTATAATATATTTTTAGTTTTTCTCTAACCAATATGCCGGCTATTTCATTGCCTTGAACTTTCTTGAGTCCAGAAATCCAGCCAATAGTAATTAGCTTATTATTTAACAGTTTCTAAACCAGGCTTGGGTAAACCCTAAGTTTAGGTGGCGCCTTGATTACATATTAGGATGAAGATTCCTTGGACACGCCTGATCATTATAGCGTAGAAGACAAACGTTCAGCATAATATATCTGATTTTCTCCTGTTTAAATGTATTTAAATTGAATCCTATTTTAGGAAGGTTCGGGCTGCTCAATTAAATTCCTGGTTAGCATATGAAATTAATTCAAACATACCATGTTTAAGTGAATCCGTAGGAAAAGCATCTCGTGTAATATTCTCCTAGTCACTGATATTTTGTCCCTGTTACATTTCCAACCCTGCCCGGTCTAAAATTAACGTTAAATAATAATTAAACCAGGAACTCGTAATTGATCCCTAGCAACTTTATGGTGATTCGATATCTATAGTTAATTTAATTGCGAATGTTGCCTAAGTAATTAGATTTAGAAGTAATAAAGAATAATGTAGGTATTGTAACTAATTGTTTAAAGATATGCTCGCCTAAGGAGTTCTACCTTGGAACCTAAGTCCGAACACCATTTACAATAGTGTTTAAATTTCAATGAAATGATCCTTTGGCAGCAATGGTGTATAAAGTGGCTATCCCTTGGTCCAACTCTGATGACTTCGAACAGTCCTATGCTAATATTACTAACATATATAACAACAAAATTTCTGTGGGCAGATAATATCATACTTGCTTGTTTTTCTCTACTCTAAATGGGGGGTTGAACCCTAATATTGAGGGCGAGTAACTTGAAGACATTGACTACGTATTACAACAAAATTACTGTGAGCAGATAATATCTTACTTGCTTGTTTTTCTCTGCACTAAATGGTGGGTTTGAACCCTAATATTGAGCGCGAGTAACTTGGAGATATTGAGCACGTATGGCTGGGCCTATTGAGTTTGCCCGGGGAGGTACCCGTGTAGGTGACCAGGTATACATGTGAATTTTGAAGTTGCTGAGCGTGGGGGTAGAAAACACATTGTAGGTTGTCCTCGTCCTGGTCCGTCTTGATTCATAGATGCAAATCAGAGCATCATGACACAGGATCGAACCCACGACCTTGTTTCACCTCGCCTCATTGATAGCTGGGCATACGCCTAGAGCCCCTTGGCCACGCTGGCACCCACTGGTCTATTAAATTTTAGGCCTTTTATCTCCACTACCCTGTAATATTAAATTACATTTCACCACGTCAACTAACCACCGTCCAACGAATAATTTTTGTTTACAATGCATGTGAGAAACGGATAAAGTTAAAAGAGAGTAATACAAATAATTTTTATGATTTCCCCTTAATTCTAAAAACAAACAAAAATAGACTGTCAATTAGTGTGGCACTTAGCTTCCTCGTGTCTTATTTTGGATGATATCTGAAACGTATTTCTGTTGAATTTTCTTCTCTTTTGTGTCAATAGGGGTTTATAATTAAAAATGAAATAAAGTAGACTACCTCATTTCAATTGGCTATATTTCGTTCCCTCATTGGAACATTATCAAACCTGCACGAAATTGACGAAAATTAAAATTACAGATCTTTTTACAATAATATTATGCTTAACTATTATAAATGTAGTTACCTATTTAGAATGATTGAAGAAACTCTTCAATTGTCAATTAAAAAAGTTAAAAATGATTACTAAAACAAGTAAAACGTCAGTAAAAATTAAATAAGAGGAGTGAGTCACTTCACTCACTGGGATTTGTTCCACGACTGACCTTATATTGTGAAAAGTAACAGTGTTATCAATATAAATAAACCCAGGTTCATTTCAAAGGTCTTTTTAACAAGCTATACAGTTTATATAATTTAATTAACTACATATTTTTTAAAACATATATTTATGAAAAAAACTACTATATACTATCTATACTAAAATATTCATGACTACTTGCATTGACTAATCAGTAACCAAACAAAATTAATTTGAAATAAAATGAGTAATTTGAATAAATCTAAAATATCACATTAATAAAATTAAAAACAATCAAAGACAGTACATCAAGTAAAATTATTATTTTATACAACAGAGAACCATAACAAACACATTAACAACTTAACTGATTTTTGTAAAAATTACCGCCTAAATCTATAAATCTAAACAACTCATCGTTAAAAATATAATTTAATGTATGGTGTTTGATCCTTTAGGGTAATAATGCAAAACCTCTTATTTACGTGGCAACGTTTCGGCCTAGCCGGCCATTCTCAAGCCTGTAATTTGAAACTGTGAGGATCGTTACATGTTAAGTGAAAGTGAAAGTATAGTTAAATCGGAACCACAAAGTTCCTTCGTCAAAACATTGGTTTTGAAACATAAAATAAACCATCTCCTCACTACGGATCATACAACTTTACGGTTGCATCGCAGTTACCTTTTTAAATTAGTCCCATTGTTATTATGTTTTTATTGTTTTATCTTGGTGTTAATATTTGTTATGTTAAATTTTATTGTTATTGAGTTGCGATGCAACGGTAAAGTTGTATGATCGGTAGAGAGGAGATGGTTTATTTTATGTTTCAAAACCAATGTTTTGACGAAGGAACTTTGTGGTTCCGATTTAACTATACTTTCACTTTCACTTAACATGTAACGATCCTCACAGTTTCAAATTACAGGCTTGAGAATGGCCGGCTAGGCCGAAACGTTGCCACGTAAATAAGAGGTTTTGCATTATTACCCTAAAGGATCCAACACCATACATAAAATTATTGAAAAAGGGTACAACTTGGAATAATATAATATAATTTAAATTATAACAAGAAATTAAAATTTCATTTATTAAAATTAGTATTTCTGTTTGAAATTGTCTGATTCGGAGACGAAAAATTTCGTTCTTTAGAATGATCACAATGCTTCGGTTAGCTCAGAAGCAAAAGACTTTAAAACTACAATGTTGCATTTGAGAAATGTAATACGAGAACATACACCAGTAAGTAAATTTTCTTTTTAGGGAAATTCTAATTTAAATTAGAGAGTTGTTCATTAGAGTATTTACAATGCCAAGAGTGTTAATATAGAGCTAAGGTTTAAGGTAACCTACGTATTTTATAGTACAATTATTTTAATTATCACAATTTGATATAACATGAAAGAAAGATCTTTCGGGGTTAAGAAAGGAAACGCTTTAACTTTTTTAAAAAAAGGACATTCGTTTTTAGAGAGGCATTTTTATCTGAGAATTGGTTGCTTTTGTCTAACGAGGTTATTATGATGCTTGGTTACCTCCTTCCTTAGCAGTTTTTAATTAAAGGCAAGGAGTTCAGGGTACTAGCGGTATCGCACTACGTTCTGGGAGAAACCCACCTAGCCCTACAGAAGCCCTTCCGAGCCCTAATTTAACCCTTCTTGGAAAGGAAAGCATCAAGAGATCCCTGCAAAAATAGATAAGGGCGCCTAGTTTCTTTTGTTTTGTTTTTTATCCCTTTTACTTTAATTCGGAATCATTATCCTTTCGAATGGCCTTAAACTTGACTGTTTTTCTTTTGGAAACTTTAAAAAAAAAAAAAAAAAAGCTAGTTTGACTTTCTCATCCAAACGAGATTTCATAGTAAGCAAAATAGTAGAGTTAGATTGTAAAGTTAAGTTGATTTTAAAAAAAAAACAAAAAAAAAAAAAACAATAGATAGAAGGTCAAAACATTCATACCTCGTACAAGCATACACATATCAGGCAGATATGAAAGGAAAGAAAGAATCATACTATAAATCCGATGTGTTACTTTTCACTCTAATAAAACTTACTTACTTAGTCGGATCCTCTTCTACCTTGCAGTGTCGAGGTAGACCAAAAGGTTTTCCACCCTCTCCTGTCCATGGACAAGGTGGGGCATTCCTGTTTGAACCAAGGAGGATGTGATGTTGCCAATCCAGGCTGTCCTCTTTCTCCCTCTGGGCCTTTTCCCCTTACAACTGGCTTCAAGGGCTCTTCGGGGAAGCCTTTCAGTGCTGCTGTTCATGGCATGATATTAATTTTTAATGAAAATAACCATGATTTTTCTTCTGCAATAAGTATTAAAGAAGTTATTTAGAAAGTAAGGATTGAGCGGTAAAATTCGATCTTTAAATGTTAATAGTTTCTTTTAGGACCCCGGTATCCAAGAGACTTTTTTAAATATACATGGTGGTAGTTAAATTAGATTTAGATAAGGGTATAGCATATGCTATCAAATTAACGCTAATAAAATAGGGTTTTCTTTTAAGCTTGTCTAACTCATACGTTGATATTTATAATAAGGTAGTTATGGAGGACCAAAATTGAGACTATATTCTAAAAGAAATACATTTTTTATTTTAAAGTTTGTAGCTTCTGGTTAAATAGAACTACAGGAGCAAGTGTATTAGTAATTTAAAGGAAATTTTATGGCCTTTAATGGTGATAGGTTTTTTGTTCTGGCTTAAATGGAAAAAATTATTATTAATATTTTTCTTGAAGTGGTTATGTTTTTGTTTTTTTAAAAAGTGGCTATGGTTGCCGAATGAGTTAGAATCAAGATATGGTCCATAGGGATTTTTTTCTGTTCCATTTAGGGTGGTCTATCTAATTTTTTTTTTTTTTTTCATTAAAAATGAATCACCCCGTATATATGTCGTCTGTGCACGCGCTTGGAGCGATGACCACTCAACTGATTTGAATAAAATTTGGTATTAAACATTCAGAAAAATCTGTCCCATGACCGTTATAAATTTTCTCATGTACAATATCATTTCATTTAGAAATTTCCATTGGTTCAATTCTTTTGTGTTTTCGCGGTTAAATGTAATTATTATTTGAAATTTTAATTACAATTTGCCGTTGTATAATTATTCTTGGCGGAATGGAACCCTAATTTTTCGCCAATTTCTGATTATAACTATTTTTTGGAAACTAGATTTTTCCCGGGAAAGCGATTTAAATTAAAATGTTTAATTAATATCACCTTTGGTCTATTGAACATATTATGTATATTTCTTTTCACTCAATTTTATATTATTTTCTTTTGACATACAACCTATTGCAGTGTAAGGAGCATGCAGTTTTCCTCATTAATTTATTTGTACAATTCGAGAGATCAACTACCTAGAATATATTATATTCTTGGAGTAAAAATAAATTAAAACAAAATGATTACATATTATATTATTTGTATAACTAATGCCGAATTTATATAATTATCAAAAATGATGTAATAGAATATCATTTATATAATCGAATAGTGTTCCGACGACTCACCTTGAAATGATTTGTTATTGCCAAGCTAAGGCAACCACATTTATTCCTATAGAAACAAATGCTTGTTTTGATTTGTTGGTCTTTAAATAGATATAATAACTTATTTGATTAGTTTACTTTTTTCTAAATATAAAATAAAGCCCGTTGCCATGGGCCTAAGGGATAGTATTCAAATTCTACTTGTAAGATATTTAAAATTACTAAGCTTATGTTATTTTCTCTATTAACATTTTAATATGATTATAAACAATAAACTATATCTAGCTTCACAGTCAATATTTCGATTAAATATTTTATTGAACTAAGAAAATAAGAAGTAATGAAAATTCTAATCTCAAATGTTATACTTATTATACTATTTAATTTCTTTATTAAGATACAAGTTATATATTGAATCGATCTTGTATAACTGAAGGTAATGTAAAATATTTGAAATTCTAAAATTTCAAATTAAGTAGGTAATTTAATTTTTAGAATAAAATAACATTCGATTTAAATTCTCCAGATTATTTCCCTTTTTTAAAAAGGTAATATTGAAAATTTTCATCTTTGAACATTTTAAAAGGTTTATATTTAACTTAAATAAACTACTTTTATGAAATAAAACCTTATTGTTCCACTTAAATGAAACATTTAAAAATGTCATCTTATAGTATAAATAATAAAAGAAAAATAAATTAATATAAAGTGAGGCAAAGTAAATAGAATTCTGCTTATGTTAAATCTACTCTATTCTTCTCGCAATTTTTTTAAATCTTATCTTTATGCTTTGCAGTTTTTTTAAATATACATTTTAGGAGAATACGAGTCGTATATGTTTAACTCGTTTATTATACAACGACAAAACATTCTAAAGGACATAAAAACAATTAAAGCCGTAAAAATATGTAAAAACTGTAAAACTATATTGATTTCAGGGGTAGAAAGAATTTCTCTACGTTCTTTGGTATACCTACTTTGTAGAGAAATTATACGACATATATTTCTATTTAGATAATATTACCTAAAAATCATGAGACGTTAAAATTGGAATGTTCGATTTGATATAAAAATAAATGCAGACATTTAGATCTACATAATTTATTACGCCTGTATTTTCCGTGAATTTGTATTGAGATAATAAATAGAAATACTATGGTGGAAAAAGAAAATGTATTTAAAAAAAAGTTTGCTTGTATTTGATAGTGCTGTAAAAAGAACTGTATCAGTGATTGAATTGAATTTAGTGGATTAAGTAAAAGAGTTTTCTCTTGGGTTTCGAGAAAAAAAAGTATAGTTCTCTCTAAATAAAATGGAAAACTGGAGCCATCCAATTTAAAAAGCTTTGTCTTCATTACCTCTACGGTATGTCTTATTCTGTTCAGTCAAGTTTAAAACATTTACTGCTTTCAAGCTTCCCCAAGGTAACGGAAGCTATGTGATAGTTCTAAAAAACGAACATTTCTTATGCCTTCGATTTCAAAAATTCCAAGATAAATCCGTTTTAGGCATCACGGAACATTTTGCATGCGACTTAACATAAAATTTGGATGGTAGGTCATAATTAGCCGATTATTTTTATAAGTTTCAACCTTCTGCGTCCATTGGTTTCTCTTCCACATGCACAAAAACATACATTTATTTACACCTATATCTTCAAAAGTACTCATCTGATTTTTATGAAATTTGGAAAATAGATGGTTTCTATGAAAATGAATAGTTTGTCGAAGGTACCCCGCAGATAGCCCCGTCATTATTTCAACCTTCTGCGTTCTTTAAATTTTGCTAAATTGGTACTTTAATTGATTTAACAAATACATTATTTAAAGCATAAAATTATTAAAATATACGAAATAGGACGCGAGGAAGCCAAGTGCCATTTAGTTACGTGTCTGTTTGTCGGTCTGCCACTCATTTTTTGGAACGAAGTTCCTTATGGCACGTTCTGGAGCCCGGGAGTGTATCCGAAAAAAACGACCAAAATCACCGTCACAAAATCACGGTCACGCTAAAAGCGTCATGAAATCTTCGGATGACAATAACTTGTGTAAAAGTTGACCGACTTAGTTGAAATTTGGTACATATGTTCATTTTGCCAATGCCCAGGACAGGTTCGTTGGACAACGGAATTCGCCCAAGCGTTCACGCGCAACGTACGCGATCGTAAACGTAAACTTCAAATTTAAAATTGGAATTATAGGACGGGAAAAAATTCTAACTTTATCTATTTAATAAGACAAACAACTTTTATAATTAATTTTTTTTAGTAAAACGAAGACCGACTCTGCTATGAAGTGATAAAGCTCGCTAAATTTATTAAAGCGGACCTAAACGTTTTAAATAAAGAAAACAACGTTTTTACCGATATCTTACGTTCTAATGTAACGATTTTAATAAAACTTCATACACATCGTCTAAAGTAGAATTGAAACAGACATGTAAACGTTCAACCTGATGCAAGCAGCAGTTTTTACGTGATATATTTTACAATTTTTAAAAGTTGATGTCCGTAGTGTGGGGTTTGTAGTTACTATAGGTGGAATATTAAGAATGTCGAGTGATTCCCCCTCTACTACACTTTTTTTGGTATCCTTTCGTGCGCAATCCCAACTCTTCTATCTTTCCATCTCTCTCTCACTATACTCTCTCTCTCTCTTACTCCTTCTTCCTGTCAAACTTGCTATTTACCCACAAAACAACGCTTTTTTTCAATTATTGTTTCTATCATTGAGAAAAGTATTCGTATATTATTTAAAATGGAAAGTGCACCAAGAGAATCGTCAGAAATTGACAGTGTCGACTGTGTTAAATTATTAGCCAGTAAAACTTTAAATATATAAGTATAAATTGATGTAATAAAATAATATTGCTCAAAAGCTGATCAAGGGATTTTTGTAATAAGTTTTATTTAATAATGTTACTAATAATAATTTTCTAATTGAGTCTAAAATATTTATTGGAACGAGTAGTTAGCAACGTATACGTACTTAGGAGTGTGATTTTATATTTAATGAAAAATGTAAGGAACTTCGTTCCTACCGGGTGTCCCGCGACACCACAAGTATTTCTTTACGAAGAAACATGTATTAAAAACTACTCGTCCGATGTTAATAACATTTGGATGGTAGGTCATAATTATTCCATTGTTGGTTACATAATTGTTTCAACCTTCTGCGCCCATTTGCTTCTCTTCCACATGCGGCCAAACATAACTACACACACCAATATACACCTAATATTTACACCTATAACTTCAAAAATACTAATCCGAAATTTGTATGGTTTTTCAAAAGTAGTAGCCTGGAAATAGCCCCCGATTAATTTTAACCGCCTATGTACATTAAATATTGCTAAATTGATGCTTTAATTCATGTAAAAAATAATAACAATTTTGACTGATTTATCTAAGGGGGGAAAATTACATAAATTTGATAATAATAGGTTGTAAAAGCATAAAATTATTATAGTATACGAAATAGGACGCGAGGAGGCCATGTTCCACATTAATTGGTAGACTATTGTCCAAAAAGATGGCGAATCAAATATTTATTTGAGCAATTTAGATTTATCATAAAACATGTATCTAAAGGTTGAAGTGTTTTATTTGTAATCATTAAGTAATCTTAACAGTAATAACCATTTACATAATATAATTTACATAATATTATTTAACTTTTTTATTTTTTTTATTTTTTTGCAAGATTAAACTTTAAGTTTGGGATTCATTTATCATTGTCATTCATTTAACTATGTCTTATATGAAGTATATAGATAGAGTCAGGTCTAAGATACATACGTATAATCTGAGATAACGACGTCATAATCTAAGATACATACGTGACCCTAAAATTGAATGTATAATTCAAATTAACAGTGGCCCCAAACTCTGTTTTTGAGATGATGCTTTTTTGGAGTGAAGGATAAATGGTTTAATTGAGAAAATGTCTGTTTGTTGGGTGTAGTACTTGTGTGTTCTGTGAAGACATGTGGAGCCTAGTTTGCTAAAGCAATTTCGATGAAAGGCAAAATTAAAAAAATAATTTCGTGCTTCTATATTTGGGATCTTAAAATCGAATTTTTATTTTATCACATAATACTTTCAATACTTTCTCTCTATTAAATGAGAGTAAGTATAAATGTCACATATTTTTGCTACGTCCAAATTCAGAGAGAAAATGTCGGTTCTGTTTAAGTTTTGAAATGAATGTATGCTGGCACTTTTGGCCTTTTCCAGTCACAGCATTACTCTACCTTGAGTGTATTTCAAACTTGATATTTTACCTTATTTATTCTAATTATGTTTCATTGTTTTTCTGTTGCAGGTGAGTTCAATTTGATGATTTACGTAATTCAGTTTTATTTTTACCTGGTTGTAAGTGTGTGATTTTTATTTAATTTTCTCCTTTTTACTTTCCCATATACTTAGTATAATATATAAAGAGGTAGTATTGTGATGGCACGAAAATTCAATTTTGATGTATATATTTCCAAGTTTTGAGATCCCCTAAGTCCAAAAAAGTTTTTTTTAATGACTGTCTGTAGTCTGCAGTCGTGCAGACGCGTTGAGTCTAAGTTACTGGGCCGATTAGGAAAAAATTAGTATGAAGATTCAAAATAATATCATACTCCGTGGCAGTGGCGCACCCAGGATTTATTTTTGGGAGGGGCACAGATTGAAAAAAAATAAGGGGGGGGGGGGAGGGGGATGTAATGTGGGCTTAGCATAATCACAGAGAATTAACCAGTCTGGTTTTCTTTGTTCTTAAATTATTTCATATCAAGGGCGGATCCAGCCAATTTTAAAGGGGGGATGGGCTCTCTTTTAGGGGGGTCCGGGGGTTCTCCCCCGGGAAAAATTTTATAGTTAACGTTACTTGAAAACGTCTTTTAAGCCTATTCTAAGAGCATCTAAGATGTTATTATATACAAATAAATTTAAGTTTTTTAAGAACGGGACATGAAGACCGGGGTATTTTATTTAAACAAAATTATATACATACTAATAATATTTTATTATAAAAGTTGTACATTATATAATATAATGTTTTATTTTAGTAGCCAGAAAAATAAATTGGTACATTTTAAAAATATTTTAGTTACATGAATTAACAAAAAAAATAAGGACGCCAAGTTTTGAGTTCAACAGAAATTAGCTGATAGTATTATAAACGCCAAAAAAATATGTCGGGCTAAACTAGGAATAATTACTTATTTATTTATTTTGTTCACTATTACTTTAACATGTGCTGCGAAATTGCATACTTAAATTTTACGTCTTTGGCTTGGGGGGGGGGGGGGGGGGGCACGTATTTTTAAACGCCAAAAAAACAACAACAAAAATGTCGGGCTAAACTAGGTATATAATTACTTATTTATTTATTTGTTTCTTTTTTTACTATCCCAACCCTATAACTTTAACACGTGCTGCGGAATTGCATACTTAAATTTTAGGTCTGGCTTTGGGGGGGGGGCACGTGCCCCCCGTGCCCCCCCCTGGGTGCGCCACTGCTCCGTGGCGAAATAATGAATTAAATTTTAGCTTAAAATATTCTAAAATGTATTTAGAACATTTTAATAAACATTTTAATTTTAATTTAAATAAAATTATAATTATTATTAACTACGGGAAATAGACAGAGAAAAATAGACTCCAGTGCGGGGATTTGAACCACCGGCCTCTATATTTCCAGTATAGCGCTCTAACCTACTAAGCTACGCAGGAGAATGAATTTCTCTGACGTTAATGATACCTTGACCCGAATTTAAAGCTTTCAATTTTTCCACAAGTCTGAGAAGTCAACATTAATGACAAAGAACTCGACCGAGAAATAACGCTTATAATTATAAAGTACCTAATTAGTACCTGTACCTCGTACAATCAATTAGAAATTCATATTTTACGATTTTGGTAGTATTCATACTATGGAACGATTACATTTTAATTTAAATCAAATTATAATATGAGAGAGTTAGTGAGATACGGTCTAAAGAAAAAAACTACTTATATAACTACTAAAAAACTACTAACTCTCATATCTACACTTTAACGGTTGTTAACTTAAAATTTAATCAAATTATAATTATTATTAACTACGGGAAACAGACAGAGAAAAATAGACTCCAGCGCGGGGATTTGTACCACCGGCCTCTATAATCCCCGCGCTGGAGTCTATTTTTCTCTGTCTGTTTCCCGTAGTTAATAATAATTATAATTTGATTTAAATTAAAATTTAATCGTTCCGTAGTATGAACACTACCAAAATCGTAAAATATGAATTTCTAATTGATTGTACGAGGTACAGGTACTAATTGGGTACTTTATAATTATAAGCGTTATTTCTCGGTCGAGTTCTTTGTCATTAATGTTGACTTCTCAGACTTGTGGAAAAATTGAAAGCTTTAAATTCGGGTCAAGGTATCATTAACGTCAGAGAAATTCATTCTCCTGCGTAGCTTAGTTGGTTAGAGCGCTATACTGGAAATATAGAGGCCGGTGGTTCAAATCCCCGCGCTGGAGTCTATTTTTCTCTGTCTATTTCCCGTAGTTAATAATAATTATAATTTGATTTAAATTAAAATTTAATCGTTCCGTAGTATGAATACTACCAAAATCGTAAAATATGAATAAACATTTTAATTAGAATTTAAACCTACAAGTCGTTTTTCAAGGAAAAATCTAGTTCTTAAGAAAATAACTTTAAACGTGGATGGTGAGAGGCCGGATTCGATTCTCTTCTGGGTAGAAGTTATTTTTATGGTAAATTTTGATAAAATATTTATTTAAGCACATGTAACCACGAAAACTCAAAACAGCTAATAAATGGAAAACACCGGACCAATTAATTAAATACTTGTGGACGGGAAAGTTAGCCTAAGTTGTCTCGTACCGATTTTTAAATTATTATACGACAAAAAATATTAAAAGACGTAACGTTTGTCTTTTACTGCTAGGCACTTTTAAAATTATCAATCGATATTAAAGTCGAAAGTCAAAACCTACTCGTATTTATAAAAAATTGCTAAGAATAGTTTTTCTAAAGAATCTTCCTCAAAAGAAATATATTTTTAGGTTAAATCAGAAACTTGCTGAGTAAATGGATAGTGTAGCCGGAAATTAAATATTTCATTATTCATAGAGTCAAAATGCAATAACGTCCTTCTAATTAGTTGCCTTGGTAAAAATAAACCATGTTTTTCCTTTTCTCTCGAGAAACACTATCGAAATGAAAATATTTGAATATTTCCAAAACATTGATAAAATATAAAAAAAAAAAACTGTTGCAATAATAATTATTGTTTTAGAGACGCCGTAACATTTTTGCTATATATATTCCCTTCTCTCTATATATGTATCTAGTTTTGTGAGTTGTAAAATTTTTAATTATTTTCTTTTCTTTATTACTTTTTTCATATTTAACATTTTGACCTTTTAATTTTTTACATTTTTTGTGCATTTGTTAAAGTTATTTTTGATCAATATTATTTAACAAAATTACGATTTTTACGTTCCTTGATTGTACTATTCCCTCTTCTAACTGATTGATCCCAAGTTTAAGTGATCAATAATTTCAATGGCATCTAGAAAGAAATTTTCTGTATATTACATAGAAATAGTTTACATATTATTGTATAGTAAACATATTATTGTTTTGTTTAGAAGTTTTAGACCTAATGAAGACCAAATACTTTATTACCGTTAATAACTAAAATAGTCTATTTATTAAAATAAGGGGACCAGCGTAATCGAGTGGTTAGATTACTTACTACTCCAACTGAAACCCAGATCTAAAATACAGACATATATCCGGTGAGTTCGAATCCACGAGAGGTAAGACATGTTTTACACTGTTGATGACATCGAGTAGATGAGTAAAGTGGCTGATTCCCCGTCCAAATACTGGAAAAAATCGATTTTGTAGTCAATTAAACTATGAACTCACCATATTATGAAGTGTTTTAAAACCGGTCTTTTCCACGGGCAAAATCACGTTTTCGAGATATTGATGAAAATAAATCTGATTTCGCTGAAATCGAAAATGGAATGTAAACAACCATCTGTTAAACACATATTTAATAATAATTGAATTATCTTAGACATTATGGGATTTAAATTTAGTATCACTATGTATGTGAGTATGTTTCTTCGAGATTGTCGGACCGAGGATTTATACTATAATAACATGTAATCTGAGAGCACGGCAGTGCAAGGACCACTAAGCATGCAGCGATCTTTTCTTAAACCAATTCACCCGGTTTTTCTCACCCTCATATCTCTGCTTCCTCTTAAGATTTTGAAATTTGAGCCACAGCTGCCTGTGTAGCTTAGGACACTGCTTAAAAATTGAGTCTTAAATATTAAGCTTAATATTATTTTTGATACTGATTTATTGCCTATTGTTGAAATTTTTCATTTTAACCCCCAACATTTTTTAAAAAAGGTGGACGAAACATTATATTTTTTAAGAGTATTTTTTAAGTCCTGACAAAAAATGATTTAAAAAAAAAAAATAATGTCTACTGATTTTAAAGATCTAGAAGTTGGATTCTTTGGCTCTTTTTCGTATCTCCATCAGTTGTACGTTAGCTCAAGCTGAATTGCAAGGTTAGGTTTTTGTTGGGAATTTTTGTTTATATATAAAGTTCAAATGGTGTAAAATATTAATAACTTGGTTCGTTCAGAGAAAACACAATGTGATGTTAGAATGTGCAATAATAACTTTCAATCATCTAAGTGCTTCAATCTTTCAAGTGTGTTTTGAAATTGTTTTCACTTTAAGTAAAAAATATTTTATTACGGTGGATATCTATACTTTTATCTAAGTTACCGTTCCGTTATCAAGTGTGGAGTTTTTGTGACACCTGTAAACTAGCCTCAAGAGGACTGGGGCTAAAAATAGTGAGGGTAATTAAGGCTACTTTTTAAATTTAGAGAAAGATTTTATATTTTTAAACTTATAATCATGATTTTCATACTGTAGTTTTTATTAAATATTTGTATTAATTTAACTAAAATAAAATCTTTACTAGAAAAATGATAATGAAAGATATGCCAGTGCAAATGAAATTAGTTTTCGGTGTGAAAATAGAAATTTCGTAATGTTTGGAGATTAGGAATATTGAATCATGTATAAGATCTAAATCTTTAATATATATAAGGACAAATCTCTTTATAAAGGAACTCGCCAAAACCGGATCTAATCAAGGGGACGGTGAGAGAAGAAATAGAACTAAATTGCTTGCAAACAAGCCTGCAAGACAGTGAGACATTTTCATGTAACGCTTTTTGCTTTCGTTTTTTGGTCATGTTTGTGCAACGCTTTTTGGTGTCGTTTTTTGGTAACGCTTTTCGAGTTTATGTGCCGACGTAAAGACATGAAAATGCCAAAAAATTCGAGCGTGCAGATTCTTGCGTTTGTAAACTAGGAATTAAAACGAACATTAGTTTAAGAAGTAATCTTTTAACTTCTTCACCCATAATTGTATAATAAATACAAACAATTATAGTATAACAAAAATAAAAAATAATAAAGTAAAAAATAAATTTTTCATCCAGAAGGGAGAAGACATTAACTGACTGTCCAACCTACTTTATAGGGAGGAAAGGATCCCATTACAGCCTAGTTGTGAAAATCGTGGCGGAAAGTAGAAATCGTGGCGGAAAGTAAAAATCGTGGTGGAAAGTAACAGTAGAGCCAACTTATTATTGTTTAAAAATCAGTGTTGCCTGTTTTGTAACTACTAGCAGTTTCTTTTTAACTGAATGACTCGACTGCTTAAGTTTTTTTTTTAAATATTAGAGAGTTTAAATAACACGTACTTTTGATTGCCGTGATGCTTTAATTTTTATCCTCATTTTAAAATGTTTTATGACTTCATAATTGAGTTTAAAAGACAAGACTTATACGAAAGAGGTAGGTTACGTCTAATCAGGTTATATTTATGTTTTTGATTTCTCGTATTTTAGGGTCAAACACAAATAAATTAAATATCATTCAGCTAGTCATTTTGTAGTATTAGTACATTTAGTACATTTGAATTATTATTATAGTTACATAGTTATAGAAAGTCATTATAGAAATCAAATAAAACATAGATGGAATTGATGAATTGCACATTTAATTCATATTATTTTTTTTACTACAAGATGTTATAAAACTTTTTCTTTTGCTTTTAAAAGTCATTTTTAAAATTAAAGAAACAAAAATTTGTAAATTTAGTTATTAATACCTAAATAAATAGATAAATCGAAATCATAGGTTTTATTTGTGTTGATTTTCTCCCTTCTAGAGGAAAAATCTTGTACGTACCACGGTAGGAAAAAGTCATAGCACCCTCGCTATAATTAACTCCTTCGGCTACGCCTCGGGATTTAGACAGTATGGTTCCCTCGGCTACGTCTCAGGAACCAACCAAAACGCTCAGGGAGTAATGACTTTGTTTCCTCCCTTGGTGCGTAAATAACTACATATTATGTATTTAAGTTTATTAGGAATAAAATTGTAAGGGTTATGGTGTTTGTCCGGTGCAAATCGGAGCAGTAGAACAGAAGTTGTTGTTGGCGCGTGAGCGACTGCTGAAGCGGTAGCGAGAAGCGAAGAGAGTGAGACGTGGGGCAGGTAGCCGATCGAGAGGGGAGGGTTGGGTAGGCCCTACCAAGCGCGGTAGGGGAGACCCTATACCCACCTTTTGTTAGTATCGCTTTTCGAGTTTAAGTGGCATAGCCAAGACATGAAAATGTCAAAACGAGCCCAAGATCAAGGGTGTTGTTAAGATGTTTGCTCTTCCTTTCGAACGCCGTGAGCGGTCGGCCCCCGGTTCTAATTAGAAAAGCGTGAAATGTTGGCCAGATTACCCACTTGATGTCTTTGCTGGCCACTACTCAAACTTGTTTATTAAAGCTGTTCATTAAACAATAGTTGGTCCTTGATTTTAGTAAAGGATGACAAACTAATAACCCTAAGAACTCGAGGTCCAAGTTCTTTCTAACAACTTTGCCATAGAGCTGTCCTTTGGTAACATCTGTTTGAGAGTTGAAATTAGACTTCCTTTAAATTAACTAATCTAAAATAAGAACTCTTTCAGACGAGCTTTAGTGCCTATAAATGAATCCATGTGATTTTGCTGTGAAGTAAGCGTAGTTAGTTCCTACTGTGTTGTATTAAGCAATAAACATTTTACATTTTGTCTTTAATGATAAAGAAGAATTTAAGGTTATTGATTTAAACAAATTAACAATTAGTTTGATTTACCTGCATTCAGTTTTATCAGAACCTTTTTGATTACCCTCCATATAATTAGTTCTTATTCCCACCTGGATACTTAATATCATTCGATGTTTTTTTTTTTATAGTATAAACACTTAATTGTAATAGTTTTTGCTCTCTTTAGACGAGATGGAATTTCTAACCTTTTTCCCCCTAATTTATTCAGGAGATTAATTCTACTGTAATGATAACGAATTAAATTAAAAGCGAAAGTTGTGTTATCAACAAAAGACGTGAATAAAATAAGGAGATTTACGATTTGTAATTAAGAAAAGGAAATTATCTTGTTTGAGTGGCCTAGATTTCTTTTAGACAATTAATATTAAGGTTCAATAAAGTCAATCCATTCCAAGGACTATTTCTTATTGTCCTTCCCAGTATCCTGTGATACAGCTGATTGGCTCATAAATTCCAAATAAAACTTAATAGATAGGAACTTACAAAGAAATCCCGACCTACTTACACTGATTTAAATCTCAGTGCCTTACTTAAAATAATCTATTGTACTGTTTGTATAATTTGATAGAATATGTCTTTATGGGTTACTGACCTCTCTTACTTTATACGAATGGTTGCTAGGACTAAGAATTTCCACAATTACGTATGCTGAATTGAACTCAAAGAATAAATTTGATTCGTTTATGGTCTAACCCACAACAAAATTGAAGACAGACTGGATTCAACCATTCTAATTATTCTTTATCACTAAAGAAGCTAGAGTAAGACTAGAATTTCTTTAGAGTCTATATGTATAAAGAAAATTTTCTGTATGTATGTCTTTTATACAAATCTAAAGTTTTATTCCGATCTTAATGAAAAACAAGAGGAAGGTAGCTATCTACATGAGAATTCGAAATTTTAATTTTGGTACACTGGAGATCGGATGATCATCGCATAATACAGTTATTTTTGTTATGTAAAATTTTGTCATATTTTCATTTAAGAGGGTGGTAAAATGGAAAACCAGAATGGAATGATTTTTAATTAAAAATTAGCAATAATAGTATTTTTGATCTGATTTGAATGAAAATTGGTATACATGCCTTAGTTAATTCCAGGAACTGAAATGATTTTAATATATTTTAGTACTTAGGGTGCAAATTGTATCTAATGTATGTTACAAGCTGAGGTTTAAGTGGTAAAATAAATTTTATGAAAATTGAATGGGTTGTCGAAAGTAGCCCGCAGATAGCTCCGATTAATTTCAACCTTCTGCGCTCTTTTAAAGGTTGCTAAATTGATACTTTTGTTTATGTTACAAATCAAAACAATTTTGACAGATTTTAAAAAAAACGGGGGAAAAATTAAATAAATTGTAGTAAAAGTATAAAATTATTACGCGAGGAAGCTAAGTGCCGCACTAATTGACATACATACTATTTACTTATCCTTATTTTCCTTTTCCATATTGCCAGTTACAGCGTCGAGAGTCCCTCTTCAAACTCCTCCCAGGCTAGTTAGTCCCATGCTATAGCTCTCACATCAGCAACAATTTTCCCAATTTTTTTTTTTTTTTTTTTTTTTTAAACTTTTTTTTTACCTTTAAAGGAAAACTATTATTTTCACCAAAAAAATGTCAACGGTATTATCAGGTTTGGGTGTTTTTAAGATTGATTAAGTGGTTTTGAGGTGGATATTTATTCATCTGTCTGTTTGCCTGCCTGTCTGAGTCACGCATAACTTCCTTATAGTTTTAAGCTATAGAGTTGAAACTAGATACGAACAATCAGTCCTTACGTGCAGTTGTGCCGCCCGGAAAATCATATATTTGTGACACCGCACTAACCCATTTTGTTAAGTCGGCAAAAATTAAAAAAATAATCTGATTGCGTTGAAATTTCAAGCAATTATATCTCTGTATAAAAAAGATATTTCGTTTTGAAAATTTAACGTTAAATAATTCGAAACTATTTCACTATTAAGCCGAAATTCGCTCTAATTATATCTTTCTATGAGATAAATAATTCCTCCATATTTATATTTAATATCTGCCCCCATTTTAGAGTTTTTTATAAGGAAAAGTTCTGAGACCCCGCGTCCGATTTTTTTGTTTTTTTTGTTTTACAATTTCTCATTCATAATTAGTATAAATAGAGAGAAAGAGTAGTGTGTTGTGAAATGTGGAGCTTAAATTACTGGATAGATTTCCATGAAATTTGTATTCATGCTTAGAAAAATAGCAATACCCCGAAACGATTTTTAGGCTATGTTCCTCAGCAAGAATGGGATAAGTGATAAAATTAGTAAAATTTAATTTAATACAATAAAATTATTTTTTCCCGTTATGTAAAATTTTTAAATGGTTAGGAAGTGTTTTTGTATATAACTAGGTCAAACAAAATAAAGTTTTTAAAAAAATATGTTTATGAAGTTAAATATCATAGTAATTAGAGGTTTTTCTATGTCAATGACGAAGAAAAAATAATTTTTGTTTTCTATGGAGATATTCTGGATGATTAAGATTTGGCGTATCAAAGTGTAATAATTCTTACAATCTTTTTTTTTAGTGCTTTCCTTTTTTTTAAACTTATTTTTCTTAGTTCGGTAAAACTTCGTTGGCTAAGAGTTGCATTTTAAAAACTTTTTTTTTTCTATCGCTCCACAAAGAATAGATTAAATTATATAAATTGCTTTTTCTTCAGTGGAAAAATCAAAAGAAACTATTCCATTAGAGCAATTGCCTGGGAATTTCCTGTGAGTAAGGAGGATATCTCTATTGAAATAGTTTGAGCAAGAACAGGGGTGTTAAAAAAAACCGCTTTAAATTTCAAAATTGTTTATAAAGACGCACTCTAACTGAAGCAATCTGGAATTAGAAGAGCTAAAACTTTTTTAATTGTATGCCTATGTGAGTTTTTAACGCCATATCTATATTCTAATGATTTTAATCTTTTAAACACCTAACCCTAATTGAAAATTATTAATTTAAAAAAATATTATATGTGTATGCACTATTCAAAGTTTTGGTTTTGAGAATTTGTGTTTTACTGTCTTTCAACTAAGTTTCTTTTATTGCATCTCTAAAATATACAATACATAGGAAAATAATAAGGAATAATCATTAACCTCATGTAAGAAAATTTCTGATCAATTTGACTGTGAGTTTTCATGAAAAATAACATAAAAAATCATGAAAAAATGAAATTCTTCAGAATCTCGGCAAAAACAACTAATATATTATATAAAATAATAATATTTATATATTATAATCTTAAATGTATAAATATAAGATTAGAGTGATGTCTGTACATTTATCCGATTGGGCTCAAATTTTGAATTTCCACTAAATGAGTAGTCCTGACAACGAGTATAAGCATATAAAATTGTATGTCTGCGCGTCAATCACGTCCAAACGGCTTTGAACAAATTTTGTTGGTTTTTGGGTACAATGTTAAGCTCAATTCTGCGGGTACTGTAGGCTATTAAATGTTTTGGTAGCTCTATATAGGGCGGAGAACGGGGCAGCTAAATAGATTTCAATATTCTTTTCTTTTTTTTTTTTTTAATTATATAATCAAAGTTGCAGAAGAAGCTACAGACAATATTTTATGTTCTGTGAAAATTTTTGTAGGAAGAACTGTTAAAGAAATTAGTTTCCAATTGTTATCAAAATATTATATCTATAGATTTATTTTTTAAACAAATATCCCATTTATTATTTAAATAGTTTATAAATCACACCTTACCTTGACTAAGCCTTTACTAACATAATCATCACCACTTCTTTGAAACTCTCAAATAAAATCTACGAGTGTATAAGTAGTATAATAATTTCTAAATTATATTGTTATCTGCCAACAATTATGATCCAAAATTTTATCCCTTAAGTGAACGTAGGGACAGAGTAAGAAATGAGGGGGAATTTAGCCCAGACTGATCTTCTATAGTCAGGAAGTTAATACTTGAGAACGGGCTCCTATTTTGGATGTAATCATATATATATTAGTAAAATATAATTCCAATTTTAACCCAGGGATGTGAAAAGCCACGGGTTGATACAGAAGGAAAATACCACTGCTTTTAGGTATTAAAGGTTATAGATAAGGATAAGGCAAAGGCTACTTGATTTGTAAGAAATATTAAGATTAGAATAGGAAGACCAAATACCATAACAGAGCAAAGGGAAAAGACTAAGATGTTATTAAATAGAACTAAGAGTGTAGGGCAGGAGGCTATAAAGGGTGCAAGATAAGACCTAGAACCGTCAGCTCTGTCATTAGAGAGACATGGTCCTAACCAAAACACCTTCGACCTTTACTCAACTTCATCATCTTGTCCAACTTGTACTTCTTATTCCTTCTATTAAATTGCAACTTTTCTTTTCGCTAATAGAAAAACTCCTTGATTGAAACTTTTAGCCGCAATATTAAGCCGATCAACGATAAGTTATTAAGATTAAGCGGAGAAAATACTCGGTTAAATAATGATTTAATTGATTAAATTTTAATTGTTAAATAGTGATTTAATGATTTATTGTGTTTAGTTTACGAACAATGTTTGGAAGTCCTGAAGATAAATTCACGTCCGCAAGTTTTAGCGAACAAGTGGTTTAAAATTTTTGTATAGAGGATCTATAACTAGAACTTGGCCTTACAGCTAGGCCTTAAGACCTTTTCGCCCCGATAGTAAACCAGTTAGACCTACATTAGAGAAATTCCTGGACGAAATCGATTTGTACAGAATTCTAAAGCGTCCCTCGGTTTTGAAGAAAATAGGCTTTGCCAGCAGTGGCGTAACTAAGGAATCCTGCGACCCCTATAACTTACGAAATTCACCCCTACATCTCTTTCTTTTTTCCTTACTTTTGGGTTATTCGGGGAGAGATGAAGTGGGGGCAATAAATTAATATGATCCATATCCATATACTCAATGTTTATTAAAATATTTAATTGAAGTCATAAAATATAATAGACCATTAAATTCCAAACGTTTTTGCCCAACTCTGATTTTATCACCTATTTCCGCTACGTTTAAAAACTATGTTTATTAACAATAATTCCGACCATAGAAAGATTGTTATATCATTGTGTTTTTTTTTTCGTTATATAAAGGTCTGCACAGTCATAATTTGTATATGACATTCATACAAAGTAAAGCAATATTTCGTATACTCTTATTGTGTTATTCAATGTTTATTGAAATCATTATAAAGGTGTAAAAATATAGTGTTTATGCAAACAGTTGGTATATTTTATACAATGTTTAACTTGAAAATAACTGAATTTTTTTTCGGAATAAAAGAAAACAACACTGAAGTAAAGTTATGAATAATGCAGGATTCTGTGAGGGGATGTGAAGGTATCTTTATGGCAGCAGATCTTAGGAATTCAAAGCTATCTCTACAGTTCCAGCTGTTTAATATTGAAAATCCAACTAGTTCACAACTGATTTATTTTATTCTGACATTTTAAAAAGTATAAAAGAGGTCAAAAATAAACCAAGGAAACTATATAAAGAGAAATATAGATCTAATATATCCCTCTGCCGGGATATTGGTATTTTTCTCCGCTATAGTTCACTAAATATTCGCCGGTAGCACTTTAAATGAACGTATATAGTTGTGGTTCGAAGACACTTTCAGTGGAGATCTTACCATAAAGGAGAGACGGTTGCCGCTCGACCACCTGATTTTTTCTGGGCATAATCATCATCGGAATTGCTGAGGTCTGTCGGTAAAATCTACGTGTATTCCACATTTGGATATAGATTTTTCTCCTGTCCGTAAGATTTACCGATGTTCTATCACAAAACCCGTAATTTTTACCGTTGTTCCAGCACTTTAATGATAATTTTTACTGTAATTTCAATGATTTTTAAATGAATAGTTATAAAGGTCTTTATTTATGTTTTATACTAAGCATGTGTCTTATATAAAATAATAACCTAAAAATGTAGAAAAAATATGGTGTCGGTAAACAATACCGATGTTCCGAAACTTAGGGGTTCAAATCATGTTCCGGGTAGATGGAGCAAGCATATTATAGCATAAACCTACCCAAATTAACGAAAAGGACCGATTATTGCTTTGTTTGCTTTTCAACGGTCAGAATTAATACTAGGATGTCTTTCAGGTTTTGAGTAGTGGAGTAAATCTGCTTGAAAATTCGCGTAGTGATTTTATTTTAATAATACTCGTACAATTGATGTAAAATATTTCGATAATTATAAAATGATAGTAATTAAAAATAAAAAAATATGTTGAGCACAGTTGACCGTGCTGTTGTTTTTGTAAAAACATCATCGTGATTCTTAGGATTCTGAATATTTTTAACAAAAAGAAAACATATAACCATAATTTTGTTTGTATATTATAGTATTAAAGAGCAGCAATAAAGAAAAAAAATCAATAAAGAAAAAAAATCAATAAAAAAAAACCACTAAGCAAGAATATCTTGATGCCACAGAGTTGTCCTCTTCGCAACAGATAAACATTTATTTGGCTAAAATCCCTTATTAGGATTTGATTCCGGCTACTGAAGCAGCTAGGGAATAGCTGAGGTATTTTTCTTGTGCATTCCCCCTCCCGGTTTAAATATTAACTTTCAATTTTCAGAATTCTTTTTACTTTTCCTCACTACTAATAGTAGGAAAGTATTGTTTTCACAAACAATTTTTTTTTCGAGATTTCAACGGAATTATCCGTTTTAGGTGTTTTTAAGACCTCCTGAGTGGTTTTCAGCATGACGTATGTATGTGTGTATGTGTGTGTGTATGTGTGTTATCATCGTAGCGCCCAAGGTATTTAACCTAGAGAGTTGAAACTTGGCAGAAAAATCAGTCCTAACCTGTAGTTGTGCCGCCGGAAAATCAACTTTTTCCGCCATCTTGAACCCAGTTTGCTGAGTCAGCAAAAATTTAAAAAATCGTAATAAATCGAAAATGCTCCTGATCGAGTTGAAATTTGACTGGAATGTACCTCTCTGTATGACAAACAAGCCCACTAAATTTCATTGTGATTTTGGCCGCCATTTTGAAGTTATAAATTTTTGAATTTTTAAACTTTGACGGTTAATAATACTGAAAGTATAAATAGGTTTTTGACATATAGCATATCGTTGGAACCGGAAAAAATTAAGGAACAAATATAAAAAAAGCCGATGAAATTCCATTAATTAGTTTAAAAGTTATAAGCGAATATAATTATTTTTATTATAAAAAATAATACCATAATTTTGATGACGTCAAAGTTTGTTTACATCTGTCAAAATACCGCCAAACTTCAAATAATTAAATAAAATATAGCTATTAAAAATAAGGTTATTTTTGAAGAATGATAATAAATCAGCTAGTTCAGAACGGTCACCCATCCAAGTACTGACCACGTCCAATGCTGCTTCCCACTTTAGTGGCCTCTGAAGTGAGGAAAAGTTCCGAGGTACCACGTACCCGATTTTTTTTTCCTTGCAGCCTTATAAGTATTTGAAACCAAGTCCCCTCTCTAATATCATTATCATTGCTTCTTTAAACCCTCAAATAACAGCATTGTATTCGGTATAATAATTTTGAATAATAACTCGGCTTTAACCGGAAAGTTTACTGTTAAAACTGTTTCTTTCTATAGTCGGAATGAATTACTAATTAGAAATTTTGCCAATTATTTTATCCAACGGGAGGAGGTATAGAAATAAGGGAGAAGGTATTAAGGAAACTCACTGGCATCAAGATATTCTAGCTTACATAACAACTTTATTGTTTCTTGACGGTAGTTCATAAGCCAATAAAATATTGATTAAAATACACACACCGTGACAATGCAGAGGAATCCAGATAGTGCGAGTATTTAATACATATATAACTATTTTGATAATTATGTTGATATATTTGGAAATCTGTTATATTGAATAAACGTGCCGGATTTACCCGCAAAATAATTCTCAAAATAAACAATGAAACTTCAACAATGGAGATTTCTTATCCTAAGATATAAAAGTTTTAAGATAAAGAGAAGAGCGAGAGTACTAAAATCTCTAACAATATATCACCCACAGAATAATATAGTAGGTAAAGAACAAATATCACGTAAGTAAGGGATAAAAAGATAAATATGAAGTGTGAGAAAAACAAGAAGACTAAGAGAAAATGTGAAAAAAATTCAGGTAAAGACAAACTAAAATTATTATATGCTGGAGGGATAAACTGTAAACCAACAAATTTTCTTGTAGTTTCGCATCTAGTCGTATAGATAGCGACAGCTCTACCTCCTCATAATATGTTGAGACTATAAAGACGCATACCTTTTTGGAACATTTTATTTTTTTATTTACCAAGGATTTAGTATTGTTGTAAGATAAAGTGATATAGCTGATAAGAAATGTAAATAGACAATATAGGAATCTGGTAAGGCTTGTTGTTAAATCAAACAGATATGTAAGGAATTATTGAAATGTAGAATTTATTTTTTTCATACGAGTATTATCTTTATGGTGAAAGATTTTTTCCACAATTTTTTAAGTATACTCGTACGTATATACGTGTATACAGGGTGGGCCAAAAAACGATTTTGAACACTTATAGCTCATCATCTATAATAGATAGAGATATGGGGGTTGCGGTGTCTGAAAACTACATTCTTTTACATTAAATTGCATATCTATAACTTTAAAAACTATTGGGTGAAAGCCATGCAATCACGGTTTGAAATAAGTCGTTGTCCGAGTAGTAATCGTTGTTTGGTCTTATAGTTTTGATAGAATAAATTACCATACGCTGGAGGGGGTTTCTTTGTAGGTAAGTGGGAGGAGTCCCTCAGTGTTATGACTTTATGAGAGTTACTTACTGTCGGTACTTGCTGATCTAAAGATCACTGGATCAGTTTCAGCTGTACGCCATTATTAGCAGAGGAATATAGAATTATTGGAGTCGAATTGAACTCGTTTACATGAGCGTGAAGTTTAAGACGAAAGGTAGAAGAATATAGAGAAAATAGGTGTGTGATTAAGGAAAAAATGGATACCTGACGACAGGTATCAGGTGAGGTGATGTAATAAAGAAAAGAGTGTGCAAAGAGGGAAATAAAAAGGGAAAGAATTAAAAGGTAGATTAAGACAGGATTAGTAGAAAATATTTAGTCTAAGACTAATTAAGTCCTGGTCTTTTAGTTCATGGTTAAGTTGAGTCAGCTCTTGCAAATATAGGAAGGTGAGTCTTTAGGGAGAACATCATATCATAACTTACTAACTTGAGGTAATAATCCACAATTTATATATGTATATATATATATATATATATATATATATATATATATATATATATATATATATATATATATATATATATATATTTATATACATTTTATATATATTATGCATAGATAAAATTGTGTATTATAATAAGTAAATATTTGTTGAAAGAAATCAGTGGAAAACAGGCTGTACAAATAGAGATGTGTATAAAAAGAAGGTAGTTTTTACTTGTTTTTCTTCAGATATAGAGAGTAGCGAAGAGTCAGAAATCAGTGATAATGAGTTTTTAACGACGCTCAAGCACTTCTCTGGTATTGCTCAACTCGTGGTCTACTATCACAAATATAAATTACAAATCACAGTTATCTGTGCAACTAATAACTGTAGAGTTGCAGTTATTTTCATAAAACAAATTTACTAACAAACTAAAATTCAGCAACTTTTTCCCCCGCTCTTTAGATGACCATTTAATTAATATACATTTTTAAAAAAAAATTAAAAGTGGGTTTATTTGCAATACGATTATAATTAGAGATATAAATATAATTTTTTTTTGTGCTCTTAATTTAAATTGCGAGGATTTCATTTCCATTTTTGACCTTTAAAGTTTCATTGTCACATGCATATTACTTATTACCCTATAGAAAATACATATTATTGTATTTTGCTATTTTAATATTATATTAGGTTATATTAGTAATAAATGGTTTTTTTATTTATAATCTTTACATTTTTCTGGACTACACTGTCTCATTTCGTTCTCCCCCTCCTCATTTCAACTAAACATTATAAACATAGCTTTAATTGAAATATGATTCTATTAATGTGGTTCTTTATAATAGTTTGATTTACTTGACATTATTACGTTTACAAGACTTTAAATTTAGTGTATCGAATGTATTGCTTCCAAACTTACAGAAGGTAACGAAAGCATTTCGAATTCAAAAATTCCTAGACAGAAATCAGTTTCAGACATACATAACATTTTTGGTGGTGAAAAGAAAAAAAAATCTGTAAAATGGTTCCGACGATTTTGATTAAAAAAAATCTAAAATGTAGTCCATTTATTTACGAATCTAACGATATAAGCCGTTTTCCCGGGAAAATTATAGTTCCTTTAAAAAAATAGCTTTAAATGCGGACGGAAAGAAGCCGGGTTCGATTCCCCGGCGAGGAGAAGTTATTTTTATGATACATTTTTATGAAATGTTCAATAATGATTAAATAAGCCTACGAAAAGTAATAAGAGAAAAACAATGGGCTTAGTAATTATGAACTTATATATGAAAAGATTGTCTGAGTTGTCTCGGACCGATTTTTACTTACTGTTGACGTGTTTACATCCAACATGTGCCCAATTTTTTTATATTTATACTTAAATTATTAAGTATAAATATTAGTTTGTGTAGTGTAGTTGAATCTTAGAAGACCTAGGTTGCTTCTTTTTTTATTAGACTTAAAGAAAACAACAGTTAACTTAGTTGTAACGTACATAACAATGACAATAAAAATGTTTGTTTTAATGTGTAAATTTTGAAAATAGAAGAAAGTAATATCGTTAGTCGAAAGAAAAAGAACAATAAAAGAGGTATGCATTCAATTTGCATTTAAATATGTATTGTCGTAAACGGAGGATAGTTTTATATAAGTGGCTGTTTGACTCGGGTAATTGGGCAATAGTGAGATCCTTCCAGCGTTTAAACCAGAAAACATTTTAGGAACTAATAAAATCCAATGAGCACATCTATTAGAATCCAATCCAAACATTCGTCTACTACTTAAAACGCTACTTTAAATCGATTTTCTTTTAGAATAATAAATTATTTTTACCTCCGAGCTTCGAGCTTACTGGAGGTGTACGAAAACATTGTGATCGTTCTGATAACGAATTTTATTAAGTTTCCTTTTTCTAAAATTGCCATAAAGGAGAGGCGGTTGCCGCTACGCCACATGAATTCTTTTTGGGGCATATTCATCGATCTCGTTGAGGTCAGTCGGTAAATTCTATTGGTATTCCACATTTGGTTAGATTTTTCTCCTGTCCTTAAGATTTACCGATGTTCTATCACGCTAATGATAATTTTTACCGCTAATTCAATGATTTTTATAAATGGATAGTTAAAAAGGTCTTTAATTATAATTTCTACTAAGCATGAATTTAAAATAATGACCTAAAAATGTAGAAAAAATATTGTTTCGGTAAAAAATACCGATGTTACGAAACTTGGGGGTGCAAATCATGTTCAGAGGGCAGAGGGTTAATGATGTTTTCTTGTTATGATCCATTATTGTACAATTTTTTACACCCTTTTTTTTTAAAAAAAAAGAAGAAAGTCAAATTGCTAAATTAAATCATCAATTTAGCAATATATTCATGCGCTCTTCTTTCGACAAACCATCCAAATATCTAAATATCGGTAGAGTAAATTTAAAGATATCGTCGTTCGTGGGGAAATAATATCTTCCCACGAAAGAAATTACAGGAAATTTCACAAAAAATCTTAACTTACTGGCATTCGAACCGATAACAGATAAGTTGGTTTTTGACTAACTGTGAGTATGATTACCACCAGGTTACGCCGATCCACTAATTTTACTTATATGACACATGTTGCTTCATGTGCAAGATTATCATGATTGATGAAATTGAATTTCTTGAAATATAATAAATAAAAAATCGGTCCGAGACAACTCAGACAAACTTTCTCATATATGAGTTTATAATTACTTAGCCCAGTGTTTCCATTTATTAGTTTTCAAATGTACATTTAAATATTATTGAACATTTCATCAAAATTTATCATAAAAATAACTTCTCCTGGTCGGGGAATCGAACCCGGGCTCTCTCCGTCCGCGTTTTAAGCTAATATCTCAGAAACTAGATTTTTCCCGGGAAAACGGCTTATATCGTTGGATTCGTATTCAAATGGACTACATTTTAGAATTTTTTAATCAAAATCGTCGGAACCGTTTTTGAGAAATAATTTTTTTTCATGTTTTTTCAGAGTTTTTGGGGGGTAGCGCCCCCAAATTTAGAGCTAAAATTCATTTCTCGATTTCGCCTCGGGGTATGATTTTTCTGAACATGTATGCCAAATTTCGTCAAAATCGGCCCAGTAGTTTGGGCTCCAGGCGTCTGCACAGACGACAGACAGACGACAGACGACAGACAGACATTTTTTAAAAACCACTTTTTTGGACTCAGGGGACCTCAAAACGTGTAAATACATCAAAATCTCAAAATCGAATTTTCGCGCCATCACAATACTTTCTCTTTATATGAGAAAGTAAAAAACAAAAATAAAATCAAATAAATAAATTACAAATAGGGATTCGTTTTGAAACTAAATCTAGTTTTTATGGCGAGTGTAATCTTTTGTGTAGTAATTTTTTTTTAGAGTAAAGGATCTAATATTTTTATATGTTATCTACCTGGCGCTTCAGGTGAAGGACTGCATCTATATAACTATAAAACAGAAAAACAATATAGCCTAGGTATTTTTTTGTCGGCAAATGTATGTTGTGGTTTTATCTTATCCGTAAGGGCTTTTATTTGGGTCCTGAAACGATCATGTTGGTTTTAAAAGACAGTGCTAATAAAAATTCAAGATTTATGTTGTTGTAGGTCCGGAAAATAGCTGATTTTTCACTGTTAACTATAAACGTTGAAACAGTTGCAACGAATTTGACCTTTTTATTTTGTTATTTGATGAGCTTATTTTATATGTCTACTAAATCAAACTAGCGTAGAAATCTGTTAAATAATAAATAACAACTCCTGGAAGTTTTATAGTTTCTGGTGTCTAAAGCATACCTACCAGCTGAAAAATTACATTATTACAATTTTATTTTTGGCCAACTTGGTAGATTGAATTATCTTCTCTGTGAAGTTATATTTTATAGCCGACGTGGGTGCGTCAGAATGACTTGTTCAAAGTCTATTTTGCCTGCTGTCAATCTTAAGCTGTCTGCCATGCTCTTTTTCCTCTATGTCCTTGCTCAAGAAACCCTTTACCTTCAAGGCCCTTTAACTCTAAAGACTTTTTAGTTCGTACATTCCTTTAAAGCACGTTGTCCATATCTTCTTTCTTTTTTTTCTTTGTGTAGGTATATTTCATAGCTGACGTGGGTGCGTCAGAATGACTTGCTTCAAGTCTATTTGGCCTGCTGTCAATCTTAAGCTGTCTACCATGCTCTTTTCCCACTATATCCCTGCCCAAGAAACCCTTTACCATCAAGGCCTTTTAACCCTAAAGACTTGTTTAGTTCGTACTTTACTTTACCGCATGATATTTATCACTTCCTTCCTTTCAATTTCTGCTCTCTAATCAATCCTCGGACACAGCGTGTGTGGAATGTTACCCTTATCGATATCTAAAAAACGAATGGACATGATATAAGTTTTACGTACTTTCAGTTTAACTGCTTAACAAAATAACCTTAAGTGAGATTTAAACTATCACCGTTGAACACTTTTTAAAGAGTAAATTAATTTTTATTTATTTTGCTTCCGAGCTTACCGAAGGTAACGGAAGCATTGCGTGTTCACTTTTGAGAACGAAAAACTTTTATGTCTCCGATTTTAAAAATTCCAAGACAGAAATCCGTTTCAGATAAAACTATTAATAGTTCTTACACAATAAATAATATAACAATAAAGTAATATATTTAATAATTTTAATGTTAACATAATAAAGTACATGATAGGATGCGAGGAAGCTATGTGCCACACTAATTGGCAGTCTATTTTAATTTTTTTTAAATAATAAATTCCTTTATTTATAACAAATTATTAAATTAGATATTTTGGAATCTAAATTCAGTATATGTGGAAGGCGTCAAGTGTTAGGTACTGTATCTGTTTAAAAGCGTTTTGAACCTCAGATGCACTATGTACGTGCTTTGTCAATCATGAACAGCATATTCGGTATGAAACCCGGTTTAAAATAAAAAATATACCTTAAAAAGTCTCTTTAAGTGTGACTTAACGTTGCAAACTTTTTTTTTTTCTAGAAAAAACTTATATAACATAAAAATAAATATGAAATTTGTAAAAAATAAGGAAAATAAACTAAAATTTTACCTTTAAAATTAATATTTAATTTCAAAGTGTTGTCTGTTGGCTTTTTAAATTTACCAGACGAGTTCACTTTGAAATATAAATGACTATGATTAAACAAGTCCTGAGCAACCTAACATTACTGTATTATTTTACAACCACTTGAACATGGTATATTTTTTAATTAATCTTATACAATATATAATTATTTTTATCTCCGGACAAAATAATGAAGTGGATAGTAATTAAATTTATTATTATTATTATTATTTTTATTACAGGATTATTAAAAAATAAAAAAGCTTCTTATATTACAATTTAAATTTATAATTAAGTTCTAGTTATAATTACTCATAGTTAGTCTTTTTGATTTAGTTATATAACAATAAATTAAGTTATTATTAAGAAATAGGTGGACATTGACTGTTGTTTTACGATAGCGAGGATCTGTCAAAATTAGATAGTCTGCCAATTAGTGTGGTACATTGCTACCGCGCATCCTGTCACGTATTTTACCGATGTTTTGCTTTTACAGCCCAATATTGTTAAATTTACTTAATTGTTTCCTCCTTTTGCTTCCGAGCTTGCTTTTTATGTCTCCGATTACAAAAATTCGTTACTTCTTTAGATTGTACATCCCATATGTTTTTTGTTTTTTTTTTAGAATATAAATGACTTTGACTAAATAACTATAAGACAAAGGGATGATTAGTCCAATGTACTTTGGGACAAAGGAATATGAGACTTCTGTTTTTATAAGGGGAGTACCAATCTAAAGAAGTGCCGGAAATCTGAAGTGGACAGAAATCTATTTCAGACATCAGAGAACATTTTTGTTCCATTGTTTGTTTGTCCGTCATTATTTTTGCGAACTAACATTATGTTAGAAACTACTCGTCTGATTTCATGAAATTCAGATGGTAACTCATAATTAGTCTTGTACTTTATTCCTGTATTTTAATTCCAAAATATAGGAATTAAATCCATTTTGCGGAATATGTCTGGGAAATAGTTTTGATCGAGTTAGCATAAAATAATTCTTATCAATGTTAACTTTATTGTTCTATAAATATTTACTCTTAAAATATTTTTTAACTATACAGAATTATTAAATTTGTTTTGTTTTCTTTCCTAATTAAAAGGGTTTAAACGTTTTCATTGGTAAATATTTTCTGTAGAGATGATTTTAATTCTTTTTAATAACAAAACTTTCAAATGAATTTAGTTTTAAATTGTTTCTGCCTAATACATTTCATTTTATTCAGTTATTGATTACTTTTATGATTTGTTTTTTCCCTTTTTTATGGAAAATACATGATAATGAAAATTGTTCATTTGTTAAAAAGGTATTTTAATTCAAAGATTAAAAAAAGGAATTTACTGCAATACTGTTAGCTTAAATATAAGTATCAAGAGCCCTTATACATCTAGCGCGTATGTATCGCTTCCAAGCTTAAAGTAGGTAACGGAACTATTTTTTTTTATGTCTCAAAATCCAAAAATTCCTAGACCAAAATCCGTTTCAGACATCAGGGAACATTTTGCTTCCGAGCTTACCGATCACAGAAGCTTTGTGATCGTTCTGAAATATTAACTTTTTTGCCTCGGATTTCAAACATTCAAAGACGGATATCTGTTCCAGACAAAAAAAGAGTCCTTATAGTTTCGTTCCTGTGTCTGTCTGTCTGTAGTCTGTCACTCTTTACGGTTCCAATAACTTTTAAATCAAAAGAATTAAAAACATGAAACTTTGCATTATTAAAGATCGTTTTGACGCGTATACACAGGAAAAATACACTACTAATTAGAGTGGCACATAGCTTCCTCGTGTCCTATCGTGTATACTTTAATGATTTTTGGCTTTTAAAATCCATTATTGTTTAATTTAAAGGTAGATAGAGGTGGTGGAACCAAGCCACCTCTTATTCCCCTCGTCTATCTCCCTCCCTACGTTCTCACCATAATAAAAACTATTAATAGTTTTAGCGATCTTTAACACTTCATTGCGGTGTCGCTGTTGGTTTGGTTAAAAAATTGTATTTTTAAAAAAAAGTTTGTCTCACTGAATAGATGAAGTTGGATCAAGTCGGATAACGTTGTCCAACGAACTCATCCTGGGTATTGGTAAAATGAATATGTCTACCAAATTTCATCAAAATCGGTCTACTTTTACTCAAGTTATCGTCATACGTTGCAGGGGACGTGGATACACAGACCGACAGACTGACACGAGACCAAAAATGTTCCCTGATATCTGAAACTGATTTTTGTCTTGGAAATTTTAAAATCGGAGACATAAAATTTTTTCGTCCTCAAAAGTGAACATAATGCTTCCGCTACCTTCGGTAAACTCGGAAGCAATATAGCGAACTAAAAATTATTAGTTGTTCAAATTTAAAATGGTGGATAATTCATGTTACGAGAACATTTTATTTTTTTTAGAATTTTGATTGGGGTATAAAATGTGTTATTTATGCTATTATGTTATACGCCGATCACTTCTTATAATCATATTAATGAAAATGCTCGACATTTATATCGAAAAATAATTTTCCAAATGAATGAATACTTTAATTCCTGGTATAAATATGTGTTTCACGTATCAGAGGTTACAGGAAAAGTTCTGCTTATTTTAAACGAGAGATGTCGTTTTAGAAGTTCAGGAAAGGGAAGGAAAGATTAGATTTGTCCTGTGTATTTAGGCCATTATAAAAGTTAGCAAAGCTCCAGGCTACCTCAAGTATTTAACAGGAATTAACTTAGCCGAATTCAATGTAAACAGGGAAGTTGGGTGCTCGAACCTTCGCCCTGCTTTTCTATTTACAGTGCCCATGCTAATTTAATTATTCAGGGTGCAATTACTGTTTGCAAGGCATCTAAAAGCTGCCACACTCTAATAAGCTTAACTGTATAACCTGAAGAGGTAACTTCCCACCTTCTTAAGTTGTTAGGTAAACCCTACTCCCTTATCAGTGCTAAGCCTGAAGCAAATTATTGACATATGCTAAGTCACGAGTTTCGATTTAAAGACTACTTAGCTTCTTAATTTCTTAAGATTACATAGGATACTTTCTTCCTGTTATAATGCTTTATAGTTATATATATATATATATATATATATATATATATATATATATATATATATATATATATATATATATATATATATATATATATATATATATATATATATACATACATACATACATATTCATATACATATATAAATATAAATATAAAATAGTCATTCTTTCTATACTTTTCTTACACTGAAAGTGTAGTGCGTAGACTTTCGCAGTTGACATTTAATGTTCCTGTAGAAAACACTTCGCGTTTTTTGATAGTACTAATGTTTTTCTCTCCACATCAGGGAATTACATGAACTGATTTCATTAACTTGAAAAAATATTAAGAGCATTCTCTTAATAATGACTCAAGACTCAAAAGAATAATTCAATGACTCAATATATATGAAGGTCAATTAGTCTAATAAAATTTTTCTGTTAAGGGCAACTAGTTATAATTAAATGTGTAATGCTTATTATAAATTATTTATAATCTTACCTAAATCATAACTTCCTAGACAAAACAACATTAGTAAACAAAGCAATTAACTTACTTATTCTTGCCATTTCTTTTGTTTAAGTTTTATTAAACTTTTATAATTACGTGTTTATCTAAAACTTTAAGATTAAACATGTTTACAATCCATTAGTGCTAAACTGAAATATATATATATATATTTTTTTAAACTTTTCTATAAGTTATTTTGGTTAATAGAACATCTGTTAATAGATCATCTTAATTAATTTATCTAAAAAAGCTTACCATTAACAAAAAACACTTAGCTAAGTGGTTATCTTTTTTAAAACTATAATTAATTTTAAGCCTATTTATACGAAGGTAGTTATTATACTATTAGACGACTCAATAAAAAGTTATTCGGTGCTGTATTTAATTTATGCATTAATATTTCGGTTGTTTGGTGTGAACCCTTAAAAGTTTTTCATTCAATTAATAAATTATAGACAATTAAATTATTTTTTCTTTTTAAATTGTTTTATTGTCAATTTAACATTTAATTTGATCAAAAAGAAAATCCATTTTGATTAATTTGTTTGAACTTTTTTGGCAAAATATCTAGACTTCTCTAAGACTTGTTATCAGAATAGTTAAATCTTGTTTATACTTGTTTTACCTCTATTGTTTAAACATTTATAATTATTGTACATGCTATAAGTATTATAGTTGATAATAATAGTTTATTTGGCTTGTACAACGTGAAAAGGAGGTATTCCATTGACTACCCCTTTTTGGCGTTGTCATAAATAGTGTAATATGATACTACTTATATATAGTCGTAATTAAATAATAATATTATGTAAGTAAGATAGAAGAATTTTATATTTTTATAAGTGTATAAGATAATATGCGTAATATGTCCCTAGGGCACTGTCTCTTCAGGCGTCGAGGAGAGGTATAGATTGGGAAAAAATGTGTGACCTGGTATACCTTCTTGATTAAGTTCTTTTGTTGTCCAGTGTTTAATGTTTGTGCTTAAAACCCAAATACCACTAACTCGCAACAATTCCTCTAGAATCACTTAAGTTAAAATCATTAAATGTGTATTTTAGTTAGTTTATATTTTCGGGGTAAGCAACAACAACGTCGAGTTTTCTATGCTAAGTTAATGTTTCTATGTTAACGTAATGTCAATTTATGGAGAAGAAACGTGTGATTGTATTATACAGGTAAAAATTAGTTATCATTTAGCTCTAGGTCTTCCAGTGGTTACTGCGTCATGTTGGAAGAGATTTGATGTTGGAGCGACGTTTCGCCTCCAACGCTGGAGGTATCTTCAGGGTTGTTCATGTTGTTCTGAGTGAGGGACAATGTGGACTAGAGAGATGAACATGTATACAACCCTGAAGATGCCTCCAGCATAGGAGGCGAAAAGTCGGAATACTCTTCGAACATGACGCGATCACCAACAGAAGACCTAGAACTTAATGATGACAACCACGGAAGCCTACTCAATAAGATAAAAATGAGTTAATTTAGGTTATTTAAGCCCCTGACATTCCTTTTAGAACATAGGGTCAAGGCATTCAAGGTTTGCTTGGTACTTCCTCGGTGTCTCCTTCTCCAGGAGTCAGGCCCAATTTATAAACTGATCGTTTTGAGTGTACGATGATAATTACTGCGTTTCCATGAGTTTTCAAAACTATATACACAGGGTGGTCCAAAAGTCTCCCCCCCCCCCCCCCCTCTTAACTTTTGAACGGTTTGAGATAAATTAATGAAACTTGGGGGATCTCTACCATCCAAAGGGAAGTTTGTTTTCATGCAATCGCCCACAAGGGGCAACCATCCACTTTGCAGGCCACCCATCTTCAAAATTTCAAATTGGAATGTATATTTTTGATAGAATATTTAGATTCTTTGGTGAAAAATTATAAACTTTTACTTGAAACTATTTTTTCTATTTTCAATATTTTTGCCCCTACAGGGGGGCAAAGATAGCAAAATAACCCTTCCGAAGTAGTTAAAAAATAACACTTAGATCGTTATAAAATCTAAACGGTTAAAAATAAAGTAATGAAATTTGGGGGATCTGTACCATGTAAAGGGAAGTGTGTATTCATCCACTCGAGTACTAGGGGCAACCCCCATTTTGCCCCCAGGCGCTGAAATCTACCATTTTTATACCTTTGCTCCCCTATAGGGGGCAAAATATTTGAGATAGAAAAAAAGTTTGAAGTAAAATATTTTTATTTTTTGCCGTAGAATCTAAATCTGCTATCAAAAATATATACTCTAGGTTAAAATTTTAAAGTTAGGTGGCCTGGGTGCAAAATGGGTGGTTGCTCCTACTGAGTGATTGCATGAAAACAAACTTCCCTTTGCATGGTAGAGATCCCCCAAGTTTCATTAATTCATCTTAACCCGTTTAAAAGTAAGAGGGGGGGGGGGGGGGACTTTTGGACCACCCTGTTTATTCAAACTGAAAGTGTTTCCATGAGGAGTTTACAAAAAAATTTCATATCAATTTGAAAACTGCAAATTCCCAGAGTTAAGTCAGGTTATCATATCTCTGCTCATCATAACTCTGCTCATCATACCTACTGCGCATTTCTCAATTATTTTTTCAATTCAATATCCGTTTCCATGATGTTTCTTTGAAAACAGTTTCAATAAAAAACCAAAAATTTGCTTTTGTGACTTAGAACTCAAAACGTTTTGAAATCACCGTCTCCATGGAGTTTTGAATACCCCAACACATTAATAATGGAAAATAGTGTGTCCACTTCCTTTTCATAATTACTCTTGGCCAGTTATTCCTTTCGTATTTTTTTGTTGCCAACTTATTCCCATATTCTTTCAACGCAAGCAACGGTTATTAAAAGTTATAATTTTGGTGGAGCTCTCCCCTTTCACGTTTCCACTGTCAAAAGTAAGTGGATTGACATCACATTTGATGAATACACGCCATTTTTCGAATCCTAGATAACTTATCTATCTTAGATACCGCTTAGTAAGGTATTGGATTACTTGTGTTAGAAAATGATTTTGAACATTCTTTTATAACATAATATGTCTATGTATTAGAAAAGAGAAATACCCTGGTGTGAATTTAACGCTAAGTATGTTCGACAATGTCTCACAGCCTGGATGAGTAGATATTGGAAAAGAAGTAGAACGTATTGCAGATGATAAAATAAATGTCTCTCTAGTATTCTTGATCTCTTATCTTACTCTCATTTCTATAAAATGTATCCCTTATAAATGTTTTGACTTATAATATAATAAAATTGCTTCTTTTATATTATCCCGACGTGTGCAGATTTTTATATTGCAAACTATAGATACGACTATTTTTATTCCTCACAACTCCTTAGATATGGTTTTTTCCTCTTTTTCTTTAGTACTTTTGACCTTTGGAAATTGAAATCTTAAGATTTCTTTCTCTTATGTCAGGGGAGCTGTTAGTCAGAAAAGTTATTTAAAATTTATGACAACTTAAAATCCCTACACGACCACTTTATCGCAGACATAAAAAAAGTGTCTAGTTTTTATTCGTTGTTGAGATAAAGCAAAGTTAATGTCAATGGTTTTATCTATTTTTTAGCAATCCTTTTTTCCGATCATGTTTTTAAATTTGAACAATTATTGCCTTCTCATAAAAGTGTTATAAATTATTGAGTTTGTGTGTATATTTGTAATCTGTGATATGTAAAGACGCGTAGAGGCTAAATGGATAAATCGTTAATAATGAAATATGATATATTCAGAAAAATCATATAATGGTTATCGTGACTTTTATACGAGAAACAAACCATTCCAATTTAATAAAGTTTAAAATATGACTATTATAGGATGTTTTCGATAAAAGGGTCGCAATTCGACGATGTCATCAATAAAATTACCAATGTGGAAAATACTTTCAATGATAGAATTTCAATGAAATAACGTTTTCAATTAGAAGGTTTCAATGCAAAAATATTTTTAAAAATTAATTACTAAACAAGTTACAACATTGTTTTATGATAGAATAGGCATTGGTAGAATACTCTAAATATTTACTGTAATACGAAACATTAAGCCCGTGGCATCGGGCTTAATTTTATATTTAGAAAGAAAGTAAATTAATTTAGGTACAGTAAAACCTGCTAAAGTGACCACCCGTGTATATTGACCACCTGGTCAATGTGACCACTTTTTCATGGTCCCTTCAGAAATTCAATACTTTATGTACATTTTCTTCTGCTTATTGTGACCATCTGCCTATTTTGACCAGTGACCACCTTCTTCTGGTCCCTTGAAGAAAATTTATTTCGGTTAAAGTGACCAAAGTAAAAAAACGATAAGAAGAAAAAAAAATAATATTTTAGAGTACCTATAATAGTTTTAAAACATTTGGTTTTAATTTAATTTCTTAGAACTTATAAACTAGTTGTTGCAATATGAATACAACCCACTTTACTTTCTTCCTGTTTTATAAGAACTATTTAGAAGGATTTTAATTCAAAGAAATTAGTAAAATGAAATAATTATTGTTGGTTCTTAGAGTTAACCATAAATAGTACAAAATTTCTCTGTATTTTTTTTTTTTTTTTTTTTTTTTTTTTTTTTTCACTTCATCCTCATTTCATTGGAATAGCTTCTTTATGTCTGTTAGCTGATTTTATTTCTCGTCCAGTTTTAGTTTGATTTAAAAGAAGAAAGGTGTAACTATTATTAATGTTATTACGTGCATTGTGTATTTTGAGCTGAAATTACCTCGAAAAATTTTAGATTTTACAATTGCACGTAAGTACATTCAATACATGTTTTTTTTCAACTTTTTATAAAAATAAGTCTCACCTTGTATTGGCCTAAATTGTAAAAAATTAGCCAGTCATACTTCAGAAAGGTTTTATTTTTTACTCTAATTACAAATTTTTGGACTCTTTTCTATAAACTTATGTGTGTAACATTATAGAAAAACCAAGAACGAGCGCATTTTTTAAAATTTATTTTGGGTATGTTGACCACCTGCCTAAGGTGACCACTTTTGGTCGGTCCCTTCGGTGGTCACCTTATCCAGGTTTTACTGTATCTATTTAGATTAGTTATTAGTTATTATATCTATTTGAACACCAACAAATCAAAACAAACATTTATTTTTATTGGGATAAAAGCGGTTGCCTTAGCCTTAGCTTAAATAACGAATAATTTCGAGGTGAGTCGTCACCGTCGAGACACTACTCGACTATATAAATGATAGGATCGGGAAACTGAATATAAATTAAGAAGAGTTTCTGACTGTTTGTTTGTTTATACAAATCTACAGTATTATTCCGAGATTGGTTGATTTTTACAACCTTGCCCATCAAAACAAAGGAAGGTAAAATATTAAATTTCGGACCCTCCCCTCCCCCTATTATATATTATATACAGGTATCTATAACAAAACCAAGCAAGTACTTAGTTGCTACAGAGAAACTAGTGAACATTAGAACATAGAATAGGTATCTTTACCTGCTCTAATTGTGAAAACCCTTGATAAATTTCATAGTGAGCGAACAAAGGAATGAAATACCCCTCCTATTCAGATTTCATCAGTCTGAAACCGACACTGCCTGAAGAAAATCTTCATTTGGTGAGCTTACTACATTATCTAAGTCTTCGTTTTGTAATACATATAGTGCTGAATTGTAGAAAGGAAATGTTTGCTTCATTAACCAAAGAATATCGTGTAGCTGAGAGGTACTGCATAATGCTTCTTAAACAAAATTCATAAGAGGATTCCCACAAAGAGAAAACACATTCTACCTGACCAAAAATGTTTTACATGTTACTAAGTTGAAATCTCCTAATGTTTTAGAATTGTATAAAATACTACTTTTCTCCAGTTTGTGGAAAAACATGATATCTTTTTGGACATTAAATCCACACATCGATATTACAATGCTTTTCTATTTGTGTAATTGATGTAGGAGATGGATCTTAAGGTGCGAAATTATTAAACATTACTCCAATTTGATTACCATTAGGTCCGCTAGGAGCTCTGATCTCATTATATATAAACTTTAGAACTTCTATCGGCAAAATATAGTTCTGCAATAAGTACAAGTGAAAACCAATCTACCTCCTATTATATTCTAACTTCCTGGCACGATATTTTAGAACGTCGCATTTTTCATGTCGTTTTTTGCGTAACGGAAATTTCTTTTATACCCCAGAGCTAAAACATATTATCCATGTTAAAAAGAGGTCCGTGCAGGGCCGGATTTTCAAATTTCGGGCCCCCCCGCGAAAATCTCCAATGGGCCCCCTGGCCAGGTCCTATTCGGAAGGGGAGGGGGGGGGGAGGGAGTTTACTGGTTAGTGTAGAATGGGAGTCCTTAATAGTTTTATTATAGTGAATCCTTTTCGAAGACTTGAGTACACTATCAGTGAGCCTCATGATGATTAAAGAAAGTAAGAAAACTACACACTACAACCTAATTTTACACGCACCGCATTCATTCTTCAACTCAAATTCGCTTTTGAACTACCTCGCCAAAGTTGACCGATGTGGAAGACATGTTTATTTTAGCAACGCTCGCGTAAACGTTCAAATGTAAAATTGAAATTTTTGGACGGGAAAAATTAACTTATTCTATTCAATGAGACATACAACTTTTTTAAATTATTTTTTTTTAGTTAAATCAACACCGATACTGCTATGAAGTGTTAATGATCGCTAAATTTATAAAGCGGACCAAAACCGTTTAAAATAGAGAAAACTACGTTTTAACCTATATCTTACGTTCTAACGTAACGATTTTTATAACACGTCATACACAAAGTAAAGTAAAGTAAAATTGAACAGGCATGTAAAATTTCAACCTGATACAAGCAGACGTTTTTGAATAGGGAAGAGATATATTTTATATTTTAAATTAGTAGGCCGGGTAGGGGAAACCAGCCCTGTTTCCCTCTATCAACCCATGATATCAACTCATGATTAATTTTTTTCTCAATATTCAATACATAAGTATTTATTGCAAGGCACTCGCTTCAATGATACAAACAATGTTTTTCTCTTAATTTTGTCTTAACTCCGCTAGGTACAAACAGTTAATTACTTTTAATTTTGTCTCTTTTCTAACTGCGCCATGTATAAGTAGTTAGCATCGTATGCTTAGTAGTGTGAATTTATAATTTGTATATTTAATGAAAAGCGTAAGGAACTTCGTTCCTAACGGGGGTCCTGCGACGCCACACGTATTTTTTTAAAAAAAAGTGATACGTTATGTTTAAAATTTGTGTCAACATGTTATATTAAGATGTAAGTTAAAAGTTAATGTAGATATAAGAAATAAAATTTTAAAAATCTTTTAGGCCTGAAGATGCCTCAAAGGAGGTGAAATATAGCCAAAAACGGATTGACTTTGGAGTTATTAATGCCCTAAAGACCTAAAGAAGAATAATAAGCATAGTATGGAAATGAAGGGTAATATACTGCGAATATCTCTCAAATAAATAATAATGCAATTTAGCTCCTCACAACAACAACAATATTATACCGGGTGTCCTATAACTACTCCCCTTTCATATTAACTTTTGTAATATTTCAAATAAACATTTTTTCAAGCTTATCCGAAAATGGGGTCTTAAATTTTTTATCGTTAGTCCTTTTCGAAGATACCTATTTTATCTTTTAGTTAAAAAAAAACTGAGCTCATTTAGTTATTATGTATAATGACCAGATATATGTATTATATATCAGGGCCGCTGAGAGGATTTCCTGGCCCCAGGGCAAGTTAGCATCTGGACCCCTTTGAACAAACAACGGCTGGGGGTCCTCCCCCGGAGAATTTTTTTAAAATTTAAGTGCAAAAAGATGAGTTTTAAGAATTTCTGAGGTCAAGTTTGTCCTTACAGGAAAAGAGGTTTGGTGCGGGGACGAATTTTGAGTTTAACTAAGGTGGGCTAAAAAGCACAAATAATTAAGTTGTTTTGTAGCTGGAAAGCTTAAAAATTGCATTACAAGTAAAAAATGTAAAATTTATTAATATCAGTTAATATGATTTGTCAGTCAGTTTCTCTCCTTTAAATTAGCATTGACCATATTGAATAAGGTGAAAACATCACAAAAATCTAAGTAACTAAATGAAACAAAAAAATTTAAACTTCCATTCATACTCATTACACGTGAGGAAAAATTTTAAGTTTGTCACTATCAGTGGCGTACCTTAAAACAATATAATTGAAACATTTGCGTTCAGCACTGAATGGGGCCCCCTGACAAAGGTATATGAGTATAATTCCAGTTTAGATTTAATTATACTCTAAAGGGGCCCCCATCGACATTGCGGTACAAAGATAGTAGTTTCATGTTTTTTTTTATTTGTGGCCCCCCTGGCACCGGGGACGTGCCCGCAATTCGGGCCCATAGCTACGCCACTGATCACAATAACCTTCTTGCCTTTTTTGTTGTAAAAAAACCCTTTTTCAACATCTCTGACTGGGCCCCCCAGGACCGTGGGCCCCCCCGCACCGCGGGGGCTGGCGGTAGCTATATCCGGCCCTGGGTCCGTGACAACTCAGACATTCTTGCTCATTTAATCTAGATCCCGGTTCCCAGAAATATATTGTTGTCTGTCTATACAGACCGATAAGCGTGTTGATCCGCTAGCTATGACTTCCCCATTATTTGGAACCCTCCTATTGAACCTTCCGGGTGAAGTGGGAGTCCCACCCGGCACTACCGTCTATTACAACCATAAATTTTAAACTATAAAATCATTATGATTACTATAAATTTGCTTAATATTAAATATTTATTGCATTAAGCTCGCTTTAATGATAGAGCCACGCGATGCCTAGTTAGCATAGTATTTAAAATGTGTTCGCAATAATCAACAAGTGATGTTTACTCTTTGTTTTCGATTTCCAACAAAATCAGATTTATTTTACTACGTTTTTATTAGCTTGCATTCTTGTTTGTTTGTCCGGTACAAATCTGGCAATCGATTTCTAACTAACTTCCCGAATAGCTAGACATTTGAAACTTTTAGCATAGCTCAGAACACGATGACAATGCATTATTTTAATACTTTTAGCCATCTTTCAGCAGAATTTAATTGGTTTTCAGCAAATTTTGCTGTACGGAAAGTTGGTTCGAAAAAAATCCGCATGTTATTTTATTTGTTTTGCCATATCCCATATTTACGCAATCTTCATTTTGACGGGTCTAAAATTACTAGAAGCTAAAAACCACGAAACAATTTTGCGCTGGAAGGTTATAGTCATGTTATAGTTGAACTCAACAACAGGTTATAATAATAGCAGGGGTCCCAGACCCTCCTACTTTTCCTACTTTCCTACTTTTTTAGTAGGAAAGTAGGAAACCTCCTACTTTTAGTAAAACCTCCTACTTTTCCTACTTTTTTACCTCATAGATATCTTTAATTTTTATTTTTTGAATATTTTAAAAAAATATTTGTTATTTAATATAGTTAACCAGTTTGTTGTGTGTGAGCTTCACTATCTTTCTGGCTATTCTGGTTCCATTTATTAAGTTAAATTATTTATTAATATCCTTTGCTCGCGTATCATTTAATCTTTAATTCGTTTTGATTTTATTAACAGTATGAGAGGTATTACTACTCTTTTACATTAATCAGAAACTTTCAATCCTTTGCTCCTCTTAAATTTTTATTTAGGATTTCCTTGTTATGAGATGTTCATTTTTGTTTTCATCCCAGCAAGAAGGGTAAGAGATAATCGGTTGTAGAAAAAAATAAAGCTAGGAGTATATTTTGTTTGCAAGTATGTTGACGTTTGTGATTTATTTGATTATTATCATCTGTAAATTTTAATGCAATAAAATCTTAAATACATTTGTAAAATAGGCCAAACAATTGTGGAAGCTGCCTTCAAAAAAGTCAACCAAGAAATGTCCTATTCAAATTTAGTAAGAACAGAACAAAAGGAAATTTAAAAAAATAAAAGAACCATGCTGGACAATTTTTTCTGTAGTCAAACAAAGAAAATAAAAAACAATAATACGCAATCTAAAAATCTAACTTTAAATGGCTTAAAAATATTGATTTATTTACTCAAATAACCAACTGATTGGTTTAATGAGGAATATTACAATTACCTTACGTGTTTAGACTAAATGTTTTAGACTTTTAAAAGAAAAAAAAAAAAATGCAATTTTTTAAAAAACAATAAATTTTCACCCATTTACTGAGCATCATCAGGCCTATATCTGAGTAATGAGAGTGTTCATTTCAAACTCCTCTTTATTAACAACAAGGGGTGAGTAACATTCTTTTACAAGCATTGAGCTGTTACTCTGAGTAACAGTTCCACCTGATGTCCAGGAATGGGGGAAAATTTGCACCAATTATATTGTTTTTTAAAAAATAGAAATGTTTTTTTAATGATCATCCAATGAGCCCTAAAAGAAAAAGAATAGATTAACTGAAGAATAAATAAGAAGACTTTTATGAAACACACCTTTACACCTCAGAGACTTGATAGCTCAACTGATTTTTTTTTTGTCAAATGATAAATTTTTATGTTTTACCTTATTATTCATTTTCACTTAAATATTTTGTGATAATGCTTCTAGAATAATTTTGCTCATAATTTGAATATTCCAAAGTTTAAATACCTAAAACATGTTATTGTGCTGTTTATTTGAAAATCTAGAATTAATTTTCAGTTAATTATCTACACAAGGTTTAATTTTTTACTTACTGCAACACAATCCTACTTCATCAAGCCCATTTTTTAGGGGGGGGGGGGTATTATTTATAATATTAATATTATTATGTGTTTATTAATCAATTCATTATTTTTATATTTTAATTAAGTGCATGAGATAATAATAAAAACATAAAAATAAATCTAAGTACATTTTTACACATCCTATTTATTTACCAAAATTTCCTACTTTTTTAAAAATAACCTCCTACTTTTTAATAAAAATATCCTACTTTTCCTACTTTTTTGACCTCAAAAACCACTGGGACCCCTGTAATAGTTTTTATTTACCGTATCAGTTTTAAGTTATGTTTCTTCTTCTTTAGCAAATTTTCATTGGAGTAATTTACTAATGTGCCTATTATATTGCCATATTTCATTTTTTCTTTCATTAATAAAAATAAATATTGTTTTGATCAAAATTGTTTCACTCCCTTTCAAGAAAATAGTGAGAAAGAGAGCTCGTACTTCACCAATTTTTAAGTTCTGCAAAAACACTAAAAACGTTAGTGTGAACACAGACTCCTCGAAAAAGAAAAGAAAAACTTTCTTTTGCCAGAATTCAGTAATAAATCGTGAATATATATTTCTAAAGAATTTCATTAATGTAAAAGAGTACTGTAATTTATATGAAAAAAACCAAACAATTTTGACTGATGTAAGAAACGGTGGAAAATTAAATAAATTTTCAACCATACGTAATTGGCAGTCTATTTCTCCTTTATTTATTTTTATTTTTTACAACAATAAAGGGAATAATGCAGCTTTTTATGAAATTTAAGTGAGCTGTTTTGTTGATTTCAAAGATTAATGTGATTATATCAACGTTAATTTTATACTCCGGGTATGGGGTATAATGAGGAGTATTTTTCAAAGTAGTTCCTTTTTCTTGCTTCCTACAAATATTTAAATGTTACCTAATTCTTAAAAATGATTTACTACATTTTACGATTTATTTATTAATTACTATTATACATATACAATTAAATACTAAAAAAGTAACGCATAACAACTATTCAGTAAACCCATAACTCCATACAACGTTCACGAGTTATAATTTATAACCTTCTCTTGTTGTTGAGGTTCAATTGTAACCTATTATCTAGAATTGTAACCTGCCGGCGCAAAACTTTTTCATGGTATTTAGCTTCTAGTCTAAAACTAGAGATAGATAAACATTGAACGACAGCAAAAACAGGAAATATCGATTATATTATTTATATTATTTCAAATGTATCGATGGCACGGTTTAGATTTGGTGTTGGGGAGATCCGTTGTACAAAGATTTGTCCTTTTATAGGTTTGATCAGCTCTCTAGATGGTTGTCATATATGTGAAGTAAATAAATTCGGAACTATTTTTTTTTCCACTAACATTATATATTATATAACAATAACAATTATATTATCAACATTATATACGATTCAACAGAAAATTTAAAAACGTAGTATATAAAAAGTTCTTTTTATCTTGAAATTATTCATCAATATCTCGGAAACTAGTTTTTTACTGGCTAAACAGCGTATATCATTACATTTGTATATAAATGGACTACATTTTAAAAAAATCTGGTACGGGGTACCTAGGACATTTTGTCAAACAAGAATTATAAATTATTTTTATTTATTTAATAATTTGAATTTTGACAGATGTAAACAAACTTAAGTATCCCACTAATTATTAATGATGTTCACAACTTTTAAACTAATTAATGGAATTTCATCGGTTTTTTTTTTATATTTGTTCTTTATTTTTTGACCGGTTCCAACGATATGCTCTATGTTAAAAACGTATTTACACTTTTGGTATTATTAACCGTCAAACTTTTAAAATTAAAAAATCGATTACTTCAAAATGGCGGCCAATATTAAAATGAAATTTAGTGGATTTGTTTCTCATAAAGAGAGGTACATTCGTGCCAAATTTCAACTCGATCAGATCACTTTTCGATTTTTTTCAAGACAAACTGGGTTCAAGATGGCGGAAAATGTTGATTTTCCTGCGTGTAAGGGCAGATTTTTGTATCAAGTTTCAACTCAGTCTCGCTTAAAAGTCTAGTTCAACTCAGTCTAGCTTAAAAACTGTGGGAGTTGGTACAGAGAGACAGACAGACAGACTGACATCCAGCTAAAAACCACTCAAATCGTCGTAAAACACTCAAAACAGATAGTTCCGTTGAAATCTCGGTTTCGGATTTTTTATGGGTAAAAACAATACTTTTCCTATATACCTTCGGAGAAGGTGAGGAAAAGTAAAATTTACTTTTAAACTTTATTATATTCCAGTTAATCTTTTCGAAATTTCAAATTACATGTCAATTGTATGTTTCACGTTAAAATTAATTCCACCCAATTAATTATTAGACTATGATTAAATTAAATTTCTAATTAATCTCGACTTGAAGTCAGAGAAGAGGCTCCAACATAATATGTGCTTAGTAAATTACATGGAAATATAATCTATTTGAAAATGAACACGTTTAACATATCTATATGGAAATCATGTATTAGTTTAATAGTTCGGTATGTAGCTATGTAATCACAAACTCTCTTCATGTATTTGAATTAATATAATATCCTCTTAAAACTCATACTAAACTTCATTAGATTAACCTTAAACTGTAATTAAACAATAATTTATACACTTTATAAGATCTTAGTGAGATTTTGTCCATTCTAACTAAAATTCTTCATTATACTTGTTTATATAAATTTTAAAGCTACACAAATTAAGTGTTTAAGATAAAACTAGAAAATAGCATGCAGATAATAATTTTATTCTATAAATATGTATTAAAATGTATTCGTTGACCAATTTCAATTTTAAATTTGCAAAGGTGTTTTTCTTTGTATGCGCCTTGAAAACGTATTATTTTATTGTTTATTAAATTATCTATTTAAAAATCTGTTGGATAAAACTTACTTAAAACTTTACTCGATTCGAAACAACAACTTTTTCTAGGGCAGGATATTTTTTACGACAGCTTTCGTTTTTAAGTATTTATTTTATTTAAGTATTTTCGAAAGTTCCAAAAAGCGGTATCTTTACTTTTGGTCGAAGAATGTTCAGGATTTTTTTTCACAATTTTTGCTATTTACATAAGCGAGATAGAAGGGGGGACACTTTTCACACCAACTTCAAACTCGCCTACGCTCGCCCTTCCAAAGTTATGGTTATAACCAAAAAATTATATATTTTTGTAATCATCTCGACGTACCCTTTCATATAATGCCTCACACGGTCTCCAAGAAAAAACAATTATTTTATAACCCTTAAGGTTTTTTACCCTTATTTTTTTGAAAAATATTTTTATTAAGTCGCGATATTTTTAAAATGTGTGGGTAGGTACAATACACATATTATATGCCGAATTTCAAAGTGATTGGACGAATGGTGTCACCGTGAGAGCAGGCGATAGACGGACGGATAGACAGACACACGCAGGAAAATATAAGGGTCCTTGGTTTTCCCTAGGGACCCTAAAAAAATAATGGAAATCAAAGGAAGTCCAGCACAAATGCAGCAAATCAAGCTAGTCTTGTTTTTTTCTTTCGAAAACAAGATTTTTGTTTCATATAAATAAAGGATTTAACTTAGATTATACCCTTTAAACTAAAATCAGATATCTTATAAGAGAATATATAAAGGCTTTGCATTGACTTAAACCCTTTATCCTTGGCAATGCTTAACTTCTAATTAACTCCTCTTAACTCTTATGTATCGAACTCAACAATTCATTAACATATAACTAATCCAGTAAAATTGTACATTTTACTTTACATCAAATAAGGTAGATTTGATTTTTCGGTATGTTGTATATGAAGGATGGCTAATGATAAATCTTAAGTTTTCAACCCCGGCAGACCTCCGAATCATTGTGAAATATTTAAAAACATTTTTTAGGTTTTTCATTTTTGTTCAAGTTTTCCCCCAGGATCCATTTTACGGTAATAGTGGTATTCTCTTTCATGGAAGACTAAATTTGTAACAAAATCTAAGGCTTCTACAAATCCTACTAAATTTGAAACAAATTAATGTAACCAAATTGGTCTCCGTATACCCTATACTTCCCGAGAAACAGCAGCTCATGTTTGACAAGATAAGTATGTATGCAAATTTTAGAAGTAGGGTTGATAAGGTTTTGTGGTTTTTTATATACTTATTATTTATTACAGAAAACAGGATTTACACAATTACTAAATAATTTCATAATAATTTGTAGTAGAATATAATATTTATGTATATAAAAGGATGATAAATGTGTATGAGCATTCCTTCGTAACAAAGTTTGAAACAGAGTAACAATGCAGTGATTATGTGGTGTCAACAGTATCAGTTGAAATGAGTAATGTAGTGCGCAGTATGGTGCAAATTAATAACTAACAAAAAGAAAAATGAAAAAAAAAAAAAAAATTACCTGCTTATAAGTCCGTAGAGAGTGAAATTGTGCAGGATCCTGAGTTTAAGGCAATCTCGCTATGTTGAAAGAAGTTTTTGTTACTGCCGTCCCAAACATCTTTGGAACTGTAGGTCGTTGAGGTTTTGAGTTTTGTAGTTGCCTCCATATAGTGAGGATAAGGCAAGGTAGTTCCCTCATGCCTCGGTTCACTTCAAGGTGTGGTTGCTTTTTCAATATCGAAAGAAGTTTCATCTCGTCTTGGCCACAAAGTGTTAATGTAGTGTTACAACCGCTGAAAGCTTGAAGAAAAGTTCAATCCCAGATTGTGCTCTATGTTTAAAGGAAATCGTTGAATACATGACATCTGCATTTTTACCTCAACCACATTTTGCAAAGAATACAATCTGCTCTGGTACTGCAACGATTGTTAACATTTATTATTCAACTTGTGCAACGCTACAAAGCGAATGGCGAAATGCCATTGAAATGAATGTGGTTAAAATCAACCTGTTAGCATCTTTATCTGCCTGGAGAAACAGCATTTCACTCCTCTCCAGGTGCATCTTTAGCAGTCAATGAATACTTTGGTGGATTCATCAGAGATAAATTAACTCAGGAGATGAAAATACTCTAGATTTTAACCCTTTGCTGAACTTGTTGAAATCAGTTTGACAACTGTAAAGAAAATGATTGATTTTTATTAATTCCCTATTTTTAAATCTATTATTCTCTTATCAATCATTTTGAAATCCGCGAAGAAAATTATTATTTTTTATTAATTCTCTACTGTTTAATCTATTTTTCTCTTGTCAATAATTTTGACAACTGTAGTGGACTAATTCGAATGTTTCAAAGCGGTATGAAAAATAGTCAGCCATTTAGTGTGGATCATAGCTTCCTCATGTCCTATTATGTCAAATACTTTAATGATTTTATGCTTGTGCAACCTATTTTTGTCACATTTATTTAATTTTCACCCAGTTTTCCCGTTAGTTCAAAGTTGTTTTGATTTATTACATGAATTAAATTATTGATTTAGCTAAATTTAAAGAGCGCTTATGGTTGCGAATAATCTAGGGCTATCTGCGTGGTACTTTCGACAAACCATCCAAATTTTATAAAATCAGATGAGTATATACTTTTTAGGATATAGGTGAACATAAAAGTATGTTTTTGCGCATGTGGAAGAGGACAAATGGACACAGAGGGTTAAAACTTATATGAGACTAACAATGCGCTAATTGTTGTTAACTTCCTAATTTCAATAAAATCGGACAAGTAGTTTTTAAGGGACGTTGGTTCGCAAAAATTGAGCGACAGACAGACACGGGACAAAAAATGTTCCCCGATGTTTGAAACGGATTTCTGCCTTAGAATTTTTGAAATCGGAGACATAAAAATTTTTCGTTCATCACAATGATCATTTAGCATCCGTTAGCTTAGCTAAGCTTGGAAGCAAAAATGTTTTTATTGTTTTCTGAATATGAATCTATTTTATATTCTTGATGTAAAATTCATTATTCATTATAGTTCTATTTAATCTCGCTTGATGCATTATAAATAATTACCACATTGTACCTTCTAAAAGCTTCTCTAAAGATAGATTAGGAATACTTTAGACATCACTCATCGGAGGACTGCAAAGGATAAAGGAAATCAAGGAGCTATAGCTGCAGAGTATCTCGCAATATTCTGTGGCAATTCTCAGGATGATTCTCCTGTTTGTAAGGAAATGAAAAGGAAACTGCCTCTCCATCACCTTGCTTATTAATGACGACTCTACGCAGTAAACTAAGTCTCAAGTACTTGATTCAACTTTATGACTTCATACTCACTATGAAAACATGAAGCGAGTTGAAACAGAAATGGACTTCTAGCTTATTATAATAGCTTTAAAGAGAAGCATCCTAATGGCTTAATGATGTGATAATATTTCTAGTGGTTTTGTCTTGATGGACTTTGCCAGAAATGTAACATATGTTGGCATTAACTAATGTCAGGAGTGGTAATAATAAAGCAAATAATAATAAAGCAAAGTTTAAATGTATAAAGTGATAAAGACCTTGAAATTAATTGTATTATTAAAGGAATGTAAAAGGAGTGGCAAAAAAAAAAAAAAAAAAAAAAAAAATCGGACGCAGGGCGTCTTGGAACTTTTCCTTACCAAACACATAAACCAATAAATAAAGACAGATTTTTTTATTATGTGAATATAATTTTGTTTGTCCATTGAAAGTTACGTCCGTTATTGTGAGGTTTTTAAAAATATAAAGAAACACTTTCCTATTAGTCCAGGAGATAGCGTGCAAAAAAGTATTTGACTAACATCAAGCTAGAATTTTGGGTACAAGTTAATCTATTAGTAAGTGAAAAGGCGCCAAAAGATTAACTTATGCACAAAATTCGAGCTTGATGTTAGTCAAACACTTTTTTGCACGCTATCTCCTGGACTCTATATAAAAAATCAAAAGTCCATATCTTCAAAATGACGGCAGATATTAAGATAAATTATGGAGGATATAATGTAACTAATAGAAAGTATAATTGCTGCACATTTCAGCTTCAGCTCAGTCGGCGAAATAGTTCTGAAATTATTTAGCGTTTAAGTTTCAAAGTTCAAAAGTTTATATTTTTAAAATGGCAGCAGATATCAAAACGAAATTCTGTGGAGATGGTTGTCTTATATAAAGAGGTGTAACTGGTGCGAATTTCAGTGCAATCGAAATGCGATTATTGCTGACTTAGCAAAATGAGTTAATGACGTAAAAAATTTATGCTTTTCTGGAGAGCACAATAAGGAGCATATTATAAGGACTAATTTTTTTTTAAGTTCCAACTCTCTAGCTTTAAAACTGAGGGAGTTATGCCTGGACTCAGACAGACATCCAACTGAAAAATTAGTAAATTACACTTCATTCCGACGATCGAACTTGCTGGATACCACGCTGCAATGCGCTAACCCCTAAAATAGGATTTATATAGAAAGTGAGCGATATAGAGTGAATCATCTTTATTTTACACATTTTATCTAGATTTGTGTTTTCACTGTAGTGTTCCACATTTCGTCGAATGTGAAGGGCCAAAAAAGATGCAATCGAGAAAGAATGGATGGACTATGCGAGCGGGTATTGCTTTAATCCCACATACGGTAATTAATGAATAAAATAATACAATTGAACTATCGACAAAGGACAGTAGCCGTGCTTAAAGACGTTGGTGAGCGGAATTATAGGTTTTAATCTTTAGACGCTTTAAGTCTATTGGGAGAATTGGTAGAAGACGACTCGAAGAAGTACATCAAAAATTTAATGATGAATGATAACCAATTTAAATATTTGCTGGAGAAATTAACTACTTAAAAAAAAAAACACTCGCTTCCGAGACGCTTTGAACCCGAAAATAATAATTGAGATGACACCAAGATATCCAGTGACAGAACATTCTCGCAGAAGCCATGTACAACGCTTAGGAACAATCATATAATGTTTGTCTTTTCACTTCAATTTTAAATTAATAATAGGAAATAATGACTTTAGTCTAATCACAGAAATATAATCACAGAATAGCTTTAAATAATTAAATTAAAATACTATACGTATTTCGACCAACGCTGTGATCATCTTCAGGTACTTATTAAAAACACTATAACATTACGATAAAATAACAAGTTTAATAAAATAAATAAGGAGTTCTACAAAGTAACAAGTGATACCAAAAATAAGTTTTCACTTCAATGGCATTTATCTTACTGCAATTAATTAATAATAATTAAAAAATAATGATGAGGGTCTCACGGATGGGCTCTGATACCACCTTGAGGAATACTGAGTAATAAATGCGGCTTATCATCTGTTTAAATTTGGCGTTGCGCATTCCCTTTCAATTCCGATTCGAGTTCATTAGATCAATGAACGGGGCTTTCTTATAAATTATAAAGGAGGCACAATTCTTTCATTGTTCATCTTTGATGTACAATTTGGAAGAAATGAAAGTATAAGGAATTTTACTCTTATCACTTCGGATGAATCTTCTTAGATAAACATCCAAAGCCATAGGCTTAATGCTGCAAAGAAGTAATGATTTTCACCATCCAATTTATTAGGGAATATTTCAAAAATATCTAATTCTAGTCTATAGTGGTAGAGTGGATAAGTGTGACTAACAGCCTGACTAATATCAAGCTAAATATTTTATATGAGTAAACTTTTTGGTGTCGACGAATATGGTCGGCAAATTTCAGAACATAGCTTGGCCATAAGCTGTAAACAATAACAGACTGGTGGAGATTGGCCATGTCCCAATCACTTTGGTGAACAATGTGGTTCTCACAATCCTGAGTAAAAAAATAGTTACTGGATTAAAAATCAAGTTATTAATTTGTCTCTTGATAGGTTAGTTAATAATACATTCCTCCAAATCGAAGTGGTAATAGCAATAGGTGTATCAAATGACAAACTACCTTCAACTTGTATCAGGATCATGAAAACATCAGTGGCCACCAAAATGAGTGGGACATGGTCACTCGCTGCCGGTCTGTTGTTTTGAACAGCTAATGCTCAAGATATGTCCCTCAGACGAACTTTGCCGACTAAATATTCTTAGAGGACTCAAAAAATAAACTCATATAGAAAAATTTAGCTTGAAGTTAGTCAGTAACTTTTTTGCATGATTTGAATATTTAGGGATGGACTGTTAGTTTAAAATTCCATTATGATTTTATTATAATTTTGAGTTCGTGATATCCAAGTTTATACAGCTGGTTTCTGGTGGTTAACGAGGTTTTATGTTATGTTATGTTAATTCGCGGATGTTGTAGTGCCGTGTGCGCCCAGGTGGTCAATATATATTTCGCTGTTTATTTACTATTTGCATATTCAATCTCGCATTTTTTGAATCAAGAATAATTCGGCAAAGTTTTCCGCTTCTTGGAAGAATTTTTTAAACTACTTAAAAGTTTCGTCTTTCCTTGAATATGATTAGCTTCGTTTATTTATATTTTTTATCAGTTAAAATAGAAATAAGATCGTGCTACAAGATATTGAACAGGAGTACGAAATAAATCAATTTCCCTTACATCTCCCACACATCTTATATTGAATAAAAATAAATGACTAGAGATGTTAATAAAAAGTAACAAAACAAAATTGTCACCACAAATTTATATTAATTGTAATCAAACGCGTTTCGACATTTCATGTTATCTTCAGTGTAAGCGTTAGCATAGTAAGTAAAAGACTACTGAACAGCAGTGAAGTCCGCAATAAATCAAATAGAGTATATGTATAATATATTAGTAGGTTTATTTTAATCAATAATTTTTATTGTTGTGAATTGAGAATTAGCTCTGTGTGTTTTACATGAAATAGGCACGAATCAAAACATTTTTGTTGAATAGAAACTACTTTGTAGTAAAACATTCTTTAAGAATTTGTAACAAGTTAGTATGAACTAGTAACAAATTCTTACACGTTTACGATTTGTTCCAAGATAAATTGAAAAAAATATGTATCTTTTGGTTTTGTGAAAGAATACATGTCATTTTTGAGAAAACCAACTGAAGGATAGGCAAGTCAAAAAGATGGTAAGCTCGGAAATATCTAATTAGATTGAAGGTAAACTCAAGGGAGGTAACAGTCTGTAAGTCGATTTAATTTAAGCCTCTGTAAGCCCAAAGGACTTAACTAAGTTGCTTCTCAACCCGGATAAACTGTTTTATTCAAACAAATATGAAACGAGAACCAGTGACAGCTCTTAACCTTAACCTAAAATCTATTTTACTTCTTTTCAAACGAGGAGACAGTTCTTTAATAAAGTGTTATCTTATTTCTAAAGCAATAATGAAAGATCTCTTTAGTGTATGTAATTTTCAAACCTAATGATAAACGACCTTACACTTGACAGCTTTCTATTTTGGAAAATTTATACGGAGAGAAATTGCAAGTTGTTTTAGGGCTTGTAGGCCTTTGTAATTTCCTGCATTCGGCTGTGTCTCGTTAACGCACCTGTCTAAATTATCCCATTATAATTAATTTTTTTGCACCCTTTTTTAAAAATTTGTCAAAATTGTCAAAACAATTTGGAAAGATTATAAAAATAGTCTGCCAATTAGTATGGCACATAGCTTTCTCACGTCCTATTTCGAATACTTTAATGATTTTATTCTTTCAAAACCTATTATTGACAAATTTATTTAATTCCCCCCCCCCCCCCCCTCCCTATTCTTAAATCAGTCATAAAAATCAGATTGGAATTTTTGAAGTTGAAAATAAGACGAGTAGCTTATATATGGTGATTCGCAAACATTTTGAAAGAGAGCTAGACCAACAGACAGACACAAGAACAGAAATTATCCCTGATGTCTAAAACTGATTTCTGTCCAGGGATTTGGTGAAATTCTTTCGTTGCACATTTTATAAAAAAGAACGCCCTCCCCCCCAAAAAAATAAAAACGTAAACATTTATTATCTTGAGAACAGTCTAATATAAAAAAAACTTCGGAGTAGAGTTTGGACGACAAAAATGCATTTAAGGGCGTTTGTTTTACACCATTATAATTCCCAGCTTAAAAGTTATAGCTAAAAAAAAAAAAAAAAAATGGCCGACATTTTGAAACGGCTTATTATGCTGGTGAACGAATTCGTCCGATTTGTTAAATTGCCAAAGGACACTTAATGTATCCTGTAAGTACTTACTTGTCAACTTACTACGCTTTTCATGAACCCTTGGCCTCAAGATCATCTCAGAAGCCCTGACATGTGATGAAAAGGAAAACAAGGAGCTTGGATAAAATAATAAAGGGTGGAGGAGATGAGACAATTCACGGGGGCTTTTATGAGATTTTCTGGGGTCGTTTATTTTTTTTAGTTATTAAATTAGTGGCTCTCGAATTTCATTTAAGAATCTTGTGTTATCCTCTATTATTTTAAAGTGATAAAGCAAAAGGAAGTGATGGTATAAAAAGATGAAAAAAGGAGGTAAAAATAATAAATAAAAATTTGATTTTCAAAAGGAAGGAAAGATGTTAAAGGTAACCCTAAAACTTTATTAATTTTTTTTTGTATGTATAAAATATTTTATGTTATTTTCGTTGTGACCTTTTTCCATTTTTTTTTTTTAGTTATATTAGTAAAATTTCCTCTAACCCTGATCCAAAGCTTTATAATATAAATAGAGGGACTCAACTGCATTTATTTAAAAAAAAATCTTGATTTTTTGTTATGGAATAGTAATAATATTCACTGTATGATACATTATTGGATCAATAGCTATAGCTGATTCTCCTACCTGTCTCTCTACGGTTAAGAGAATATAAATCGAGATCTTATAATAGTGTGCTTTGACTTTGAAAATAAGATATCCAAATGAAACGTCAAATAAGAGCAATATTTACTACGCTGCGACACAAAGATTGGCGGTAAGTCTCTATTGGCGTAGGAGTGGACATTTAAGCTCGTAATATAAAATTAAATAGTTTTATAAATCGGTGTTAAATAGTGATGAATATTCTTAAATTATAAAGCAGGGTTGGCGCCAAAAGCGAAGAGGAGCTGAATTTGGTAGCAACTGAGCTCAGTCAGTTTTGAATGTCCGTCTGTATTCGATAAAATCAAATTTGAAAGAGATAAAAGGCATGTTTTCGGTCGTAGGGTTTTGTAATTTAACAGTGGAGGAAAAATATGATTCTGCAAACCGAACTCAGCATTTTAAAACCTTGTCGAAGTTCAGTAACACTCTGCTTTAGAGATGGGCGAATTACTTATTTCATCGAACCCCTAAATACTCCTCTTGGTCTCACACTTCTATTATTTTGTAAACTCAAAATGTAATGTACAAATATATATATATATATATATATATATATATATATATATATATATATATATATATATATATATATATATATATATATATATATATATATATATATATAAGTTATTCCTGGAAACCAAAGTGTGAGGGAGCATTTTACTATTTTTTTTTAATTGCATAGTATTTATGCATATTAGAAGTACAACTAGTTTAAATTTATGGACTAAGTCTCTAAAGATGTATCCCATTAATAAATTATGAATATCTACTATGCACCTTTACTTTAAATGTCACCCTAAAAACATCGAGATGACTGCCACGTGTAACACTTCTTTTTTAGTGCCGCAGGCAAAACCAAGGACCCTTTTACTTTTATTTTCCTGCGAGTATCTGTCTGTTCGTCTTTCCGTCTGTCGCCTGCTATCACGCTATACCTTTTGTCCGATCACTTTGAAATTACCGACCACTTGTGGGTAGCATTCACTTGACCTGTTTATTAGCGAATTTTCGAAGAAAATTAAGCTATTGAATTGCTTCAAAATTTTTGTAATGCAAATTTTTGAAAGTTTTCTCCATGAAAATCCGTTTTAGACCATTCTTAATCGATTCCTGAACTTTTTTTTTTTTTTTATGTATGTATGTCACTCCAGACGATATCTCACCCTAGGAAGCACGTAAAAAATCCAAACAACTTTTAAAATATCAATTATGTCAAATGAAAGGATAAGTTCGTTGGCCAGAATTTTTGGAATCCATTTAGGGGTCAAATTTTGACAGTTTATGGTAAAAAATAGCAAAAAACATGTTTTTTCCATTTTACTCCCCTCTGATATGAAAATATGACAAAAGTATACATAACAACAATTACTGTACTCTTAAAGAGCTTTCCAACGACATGCACCTTGAAGGGTAAATACAATTTTGACTTTTGTACCCTGTACCCGGTGTACCAAATTTTTTTTTTCACCCATCCAAATTCTAAACCAAAATTGTTCTACATCAACATGAGCCAATAATACGAAGATTTCTTTGAAAAATCGCTCATTAAGTCATGGCGCATGACTGGTCATTTTTTCGGGTCCCTTGGCAAAACCAAGGACCCTTACATTTTCCTGCGTGTTTCAATCCGTCCGTCCGGTCGCCTGCTCTCACGGCTACACCTTTCGTCTGATCACTTTGAAATTTGGCATGTATGTGTCTTGCACTTACCCACATATTTTAAAAATATAGTGACTTAAAGAAAATATTTTTCAAAAAAATTAGGGTGAAAAAACTTAAGGGTTAAAATTTTTTTATTTTTTTTTTCGACACCGTGAGGGGTATCATATGAAAAGGTACGTCGAGCTGATTACAAAAATATATAATTCTTTGGTTATAACTTTGATAGGGTGAGCGTAGGCAAGTTTGAAGTGGGAGTGAAACGTGCTCCCCCCCCCCCTCTATCTCGCTTATGTGAAGTGCAAAAAATCTGAAAAAATTCCTGAACATTCTTCGACCAAATGTAAGGATACCACTTTTTGGAAATTTCGAAAAAAATATTATTTTATTTTTTACTGACAAAATACGTTTTTTTTATAACTATGGTCTTTTTGATGTATTTATATGGTTGTAGTCCGGTTCAGTGGCAAAAAATACTTTATCAGAAGTTTGTTTATGAGTTTTGAGAATATCAGACCCATAAGAGAGTTCAAAGTAAGCTTTTTAGCATGTTAAAAAACACCATCAATAGGGTACTACTTAAACTATACGCAGGGACGCAGGGTTGCCTACGGACCCTCACTGTGTGCTGACTAGCACACACTTGACCTGTTTATTTATTTAAACAAGGTTGATTGCTTGAAATTTACTGTTAATCAAAACATTGGGTATACAGACTAACTGCTACATGAATGTCTTTGTGCTTGAATTTGATGTAGTATTTGTTTAACTAAGTATAACTAAGCATCGTGTATAACAAGGCATCGATTATCATATTTAAAAATTAACAACATAAAAATAAAAAATCGGTCCGTGACAACTCAGACAAACTTTCTCATATATACGAGTTCATAATTACTTAGCCCAGTGTTTTTCATTTATTAGTTTTTGTTGGTAAAATAACTTCTCCTCGGCGGGGAATCGAACCCGGCCTCTCTCCGTCTGGGTTTGAAGCCATTTCCTCAGGAAATAGATTTTTCCCGGGAAAACTGCTTATATCGTTAAATTTGTATTTAAATGGACTACATATTATTAAAATTTTTAATCAAAATCGTCGGTTTAATCAAAAGTTTCACGTTTTTTTCAGAGTTTTTGGGGGGTAGCTAAAATTCATTTTTCGATTTCGCCTCGGGTTATGATTTTCTTTGAACATGTATGCCAAATTTCGTCAAAATCAACCCAATAGTTTAGGTCCACGTGTCTGCACTAACGCCGACAGACAGACATTTTTTAAACACTATTTTTTTGACTCAGGACGTGCCTCAAAACATGTAAATCCATAAATAACTCTAAAACAAATTTTCGTGCCATCACAATACTTTCTATATATATTAGAAAAGAGCAAAATGTTGTAAACGTGTTACATTTAAGTAACGTCTGAAAGTTTGATTAGTGCGGTCTTGGATTCGTCGGTTGCGTTAATGAATGGCATCAGATAATAAGACCTAAGGTGTGCGTAAATGGGCCATGTTAACAGGATATATGGCTCCAACTTTCAGCTTACATTTTACATTAACATTTGGTTTTATATTGAGCGGATTTCGGTTTGGTCGAACGTATAGGCTATTGCAATATATATTAACAAAATAGTTAATTTTGATGGGTATCATTGTTGCAGATAACGAGTGGTTATTATCTGCAGTGAAGTTATACTGCATTACCCCTACTTATACTTTAACCCCTACTTTTTGAGGAATGATTGTTTGGGGCTTCTATATAATTTCCTGCGATTGGACTATATACAAATTTGGACTATACAAATGACACAACTTCAAAGTTTCAACATTTTTTGTTGGGGACTTTCGGAGAACTGGTGCATTACAGACGGACGGATAGACAAGAGCAGGAATGTATAAGGGTCCTTGTTTTTGGCAACAAAGGCTGTAGAAATGTCCTATTTTTTTGTAAACGTTTAGTCCGATCTTTCGGATTTACAGGTTAAAGAAAAACCACACAATTTATCTCCTCACACGTCACACGTATACGTTACTGACAGACAGACAGACATGGCGCATATATTCTTAAATTTAAATTGCTCGCTGCACTCGCTTCAATTATATAATATTTAAAAGACTAAATTAAATATGAATTCGTATAAACTGTTCTAAAGGAGATGGGGGGGGGGGGGGGGGGGGGTGTCGGCCGTGCTCCCAATTAAGACTGCAGCCCTTGAGAATCAAGATCAAGGGCAGGCTAATTAGCTGGCTATTTAAACCTACCCTCTATCTCATCTAACACCTCCTTTAGCTACTTCTCTCTTTTCTTGAAACATACTAACCCACAACATAAAGCATATTCAATAAAAATAGTCTTTCATTTCACCTTTGCAAATCCTTAACCATGATTTACGCACTTCCGCAGTAAAGATTTAAATTCACACCATACCTTCTGTAATAATTTAAATTTATACTTATTTTCCTGTTGAAAAATATCTTTTCATACTTTCTGCATTTAATTTTCCCCGTTGTGTTAAATCTGTTAAAATAATTTTGCTTTTGAGCTTACCGAAGGTAACAGAAGCTATGTGATGGTTCTGAAGAACGAATTATTTTTTTTATGTCTCGGTTTCAAAATTTCCAAGACATGAATCGGTTTCAGACAGAGATCGGGTTCGAGACCAGGGAAAATTTCTGGTTCCATGTCTGTCTGTCGCTCAATTTTTGTAAACCAACATATCTTGAAAACAACTGGTCCGATTTGAATGGTTGGCCATAATTAGCCTATTGTTGGTCCAATATAACTTTCAACCTTCTGCAAACCATTTGTTTCTCTTCCACATGCGCACAAGCATACATTTATTAAAATCTATATCTTCAAAAGTACTCATCTGATTTTACATGAATAAAGTATTAGTTCAGCAAAATTTAAAATGCACTGACTGTTAAAATTAATCTGGGGATATCTGCGAGGTATTTTCGACCAACCATCCCAATTTCATAAAAATCAGATGAGTACTTTTGAAGATGGCATCTTTTGGTAAGCTCGGAAGTAATATAGGTAAGTAAATGTATGTTTGTGCGCATATGGAAGGAACACAAATAGGCGCAGAAGGTTGAAACCTATATAGGACCAACAATTGGCTAATTGTAACCTACCATTTGAATTTCATTAAAAGTGGTTTTTAATATATATGTTGGTTCGCAAAATATGAGCGACAGACCGACAGACAGACATGGAACCAAAAATGTTCCCTGATGTCTGAAACGGAAATCTGTCTAGACATTTTATAAATCGGAGTTATAAAAATGAAAAAAAAAAATCAGAATGGTCCCAACATTACCTATGGTTTGCTCTAAAAAGAAAAATAAATAATATATTCTTGTTTTAAATATTACTTTTTTTTCATAGGTATAGGGGTAGCTTAAGTTAAGTCTAGATAAATCCACGCTATGCCTAGTAGAAATAAAAGTGTCAACTTGTAAAAACACTGTTGATAAAGAGGTCTGTGCTGCCTGTCTTGTTAGTGGAAGTAACCTTATCTATCGCTGTACTAAAATAAAAAAAATCTCGCTGTACCATAAGCCTACTCTCATGTAGAAACCTATTCTACGCTTCCATATTTTTCTGTTCCCTATTGTATGTTATTTGTATCTGTTTTATGCTTCCCATTTGTTTGTTTTTTAGTTTCACTTTTATCAGTTGTATAGACTTTGTTTTCTCTGGTTCAGTAAATCATATTGTAACAGAAAAATAATCTATTGATATGCGGTTCATGACAAATTATATAAGGATTTGAAATTTTTGTATTATGAATTACTACTTTCTAGTTTTATATAAATCTTTGTTACCTACTAAGAGTAAGTATTGCTCTTTAATTTATGATTTCAATTTTTCACTTTTTCAAATAAGAAGTTTATGCAGAAAGAAATGTGGTATGGTTTTAGATTAGAATAGTTTTATTTTACAAGTTGAAAGGTCCTTTAAGAAAAAATAAAAAATAAAAATAAGAAGCTGGTTCCTATCAATAAAGGTAATCAACACCGGGCGTGGTCATAACTTAGATTGTGACCACTGATCTAAGTTCAGTGCCCTGTCTACACCTCTGCTTAGTGTTCACCCAGCATCACTATATAAATGGGTACCTAAATTATGTGAAGTGGTGGGGGGTTAATGGGGGTGGCAGTGTAACCTGATGCCAGATCGTAAGAAATGAAGGCACTCACTTCAGCCACCTCAAGTCTCAGTCAACGCCTTCACGTAGCTTTAAGCGGGCGCCCCTGTTAAGTCAATCTTCGTGCTTGACAACAGAGATTGACCGTAGACGAAACTGGCATCCGAGATAGGCGGAGGTCAGGAAAACTTATACACCCTATCCAACGCATACAACATTACACTGACACGTTTACAGAAACAAAGTCCAAGGACAGTAGAGGCATGCTACTGGGGGGAGTAGCGACCCCCGGACATTCTAGCTCACAACCATGCCCATCACAAACATACATACTACAAGGGTCAATATTGTCGAGGAGAGCACTGAGAGGACCCGAGGGGACCGGTCCTGGGTGGAACAGGACGGGTGTGGTAGCGCATTAAAAACGGTCTTAGACACGCCGGCCACCTCATAGTCAGGGTCCCACCCTTGCTGTTTTATTACGTAGCCTAGTGTAGGGGGCTGACCCATCAGGAGGTGAAAATCCTAGAGAGCGATAGTAGTGCCAGGTAGGCGCCTGGGTAGGGCCCTGCTGTCGCTCTCGGGGGGCTCTTGCGCGGCTACCGTCCTGGGGAAGCACAGGAATTAAACTGGACCTCTGGGAAGACTTAGTTGCTCTATTAGACAGTACACCCACCCAACATAACAAACACTATAACACTTATACACAATTTTCACAAATATGGAGCCAGCAGACGACACCCCCGTTATAGTGTCTAACGTTTTACAGGAGGAATCAGGGTCCCCAACCCTACTTAAAAAGGACAGGACAGAGAGCGAGATTGAGGACAGTCTACTGGAGGAGAGGGAGGACCGACCGGGAACTTCCCAACCCCCAGTGATGGAGGCAGGTTCCACATCCCCGACCAGTCTGGAGGCAGACCCCACCAGGTCAGACTCGACTGGGTGGGAGGTGGAACACAACCGAAGGAGAAGGAAATCTTCAAAGAAAAGGAGGCAAAGAGAGAGGCAGAAAAGCAAGGCAAGGGAGGATAGGGAGAGGAAGGGGGAGGTAGGGACCTCGCAAGGGGGCTCAGCTTCCCACACCTCGACCCATATCCAGAGGCCCTCTAGGAGACCCATCGGGAAGACCTCAGCTAAGGAGGAATTCCCAACCCTGGAGGCGGCCAGCAAGGTGGAGAGGATGAGAGCACCGCACGCCCCCCCGAGGAAGATGACGAGGGGTCCAGGAGCGAGGGATGCTGCTAGGAGGACGTGGAAAGAGGCGAGAAGGACTTTCGACCTCCCCACAGCCCCCAAATCGGTCAGGGAAAGCGAGGGACCTACCACCACACCCTCAGCCGAGAGCAATAAGAGACCGAGGGGAGCTATGGGGACACCTTCTTCAGGAGATCTCACCCCCAAAAGGGTGAAAGAATCAGGAATATCCCCCCTTAAAAGGGAAGATAGTGACAAGGCGGACACCATGGCTGCTCCGACCCCCGAAGCAGAAGGACAAAAGATAGAGTCCTACAGGGATATTGCTAGGGGTAAGGACATGCAGTTTGTGGTACTCTCAAGTAGAGAGGGAGGTATAGTTACGCAAAAAGAAGGAGAAATGCTGCGCAAAAACCTGACGAGGTTTTCCCTGGAGAGCATGGGCAGCAGGGAGAGGACTACAGGCATTGTACTAAGGTTCTGGCAATCAGGAATTGTGGATCCTGGTTGGTTCCTGGTCACTGCGGTTGATGCCGAATCTAGAGATTGGACGATTCGGAACTGGGAGCCAACCCCCATCGAGGAGATCACTTTTAAGGTCTTCTCACAGAAGGATGCTCCCTGGCCGACGAAGATCGGCATCAACATCAGAGAGGAGGAGAAGCCTGATCCTGAAGAGATCAGGCTAGAGATGCATCTTCGCAATAGGATTCCGGGGGCCCTAGACTGGAAACTGGACCACATTGCTGGTGAGCCGGGGAACTGGCATGTCCTCATGTGGATCCCCAGATCTTCGGTTAGGGCCCTCGATGAGGTTAAGTGGCGCGTCTTCCTGGGCCTGATCTCCATGGTGGTGCATCGGGTCCGAGGAGGACCAGCTCCACCCCCCCTACCAGCAACCAGGAGGACTGAGGTTCGAAGGAGAGTGGAGGAGGATGAAAGGAGGACGGATGACCGTAGCCGAAGGGAACTCCCGTCCAACAGGAGGGCAGAGAGCCACCGGAGACCCAGGGACGGCTTTAAGTCAGATCGCCGGCCCCGTGCGGCACCGCCCCCCTCCTCTAGGAGGACGGAGAGTCACCCTAGATCTGACGAGGACAGGGAGAGGAGGAGGCAAAGTGCTAGCGGTAGACCACCACACTGTGAGGGTGGTAGCCGCAGGCAGAGCCAATAGAGGATGATTGAGGTAAAACACATTAATTTACAACACAGTCAAGACGCTGTAGGAGAACTACAGAGAGCCTTGACTGGAAAAGGGTCATTAATAGTGTTAATTCAGGAACCTTATGTTTATAGAGGTGAGGTGAGAGGGATGAGGAGGTCTGGTCAGAGGCTCGTGGTAGGAGGAAGCGAAGGACCAGACGAGGCGAACCCCAGAACATGCATAGTGGCGTCAGAGGACCTTAAGGTAACACCCATACCTCAATTAGGAACCCGAGACGCTACAGCAATCATCCTGGAGTATAAGGTTAAAGGTTTAATTAATAAGGTAATCATGGCTAGTCTATACTTGCCATACGATAGGCAGGACCTTCCCCCAACAAGGGAACTGACCAACATTGTCAGATTCTCAGAGGAGAAGGCCATTCCATTAATTATTGGTTGCGACGCTAACGCGCACCACCATGCCTGGGGCAGCACTGACTGTAACAGCAGAGGTGATGCGTTGTTGGAATTCTTAGCATCCACAGATTTAGAGGTAATGAATAGGGGAACGGAACCAACTTTTATAAACAGAATCCGTTCACAGGTAATAGATGTCACAATGGCATCTAGGAGGATGTCTGGAAACATAGAGGGCTGGCACGTATCATCAGATATTCTGCTGTCTGATCATCGCATGGTCAGCTTCTGTATCCAGATAGATGAAGTAGAGGTAACACCGCAGAGGCACCCAAGGAGGACGGACTGGGACACCTTTGACAGGGAACTCGGAAACCTCCAAGGAGTGACCAAAGAGGCATTAACTGACCACGAAGCTCTGGAAAGGAAGGCAGCGGAACTGAGCTCGTATATAAGGGAAGCCTACCAAGAAGCTTGTCCCCCCAAAACTAGTGTCCAAAAGGTAGCCACTTGGTGGAACAAAGGACTAGATAAGCTCCGTAGTAAAGCAAGAAAAGCCTTTAACAAGGCCTTCAAGAATAAAGAACCAGGAGAGGAGCTATGGGACAGCTTCAGGGGGGCTAGGAGGGAATTCAAAAAAGAAATAAGGAATCGCAAGAGAGCTGGCTGGAGAGACTTCTGTAAGGGAATTGAGTCCCTACCAGAGGCAACCAGACTGGCGAGAATCTTAAGTGGTGAGGGTAATGGTAGAACTTTAGGCTCAATTAAAAGGCTAGACGGTACCTGGACTCTCAGTGTAGAAGAAACATTAGAGTACCTCCTACTCACCCACTTCCCAGGAGAAGGAAATGAGGTCGGAGATTCACTAGGAGAGACTCCAGGCGTAGAAATGAACTGGGACCTGGCGACCCGCCTAGTAACCAGAGAGTCCATAAAATGGGCCGTCGACAAATTTCATCCATTTAAGGCACCTGGACAAGACGAAATATTCCCAGCACTACTACAAAGGGGTATGGATCGTCTATTATCCAGCATAGAGGCAACTTTCAGGGGCAGTATAGCTATGGGCGTAGTACCGGAAGTGTGGAAAGCGGCTAGGGTAGTTTTTATCCCTAAGCCCGGCAAGAAGGACTACACACAGGCTAAATCCTTCCGACCTATAAGCCTTACGTCCTTCATGCTAAAGACCCTTGAAAGGATAGTAGATAAATACATAATAGAGGAAATTCTACCCAGAAAGCCGCTGCATGCCAATCAGCATGCATACTCAAAGGGGAAATCGACAGAAACAGCTCTCCACGCGGCCACTTCTAGGATAGAAAAGGCAATGCACAAAGGAGACTACACTTTAGCCCTCTTCTTTGATGTAGAAGGAGCCTTCGATAAGGCAAAATCTAGTAATATAAAGGAGGAACTGACGCAGAGGAATACTCCCCAGGTCATCATCAATTGGATAATATCCTCCCTAAAAGGGAGGAAAGTTAGTTCATCAATGACCGGCACTAAAGCATCTAGAATGGTGTCAGGAGGGTGCCCCCAGGGCAGCTGCCTCTCGCCACATCTGTGGTGCCTGGTGATGGATGGACTAATGAGGAAAATGACCGAGGAGGATATTTATTTGCAGGCATATGCAGATGATGGACTAGTCCTGATCAGAGGCAAGTTCCTAAGTACCTGCTGTGAAAGGATGCAACGAGCTTGTAGGATAATTGAAGGATGGTGTAGAGAGGTAGGACTCTCAGTCAATCCATCAAAGACTGAGATGATAATCTTCACTAGGAAAAGGAAACTTGTGGATTTCAAAGCTCCCAAACTCTTGGGGCATGAGCTTACTTTGGCCAACGAGGTAAAATACCTAGGTATTACCTTAGACCAAAAACTAACTTGGAAATCACACTTGGATAAGGTAGTAGAAAAGGCTACGATAACCTTCTGGCAACTTAGACGAGCAGTAGGGAAGGCATGGGGACTGTCCCCGAAAATCCTCAAGTGGCTGTACACCGCAGTTATTAGACCTAGGATTCAGTACGGATCCCTAGTGTGGTGGCCTAGGACTGAGGTTGCCAGCTCGGCTAAGGGGCTTAGCAAGGTCCAGAGGTTAGCCTGCCGTAGTATAACAGGGGCCATGAGGACTACACCTACGGCAGCCTTGGAAGCCTTAGTAGGAGTCCCCCCTCTCCAGCTATGGATCAGAGGAGAAGCCATCGCCTCGTATGTCAGACTAAGGGACAATGGACAATGGCTAGGTGAAAGGTCCGTTATAGGACACTTGGATATAGGAAGGTTCGCTGAACTTAAGGTCCCACTTACGGGGATCAGAACTAAAGGAGTGGACCAGCAGCTTAAGCTGAAAAGGAGATATGAGGTAGAAATCCCACCTAGAGCCGATTGGGAATCAGGAGAAATTAAATTTGATACAGAGACTCTGGTGGCATACACGGACGGCTCAGAGAGTGAGAATGGTATGTCAGGTGCGGGACTTTACTTAGAAAGGTCCGGCACCCAAGAGAGTTTCCCACTAGGAATATTTACCACAGTCTTCCAGGCTGAAGTCTACGCCATCCTAGAGGTGGCAAGAAGGCAAGAGGTGGTAGAGGCGAGAACTAAAAAAGTAGTAGTATGCTCGGATAGTCAAGCAGCACTTAAGGCACTCTGCGCTCCCAGTGCAGACTCAGCACTGGTCAAAGAATGCCAAGAGGCCTTAGAGAAGCTTGCAGAGTTAAAGAAGGTCACTCTGCTTTGGGTTCCTGGACACACAGGGGTTCCGGGAAATGAAAAAGCAGATGAAATAGCAAAAAGGGGTGCCTCCACGCCATTCTGCGGACCGGAGCCCGCTATTGACTGGTCCCGAGGGCAAACTAAATCGGCCATCAAAAAGTGGATCTGGGAGGAAGCAGGGAAGGCGTGGACAAGAACTGAAGGATGCAGGCAGACCAAGATGATGCTGCCTAAGCTAGATAAAGGGAAAACCAGATGGCTCATGGGACTGAGTAGACCCAACCTAAGAAAAATGGTGGGGGTCTTAACAGGTCATTGTCAACTAAATAGACATCTGGCACTATTAAAGATTGAAGAGGATCCCACATGTCCAGTGTGTGGCGAAGAAGAGGAAACAGCCTACCACCTGGTGGGAGCTTGTGAAGGACATGGGAGACTACGCTTTCACACCTTAGGATCAGGGATAATCAGAGAGGAGGAACTTGTCACACTTAAGTGGCAGGATATCCTCTCCTTTATCACCCAAACTAGGAGACTTGAGGGTAAGACTGAGGTGGTTCGATGGGCGTGAAAAACCAGGGGTTGGCAAAAAGGACCCGAGTGCGGTCTAGTTGCCAGGCTTGGCCTCCCCGCCCCCTTACTACTACTACTACTATGTGAAGTGGTGACTAACAGGTTGCGTATGCCAATTTCAATGTTTATACAGCTGGTATAGATACAAAAATATACACTATCCTCGTTTCATCCAGCGGATTCATATTTGTAAGAGCTTTTTGGCAGATCTAGGCCCTCCACGGGCTGTTGCACCACTGAGTGAGTTAGTTAAACAGATTTATCATCCGACGTTTGGCTCCATGAGTTTAGTTTCATTGTTAGATTTCATTGGAATTTTCATCTCTAAATTTGGGAGATTTGCCCCTAGAAACTATAAACAAATAATAAAAAAAACAAAAATCGCGGTATTGTGATTTTTTAAAAAAATTGTATTCCATTTAAATACTAATCGCAAAATGTCTTTTCTCAAGTCAAACTTAAATTAAAAAAAAACGAAATTGATAATGACGAAAAGTCAGTGTTGATTCTGCGGAGGGTAGTAATATTTTTAAAGTAAATTTTAATTACATTTCATGTTCAACGAAGTTATATTATAGTATATACTATATACTGTTATGACGCAGTCACTATGAATAGTCTTATAAAATTACTCAACATTAAATTATTTAAACTAAACCAACAACACATTACGGTATTGTCAGCTTAGTATATATTTTATTTTTATGTACATCCAATATTCTCACTTATCCTTTTACCTTAAATGTCATCTTTTTCTTTAGATTTATTTAACTTCATATCACTATTTGCATAATAGCGTTCATTATTTTGAAATAGAAAATTCTAATATCCTCTTCCTGTAAATAGCTCAGTATTCATTGCATTTACTTTAATATACAGGAATAAATACCTTTACTATCATTAAAATTTGATCTCGTTTTGTACAATTATTTATATAATGATTAGAGATATTCCTTTCGTTTTACTATTCTCCTAATAACAAAAAAATTTGTTAACGATTTTTTTTTTTTTTTTTTTTTTTCGCGGTTTAAGAAATATTAATGTATAGTAGTGTATTAATTACCCTTTAATTTTTATATTATGTTATTCTGGAGTCTATTCTTAATTTTAAGGGTAATAAAAAAATAAAAGTTTTCATTTCCATTTGCGATATTTCACTTTGTCCATTATCAAGCTAGATTCATAAATATTCACAATTAGTAAAATTACTTTTACAATGATTTAGAAGAAAACAAGAACAAAACTAATCAATAATCACAAATTGTAACTTTATCTACATAGTTGTTTTTAACACATAATTTAATCAATATAAGTATGTTTGGAAGTTTTATGTCAGAATTCAATAATATTCTATTATCTAATTTTAACAATAAATATGCATTTACTAACTTAAATAATTGTTCTTAAAGAACATCCAAAAGTATCTCCTACTTAATATTGGCTTAATATTTGGTCCAAAAAATAAATTACTATCATCTCATAAATTAGCAAATTGTAACTCTCCATCCGGATTGAACTAATTTATTAGTTTCTTTAAATGTTGTTTAAGTCCTAAGAAAAGTAATAGAGTAAATATATATTTTAGAAACTAATAAACATTTTATTTAAATAAAAATAAATTATTTACATATCATGACAAATAATTGATAAGTTTAGTGTCAAAGGTGTGTAAGTTACCATAAATAATAATTATACATTTGTTTTTTTAAATGCTGTTACCTGTGTAAATTGACAAATATCTACTTCATTAATATTGCTTGCAGGCAGTACTGTACTGAATAATTTACAAGAAAATGCCAAATATTAAGTAGAAGATACTTTTGGATTTTTTCTAACAACATTTATTAAGGTTTTTATTTATACCCTTAAGACTAAGAATAGACTTCAGAATAACTTAATAAAGATATATGAATAAAATACTTTGTTGTTTTCGAATTAAATATATTTATTAATTATTATAGAAATATAAATAGACTAAGAATTTATGTGAGAAGAATGGAAAAAAAGCATGTTAAGAGTAAGAAGAGAGAAAAAGTAATAAATGAATTAGACAAAAATCAAACATGGCTGATATAGGCATTAAAGCTATTTAAAGAAAATGGCGATGGGTTGGACATGATGTGCAATCTAACGAAGAGGGAGATGGGGGAAAAATACTAATTTTCTCCATTTCATGGATAAACATTGAATCATGGATATGTTTTTTGGAATTGAATCCATATGTCGACATTTCATTGTTTTTCCATTAAGTGAAGAAAATCAGTATACATTTGTCTAATTGATATATAGTAGATATGGATCTTAAGGTGTGAAATTATAAATCATTAATCCATTTTGATTACCATTTGGTCGCCTACTAGGAGTTCTGATATCAATTTAAATAAAATTTAGAAAGTATATAGACACTTCTATTTGCGAAATATAGTGCTACAATAAATGGAAAAGTTGTAACCTATCTACCTCCTATTATATTCTAACTTCCTGGCACGATATTTAAGAGTGTCACATTTTTCATGTAGGATTTGCGTGACGAAAATGTCATCTGTCCTCCAAAACTAAAATATATCATTGTTAAAAAGTTATAGAATGGACAGCATTAGAACACAAGAGAGGTAGAGAAAGATCATCAGTGAAATGGAAGGACGAAATGAAAAGATTTTGTGGTAGTGCTACGTGGAGGAGAGTAGCATTTATGAAATTATAGTAACTAATTAATAGGTTGGCTATTTAAAGAAAATACTTTTGAAATATATTATTGCCAAAATACGACTAATTAGTTCACCACAGTTAAGGCTGCAGTGATTAGTGATTGACTTATTTTTATGTAAAATTTATAATTTATTTGGACAGTTAATATTGTAAAACATTTATTAATGTTATTGTAAGTAGTATCTTTTTTATTTTCTTGTAAAAAGATATGTGTTAGTTTCTAATTATAATTTTACTCTTTTACTTTTCTAAGGCCATAAACAAATTTTAAAACAATTAATAAATTCTATCCGGATGGAGAGTTACAATATGCTAATTTATGTTATGAGATTTATTTTTTAGGACTATAAAAGTGTTTAGTTAAAATAGACGACCTTTAAACAAGAACAGTGTGACTCTAGGATAGTTTAACTAAAGGATAGTTTGACACAAGGATAGTTTGGCACAAGAATAGTTTGACACAAGGATAGTTTGAAATAAGGATAGTTTAACCCATTGATAGATTGACACAAGGATTGTTTCACTATTAATAACCGCATTGTCGAGGAAAGGTTAAACATAAGTAATTTACATTGATAATATAACAAATTATAATATAGTAGGTCTTTTAGTCCAGTTTTGTAATCCATCTGTAGTCCATTCATTTTATTTATACAAATTAGCTATATAAATTTGTAATCCCAATCTTCCTGTGAGTTACTTATTTCATTAATTTATCAATTTATGTTATTATCTTTATTTCCTTTATGTTTTATATTGTAAGTATACTTCGTTTGCTTTCTCTAATCTCCTTCTTGTTCTATATTGAATTAGATCCAGTTTGTTTTTTCTAAGTTTTTTTAAGAAGAAAGGTATTTCTCACAATATCTTACCTGAGTTCCTTTTCAATTCAAATGAATAATAATTTGAAAGAGATAGAAATATTTCCTTTTAAAGTACAAAGATTCAAATAAAATCTTAATATATTTCAACAAGAGAAAATATCAGAACTAAGACAAAATTTGTAATTTAACAAAATCTTCTTTTCAAAAGAAAAACGTTTTAGAATGTAGAAAGATAATTTAAATTATTTTGAAATGAATTTCGCTTTGTATAATATTAAGTACTTACTTATAGATGAATTTGTATGTAGGGTTAATGCATGAATTAGAAAAAGCTTAACAATATACTGCAAAAATACTACCAAGTAATAATTATTTATTTAATTACTATAACATATATTTTTAATTTAGTAGAAATTAATCATCAAAGAAGAATACATACAATCTATGTATATTCATTCTAAATAATATATCGAGGTAAAGGGAGGAAAACAGATAAAAATCTACTCCGGTGTTAGGAACTGACCAACGAATCTCTACGTTTAAGCTTTTATTTAGGCTGGGGTTATTTGTCTGTTAATGAATGTTACATACCTAACTTATATACATATACCTACTTTCTTACATACTTAACCTTATATACATATTTTCTTACATCCTTAACTTATTTACCTTCTTTCTTACATACTTACATATATGTAATTTCTTACATTTTTAACTTATATACTACATTCTTTCATATTAACATTTTCATGTCTTGACTATGGCACATAACCTCAAAAAGCGTTACCAAAAACTAGCGTTACACGAGGAGGGAAAATATAGGAACAGGGAGTTAGGATGATATCGAAGGTGTTCAATCGAGTCTGCCCGCTCTATGTAGGTATAGTTTCTCCCACTACCACGTTTGGTAGGGCCTACCCACTCCTGCCCTCCCGATCGGCCACCTACCACGTCTCACTCTCTTCGCTTCTCGCTACCACTCCAGTAGTCGCTCACGAGCCCAAGTGGCGCCCCCTCCCACAACTACAACTTCTGTTCTACTGCTCCGATTTGCATCGGAGAAACGCCATAACCCTTAGAATTTTATTTCTAATAAACACATAAATAAAATTTAGTTTTACATTATTATTTTTTATTTTTGTTAAACTGTAATTTTTTGCATTTATTATAAAAATATGGGTAAAGATTAATTCTTAATAAACTGGAAAAGAAGAAAAGTACTTTCCTTCTTCGTGTACTACATATGTTCAATTTAATTCCTAATTTACAAACGCAAGAATCTGCACGCTCGAATTTTTTGACATCTTCATGTCTTTACTTTGGCACATAAACTCGAAAAGCGTTACCAAAAAACGACACCAAAAAGCGTTACACAAACGTTACCAAAAGACGTCACCAAAAAGCGTTACATGAAATTTGTATACATTCTTACATACTTAAATATGTAATTTCTTACATTCTTACATACTTATGTTCTATTCCGCTTAGTTTTATTTACTCATTTATTAATTTGTGAGATTAACCCTTTAAGCTTTCATCTACGAAACAAAACTTCTATTATCGTTTGATCGATAAACTTCAAAAAGGTTTTCATTGTTTATTGTTCTTGTAAGCCTTCATAGATAAATCGATGAAAACAATACTTGTGACAAATAAATTTATCTTATCACTCCATTAAGAACTTTATTTAGATGGGTTGTCGATTCTATTCAACTTTATCTCGTCCGGTGGTTAACTTTGTATCGGAAACTAGCTGAAACTTGGACTAACTTGAAGATTGGAATCAACGGCAGTTGTCTGTAGTTTACAGAGGTGTAACGCGGTTCTACTATAGCTTGCCAATCAAATGATTACAGTGAGAACTACAAACTCCTAGTGTATATATATATATATATATATATATATATATATATATATATATATATATATATATATATATATATATATATATATATATATATATATATATAGAGGTTGAACATTGTAATTAACGAGATTAGAATACTGAGAAAAGGAGCCTTCGCTAAAGTTAATGTTAATAAACTATAACTCAAAGAGAATTGCTATTCATCAAAGTTATTTTGAAAGGAGACAGGGATAAAATAGATTTAAAAAAAAAGAAAAATACACTTCCATGGCCGGGTATTGAAACATGGACTTTTAGATTTACGCTCTGAAAGTTATTAGATAAATCTATAAAAAAACAATAATAATTGTGACACATCTAACTTATCCCCCTGATGGGCTTTATTTAGATGGGTTGACGATTCTATTAGTCTTAATCTTTATTACCATTCAATTCGCTTTTTAGGGTTTCGTAGACCCTCCTCGAAACCCTTATGCCGAGCTAAATAAGAAACTGTTAATTCATAATTGTATAATCTTCGAAACCCTAAAAAGTACTTGGATACAAGTACTTTGCTGTGGTTTTTTTATTCACTTTTTTTAACAGAATACAAAATCACTTGCCCGATAACAGCCGATTTGATTAACGTTCGAACATTGTATTTCAGGATACTTTACTCTTACTCATATTCAGCTAGTTTGTTACAATTACATGTTCATGACCTTGCTCTGTATTTACTAAAAAATATATACAATACATGTATTGAAAAGGAAAGATTTAAAAGCAAGCTTTTTATTAAAAATATCGTTGTAATAGATTATAATAAACGGTTATATATTTGAATAAAATGGTAATTTTCCAATATTTCTATTGAGTTCATAACGGCAAGCTTTAACCGGAGGTATAATAAAATTGTAGTTGATACGTGGCGACCGCACAAAAAGGATTCTGTATTTCAGTATTGCTGGCCAAGGTAGTTTAGTGAATAGCTCGGGGCTAGTGCAACACTTGTAGCCCTGCTTGCTCCAGATATACGAGTCTAAAACACTTCAACTTGCCCCTGCTATACGAGCTAGTTATTTTACGATCACAACTCCGCTCTGCAACGTATTTATATCCCCAGAGAACACTTCTACACTAACTCGCTCTTACCCTCAGCTTCCATTTTACTTTTGTAGGCTTTTTCCTCTTAAGCAAGCGCAAGTGGGGTGGAAATTTTTTTTTTTTTTTTCCACCCTTTCTCTCTTGCTATCAACGAATTTATTACTTCGTGAAAGCACACAAGTACTAGAGTTTGGCCAATAAATGAACTATATTGCTTTTAAATACAGTATAAACACTTAGTTTGTTGTTTTCCTTCTCCTCAGTGACTCGAGGAAACTTATTTATATAGAGTTTTTAACTATTTGAGGATAAATATAGAGGAACATTGCGACCTTATAACTAGCTTAGAATCATTGAAATGGGTTTTCATTCAAAATAAAATATCCCAAATCTAATATTATGAGCAATTTCATTCATCTTAGTAGAAGTAGGTTTATTAGATATGCAATTGCTACTTAATATATTCTCAATCCAAATATATAAGTAGATACTAGTAGTTGTAGAACTGAGACTTCAAACTTCTTGGATGGCCGAGCAAAATTGACCATTGACTAGAACGATTGTAGCCACTCTAAAAATCCCTCCTATAAATGCTTAAAGAAATTGTACTTCTTGCGGGATAGCGCAAACTGGTCCCTGGCCTTGATGTTCCAAGTTCACCCTGTTTTCTTCCTTCCCCTTCGTTTCTGTCGTCACTTTTAGCTCTAAATATCCTGATCTTGCCTTTAATGTCCATTTCTAAAATCTATGCTTTATCTTTTATGTCCTTCCAGGCTTGTTTTCCGACTGTCTTTTGTTTGACTATTCGATTTTTTCCGTTCTTGTTTATTTCTAGTTGTTCATACAATTTGTTCTTTTCTTCTTGAACTCCACTAAAAAGGCTACAATTTCAGGACTACGCTTAGATGCTCTGACTAGGGTGACTACTTTTCTAACGTTGTCAAAAGATATAATGCTTGAATCTCACGCTTTATTAATTACCATACTATTAGAAGTTATATATATAACTAACCGGATCGGCGCGCTTTGCACGCCTTATCTGTCTAGAAGTTAGCGCTGTGTGTGAAAAATAATTAAAAAATATAGTTAATATATCTTTATTGTTACATAATTTACTATTTTAGTATAAGTAGGATATTATTTTTTTATGCTTATTTATAAACATTTTATCTAAAATAAATATATGAGCAGCCTAATATGTTTTTCATTATAAATGAATTTAACCATTAATTGTTATATTTATCTACTTTGCAGTTATTATTTAGATAATGCATTTTGTTTAACAGTATAATATATTATTTTTAATTACAAAAGAATTTAACCATTAATTTTAGCGAATTTTCAAAGAAAATTACGCTATTGCAATGGCTTCAAAATTTTTGTAATGCGAATTTTTGAAAAATGTTTCCATGGAAATCCGTTTTAGACCATTCTGAATCGATTCCTGAAATTTAACACTTTTTTTTATGTATGTATGTATATATGTATGTATATATGTATATATGTGTCACTCCAGACGATATCTCCCCTTGGGATGCACTTAAAAATTTCAAACAAATTTTAAAATTTCAATAATATCAAAAGAAAGGATGAGTTCGTTGGCCAGAATTTTTGGAGTCCATTTAGGGGTCAAATTTTGACCATATTGGGTCAAAAAACGTGTTTTTTCCATTTTACCCCCCTTTTATGGGAAAATATGATAAAAGTGTAAATAACAACAATTACTGTACTCTTAAAGAGCTTTCCAACGACATGCATCTTGAAGGGTAAATACTATTTTGACTTTTGTACCCCGTACCCCTGTGTACCAATTTTTTTTTTCACCCGAGCAAATTCTAAACCAAAATTTTCCTATATTATCATAAGCCAATAAAACGCAGATTTCTTTGAAAATTCGCTCATTAAGTCATGGTGCATGACTGGACTTTTTTTATTTCTAGTAGTTACTTTGCAATAATAATTTAGATAATGCATGTTGTTTAGCAGTATAATATATTTGTAATTAAAAATATTATTGCACTAGAAATGAAATATTCACACATAAATCTGTTGACGGTAATAGTGGGGTATGACCTAGTTTGTTCCATTTGCGCGTGATACAAACAACAAAACTTCAAACTGCTCTCCTGGAAATTGAACAAAGATGGCGGTCATATGTTGAAGTGATGGTACCTTTAATTTTATTATTTAGCTACCATAAGTTTATGAACAAAATTTCAGATTTCCAGGTCCACTGAAAGCTGAGATAATAGAGTGTTATTAAATCCAAGATGGTGGTTATAATTAAATAAGGTGAACATAATATGTTGAAGTGAAAGTACCTTTTATTTTTTTCTTTAGCTACTATAAGTCTATGTACCAAATTTCAGATCTCTAGGTCCCCTAGAAGCTGAGATAATAGAGTGTTATTAAATTCAAGATGGTGGCCATATATCGAAATCAAAATGGCCCCACTTTTCTATTTATGGTACACCCTATCGGCTAAATCGGATTGTACGTGCCCCAGAAATTTTTCGTACTTTTTCCTACTTGATTTTAGAGAAATTATATATGTATGATTTGTTCATAGGAGATTTTATATCCCTTTGTCTAAAAATATGTTGGAGTACAGAAAAGGGTACACAAAATTAAGGTACACAAATTTATATTATTTAATATAATATACGGGATTTTATCACCTAACCTCAAAGTGGGGGCACGTACAATCCGATTTTACCCACTCTATCTATGTACAAAATTTCAGATCTCAATGTCCATTGGAAGTAGGAGAATTAGTGATCAATCAGTCAGTCAGTCAATCTGTCAGTTACTGTCACTCTTAGTTTTATATATATATATATAGATAATTGAATCATGCATACGAGCAAATTCTGAACTACCATCTTAATGTTTCTCAAACAATTTCCCGAATGACGAAATTTTGCTACGTAAGTTATACATTAATTGCATCATACTGTAAATTAGGGTTGGGGCACCGATGTTTTCGATGTTCGACATCGAACCGAACCAACATCGATGTTAGCCAAACATCCAGAGAACATGTGTCCTGAGGCTTGAGGACAAGGATTCATGGGAACAGGAAAAACAACACCTCCGCAACGCGTTGGCAAAAAATGGTTTCCAGACAAAAGACATGGGCAAGGTCATCTGCCGGCTGGAAAACTCTAATGTCCAGGAAGGCCAGGAAGCCGTCCCAGATGCCCTACCCGAAAAGTAGGCATATCTTCCTTTCTTTAAAGGTGCCAACGACAAGATAGCACGTATCTTGAGGGAGCACGAGGTTGAAAAACTTCCTTAGAATGGTGAAGGACCCGCTACCTCTTAAAAACAACGGGGTATACGAGATTCCTGGCAGCTGAGGAAAGTTGTATATTGGGCAGACGGGCAGATCGATCTCCACTCGCCTAGGAGTACATCAGAGCCGTTAAAAACAACGACTGGAAGCCAGCAGTAGCGGTACGCCTCTGAGAAAACACGCCACCTCATCAAGTACGAGGACCCAAGAGTATTGGCACCAGTAGCGAGGTATTTCAACGGATTTTTCCTAGAGGCTATTGAAATTGAGAAGACGCCAGAAAATTTTAGCAGGGAAGATGGGTCCATGCTCTCCAACACATAGAGACCCCTAATCGCCTCCCTTAACACAGGTAAGGACAAAGATCAACCTGCAGCCTAGAGAAGTAATGCAGCCCACCAGGTATCTCCTATACCTGCTTGGGAAGATCTAATATCTGACATAATAAGCAATAGATTGTCTCAGACCTCAGAAATGGAATACATTCTATTTCTGAACATTCTCTCTAGTCCACGTTGTCCGTCGCTCAAAACAGCATGTACCCTGAAGATGCCTTCAGCATAGCAGGCGACACGTCGGAAAAGACATTGAACATGACGCCCTATAGTAAATAATCTACTACCGTCCTAATGTTGACGAAGCATTCACACACTTCATGAATAATCTTTTATTTTATCGCGGCTATTCTATTAGTTGTATACTGCTATTATAGCATCATACCAAATACCCTAGTATCCCAAAGTTACCCAAAGAAAATAATGCATTCATACCCCACTGGCCTCTGAAAATATAATCTGTATTTATATACCTACATTATATGTGAGCTAAATTTCACTTCAATCCAGTAGCCCCTATACCTAAATAAAACAACAGAAATTAAATTTCTACCGTTTGATCACAGTACGGTAAAACCTAAAATAGGGAGAGGAAAGGCAACTTAAATGATCAAGACCAAAAATTAGGAGAGTAAGTTTAGAACTAGAAGTGTCAAAACGCTAATAGGAAATGTCTAAACTACTTAAAGGATTTTGGTCTTTCATTAATATTAGATTAATTCTGGAAATTGTCCAAGCTTGGACAAGGAAAGCTTCATAAATGATTGGAAATTCTTGAGAGGGTAATTGGAGCGTTTAGTTAGGCTCTTGTTATATCGAGTCTCCAACTAATCCCTAGCTACACTAATTAATTACTTGTAATACTTCAGTTAATCTATTATTGATTATTAGAAAATCTCTTAGGCACTAGATTTAATCGAAAGAATATTTTACCAAAGGCAATAGTTAAAGAGGAAATGAAATAGTAGAAAAACGATCATTTATAAAATATATTTAATACTTAGGTATACTATATTATAAAATATTAATGTTATTATATATATATTACAATAATATATACTTTTTAATTTAAGTATCATACAATATGCAATACAAAATATACTTCAATATTACAGTACAAATTATACGTTGTTGGTAAAGAAAATAATTTTTGGTTCAATTAATAAGTAAATTTATTTTCGTAGTTTTAGTGTAGAGTCGTTGATTAGGGTTGTAAAACAAAACATGTTTATATTTTCACTTTTTTCAGGCATACTTTCTCTATTTGAGGTACGTCTATGTCTAGGCCTCGGAGAGAAACAAAATATAGCCAATTTTATGCACAGATGAAAATTGAATGCTGTTTGTTTTACAACCCTTCAACGACCCACACTAAAACTGCGAATTATCAATAAAAGAGACAAATAAAAGAAACAATAAATTTACTTAATTTATAACTATTGTTATGTTACACCTATAATAAATAAAAAATACTAAAAACATTATTTTTAATAAAACTAGTTTCTTTTTGGTTAAAAAAATGTATAAAATTTAAATAATGATTTTTTAAGGTTTAAATGCAATATAGAGCACCTGGATATGTATATAAAAACTGAGATGTTAAAACGGCGGAAATAATCCGCTAATAATAATTAAATTGGAGTATTTAAAATTCCTAAAAACATGGCATTCTAAAAGTAAATTAGTTAAATAATTTAACTTTCCATTTAAATTTATCCATTAATGGTGTTAAGATATAGCTTCAAACAATGATTGTTATGCTCATTGTTCTGTAAATAAGATGTTTTGTCTATTGATAAAAGATACTGTATTTGTCTATGTAGGGTAAAAGGTAATGTATTACTATTTTATTCTTCATCGTTAGCGTCTAAGAGCACACTAATAATAACCATAATTTTAAAAGGAGTTGCTCGCGATAAGAGTAATTTTCAAATGAGTATTCGCTATTATAGCTCTGATAAATTTAGCTATCTATTAGTAAGTTTAATTTTGCTACTTATTAGTTATTAGTAAGTTCTAGAAAATCTCTTGTTTTGAAACATCTGCTTAGTCGAAACCTCAGGTTTCATTGGAGAAAATAATCATAAATTCTTGATTCTTCCAATAGTCACTGTATTCAATGGATGAAGGTTCCATATTTCGCTTTCAGTGGATTGAATGATTGCTGGGCTGGACTGATATTATCCAGTCAATTTTCCCTTTAACATTACATATACACATCTAGAAGCTTTTTAACAATGCTGCACTGAAATTCTAAGCATCCGTTTCAGTTTGTTGTTTATTTCTTGATTCTTATCCCTGAGGATGTTTAGTGGGTTGGCATGTCCTTCGAGGCGTAGCCTCAATGGGAAAGCAAACATATTGTCTAAATCTGATCAATATAATAAATAATTTGTTGATAATGCTATTAAATTATTCATGTATATTACTCTCTATATACTAGCAATGTCTACTATACTGAGAGTTGTCAGTGCATAGTGAACATAACTAAGAGTTTACGATGTTTGCATGGCTGACCTACTGCCTCATATTGAGGGAATCAGTTTATTCCAGTTCGTAAACAATAACATTAATTTATTTATCAGTAGTAATTAAAAATATCAGATCAATTGATTTAAATCATGTAATTTAAGATGAATGGAAAATAGTTATTTTTCTTTGTTTCTTAAAAAAAAAAAAAAAAATTAGATGACGCTTTATGATTTAAAAATAACAATGTATCCTTATCACTACGTTGTTTTGAGGAAGTAGATGACGACTGTTTAGATAAATGCTACGTCAGGAGATTTCATTGTGATTCACGATTTGTTTTTTTGTTGTTATTTTACTTTAAAAACAGTCAATTTAAAATCTTTTATAATAGCAATAAATAAATTGCTAAACTCTTTGACACTTTTTAGATTCTACAATACCTGCTTGAACTTTCATGTCGAAAGCAGTTTTGTCAAAGCACTCGAGCAGAAATTTTTCGTAGTCACCTTTGAAGTACTTGTTTGCCTTGTTCAAGAAGGGTTTCGCAGATTGTGCTAGTCTCTCTAAAGTTTCAGGTACTTTTTTACAGTAAGGCGATGCCATTTCATGGTTAAAACATGGAATGTGTTTTAATTTGAGATCCTGAGCTTCTAATCTAAGAGCCAGTATAACACTTCTAGCTTCTTCTTCTATGTAATGCATCTTGTTTGATAAAGCTTTAGCAAATTCACAAGCCATACCGTTCTTTTCGACTTCATCTAAGGCGTCGGCCAAATATTTCAGTGCTTTTCTTCGACAGTCACGCTCTAGATGACGCGCCAAATCTTTTACTTTGTTTTCAAGTTCGTCGTGAAGTCCCCATAGTTTCATCTCCATCTCACCTTTAGCTTCTTTAGCTTTAAGAACTACTTGTCCTTCCAATTCCTTTAGTCTGCGGTCGATCTTGGTTAAGGTGTCTTCAGTATAGTCGTCCATTCTTGGAAATGAAACCGCTCCATTCTGAAAAAAGGAGAATTAATTTAAAAACTTTTTACTTACATTGTTTAAATACCACGACATATTAGTAACAATTTGTTGTAGAGGTTTATTTTTTGTACTATTAAGGTTCCCTACTTAAAGTAAGTTGAACGTTATTAAAATTGCAAAGATAGAAAACCAAAATGCAATAATTTGCATATTTATGATCTACAAAATATTTTTATAATTGATTATAGAACTTAACAACTCCATATATATTTTCAAGAGCAGCCTGATTTTATTTTTTTATTTTGGGTCTACGCGTATATTTTAATTATTTTTACTTTTCTTCACCTTCTCTGAAGGTAAGGAAATGACCGCAAACTTGATACGGCTTGGCTGATAATGGTGGTTAACCAACTCCCCTATAAATTAAATTGCTAACGGACCCATTGAGTGTGCTGGAAGCACGTACTCGGCTATTTTTTTGTTTAACTCTTTACGTTTATAAATAGTTTGAGGAATTCAGTCGGGCGTACCATCTTCTTTAAAATCATAATTTTATACATTTCTATTGAAACCCTGAAGTGTTTTGACCCTTAAATAATTTTGGGAAGATTAAAGAGTGTAGGAAATGAATAAAGGATACAGGAAAAACAACTTCACTAAAATTTGGTAGACATTCGACATTTACATTAAAATTTAATTGATAGAATTTTTTTAAATTTTTAATTATTATTAATTTTTTATATTTGAAGATAGATAAATTTGGAATTATTTTGCCTATTGTGTTAAAATTTGTACCATTGATACCTTTCTATACAGTAAATAATTTCTCCATATTTAACTTAATATGAGCCGCCATTTTTTAGTTAGGAAAAGTTCTGAGAACCCCTACGTCCGATTTTTTAAAAATATTTTATTGTACACACACACACACACACACATATATATATATATATATATATATATATATATATATATATATATATATATATATATATATATATATATATATATATATATGTTTACAATAAAATATTTAAAAAAAAATCGGACGTATCTCAGAACTTTTCCTAACCAAGAAATGGCATCTCATATTAAGTTAAATATAGGGAAATTATTTACTATATATATATATATTTTATGGGTTAAACCCATCTACTCGACGTGATTGGCTGTGTGTAATCTGCCACACCACTCTGGGCTACAAACTCACCCGATATGTCGGAGTTTAGACATAGGTTTCAGGTGGAGTTGCACGAGTACGCTAACCACTCGGTTGATTATTCAATGGAAGTGGTTACAATGTTTTACAAAAGTTCTTGCGATAAATAGGGAAATTTCCATTACCTAAAATGATTCACAAAGCTACTTATTGCTTAGATAGAAGATTCAAGTTAGTGAGGTAAACATAGCTTTTTGTTTTCTTTTTTTCTTCGGTAAATGCTTGAATGGTAAAATTCAAAGAGAATTGCAGAGGCTTTTCTGAAAGAGTAGAGTAAGTACAGGGCAAGAGAAAGCTTAGTTCGTGCTTTGGCTTTAGAGAGAGATAAAGTCGCGCACTTTGAGATGCTTACAGAGTGAGAGGTATGTGCTTCATAGACCATAGAGGTAGGCCAAATTAAAGGCTTCCTTATGTCAACTACAAAGATACTAAGGCGAATTTCTCATCTTTCTACCTTAACTAGGCATACTCAGGCACAAACTAAGACTAACAACACTCATTCTGACTTAACAGCGAAACATATGAGTAAATAAACATTCTTAGATCCAAATTCTATCATCAAAAAACAAGAAAAAAAAATATACTTAGTGAGACAAAAATTTCCCAATAATATCTAATTTAATCAATATTTTACTTTCGAGCTTACAAAAAAGAACGGGAGCATTGTAACTACTTACTCTATCAAGCAATATAATCTCTTATGTAAGCATGTCGTGAAAAAAAAATATCATTCACGTGGAAGAATATTACATAACTTGTATGTGGATAATTGCAATTCGAGATAAACACTTTTTTCCATAATCAGTTAGGAATTGCATTGTTAAATTTTAATAGCCACCTTTTATAAACGATTATTTGTTTATAAAAAATATTAAAAACCATAAAATAGCAATAGCATTTCATGAAACGTTATCTTTTAAGTTCTTTTACAAATAAAATAAATAATAACTTAATAATATTGGGTATAATATTTCATAATGTTCAAGGTTAAAAATAAAGAGTTTGATCAGCTGAAACTTTGCGTTAAGCCCCCACCTCCCGTGCAAACTTGGCTTAAAGCCTAGTTTGCACGGGTCGAGTATTTTAGTAGAGCAGTTTAGTAATTTAGTACTCGACTCGATTGGACACTTTGTTACTTACTAAATTTATATACTAGACACTGACTAAATTACTCGTTCGTGGCTACTAACACTAAAATACTCGACCCGTGCAAACTAGGCTATACGCCACCTACTATTTACTACTATGCTTACTATTTACTACTATGCTTACTATTTACTACTACGCTTACTATTTACTACTACGCTTACTATTTACTACTACGTTTACTATTTACTACTACGCTTACTATTTACTACTACGTTTACTTGTTACTACCACGCTTACTTGTTACTACCATGCTTACTATTTACTACTATGCTTACTATTTACATGCAATCGTTCTGAAAGAATTTTTATCCGAATTTCAAATTTTCCAGTATACAGAGAATCCGTGTTAGACCACAAAATTCAAATTTCCGCCTCAGACATCAGGGAATATTTATGATTTCGTGTCTTTCTGTCGTTTTTACAACATTTTAACGAACCAACATATCTCAAACCACTCGTCTGATTTTAATGAGATTTGATGGTAGATCATGATTAGCCTGTAAAATATTTCGTGTCCCCCTTCAAAACCATACCTATTTCTGCTGTGACTAAGAATATGCAAAATGTACGGTCTGCTGGGCCATTAAAAAAATATGAATCGTAATTTGATCTGATTAACTGGTAATCCAAAATAGCGAATAATTCGAGTAAAGTAAAATATTTATATTTTTTTTTTTAAATTTTAAGTAAGGGTATCAAATAAAATGTATTAAAGAATAGAATACAAAAATATATAACACTTGTGGAAATTTTATAATTGTCCTCGCGATTTTGTCAATAAAATGAACATTTTCTGTGCCCCCCCCCCCTTCCCTATTTTTCAGCTATTATATATTATAACAACAATCAGTCCAATTTTTTGTTTAAACCTGCCATACATCTAAACAATAGTTTATTATTTTCGGAATGCCAATGAAACCCTTTTTGCGTGTGACTTCGATAATGGATATAAATGCGCATCCAGAACATATGCTGAACATTTTCTGTGTTCAGCATAAGTGTGCAATTTACATAATTAAAAAAAAGTAAATAGGAAGCCAAATTTTTAAGACTGTATTTGGATTCTATGGCAAAAAATAAGAATTTTTCACTCTTGGAAATTTTTCGCTCCAAGCATAGTTTGCCGTCTGGAGAGCCCAGAACTTGCTAAAATAGAAACTTTAAGTTCATTTTACAGCTAAACTAACGGATTTAGGAAAATAATTCATGAGACCAAAAAATCTAGCGATTTTGCGCCAAAAATTAAGAACTTTTTGTATCTTGATTTTTTTTTCCTAAATCCATTAGTTTAGCTGTAAAATGGACTTAAAGTTTCAAATTTAGTAAGTTCAGGGCTCTCCAGACGGCAAACTAATGCTCGGAGCGAAAAATTTCCAAGAGTAAAAATCTTATTTTTAGCCATAGAATCCAAATCCAGTCTTAAAAATATGGCTTTCTATTAACTTTTATTTAATTATGTAAATTGCACACACTTTTGCTGAACACAGAAAACTTTCAGCATAATATGTCCCGGATGCGCAATGCGCATTTATAGCCATTATCTTTCCTTCGAACCCTGAAAACCGCATCTTTCTATCAATCTTGGTTCCGGAGATATTTCGCTGTTCCATATTAGCTGGGACACCCTGTATATATATATATTTTTTTATAAAGTAACAGGAGGGAATTAATCACAGGAATAAAATTATACATTTTGTAATATGTAATGTGTAGATGGAAATAAATATGGGATTATATGTGAGCTAATTTTGACAAGTACTTTTAAAGCTATTTGTGCTAATAAAAATAAGAGCGGCGCGATGGGAAGATAAACAAATAGCTAAGGCAACAATAATGTACAGGAGGTTGAAAATTATATGGGACCAAAAATGGGCTAATCAGCCATCCATATTTCAATTACCTAAATCATACGTGTTGTTTTTAATATTTGTTGGTTAGTAAAAATGTTATATGTTGTTCTTGTGGTTTCCCTAATGTTTCGGAAAGATAGCTTCTAACTTGAAGATGGTAATGGAGACAAAACGCCGAAATAATTAAGTGTTAGACCTAACACTTAATTATGGTATCAACCGCGGAAGCATAAGCTCTAAGATAAATTATTATAGTTGAAATGTATGTATGTAATTAACTGAGACTATTAGTTAGGCAGTATTATTATATTCAACAAGAACACCACTTTCACCTAAATATAAAGGTAAACTAGTAATGGTCAAAAGACCTTGCTAAAGTCCTTTTACAGATGTGGGAACCATGTTGGATCCTTAATCGATATTCACTTAACTAATGAAAAGGGTAAACCACAGAAAGACACTATCAGACTAAACGGATTCAGGTTCTCGACACCTGTTTCCCAAATTCTTACCGAGGGATCTGAAGTTTATCCTGTTAAACTAGAGTTGTTGGAATTGCAAAGTTTTTGAAATAACCTAACAAGGTTCAGACAATATTTTAAGTTTGTTCGGTCCCATTGTTACCAAGGTTTGTATAGAAAGGAGAGATTATGTTGCCAAGCATTTATTAAGTTGTCAAAATTTTTTTATACTGACTCTTAAGGTGCGTTTACACCTGACATTTATTGCATGATATTTATGTCAGACAGAAATCGCACTAGTGTAAACCCTGAAACATTTATGTCTTAACTATATGTTTCTACTATCAGCTATAAGTGTCGACACTTCTATACGAACAGATTGATGTAAACACCTATTATTTGAAAATTCAAACTCATCTGAGAGATATCGCGGAAGTTGACCTACCATCTACTTTTTTCATTGCACGATAAGTGACGAGTAAATATAAGGTGACCATACGTCCGTAATTTTCTACAGACAGTCCCGAATTTCAACTATTCTTTTAACCCGATTTTGTTTTGTCCGTATACGGACGCTGATTTGTCCCAAATTCTGAGGTTTTATAGAATTGTTGCTTAGTTTTTCATAAGAAATCATTCATTTTAAATAAGGAGGACGCTAAAGAAGAATAAGAGATGTTATCCAATCATTGTGAGGATTTTTTCCTAACCTAAATTTGTTTTATTTAATATCTTCTATCATAAATATTATCATTATCTGTTTTTAATAAGTGAATATTAGAATATTAAAAAGTCATGGCTCAGAAACAATATGTCAAACATAAGCTTTTTGTTTTTAGATTTAAAAGTTTAAAAACAAATGTTGTTACCTGATATGAGAAAAAAAATTTACTTACTTATTTTCTTACGTTACCACTGTAATACGATATTATTATTAATAATAACACTCCCCCTCCCCCCCCCCCCCCTCCCCCCCCCTACTCAAATTAAACTGTCCATAATTCAGGTCAGAGAAATCTGGTCACCTAAATATGAGTGTTAAAAAAGGGTGGTTGAAACTCGAAGTTGAAGAATTATTTAATTTGTACTACAGTAAACCTGAACTATATAGAACGCTACATGCAAAATTTATGTAGACAGAGTAAAAAAGAAATCCTTAACGGAAATGGCATTACGATTTAGTACGGCAGTAGAAGAGACTCAGAAAAAAATTCATAACTTAAGAAATTAATTAAACAGTGAATTTTAAAAAAAACAACGAATAAATCCGGCGAGGGCACTGATGAATTAATTGTATGTATCAAAATGGCCGTACTATACTTTGCTGTTATTTCTATATTGATGAGTTCTGTCTGACATAAATTTCTTGCAGTAACTGTAAGATGTTAACGCACCTTAACGGGTCGTACATTTATTGCAAATTTCCGCTTTGCGAGAAGTGTCATACATATATCCACGACATAAATCTCAAGCAATTTCTATCAGTATGTAAACACTCAAAGCAATTTCTGTGTGACTCTTGACATATATATCCGGAGAGACGTGTAGATTGTAGATGTAAACGCACCTTACATAACTCAGAGCAAGTTAAAGACTATACACAAATACTACATACATGCCTATTTGTTCATACGCATCAATATCAGCATTTCCAATTCGGACAGTACCTAACTTTATAACTTTACTTTTTATGGCTAATGAATTAACTCTAATGATCAATGACACTCTCAGGGTCTGGGTGTGATTACTTTTTCTGCAAGCGAAAACGCACTAGTCGCTAATCGAATTTTCGATAAATATCCATTGCAAGCTGTTCTTGGTCTAATAACTCACTAACTTAGCACTAGCAATCCTAGTAATAACTTAAAGTAATGAATCGTTACGACCTCGAACTATGCTCAAAAACTTTTTTAGCTAAACAATTTAGGAGTGAACCACCTGGCTTGTTGGAGTTACCAGCTAATGCGATCATTTGTCTAAAGTAATGGTGAGACTATAGGTTCAGAGGCTTCTTAACCTTTAACAGAATAAATAGTCGTCTTATTAGATACTTGTTTAGTCGCATGGACAATAAAACTTAGAAACAAAATATTGTATGTATGCTTAAATTTCTCATTCGTAATTTCTATGACAATTTGACATGGGTAGTTTTATTGTACTGCAGTATCCTTACTTTATGACTTATTTTTATTGTGGTAGTTCCCATTCAACAGTATCCTTAATCTATAAATTATTGTATTGTGATTGTCACCATTCTCTCAAAAAGAGATTACCGCCGTCTTAATGCTGCAGCACACCCTATTTTCAAATCAAGGATTGAGGAAGGTTGTTTTTAGACTCTTATCAATCGGCACTTGTTGAAGGATAAAAAAAAAAAAAAAAATCGAGAATATTTCCGGCTAAATACAACGCAGTTCAGCTACATTCTCGATTACCGATTCAGCTATTTCTTTCCATGCATTTTCCTTCACAGTTTGATTTTTGTATAAAGGTGAGGATAAATCATAAATAATAGGACATTTTAAAACAATATCCACCAACTTTTCATCCTCCTCGACTGTAAACAGTACTTTATCCGACATAACTGATTTGAGTAAAAAACAAAACCTCGAAAAGTAACAATAGAATAAGTATTAAATATTAGGTACTTTTTCACAATTTCGATACCCGTTCTCCTTCGCGTCTGCGTCTATACTGCTCTCGAACATGCGGCTGACGCGCCATAGAAATCCCTTCCATTGAATTACATTGTTGCAGTGCTCTGCGTCTGACGCACCGCGTCATAGGAATCCCACCTTTACCCTGATTTAGTTAGCAATAAAATTTCTTCGTCTTCAATCTCTTTAAGTGCAAATAGAAAAGCAAATCGCGGACTCTCATTATTGTCACCTTTTCTCCACCGAGGCCGCAGACCAACTGAACGCATTCATAGGAAACGGAAACCCTATAACCTGCGTCAGCCGCACTGCGTGAGCCACATAGGTCTGCCGCATGCGTCACCCACAGCAGGAATCGCACCTTAAAAACGACGATGTAGTATTTAAATGTACTTACAGGGTGGAGGAATCGCTCACATGGACATATTCAACGTGATTAGCAGCATACATTTGGGAGCCGCTCGTGAAACGTTTGGTGACATCATTTTAACAAAGAACTTCTAGCAATCCTTGGGGAGGAAGGAACCAACCACGAACCAGCACCAGCCATTTGTCAGCGATATTGTATCGGCGCGAGAAAAATTACACGACATTAGTGATGAGTGCCGTGGCTTTTGTGATGAGTGATGACGATGACTAGCTTGTAGACAAAAGCTTAGTGATGACAAAAAAAGAAGGGAAAGTGACGACGTTGGTGGCACAATTACCTGAATAAAAACGTACTCGTACAGAGCTTATTGCATGGTGGGCTTGACGCCACATGAAATAAGAGGCCAAAATACGAATTTCACGCGATTGTTGCTTCTGATTTTGAGAATCTACTGCAGAAGACTGGACCCTACGTTTACAAAAAGAAGACATATTTCTTCGGGAGATTTCACTCCAATCTCCGCTGAAAGAGGTAACTAGCTATACTGTTTGTGCTAGTGTAACTGTACAGGTTTACAAATTTTATTTCTTTACTTATATTATAAATTTAACGAAATGGAACAACAATCGGTGGAACAAAATCAATAGGCACAATAATAGATGATGGAGTCTGGAGGTTTGAAGATGAATTATAAATAATGATCTATGCACCCGAATCCGCGTAAATATGAACTTAGGCCCTTGTGTTCGTAAGAAAAAGCTACAGGAGGCAGATAGCCCAGAGCGGTTCACAAGCAGTTCGTTCGGCGCTCCAAATCCCGTCCCACTTTGAGAATTAGCGGCTCGTGAACGTTCCAGCTCGCAAATGTATACGGACATTAAAACGTATCACCTATGTGGGATTGGAACTAGATTTGTCGGTGTTCAAAGATAAGTTTAAGGCAAGTTGCTAATGCGTTTAATCACTCGGAAACGCGCAATCTTCTTTATTTTATTTTAAATAAATGTTCATTTTAAAGACTTGGGTTGGCAGCAAACAGCGGAATGACAAATCTTGTCTAAATACAAATTGGTGGTCTGTAATTTAAATTGATGTCCTAGGAAATGCTTTAGAGGGTTTGAATACTAAAATGCTTTGCTAAGGATTATCCCATGCTAAGCAGGAAGGGAGAGAGGAAGTTAGTGGCTAGGGGAAGGGGTGAGTCCAAGTAAATAAACCTCAGATCTAACCTAAATTGCGACTATATTGTCTGAGGTTACACGAAACACTTTACCTTAATTTTAGTAAAGTTTACCTGTGTTCTTGTTATGTGTAGTAGTCTTACACGGGTCAAAGTTATAAGAGTACTACTGTAGTATTAAATAGTTGTAAACTTCAGATATTTATGTGTTTTTGTATTTTAGTTCTTGTATAGTGTATACTTACACCAAGTGTTGCCTGTGTGACTCTAGTTAAATTGAAACTAAGGTCTTGTTAATCCAATAGACTCAGTTTTACAGCTCAAATATCTCCTTCGAGCTTCTAAATTAAAATCCTCTATGTGTTTAAACACTCCAAATTAACACGCCACACACACACCCACCAAAAGACAATCTATACTAAATTAATTTCTTTATTCGTTACCTAGGGTAAGAAGACAAAAAATATGTTTACAGGACAGAAAGAGATCGTGAACTTTTTTTCTCTGTCCTTCCATTTACAACAAAATTCCCATAAAAAATATCAAATTATCGTTGTTTTCATTACACGCCCATATTTAACGTTAAATTTAAGTTTGTGACATACAATTTTAATGTTAATCCCCCCTAACCTATTTCCGACTACCTAGGAAGCTTAACAACAGATTTGCTCTGCGAAATTTAGACTAATTTCAAATTTACAGTAGTGTAAAATTTTTTTTTTATTCGATACCTCGAAAACTAGATTTTTCCTTGGATATCAGCATGTATTAAGTTTAAGTATGAATCGTTAGTTGATGTCATCATGAAATGTTGAAAGAATAATCTCTCTACGAAAAATATATTTAATAATTTTTAAAGCTGCTTTCAGCAACTATTTTGTAAACTATTTAGACAGAGCGTATAGTCATAGTCTTTACTCCGCCTGCGCGTGTCCCGGGGACATTTTACAGTTTGTTTCCATTGCCCGTGGCACATGTTGTGTCCCACAGTCGCTTGGCACATTTTTTGTCCCCGGCACTTGCAACATGTTGCAGACTGTTTCCATTTCAACAAACTCCTGGCACTCGTGCAGGCATTTGTCCCGCAACATTTTGTAAGACAACACTTTGTCCGCACAAATTTGTAGTAATGAAAACGAGGCTTAAGTATAGTAGTAATACAATTACTACTATTACATATATGAGAAAGTTAAAATTAATTATTGTGGCTTAACTATGCGGTATGTAAAAAAAAATATTTGCCATTACATTGGTATAAAACTTGCCCTTTGTCATGCAAAAATGTTGATAAAAAAAATGAAATTTTTGATCAAATTCATGTTATATAAAATTTTCCTTCAATAAAATTTAGTAAGATTAACAACTCTACCCAGTTTCATCTCAAAACCCCGTTCCTTTCTTGAGTTATTCATGCTTTTGTGAAAAACACACACAGACGGTAAACTAAGCAAGTTAGGGCCATATGGCCCTATCTTGCAACAAGAAATATCATATAACATAATATATGTAATATGATATTTCTTGAATGTATTAATTTTAAATCATAGCATGAAGTTTGGCCTAGTAATTATAAGGCATCCTGTTTATTATGGTACAATCAAATGATCCATTTTGACCTTTAAGTTTTATTTACTCTTCCAGCAAAGCATATACGGGAGTACCAGTAGATGTCATCTATGTAAAATGAGCCTGCTGGTGTGTTACTGATTTAAGGAAGATTTGACGATAACCTTATAGAAGTCTGAAAGCTGTTTCGACTTAAAAAAATTATGATTGTTATTCAGATTCTTTATTATGATTAAGTTCATAAAAATATCGGTTAAGGAAACTTTTCGGTTAGAAATTTTTTTTTTAAAAACACAAAGAAACTGTCTCTCTGCGTAAAATAATACTTGTTTATTTATCTATAAGCAGCTTTCGGCTTTTATAAAGCCATCATCAGTGCCGATTACGGAAGAACTAGAGTTGTGATGAAGTGAGTCGGAAACTAACGTTAGAATCACTTTTTACGTTAATATGAGTAACTGTTGAACACTATATTGATGTAGATCGTAATTAACTGTTACTCCTTTACTCAAAACAAATGTTGATAATATGTATATTGTATATATTGCAATATTAAAAGCAGGCATAAGGCCTAATGATGCCCAGAATTGGGAACAATATTGCAAAATAAATTAATATATATATATATATATATATATATATATATATATATATATATATATATATATATTATATTTATTATTATTATCATCCCTAAAGACCTTAGAGAAAAGGAAAATAAGTTATGTAGTGGGTGATGAATTGAGTCTGAAACTACCGTAAGAGTCATGTCTTACGTTAATAAGACTGGAGTCTTAAGACAGACTTTCAGCATTATTAAAAACAATTCCCTTAATACTAAACCTAAAATTATTAAATATTAACTGTCAAACATTTCCTAAATACTAAACGTATACTATAATCTATAATGATTGACTGTAAGAATTGTTAAAAGCATCACATTCCTAGACTAATAGATGTCTGACGTCGTGTTTTTTATGTCCATAAATGGTATCATCAGATTAATTTTATTCATTGTTATAATTACATATTTTGTATTAACTCTGTTTCAGGTGAGTTTCCTATTATATAATGGATGAAAAGCTTGGTAATTTGTAAGTAGTGACATAAAATTAGCTATGGTTTTTCTTCTTCTTCTTTTATTTTAAGTGAAACTTTTATAGGCGTGGTTGGGCAAATTGGCCTGGATTAGACCAAAAGTGAATAGCGAAGCGTTTCTTCCTATATAGATACTTCATATTCCTATATACAATACTTCACTATTGCCTTGCTGCTGTACCAAGCTATTCGTATCGGTAACGGCATGTATGTGATCGTTCTGAAGAACGGAAATTTTTGTCTCCTATTTTAAATCCGTTTTTAGACATCAGGGGAAAATTTTTGGTTCCGTGTCTGTCGGCCTGTCGCTCAATTTTTGATAACCTATACATATTATAAAGTTCACCAGTACTCATAACCATTACTTAAACAACTCTTCCGATTTTAATAGTATATCATAATTATCCTATTGTTGGTCCCATATAGGCTTCAACCTTCTGCGCCCATTTGTTTCTCTTCCACATGCGCACTAACACACATTTATTTACATCTATATGTTCAAAATTAATCATCTGAGTTTTATCAAATTTGGAAGGTTTGTCCCGTCTGTGCTCTTTAAATTTTGCTAAATTAAAAAGAAAGTCATGTAAAAAATCAAAATAATTTTGACACATTAAAAAAACGGGGGCAAATTAAAAAAATGACACAAGGTTGTAGAAACATAAATTCATGTATAAGTTTACGAAATAGGACGCGAGGAAGCTATGAGCCACACTAATTAGTAGATTATTTTCGGAAAGAAGTTCCTTATGGCACGTTCTGGAGCCCGGGAGTGAATCCGAAAAAAACAACAAAATCACCATCACAACATTTTTGGTTCCGTGTCTGTCTGTCGGTCGGTCTGTCGTTCAATTTTTGCGAACCAACATATCTTAAAAACTACAAGTTCATTTTTAATGAAATTTGGGTGGTAGGTCATAATTTGCCCATTGTTAATCCCATATAAGTATCAACCTTCTGGGCCTATTTGTTTCTCTTCCACATGCGCACAAACATACATTTATTTACACCTATAGCTTCAAAAGTACTTATCTGATTTGAAGAAACTTTTATAGTTTATCGAAAGTAACCCGCAAATAACCCCAGATTAATTTGAACCGTCTACACTCGTTAACTTTTGCTAAATTGATACATTAATTCGTGTAAAAAATCTAAACAATTTTGACAGATTAAAGAAAAACGGGGGAAACAATTAAACCAATTTGACAATAATGACTTGTAAAAGCATAAAATCAATAAAGTACGTGGATAGGATGCGAGGAAGCTAAGTGTCACACCAATTGGCAGTCTTTTTTTCTCAATATTCAATACATATTTGTTGTAAGACGCTTGCTTTAATGATACAAATAATGCTTTTCTTTTCATTTTGCCTGGGTACAAACAGTTAGTTACTTTTAATTTTGTCTCTTTTCTAACTCGGCCTTGTATAAAAGTAGTTAGCTACGTATACGTACTTAGCAGTGTGATTGTATAATATATTTTTATTGAAAAATGTAAGGAACTTATTTATTTTATTTTTTGTTCGTTGATTTTTAATTTTTTTAAAAATTAAAAATTATTTGATTTTTATAACTGAATGATTATATTCATTGTCTTCCACAATTTTTGTTGTTGTTTTTATTTAATAATATACTTTGGCCGTAAAACCAATTTTCTAATTTTAGTTTTATAATGTAGAAGTACAATATTATATATATTGGGAATGGGTCAATTTATCTTGTATACCATTGTGAGATATAACCTCAAAAAGTAGCATCTAATATGCTACCATTGTTGTTTAAATGGACTAAAGTTTACGAATTAGTTAATCTACTGCATTGTATTTGTTTAATAAAATATATATATTTGTTTAAAAACATAAGTTTTCAACAAAGGGTGGTTACAAACAAATAGAAAAATAAAATAATATATTTGTTTAATAAAAAAAAATGGTTTAATTAAATTAAAAACTAAATTCACTTGTGATATTGGTTTGGTAGGCTGTAAGTCCTTCGTGTTAAATCATAGAAATTTTAAAAAGACTTCATTTGATTCGAGGATCCTTTCATAAGATATTTTAAACAAAATGTAGTTTTGAATCGAAAAATATAATAAAATTCAATACTTACTGATAAAACTAACAGGTATAATACTGAGAAATAAATATATTTCATTTTGAATGGTTTTAGGTATCACTTAATAACACATGAGTCTAATGAAAACAACAGACTAGAACACATTGGAATTCGAGATGTTTTCTAACTAGGCAACTGAACTAAAGAACCATATCAGACCAGATACATGTTCACATCATATGGCTCTTTCTTATCTCATTTGATAACACACTATCAATGAAGGGAAAAGTTTAAAAAAAAAAAATCATTATTTGTTTCTGATTCAATTAAAATTGTAGAACGTATGAATGTAGTGTGTTTTTTTAATTATAAAGATTTTTTTGTAGATTACATATCACCAAATTAGTGATAAAGAAAAAGGAAGGCAGACTAAAAACTGACAAACTAGAACAAAGCTTTCTCATGAACATTGATTTCTGATTTTTTTTCTGATAATGATTAGATTTTAATCATATAATACCTAATTTAATTAATTTATTATTAAACCTATAATTAAAAAACTGTCATATACAACTCTCACGCGTTTTCCATTTGTTAGTTCTTTCAAGTTTTCGTGGTTACATTAATTTATTATTGAACATTTCATTAAAATTTGCTGTACAAATTACTGCCCAGAAAGGAATAGAACCCCACTTTTTCCAATTATAGCTATTGGGAACTATATTTTCCTTAGTAAATCAACTTATACAGTTAGATTCGTATTAGAATGGACTTCATTTTAGATTTTTTGCTTCTGAGCTTACCGAAGGTAACGGAAGCTATGTGATTGTTCTGAAGAACTAAAATATTTTTTGGTCTCCGATTTCAAAAATTCCAAGATAGAAATCCGTTTCAGACATCACGGAACATTTTTGGTTCCGCGTATGCGTCTATCAGTCTGTCGTTAAATTTTTGCGAACCAACATATCTTAAAAACTGCCCGTCCGATTTTAATTAAATTTGCATGGTAGGACATAATTAGCTCATTGTTGGTCCCATATAAGTTTCATCCTTCTGCGCCTATTTGGTTCTCTTCCACATGGGCACAAACATACATTTATTTACGCCTATAGCTTCAAAAGTACTTATCTGATTTGTATGAAATTTTTATAGTTTATCGAAAGTAGCCTGTAGATAGCCCTAGATTAATTTGAACTGTCTGCGCTCTTTAACTTTTGCTAAGTTTATACTTTAATTTATGTCAAAATTCCAAATAATTTTTACAGGAAAAACAATTAAACAAATTAGACAATAACGGCTTGAAAAAATATAAAATCAATGGAGTACGTAATTGGATGCGAGGAAGCTATCTGCCACACCAATTGGCAGTCTATCTAGAGTTTTAGTGGTTTTGTTAGTTAGAAGTGGTACCGACCCCATATTTAGAGCTAAAACCTATTTCCCAATTTCACCTCGGGGTATGATTTGTCTCTGTACAGGTATACCAAATTTCATGATATCGGCTCAGGTGTTAATACTTCATGCGTCTGTACAGACAGACTTCTTTTTTACTTTGTTACATGTTGAAGGGATCACCTTCAAACGTGTAAATCTATCATAATCACAATTATATATAATAAGCATATGATAAAGTAAAAAGAGAGAGGCTTATAAAAATAATCCTAGACTCCGGGAATTGAATCACAGACCCCTTAAATTTTAAACAAGCGCCCTTGCGAATGGAGCTAAGACTGATCAATGCTTTTCATCAGTCAGAATTGACATTAAAAACCCCAATTATTAGCAAACTTATAGTTCCTCATAAATTTAGAGGGCCAAATATTTCGATTAGAAGTAACTAAATGAGAGAAATGTTGCTAAAATTGTTTATAATGTTTCTTTGCGTGTTTTTAATTAAAACATAAACCATCAGTCCTAGTACTACATAAATATAATATTGTAACTTATTAGGACTGCAGAAGATACTTTCTAATCTAGGTTGAGCTTAATTGAACATTTAATTTATATAACCTGTGCTATCTTGCTCCCAACTCTTAAAATTTTTTAACGTGTGATAGGTCTTTTAAAGTTATGGATTATTGGTTTCGAAGAATTAAAAATCCAATTAATCGTTTAATTTCACTATTGTATATCTGGTGTTGGAATTTTACGAAAGGACAATGGATTTTTTGGTGTTTCAAGTGATTAATTTTGTCGCATTGAGGAAATTTGTTGAAAGAGGATTTGTTGAATTGGTTTCGAACCGGAGTCTAGTCATCGCCGGGACTAAATTGAACCCTGAAATATTTGAATTAATGGTTTTAGCGCTGCTCGCTGACACAACAGACCTCTTAACAATGACACTATGACAGATGAATTTATCTTAATTCAGTAACAGAAGGGTTTTGTTGTCAAAATGGTTTGGTTGGAGTCCATTGTTTTTCTTGGTCTGTGATTCACACTAAAGTTTTTTGGTTTTTTTTCTTTTTTTTTTTTGTTTCCGGGATTCTGTTGGAGAACGAAAGCTTTGTCCCTTTTTTTCCGTAGAGGAATCACATCGTGTCATTTTGAGAACGAGTTTTTTCTTTTGTTTATATGCCAACAGTATAAGCCCGCATCGCAAGTTATCATACCCAAAAATAGGACTTGCGCTTTTATCTTAAGCAATTCAATTTCATATTATACTGATTGTGATGGGTCCCGTAAAGGTCAAGATAATCTTAAGTACACTCGATTCTGTCTTTGGCCTTATACTTGCTACTTGCTGAACAACAACAGCTCATAGGCTATTGCATAAGGGTCTTATTATAATTTTTCACCAGTACTCATAACTCACCTGATATCAAGATCCATAAGCCAACATTCGAACACCAAAAATAAGTGACTTGTTGAACAATAGTGGCCATATGGAATAGGTGAGTTAAGTGACCAATTTTTGGTGTATATCACACATTGAAGTTAACAAGGGGGGGGGGGGACATAAAAACTAAATAATTCTGGCTAGAATTAGTCAAATTGTGTAAAAGAGGTAAAGTGAAAAATTTAGATGAAAGAAAAAATGAACTTCGTCCCTGTCCCTGTTATTAGTCGAACTCAGTATGAGCACTCATACGGAAAATAATGTATGACTGAACTGAAGGAGATGATACGGACGAGAATCGCTTGGCGGCAAAACTTTGCTTAATTTATACACTTGAGAGATTAAATCCCTTTGTCAAACAGTACATTTGTATGTTTTTAACATTTGAGAAGTTATATATGTATGATTTATTCATAGGAGAGTTGATATCCCTTTGTCAAAAAAAAAAAAAAAAAAAAAAAGTTGGAATGAGGTCCCGCCATTATATCTATAAACCACCTCATATTCTTCAGTTTTACCTAATGAAAAAAAATCCCTTTGTACAAGACCTCGCTTCTTCCCGCTACACAAAATTCCATGAAAACCTACACCATCATCCTAATCCTTTAGTCGAATCCATAGCTTCCATTCATATCCCCGAACGCCCTCCCCGTCGGCTGAAGAGGAGTTTGCCAAGAGATTTATTGCAATAATTATAATAATGTAAAATACCTGATAGGAGTACTACCACTGGGTAGCCTCTCCTCTCACGATCGACCACGCTAATTAACCATTGTCATCTATGTTACTAATAGCAATCTTTTGCAAGTAGCTTAAAATAAACTTACTTAAACCTAAGGAATTTGTCGAATAATATTTTAATATCATTTAACTTGTTCAATTTAAAAACCTTTAAAACCATATAATATATGTCTTTCAAAAAATTTTATTAATAAAAAAATATTATTTCTTGAATTTAAATTTTACTTTCATTAAAAAATTGGGTACTTTCAACAGATTTTCTAGATAGAAGAATTCATTAAATTGTTTACTGATTCCTTTCTTTTGAAATTATCATATTTTATTTTAAAATAATTTTTAATTCTAAGAAAATTGAACGGTCTATTTCCTTAAGCCTTTAAGCCTTAAGCCGGGTTCCCACGGGGAGTGAAGACTCTAGAGTGGCTCACTGTAGAGTGGACTCGCCCCGTCTGAACGCGTCGCAGTGAACTCTCCTCTGACGTCACCGGGAGTGAGGATAGTTCACTACCGCTCACTCTTCAAATCAAACCTGTTTAATTTTCAGGAGTGAATACTCCAGTCGCCAGCCGTTTTATAGAGCCAACACTTTGTTTTTTTTTTTTATCTCTCCTCCACCCGCGTCTAAAACCTTTTACCTTTGCTTGTTTTATTATTACTTATTATATATTATACTATATTATATACTATTTTAATTTTATATATTATACTATATTTATACTATATTATATTATACACTATATTATTATACTATATTATGCTATATTATATATTATACTATATTCGATGGTGTTGCGCCAAAAGGGCCAATCTGCATTTTATATTTGAATTCTAAAACTTGAAAAGTTATAATGAAAAATTGATATTTGAATGCCTTATTTATATTTTTATATTTAAAATATACTTGGATACCTAATTAATAAGTCAAATTAACCAAATTTATTTTATTAATTATAAATAAAAAAAAAAACGTGATATTAGTTGCAGATTGGCCCTTGTGGATTTTTTCAGATTGGCCCTTTTGGCGCAACACCATCGATATTATATTTCTTGTTAGTTTGCGTGATAGTATACTATATTTAGACTATATTATTATACTATATTACATTTCTTGTTATAGTATGCGTGATATTATACTATATTATATTTCTTGTTAGTATGCGTGATATTATACTATATTCTTCACGTTGTTTTAAAAGGTAGTGGGTAACTATGTCTGAGCCTTCGGCGTCGGCTCGTATTCTTAAAAATTGCAAGACGGTGAAGCTATGAAGTTTCAAAAGTTGTATTCCAGTGAGTCAGTTTAAAATGATTCGAGCTGTTCAAATTTTAAAAATAGAGATTTTAGAGAAGCTCGCTTTTCTACGAGAAGCTCGTTCATGGTTGGCTCCCTGGGATAAACTGAGAAGCGTGAGCACTACCCTGTGTGAACTCTCCACTGTTCTTCGCTAGGTTCACTCTTCTTCCCCCTCCAGGCGTGGGTCACAAGAGTCTTTACTCTAGCGTGGCACTGTAGAGTCTTCACTCCCCGTGGGAACCCGGCTTTTAGATTTCAATTCTACTATTTTATAAATGTAACTTCTATTAGATTGTATTAAAAACAATTTCAGGGAAGAAAAAAAAACAAACTATTATTGGGGTGGCTATATAATTTATTCAGATGACCTTATTTTTCTTTTCATATTTCCTGAATAAATTTGGTCGTTTGATTTAGTCAAAATGGTTGGTTTTGATTAAGTTTTAATATTAATTAATTTTTATGATTAATATGGTATTAATTAACTTAAGTTCTAAATATATTGGCAAATGTGAATGAACTAAATCCTTTGAAAGATGAGGGGAAATTCAGGGCTTTATAAAATTTTCAATTATATTTAGATGAAACCACGAAAACACGTAATATAAACAACCGAAAAACATAAGAAGAGGTTAATATGTATGGGAAAGTTTAATACTTTTATAGTATTGGACAGATTTTTTTATTCATTATTTATCGGCAAGCAGCAAATTTTAGAATGATCAATTAACACAAAGAGATATCATAATTAGGTACATAATTTTAAACCTTACCTAAGTATTGCAATCCCGCATTAGTATTGCAACTCCACATTAGTATTGCAACCCCACATTAGTATTGCAACCCCACATTAGTATTGCAAATCCATATTAGTATTGCAACTCCACATTAGTATTGCAACCCCACATTAGTATTGCAAATCCATATTAGTATTGCAACTCCACATTAGTATTGCAACCCCACATTAGTATTGCAAATCCATATTAGTATTGCAACTCCACATTAGTACTAAAACCCCACATTAGTATTGCAACCCCAAATTAGTATTGCAACCCCACATTAGTATTGCAACACCACATTAGTATTGCAATCTCAAATTAGTATTGCAACCCCACATTAGTATTGCAACCCCACATTAGTATTGCAATCTCAAATTAGTATTGCAACCCCACATTAGTATTGCAACCCCACATTAAGCAATTGATTTCATATTGAAAAGAAAGAAGAAAGCCATGCTATGAAAACGTCTCCTAGTTTATGTGAGGATTAGCTCCAACTTTATTTTTAGATTCAAACTAAATTTCATGGTAGTAAAGCAAGGTTTAAAGATAAAATTACGGATTTCACTTCAAGTCCAAAATTGAAAGATATTATATTAAGTAAAAGCAAGGTCTGTAAGGGTAAAGAAGAGAATAAGCAGAAAGACTAACTTTAAAAGCTATCCACCCTGAAAGAGTTAAGGACTTAGGGAAAGTGAGTTGTTGCGTGCTACAGACTTAACTTGGTTTCACTCAGTATCAAGCTACGGATCAGAGGCCTAGCAAATACTTTACTTTTACTAAGCACGCCAGAGTAAGATCTCTAAACTTAATCCCCCTTAGAAAAGAAGAAAACAGCTTTTGGCCCTGATGGATCTAAACCATTTGTTCAACAGCCACAACCTCAAAATAATTTTCCACTAAATGGACCAAAACCGCAATAGCCTAAAGAGATAAGATTAACTTATATAAATCTATAGTGTTATTATTTTATTTTATTTTTATTTTTTGTTTTAAATAAAAACACAACCATTTATTACTCAATTTTTATTAGATCAATTTTGATCTAATATTTATAACTTTATTCATTTATTATTATTTACACTTTATTATATATGAGTTTATATAATTAGATAAAGTTTTTTAAAATTTATTTATACTTTAACTATTATTAAATTTTAAGTTAGCAACCGTTTTGACTAACCACAAATTTGATTTCTCGAATCCCATAGTCCTTGCTCAAGAACCCAATTTTTATAGAAGAAATACCCTTGAAATGTACCACATATCTAAAAATAAAATAACACCATCAATTTTAGAACTGACACCAATAACCTCAGTATCTGTTATCACAACATTATATCCAATTTTTAAATTTGTTATTCTCTTCTTACGGAGAAACAAGACAAGATTCTATAACAGACATTAATTGTCAATAATGTCAATTTATAAAACAGGTTTGTTTATATTAATAAAATTAAAAAAATGTAAGTTAAAAGCCCATATGTTAGTTACCCTGACGATGTAATTATATTTTATCTCTAGTAGGGAAAAAAAGTTATGATTTTGAATTAGTTTAGAGGGACTAAAACAGGTCTTTTCATCCCTGAACTCAAAAAGTAGGGAGAAAAAGTAAAAGTAGGGCGAAAAAGTAAAGATTGCAACTTAATTATTTTATAAATAGTAGAAAATGAATGGCTAATGTATGAAGTTGTTGAAATCAGGTTGGCGGCACTGCGCTTTTTTGACCATGTTTATCTTTGTTTATAAGTTAATAACCTGCATCTAAATAACCTTCTATTTGAGTTTAATTCCAATTCTTATTTGGTTTTTTAATATTGAATCTCATATATCTGCTATTAAAAGTGCAAATAATTATTGTTATTTATTAAAATAATAAATAAAAACTGTGCAATGGACGAAAATGTGTATTTTCTTCCTACTGGAGATAAAATATTGTATGTACCTCGTGAGTAAAGTGCCATAATTCCCCTCCCTCGTAATTATCTCCCTCGGCTGCGCCTCGGGATTTAGGGACTATGGTTCCTTCGGCTTCGCCTCAAGAACCAAATTTTTCGCTCAGGGAATAATGGCTTACTTTACTCCCTAGGTGCATAAATAACTATTACGAAACTAGTTGGTAAACAAGATTTTTCTTCAGACCGTACCTCTCTAACTCTCTCATATTTAACTATTATGTAAAAGATAGAGGGTATAATATTTTATTTAAAAATAGAAATAAATTAAAAAAAAACCGTTTCCCTACAAAAAGAGAAACTATTTTTACTATTTATTTTAGAGTATTTTTAGAGTTTTTTTTTTATTATTCACAGAACTACGAGCGATCACACTATATGCAATGTCACTAAAGATAAAAGCGTGGGGCGCTATCTACAAATGACAAAAACTATAATAGCGCCCCATACTTTTATCTATAGTGCCGTAAGCATATACCGTGATCGCTCACTGACGCTGTCAAAACAAATATTTTCTTCTTTATTTTATTATTTTATTTCTAAACATAATATTATTTTCTAATTTTTAGACTTCGTCATTAAATCTTCTAATCTTTACTAACCTTTTTTAGCTGTCAGTAGTCGTCGATGTTGAATGTTCTATAATTAATTTTTTTTTCTCGAGTTTCAACGCCGAAATTTCTCCATATAAATCTGGAAATTTATTGATTTACAATAAATTTAACTAATACAAACGATTTTGTAAAACTGATAAATGGTTATTGTATTGTCGTCCGGAACATCAGAGAATTATTAAAAATGAATCAACCCTGTCAGGGATTAGGTATCTATATCGTCAGAGGAAATTATTCTTCAGTGTAGCTTAATTGGTTAGAGCTCCCGCACACTGGATATGAGGGGGAGGTCTATGGTTCGAGTCCCGGCGCTGAAGTCTATTTTTATCTGTCAGTCTCTCTTTATAAATAGTAATTATAATTTAATTTAAATTAAAATTTAAACGTTCCGCAGTGTGAATACTACCAATAACTTGTAAAAATTGACTGTCAGTAATCTTTTTGGTGACAAATTTTACGCCCAAAGTTGATAAATCTTTATTTATCAGCTAATACAAACGATTTTGTAAAACTAATGACTAATTAGTGGCCATGTATTGTCATCGGAAATGTACTATCTGTTCAAATTTCAGCTATCTAGGTAGTCTAAAAGGGGGTCAAATATAGATCACAATATTTCTCCCTCACCAAATTCTTTATTGAAAAGAGTGTTAGATAATAATTATTATTATTTACTTACGAAGTAAAATTTTTAAAAAACTTTTTTTTATAAATAAAAATAAGTATGTGGAATGGTATTAGTTTTTTAGATGTTACGTGGGTGACACATTTTCCACTGAATTATAACTCGAATTTGCGCAGATATTTCTATTGCAGAATAAAGAGCAGCAATCCCTGTAGAATATGCACTAGAACAGAAAAAAGTAATAATGAAAAATAAAACATCCATCAAATTTGGTCGATAAATGAGTTTCGAAAAGACAAAGTAAAAATTCGAAACAAAATTAATTAAAGAGTATTGAATGGAATTAAATAAAATATACAGTCGTCATCTAGATTAAAAAAAAACTTTTTCTTTTATAGACAGAAAAGTAATATATTTATGGGTTTTCGGTATCTGTTTATTCGTTATAATTTAGTTATTAGAAGTGTTCTTATAATTTTAGACTTACTGATCCACCATTTTGTAAACATGCTTGCTGTACTACTACTTGCAAAGCAATCAATGCTATCAGTAGTGATAACGCAGCAAACTTCATTCTTATCTCGATATCAAAAACTGGTAGCTTCAAGATGTAGGCTGTAACATGTTCAGAACTAAATGTAAATTTAGCATTATCAAATTACAAAATTAAACGAATTAAAAATAAATTCAAAGCATTTTCATGAAGATTAATACAATTTAATAAGCATACGGAAAATACTAGGGATGTTATAATATATATATTTGTGGAATGAATTATGTATACGTGTTTAGAAAAAAATATACCTCTATAGGCGAAATCGTGGGGAAATTGATTTTACTCTATATTTGAAGTCTTGCCTCTCAAAAATGGTTTCGACTATAGTGATTTAAAAAAAATCCATTTTGTAAACCATAAAAATACGATTTTTTTTTTTTAAAATGGCAATAGTACTATCATTTAATATAATATTTTATTATACTTTTATTAATAATTAAATTTAACTTCGAAACCCCGAAACAACTTAACAAATCGAAAAAAAAAACACTGGAAGAAGTGATTATGTATATATGAGAAACTTTAGTACGAATTCTATCAGACAGATATTTTGGCTGAATCATTAAAATTATTGATAATATATATAATTAATAATGATATAAAATAAAAGTTTTATAAATAACAGATTATACTTAATTATGAAATTTTATGTTAATACTCACTAACTCGTTATGAAGTAATGGCGAATAGTTCAATGTCCTCCCTTAGTTACGGCACTTGATTATGCAGGTTTGCTGATTAGCAATATTCAAAAAACTACGAATACTGCAGCAGATAAGACTATCTGTTTTGCTTGATATATTGTTCCCCACTACAGCTACTACAAGTCCCTAATTATTTCCTTTATTTATATAATAACCGATGACCACTTTGGTTTCAATGCCTTGTTATCTTCAACTGCAATTAAAACCGTATGGCTGCACCTACATTCACATTACACGCATCATGAAGGACATATACTATTTTAACTTTTGTACCCCGTACCTGGTAAACCTCTGTGTACCAATTTGGACCCTTTCAAATTAATACCTTCCTGTGGTTGGTCCAATTGACTTTGCCGAATTGGATCGGTTCAGATGTTCAGGAGGAGTATGCGTCCGAACAAATGCAAAGTGTAGTATAAGAGCGTCGCTTTGCTCAGCTCAATTATGATGAATGTCATTGTTGAAGATAAGTTGAAGAGGGTAGTTTGGGTAAAGTGGAATATTAAATTTATTCAATAGTTTTATCTTTATTCAAAAGTAAAAGATCTAGATTCTAAAGAACTATGGATGTACTCGTCGTTTACTAAATCGCGAACCGGAAACAACTCTTCCATTTTAATGAAATTTAATATAAAATTCAGTACGGTTAAATGAAATTTAGCAATCATTTTAGCTATAAATATTAGGGTGAAAGGCTCTCAGTCTAAAAATGTAGATATATCCCTCCTTTATAAAAAAAATCGTTATCTCGATAAGCCCATGAATTTACAATTAGCTCTATTTAAAAAAATGATCTTAGGCCGTGGCCAAAACATGTTATAGATTCAATCACAAATTTAGTTAAAGAAGAAATGATTAAGTCGACTGACGCCTCCATTACTCTACTTCAAAAAGATTTTTTCCCTTAGAAAAAAACAGTATTATAATTTTAACCTTTGTGAATTGGGTCGTTTATATTCTAGAAGGAAGAGTTTGAGACGCCACCTTGAAATTTTAATTTTTTTTTAGACCTTTTATTAGTATTCTTAGAAGTACTTTTCCCCTTGAGTTATATAATCCATCAATCAATTCAATCTGATAATCAATCAGGAGCTTTAAATTTTTGAAACTAAGCCAATTATAAACTTTATTGCCCAATTATAACTTAGTTGTATTATATAACAAACCTGTGCAAAAATTTTCCATCTTGAGAAGACAATTCCTCTCCAATAAGTAATATTAATTAATTTTTGACAGATGGGAATCTTACAGATTATTTAAACACAGTTTTATTCTGTCTCAAAATACTTGGAAAAATACAAAAATGATTTCAATAATAAAGTTCGTCTGTTATCGTAGTGAATGAAATTCAATGACAAAAGTGTCTCAGTTATTAGAAAAAGAAAAAGAACAAACATTTGTTATACAGAACTTTTTAATAATCATTAAAACTTAATCATTTATGTTAGAAAAATTACATAAACTTAGACAAAAATTATTTGACAGTTAGTTTGTAGGATTTACAGGTTGACTCATCTTAAATGTTTTGGTTTTCCGTGAAGGATTAGAAGTATATAACGTATGCAAGGCTACCTTTTCTTAACTTTTGTGGGGGGTCAACCCTTCTTTGGGTCATCTTCCAGCTGATTAGAAGATTACTCGCTGAAAACATTTTTAGAAAGCAATGTTCTAATCAGCTTGAATGATCTAATCAGCTCTTTCGACCCAAAGAGGCCTCGAAACATAGCAAAAGTAAGCTTTTTTAATATTCCTTATGATAAAGCATCAATAAGATCATTTGAACGAGCTTAGTGAGTTCTTCGTTTCAGAGACTTGGGATTTTAAAAGTTTGTGTGTTTGTTTGTTTGTTTTTCTAACGATGACTGGCGTAAACATTGAGTTTTGAACGAAATTCTGCACGCACAGTTTGCATCTTGGAATTTGTGACAACTGGGTAGATTTTGGAAATTTGACACATAACATTTTTAATATTTCGGCAAGTTTGGTGGACGTCTATAATAAAAGTGTTTCAGCATGGCATTTTACACATAGTTTTAAAGGTCTGCTGTAAATAATATGTAACTATTAAACTTTCAAACTTATTATTTTAATGATGGAGGCCAAATTTAAAACAAATATGGCTGATTTAAGAGCACAACTCACCGTGAGCGTTTTATGTGCCGCATTACTAGTAGTATTCCTATATGACATCAACCATAATTTCTTCTCTTCACTTAAAACATTTTCCACCTTCATTTCTTCTTTTACTTCCTTGTTTAATCGTCAGCTTCATCCTTATAAGATCCTTACTTACTAGGAATATTTAGAATTAACAAGCAAAACTAAGACACTTATGAAAAAAACACTTGTTTACTCAAAAGGGGAAAATAACCTTAGTACACATCCGTAACCTACCTCCATCCTAACTTTAATTCACCGCTAGATGCATCTACTGCAATCCCTCCTTATAGTTCTACCCTAGATAGAACATCATAATCATTAAGACACTTTTAAGAGCCAGGTATTGAAGAGTAGATTACACAAATATATAACACTTGAGGAAAGTGTTTAAAAAAAGTGTTTTTGTAAAATTATTTTACAATAATTTTAAAAGCCCTAAAATTATTTCTGCTGTTACTAAAAATAAAATAAAAATACGCCAAATGTGCTGTCTGACGAGCCAAAGAAAACATAGGAATAGCAATTTGATCTGATTAACTGGGAATCCAAATGGCGGTCATTTCCTATCAAGAAAAAAAATTCCTTTTTTAAATTTTGAGTGAGGTATCAAATGAAAGGATCAAGGATCGAAGAGTAGATTACAAAAATATAAAAAACTTGTGGAAAGTGTTTAATTTTCCATACCTTTTTGATAAACAATATCAAAATGTTGCGTGTCCCCCCCTAAAACTATATATTTCTGCTGTTACTAAAAATATACAAAATGTGCGGTCTGATGGGCCTAAGAAAGAATAAGAATAGAAATTTGATCTGATTAACTGGGAATCCAAAATGGAATTAATGTTTGAGTGGGGTATCAAGTGAAAGGTATTAAAGAGTAAATTCCAAAAATATATATCACTTTTGGAAAGTGTTTAATTTTTCATGCCATTTTGTCAAAAAAACATCAAAATTTGCGTCCCCCCTCCCTCTATACTTAACGTATGTATTAACCTGGGGTTATCTGCGGGCTACTTTTGACGAACCATAAAAATTTCATACAAAAATCAGATGATTAGATACTTTTGGAGATGTAGCTGTAAATAAAGGTATTGTTTGTGTGCATGTGGAAGAGGAACAACTGCGAGAATAAGATTGAAACTTATATGGGACCAACAATGACCTAATTATGACCTAACATCTAAATTTCAATAAAATCGGACGAGTAGATTTTAATATATGTTGGTTTGCAAAAATTGAGGGACAAACCGACAAACAGACAGACCAAAAATACTTCCTGATATCTGAAACGGATTTCTGTCTTGGAATTTTTGAAATCGGAGACCTAAAATTATTTCGTTTTTCAGAACGATCACATAGCTTCCGCTACTTGCGTAAGCTCGGAAGCAATTATAATAAAAATCTTCTTTTCTTTTAGTAGTTTTTTTATAGTGTTCACCAAGGATTTTTATTTTAAAATGACTAGTTTGCAAAATTTGAGCTGTTAATAGGGAGGGGATGAAATGAGAATGAAGAAAACAGTTGACTTGAATGAATAATTAGTGGTGTCACTTGATTCAGATGAAAGAAAAACTTAAAATAACTTTATTCTACAAAGCAAAAAATTAGTTATAGTACAAGACAAAATGAAAACTCATACTTAAAAGAGGGCGGATTTGTACAATATTGGTAGAAATACATCTTTATTCTTGTAGAAAAATAGTTGACAGGCTACAATGGACAACTGCAAAGAAAAATCAGTTACAGTATTAAAGTCTACTTTCTAGAATAGATTCTGAAGATCAAAGAAAAAATAAATTTGAAATTCTATCTTTTATAGATTAAAATTCCCTAATAGATCTTGAATAGGATGAGTTTAGATATTATGAAAGTTTACTTTAAGGGAATTTAATTAGATTAAAATCCTGGTAATTAAATTTACGTTGATTAATTAAATGTACGTGATCTTAAATTAATAGTTGGGTTATTGTCATAAAAGAACGGATGGAACGTTAAAATTACATTCTTGTCAAAGCTCTTAAGTAGTTATAACATGCTTCACCATTATGGTAATCGAACTAAGCTATAAGTAGTTTTAGAATTTGGCACAGCATTCAATTTTACATTGTAATTACCAGTAATTTCCAGACTTTTCAAGATATTATTTAGAAGTTTATCTGTTTAACTATAAAGTATATAAAATCCAATTACCAATTACTTATACATAAAAGTTATCTCTCTCTAGCTAGAGAGCTGAAATTTTGCATGGAGGTTCCTCTTACACTCTAAGTGCTCACTAAGGAATATTTTTACGATCCTATATCTCAAGATGGCGGTCATTAATATGCGAAAATAAACGAGATCTCCAGAACCAATTGAACTAGAAGCTGAAATTCGGAAGTTATCGTCTTTTTATGACATAAATAACTTGTGTTAAAGGATTTTCCGATCGGCCATTTTTATTCAAGATGACGGCCACTTATATGAAAAATTTGTCAAAGCGATATCACTGAACACAGTTTCAATAGAACAATGCAATTTTTTAGGTATAGGTTCCTCTTTCTTTCTAGGCTTTTATTAAATACATTTTTCAATCTGCCATCTTAAATCAAGATGGTAACTATTTATTAGAAATTTTGACATGGCGATATCTCCTAAACCAATCGCGTTAAAACCTTTAAATGTTCAAGTTAGCTTCTTTTTGTCACAAAGAACTTTTGTAAAAGGATTTTCCAATGTAGATTATAGGTTTGTCCCTTTTAGTATCTAGTTCACTACGGTGTGGGTCGGTAAGGGTAAAAGGATTTTCCAATGGAATTTTGGTTAAAGATGGCGGCTGTATACTTATTTAAACCATGTCCACTTACTAACATAATTATAACCACTTCTTTGAAATGATATTATAAAAGCTATATTCTAGTATGATAATTTGTAAATTGATATTGATATCAGGCAGTAGGGATTTTCAAATATTTTTATCCCTAAAAGGGGTAATAGGAGTAGAATTATAAAAACGGGGGAATGAGCCCAGACGAACCTAAAATTTAAAAGTTAATTCGTGGGACAAGGCTTCTTTTTAGGATTTCTTAGGATATATTTATTAAAGATAATTCCAATTTAAACAGGGAGGGGGGGGGGGGGGGGGGGGTGCAAAGGAAAATACATCAATGATAATTTTTCTATTCAGTACTTCTAAATTGAATACCCCTGTATAGTGGAGGACATGTGTACTAAGCTTGTAAATTGATATTTATTTGTAGAAGTTCCTCCATTAACACTATTATAGTTAAATAATATATATAAAGTTATAGAGGATACAGTTAAGTTTTAAGAGATATTAGGTCATACACATATAGACAACGACCCGTCGTTGTTTTGATGTTTTATGGTCCTTGAAGAAGGTTTTAAGTAAGAACTGAAACGTCGGGATTGTAACAGTGACGATTTTTGTGACCGAAACCTGAGATTAGTTTGTTTTTGTTTATATTTACGGTCGAGAATTTATTTATATATATATATATATATATATATATATATATATATATATATATATATATATATATATATATATATATATATATATATATATATATATATATATATATATATATATATATATATATATTAAACTTTTCTTAACTTATTATTAAATTGAGAACTAAATTCACTTTTAGAACTGACAAGATTTTAATAGAATAAGAAGAAAGATTTCTACGGAAAGATTGAATCCCTAACTGTATTGTGACAAGTTAAACTCTACGTTAAATAAATATTTAAAGAGTTAAAATAATCTTGCTTTTATTTCTATTAGATTTTTAATGTAATACTATTATTTTAGTTTTGTTTTTTATCTTAATCTTTTTCCTCTTTTGCGCTTTCCTCAGCAAAACTTTTTTCTTTTTACTCTTACGACATTTTGATACTTAGAGCAGAAATGTGCATCATTACTTTCGACTTATGTAGTGGACACTGTTCACATTCTGAATGATAGAAAAACAGCTCGGATTTTACCCCATTCAAGCAGTTTCGCAGCTTTAATGTGTCCGCGTATGCAACTTCTGGTCAACATGGCACCATCCTCTGAATAGAATGATGAAATTTGGTTCCCAAATATATTTTGAAAATTATGTTTATAATCTATTCATTCCTCTCCCCTGTCTTATACTGTAAAATGAAGTAATATTTTAGTTAAAATAGCTTACGACTCCTCTGAGCTACGATTATAAAATCGGACGTAGGGCGTCTAGAAACTTTTCCTTACCAATCATAAACTTCTAAATGAAAACAAATTTTTTTATTATGTGAATAATAATTTTTTTGTCCGTTAAATGTTAAGTCCGTTATAATAAGGTCCACTATAGTGAGTTATTTAAAAATATAAACTAACACTTTCCTATATTTTAGTCAAAAGTCGATATTTTCAAAATATAGGCATATTAAGATAAAATATGAAGGACTTATTTATCTTATTACAAGGTATCACTGGTGCGAATTCTAGCTCAAGCGGTGAAATAGTTAAGAAATTATTTAGTGTTTAAGTTTCAAATTCAAAAGTCTATATTTTCAAAATAGCGATTGATATCAAAATGAAATTCAGTAACAATATTTTTCTTATAAAGAGGTATAATTTGTGCAAATTTCAGGGCAATCGGTAAATTTTAACAATTCTCAACAATTTATTATAATGACGTCACAAATTTATAAATTTCCAGGTAGCACAACTACATGTAAGGACTGATATTTGTATTAAATTGCAACTCTCTAGCTTAAAATCTGTGGAGTTATGCGCGACAATGACAGACATCATTTAGTTGGATGTCTGTCTATGAAAACCACTTAAACCGCCTTAAAAAAACTTTTCCTTTAACGTAAAGAAAAGTAAATAATTGAGAAACTTGAAGTGACAGTTACTTAAAACTATTTAGAAACACTTAAGAGTGGTGGCTACTTAAAATCATTGTCACATTTTTATCTTTCTGTCGCTTAAAATAGAATTTCGCGCTCATAATAATATTTTCTATTTATACACACTATGTACAAGAGAATGTAAAAACAAAAAGCTAACATCATAAGCCAGGGTCACCAGTAAGTGCCATTTCATTCCATTTATAAAGTCTGCCAACCTTATAACGGGAAAATGTAAACTTAAATAAAGTAAAACCAGTGCGAACACCACTGAAAGCGACTAATATGGACTACTGACTTTTTTTACTAAAAAAGTTTGCATTCTACTTAGCCTGCAAGAAATTAAATTATTAAATATTTACTTTCCACTTTTGACATCCATGATAACGGGCAAAAACAACTTTTTTGGTACTTTCAGATTGATTGTTAAGATGATACAAATTTTTAAACGTAGTAGAAACCAATTAGGTATATTCATTGAAGTTTTTATCAAATCTAACCATAACTGTCTAACATTTCTTAGTAGGAGCCAAATTTCGATCTATTTAATGAATGACCCATGTAGAAAACTAAAGACCCAGTAAAGCCATAACCTGATCAACTTGTTCTTTGTTTTATTTGCCAACAATAGTTTAATATTTATAAATGTATAAGGGGCTTATTTGACTTAAGTAAATATGTAGAAGGGACTTAATAAACATATATAATGGACATTGGTAGGTCGTAAAGGAAATAAATAAATATAATGGACATTGGTAGCTCGCATAGGAAATAAATATATATAATGGACATTGGTAGCTCGCATAGGAAATAAATATATATATATAATGGACATTGGTAGCTCGTACAGGAAATAAATATTCTAGTTGTTTTTATTACCCTCAATCGATATTTTAGTTTCAAAAAGAAAATCCTTCAATGGTCTATCGGGTAGTAGTATAATAAAAACTTTTTAATTCTCATCAATTTAATTTAGTGCGATATTTCAACCCCTCCTTGGGTAATTATCAAGCTAAAAAATAATTATTTGAATATTATTAATTACAAAAATCATAAAGGACATTGGTAGCTCGTATAGGAAATAAATATTATATAATGGCCATTGATAGCTCATATAGGAGATCAGTTGTAAGTTAAACAGTGTTACAACTTGGAATGGTGACCACAGATGATCTGGTTTCAATTACCGGGCTGGGCTCAGGCAGTGGGGTGAAGCAGAACATCGCTACAAGAATAAAAAGGTAGCAGGTTATGTTTAGTGGTGACTAACTGGTTGTGAAAGCCAATTGTAAGGTTTATACAGCTGATGGAGCGACACACTAACCCCGTGTCATATATTTCATATTAAATATAGTTTTATCAGCCCTTTGGCAGACCTAGGCCCTTCACGGGCTGTTGCCCGACGGATTTAGTTTGTTAGTTAAGTAAATATGTGATATGTATTAAATTAAGTATTAAAATAGGTTATAAAGAGTAGAAAACTTGCTTTTAAATAATTCTCTTCAGAGTTTTTCATATGAAAACTTATAAGATTTCTTCTTATTTACTCAAAGTAGGAGAGAAGCTCTTTTTTTTTGTTCTCTGGCCATTTCTAGGTTTAAAATTTATAGTTCTCTTTACGAAGCTCTTTTAAGTAGAAACTGTTTTTTAAGGTGGTTTGGTGCTTTGTAAGGTTAAACCGCAGGTTCATTCATACTAAAGTTTCCAAAGGCTTCTACTTTGCTGCTTTCAGACCTCACAAGCCCACAACCTATTATTTATCACAGGGTTTTTTAACCAGCCCTCTCGACTTTATATTCTTAGCTAATATAATTTAGAATTTTTTTAAGTAGGATGAAATTAGAAGCAATTTCTTCTTTTTAAAACTAAGCTTGTAACCCTTTGCGACTTTAAAGAATTATAATAATTACTTTGAACAATGAGCTAAAATTATTATTCTTTTTTTTAGGTTAAGAACACACCTTTATAAATGGTTTTGGGTCGAGGAAACAGGACATACAAAATTATTTATAGTTGTATGATATGTAGAGCTTAAACACCCAACATGGGTGTAATCTTTTTTTGGCTTGCCTTTTGTCTTCTTCTATCCCTTCCTTTTTTTGGGAGCTTTGCTCCATCCTTCTTTTTGCTTTCTCATATAAGTAGTAAGTAAATATAGAGAGAAAGTATTGCGATAGCGAAAGAAATTGATTTTGATGGATTTAGACGTCTTGAGGTCTCCCCTGATTCAATTAAAGTTGTAAACATAGTTGATCCTTCTTTAAAGCTTCGTCTTGCGTTGTTACTTCGTTGATCCCCTTTTGTAAGTTTATTTATAATGATAATGATGATGGCAATACTAATAATTCATTATTATTATGAATCTGCACTATAGTTTTAGGGAATAATGAAAAGAGGAAAGGAAATTAATGATTTATCTACATAATTCCAAACTTAATTTTTATAATTAAAATAGCTTATCAAGTTGTATTGACATATGGCCTCTAACAAAAATATTCAATAAAAATTGAATCAGTTTGGAGCATAGTGCATAGCTTCCTTGAGTCCTATTATTGGACAGACAGTCATACAATATGTCTGTCCCACACAGACTCAATGGGAGTTGAACTCCCATGTGACTCGGTGATCCATAGTAATCGAGGACCTCTAGGCACCCGCTTAGCTATCAATGAGACAAGACGAATAAAGGTCGTGGGTTCGATCCCTTGCCATGATACTCTGATTTAAATAGCTCTCTAATGACCAAACCAGACCCGCTTCGGCGGTACTTTGCAGAGGTATGATGTGGTATAAGTGGCAGGAACTCTCCACCATAGGGTTAGTGAAATGGGTCCATTTGCTCTATTTGATTGGTTCGAACAAGTGGTCCGTCCTCGCAGTTACTCATACAACCAATAACTATTACTCATATCACTCACATGGGAGTTCAATGTCTGGTTGTTAAGAACTTTTTTGATTCCCCATGGGGTCACACTTATTTATATGTGATTTTTAATTTATTGTTGTTCTCAAAAATGTTGAACCACAGACAGATACGAGCTCAAAACTGTTTACTGATATTTGAAAAAGGGTTCTGTCTCGGAATTTTTGAATTCGAGGGCAAGAAAAGTCTTTCACAATGATCTCAATGCTTTAATTACCTTCGATAAAATTAGAAAAAAAATCTAAGTAAACATATAAACGAACCACATTGAATTTGTAAATAAAATTCAGAGTAAAAAATAACATATTATTGCAAAACTAACATGGAAAATAATTATTTAACTTCGCTTGGTTGTGAGGTACAAATTTTGTAATACATTTTAACCCACTAGACATGACTGACACTGAACATGACACTGAAATTATAAGGAGTATGTATTTCCGATGTATCTTTAAAAGTACTTAACCGATTTTGAATATGTGAGGATGGTTTGTCCAAATTCGTCTACAGATGGTCCCATATTATTAACCATCTGCGCCCGTTTAGTATTGAATAAAAAGTGTGGCCCTAATGGGAGTGGAAACAGGTCCAAGCAACCACACTTTAAATTCTTAAGTGTACAATAATAGAACGCGAGGAAGAAATGTGCCACACTAATTGGTAGTTGTGGACTAATGAAATAATTAATTATTTGCTATTTTTTTGTTTTATATTTTGCACCAATAAGTTGCACCAATTTTTGGCCGAACAAAAAACTTATTGAGAAATTTAGTTGTTTATGGTTGCACAGTTCTAATTTAGTTTTTTTTCTATTTCGGAAATTATTTATTTACTTTTTAACAGAATTACCTAATTTTGGAGAGTGCACTTTTACCATCTTTATATTTAGAGAATACTCGTAGTATCTTTTCTTATTTATATAATACACAACTACATTTTTCAGGTATATTATTTGACTTCCTACATTTAAGTGTACCTTAACTTTAAATAAAAATCAATGTTTTCTTGAATAATAAAGGCATATATTTTAGGGCTTCGAAAAAAGCTGCAAGATCACTTCAAGATCTTATAGAAAATTTGACGCTGAAAAAGAAATTCCTCTGAAAACAGCTTCGTTTGTGAGGTACTCGCAAACAATACATTTTTCTTTTTGCTTCCGCGATTATGCTTAAGCTATGTGATCGTTCTTAAGAACAAATATATTTATGTATCCAATTATAAAAACTTCAAGACAGGAATCCGTTTCAGACATCAGGGATCATTTTAGGTTCCTTGTTTGTATGTTGCATAATTTTTACAAACTAACATATCTTAAAAACAATTTGTCTGATTTTAATGAAATTTGGATGGTAGCTCATAACTAGCCCATTGTTGGTCCCTTATAAGTTTCAACCTTCTTCCACATGCGCAAAAACATGCATTTATTACACATGGTCCCGCACATAGTCCCAGATTAATTTCAACTGTCTGAGGCTTAAATTTTGGTAAACTAATACTTTAATTCATGTTAAAAACAAAACAAAAAAGCTTTACAGATTTATAAAACGGAGGGAAAATGAGATAAATTTGACAAAAATAGGTTGTAAAAGCATAAAATCAAAGCAAACCTTGCAGAGTATTAAATTGTGACCAATATAAGCTCTGCACAAAATATTCAAATTTTTACAAACTTTTTAAATGTTCTTTAGTAGTCAGGGTGCCCATAGGCAAAAAAGTCAATTATACATACTCTTTCGTTTTTTTTGCCTATAGGCCCCTGACTATAGCGTTAAAACTCTTAGAAGCTTCGGACAAGAAGAGGTGCGGTTTTGTTCGTGAACAAATGTGAATTATACAACTTAACTACAATGTAATATTATAATAGCTCAAATCGAACACTCTTTACTATAATACAACTACTTATTTAATGTAATAGAATATTATTAATGTAAATATAATAAATTTCTCTCTAAGTTATTAATTATTTAAATTTAAAGACCTTTGTAAATATTTGAACAAAACAAAAAAATAAGTCAATTCAGACTTATAAAATAAGAGCCCGAATATTTATTTATATTATTATTTTTTATTCATTTTATTTTCTTTTTATTGACAAGGTATTTTTTCTGTTTGAATTGTTGTCTCTCTTTCTACTTCAGTTGAATTGTTGTTTATTAAATTTGTCTTTATAGAAATAAAAATGGAAGAATTAATTCTTCGTATTTAAATATCTCAGAGAAGTTTAATCCAGCCAAATGGAAAAGAACCGCTTATATAAATCAGGAGAAAAAGAGGCAAAAAAAATTAAAAGGGTATTTTAAAGGAAATTAAACTCTAATTATGAACTTGTCACAGTCAGAAAAGAAAAATAACTTTAGACAAATTTTCAGAGTAATTAATTTAGTTTTTTCTTTTTTTAAAAAAAAAAGAACTACAACTAAAACTAATTAAACTTACTTTTCTAATAAATTTTATTGATAATTAATTCACTTATCTTTACAGCTTTGAAATTCTCAATTAATTCATTTAACTGTCGATAAAAAATGTTTACATCGAAGCGATGTCATAACATGGATGAATAATTCGGTCTCATGAATACAGATGATTGTCTAACTCCATAAATACAATTATATTACATATCTTTCTACTTTATTTTATATGTAATTTTAATTTATCCCACTTTGCAAAACACAGTTTATTGTGCAACAATTCTCTACTTAATTCTTAATAAATTGGCCGAATTCTTGCTTCCAGCCCACACAAAAGTTCCGTAGGCAATTTATTAAATATTACGAATAATAATACAATTAAAATCAAGATGAAAATATTACCGGCCATTTGAAAATCTATTTCAGCTATAACTTTTGAACCTTTTATTATAATGACGTGAAACAAACGCCTTCAAATGCATTTTTACTGTCTAAACTCTGTGATACTATTCTGAAGCCCAATCCGTTTCGGTACTGCTTTAGATTGTTACTCCCCTTTGTGGTATAAGAATATAAATGACTAACTAAATAACTATTAAGACAAAGTGATGTTTAGTCCAATGTACTTTGGGACAAAGGAATATCACACTTCTGTTCTTATAAGGGGAGTATTAGTCTAAAGAAGAACATTCCATACACCTTCTTTAGATTGTTACTCCCCTCTGTATTCTTTATAAGGGGAGTAAAAATCTAAAGAAGTGCCTCCGTTTCTACATTTATAGGGGAAATATTATTTATTAATTAAATATAATTTATTTCTTTAATAGAAGAATTATTATTTTCAAACATGATTTTTCTCTTATTTGATTTCCCCTTTAATACCTTTCGTGCTTTTTTTTTGTTTATATAATGAATCATCCAAAATGCGTCAAGCAAAGCAAAGCAAGATCCCTCATTTATTAGTATCAGACAAAGTTGACTTTTTATAAATGGCGGGGGGGGGGGATTTTTTAAATTCGATTTTCGACATTTTTATGCGTACTTTTTAATTAGGAGCCCTCCCTAAAAGTTAGAGGTGGTTTCTCTAAACACCTCTAACCTTTAGGGAGGGCACTTATTTAACAAGTACCCGAAAATGGAATTTGGAATAGCATAAAAAAAAAATTACAAAGAATAATTTTTTCTTGAATAGTCGAAATGGTCCGGTTTCCTCTTGTACGATTTTAGAAAATTGTACTTTAAGGTGCAGGGTACATTTTAAACAAAAATTAATACTATAAACCTACATTTTAGAACAAGCAGGAGATTTTATGAAGAGTGAATTTTCTCCGAAAAGTGTAATTTTTGGAATTTTCACGTATAGACAACCCAGGCCGTGGACATAGGTACTGTAAATGTGTTATTGTTTTAGTTTTAGTCCCGTTTAACAGCCTGGGTCATTACAGGACTAGGGTTATTATCCGGTCACTTATTATTTGTTATATTATTTGTTGTATATAGATTTCTAGGTTGTTATAATTCTTACAAGAACTAAGATAAAACTGGGAATTTCATTGGAAAATTGGAAAATAAAAGTTATTAAGGATATAGCTTTTGTTTTTTACTTCTTTTGTCTGGATAGGAACGTGATAACGTTACGTGAGATTTATCTCCTCGTGTGATGTTTCTCCTTAACTTTTCTATTTAACGAACCTATCTAGAACTTTATGATCGGAAACCTTGAATGTATTGTTACAGGTTTAATACCTTTGTCGTGAAATATACTCGTAAAATTAACGACATTCAAGTGATAAATAACTTGATTTTATTTTGTTTGTGTATAATAATAATGTGTGAAGACATTAATAAATAGCATTAATAAATAGAAATATATCTAAGACCTAAATTGTTGCCAGGTTTGTTTCATCGTAAGAAAAACCAGTTGGATTTATATTTAGAACGTACCTTCTTTGACAATTTATAAAGCCAAAACAAAAAAAGTTATGCCTCCTTCATTTATTATTTGCTTTAGCTTAATTTTGTGTTTCTTTGCTGAAGATTTCATAGTTTATTTAAGGTTCGTTCCTACCTTCTTTTTCCATGCTTCATTTAGTTCTTAAACTACGTTCCTACCTTCTTTCTCCATGCTTCATTTCTTTCTTAAACTACGTTCCTACCTTCTTTTTCCATGCTTTATTTCTCTCTTAAAGCTTGGTTTCCTAAACTGTCGGGCTGATTTCGATAAAATTTGGTATTCATCGTGTTCATAAAAAGTCATACCCTGAGGTAAAATCGAAAAATTAATTTTAGCTACACATCGAGGGGCGCTAATCATAAGAAAAGAAAAATCATATTTTAAAATGGAATTATTTTTCTCGAAAACAATTCCAATGATTTTGATTAAAAGTAGTCTTCCAATTTGTGTGTCCATTTGCTTCCTCGATCTTATTTCGTATACTTTAATGATTTTGCAACCTATTATTGTCTAATTTTCCCTCGTTTTGTAAATCTGTCACAATGGTTTTGATTTTTAAAATGAATTTAAGTTGGTATCAATTTAGCAAAATTTAAAGAGCGGAGACTTGTTGAAATTAATTTGGGTCTATCTACCGGCTACGTTTGACAAACCATCTAATTGTTATATTTTTGAAGCTATAGGGTTTGCATGTGGTAGAGAAACAAATGGGCGCAGAAGGTTCAAAGCTATATGGGACCAACAAAGGAGCTAATTATGATCTACCATAAAAAATTAATTAAAATCGGACTAGTAGTTTTAAGATAATATGTTGTTTCGAAAAATTGAGCGACAGACACGGAACCAAAAATCTTCCCTGATGCCTGAAAAATACGGGGGAAACAATAAAATAAATTTGATAATAATGGCGAGTAAAAGCATAAAATCAATCAATTACGGGATAAAGGATGCAAGGAAGTTATTAAAATGGGACCATCTGCTGGCCAGATTCAACAATCTATCCAAATTTCTTTAAAATCATATGACTAAATACTAAAGATGTAGGTTTAAATAAATGTATGCATGTGCTCATGTGGAAGAAATAAATATGGGCTCAGAAGGAGGACAGGAATAAATTAAGAAAGCATTAATAAATAAACATTCCATTTGCTTTAATGAAGAGGCTCCAGTGAAAAATATTTAGTAAATGTTTTGATAGTTATAAGGATGAGTTTGACAAAACATAAAAATGGGAATATGAGTTTTCCTTAGAAGCAAATGGTTTGCTTATGAGGAAGCGAAATATACAAATAGAATTCATTAGTTATCATTACAAAGCCTTTTTTAAGGCTCTAATGAAGGGTATGAAACAGCAAGTTTCTTTAAGGTTTGTTTAAAAAATTAAGTTATCGTTAATTTTTTTTTACTTATAATGAAAAAAGGATGAATAAACTATTCTATCAATTTTCTTATATGAAAAGACAAATTTAATATTGCTTTTAGGATTTCGTAGATACTTCTTGAAACCCTTATATTATGCCGAGGGTGATGTTTCCGTCTGTTCGTGTTCGTCCACTTTGGTTCGTAGCACCCGAACCGTTTATGCTAAAGAGCTGAACTTTAAAATACTGGCGCAACTTTTTTACTCGACCATAGGAAAGATGGCACTTCTTTAGATTGTTACTCCCCTATGTTTTTTTTTAGAATATATATGATTTTGACTAAATAACTATTAAGACAAAGCGATGTTTAGTCCAGTGTACTTTGGGACAAAGGAATATCACACTTATGTTTTTATAAGGGGAGTAACAGTCTAAAGAAGAACATTCCATACACCTTTTTTAGATTGTTACTCCCCTCTGTTTTCTTTATAAGGGGAGTAACAATCTAAAGAAGTGCCGGAAAAATATACAGAAGTTAAACAATTAAATATGCGCATACAAAATTCGCAAAAATGGGGTAAACTCAAAAAAAAAATTTTTTAATGTCGTAGGCGGATCCTTTAAGGGTAATTACTACAGGGTAACCTAGCAAAACTATTAATCAACAATTTATATATATTTTTAATTTTCGAGTGGGGTATCAAATGAAAGCTGCTTAAGATTAGGATCCAAATATATACCTATATGGTTTTTTAAATGTTGCATTCTTTACCTGATTTATAAGTTGAAATATACCCCAAAAAATTCCCCCCAACCACTATATAACGGCTGGTCCAAAAATGTTGAAATAATGCATATTAGCTGCTTATAGATTGTGTTTACCTTTTTTAGGTTTAAAGGGTTAAAATAGTAGTTTTGAAACTATAGTCTATCTTAATTTTTATGATACTCTTTTACTTTGTTACCTGCCTCATCTATTTTGAAATTATATAGATGCTTAAAAAAGTGTGCTATTCCTTTGTCCAAAAGTAAATTGAAATAATATTCCATTGTCCTAATAGTTATTTACTTACCCATCCTACTTTTTAAAATTTTATGAATATCAATATAGGTGGGTAACAAACTAAAATAATATTCTCTTTTTTCTCAAACTAAAATAGGTGTGAAAGGGCACCTCATTTACTTTGTTACCCACAATTCTTTCTGTTATGGTGGGCAAAAAAATAAGATAGTACCGTTTTTGATTCCTATGAAATGACAATTTTACTTATTTATCCACGAAAGGATAAGTAATTAAGTTTAAAATCAAGTCTAAGCAATAAAGCAGGTATTCGTTTAAAATTAAAAATATTATGGATATCTAAAAGAAAAATAGAATTTTGGTTCAGAAATGTGTAGATGTTTCTTGATAACACAGCTAGGTCCGCTTACAAAGTCCAACAAGTAGTCTGAGAAAACGCTTAAAAACTAAACAAAAACTTTACTAGTATATTATTATGTGCGACTAATAAAGTATTGATGCAAGTATAGAAGGATATGGGTATTATAATTTATTTTGAAACCTTATTCAAAACATCTCCAGTATCTGAAAACTGGTTTTGGATCACTTCAAGATTCTTCTTAATTTCTTGCAGGAAGTCGATGGCGTCGTTGCGAGACATCATCCCTTCCTGTAAGTATTCCTCAATGGCCGATGTCACGCCCTTCTCGTCACCTGTCCAAAAGATATAATCTGCCATATCAGCAGGGCTGTACCGCAGACCTGCTGGACCTTTTGCGCTCATTTCTACTTTGGTCTGACCGGCCTTGTTATGGATCACTTTGTGGATGTTCTGAGAAGGAATCTCAAGAGATGTTGTTATACGAGGTTCGCCGTTATCACCTGTTCTATCGATTCGTTGCTCCACTTTGGCAAGAACGTTACCATCCTTGTCAACTTCTTCTTTCGTCTGAGCTACCTCTTTCTCTTTTCCGTTGATGTTGGTGTAGATTTTGGCGTGGGTTTTCAAAACCGAGAAACTTCCGACGGGTTTTAAATTATCGGTTCTGAATTCCTCTTTTGTCGCCACGTCTTGATTCTGGTAAGTAACAATTTTTTCGGTGTCATCTTTGGTTAACGGTTTCGATAAAACGGCTACTCCATTAATTACAAACAAAATTATTACTTTTAGTTTCATCAATTCGCTGCTCAGTCTTTTGAAAATGCTCTAGAAATTCGCTATTAAGCGACAATAATTACGAAATATTAGCAAATCATTGTTAGGCTATCCTACCTTCAGAATTAATTCGACCCTTTTCTTTATTTTTCTTTTAACGGTTTAATTGTCAGATGTCATTACTAAAGTCAAGAAATGCAATTCAAAATTTTAGCTCTCACCTACATACTGTGATAAAAGATAATTCAATCTGTCCGACATAACCTCTAAGTTTAAGGGGCGATTAGACGACCCGGTCCCAGCCGCGTGTTCCTGGTCCCGTTCCGTGTTTCCCTTGCTCCGTTCTCCCCACCACTTGACGGAGCGTTGCATTTACTCGGCGTGACTCAGTTTCATCCAATAACTTTTCCTTAAGGAGACAGGGAAATCGGGTCCGACGAAGAGGATTACACTGACGGTTCGCAGAGTGAAGTAGCCTCTAGTTCCCCCACTTTTCTACCCTACGTCGGATGGAATTTTCATCCGACCACCCTGCCTGGACCACCCCAAAACGTGACCCCAAAACGTGACCAAGAACGCGAGTTACACGACCGGGTTTAGAAGGCGTGGCCCCGACTTATTGAGACCAGATAGACTCGTCTGATCTGTATCTATAATTTGTTCACCCTTGGCAAACCAAAATCAACAAGCTTTCAATCAGATTTCGGTGGCCAACCGTTGACACCAGTCGATTTATTTACTGAAAACGTTCTATGGTGATGGTGGGACTAAAAGGGAGAGGCAAAACTTTAGTTAAGCACTCTCCATAAGTATAAAGACAAAGGAATATTTAGTTCAAAGTACTTTGGTTGAAAGGAATGCCACACTCCTGTTTATAAAATTGATGATACCCTTTAGTCGAATTAACTATTAAAACAAAGAGAATTCCTTTTCTAATTTTCATACCCACCCAGATCATGTTAAATTTTCAATGAAATTGGGGTGTTTCCCCTAGGACACTCCATAAGGCGAGCTAAAAAAGTTGTATAAACTTATCGCGGAGTGACCTAACTGAGGATCATATCAAGAATTTGTGACAATGGCTGTCATCCATTTCCAAGAAAAAGTAAACTATGAAGACGAAAGTAAAATTAGGCTGAGGACTGAGGATGATGACTATGGATCTAGAAAGGGTAGAGAGGGTGCAGAACTGAAGCAACGGAGATATTTGGTAGCCGACCTCGAAACCTTATGTGTCAAATCCAGCCAACCAATATACATTGATGTGGTCTGTTTTTGACGCCGCCATAGTGAACTTCTGCCAAGGCTAATGTTAGTTCTCTAGTTCTCTTGTTCCTTAAAATGTTTGGACCAAAAAAGCCAAAAAGCAATCGTGTTTGTGCATTTATTTTACAATTTCTTAATGCCTGAGCAAAAATTCTAACGTGTAATATCGTTTAAATAAAATCTCTCAGCGGCCTAAAGATACTAAATATATCTATTGCCATCAATTGATATTGTATAATCTTTTGAAGTATTTTAGGGGAAAAAATTATGAAATATAAATTCACTTAAATTAATCTGGAGTCAAAATGGGCGTTTTAGACGAATAACTTGTTTCTTGATTAACTTGATTAGCTTGTTGTCAATGTTAATAGTCTGTGGGTTGGTGGTTGAAATTTTATGTTGGTCCACAGGCAGGAGTATAATTTGAAAAAAAAAAAATGCATGTGCGGCGAGCCTCTTCATAACATGATTCATGATAAAAGAGAGGTATAACAATCCTTCACTCATTTGTAACCCAAAGAAATTGAACAAACTGTAGATTGTGTTGACAACTTTGTAAAAAGTAATGTCTGTGTTAAATGTTGTTTACTTAAATGTCAACTTGGTTGCGGCAACCAAGTTTATCGTCAAAAGGCCGCATTATTACACAAGTTTATCCGACGTAGGTATAAAATATTTTAAATATTCATTAAACAGATGTTTCAGTTCCAAAAGTTTATTTATTTTTTATGACACATCTTATTTGTAAGCCAAGTTAAAAAAGTAATTGAACAATCAGTATTAACCATTCCACGTTATTGATTAAATCCTCTTCTTGCCCGGTTTGCTACACTCCTCTAGATTCATTTGATCTCATCGATTGTTAAAATAAATTATCATAAGAACTTAAGAACTAAAAAACATGGTAGAATTATTTTATATTAAAGTATCAGATGGGTTGACAGTTGGACCTGTCGATTCAAGATGATAACGTAAACCTTGCTGTCTACCTCACTTTAGATAAATATACTATACATTCAAATAGCGTGATGTCTTATAAACTACTTCTTAAATTCAGATGTAATTTAATGTAATAATAACTATTCAAGTCATTCAGCTTATTGGATCGCTAATCAGAACAATAAACAAAATTCTCAAGCAGGCGTGTGGCTAGCAGTCGCCAAAATCTTTGGATGGTTGAGTCGTCTAATTGAAATTAAACTTGGCACTTCTCTGCATACACAAAAACATTCTATCAAATGAATTAATTAAAATTATATTTATAAATTATATTTACCAATATAAAGCATTCAAATAATTAACTAATTAACTTGCCGATGACTCACACAACATAATTTTCTACACGTATTCTTTTCCTAATTTCTATTTATAACCAAAACATGAAGAGTCTAATCATGTTTTGGTTATAAATAGTATTGTTTCTACAGAAAATCCACTTCTCATCGAATCTATAAGAAATAAACTTGGTCTCATCGTGCTACCCTCTATAATTTATTTAGATAGAAATGTAATTCAGAATGTGGTTTGAAGAAGCTTACCTTCACATAAATCATACTGTAAGGGGCTTTCAAGCTTAGCTCGGACTTAACGATCTCACGGCCCGAAGCAGGGTGCTTTTCTAACGTCAAATAATAATCGAATAATAATGGAGTGCAAAGTTATAGTATTCTGGAGATTTATTGAAGTGTTTATGTATACATACTTATAAGTCAAGTTGTGGTTGAACTAAAATTATTGCTCTGCATTTTTATGCATAGTATATTATACTCATACAATTTAAGTCCAGTTTGAATTCATGTAGACATGTTTGCATGGATTTTTTCGAAATCCGTATTGCGTATTCCGTCGCAAAACAATATAATATTGAATATAAATTCTTCAAGTTTATTGCTTGGGGTATTTTATATATATATAGGTGGCGTTCTTAAAAGTTGCAAAAGAAGGTTTAAGGTTCTTTTAAGAGACAGGTCTGGAGGAAGAAAAATTCCCTAACTCATAATCGAGGCGTGCTGTAGCTGAGATAAAACTTTTCCTTGCTTTCTAAGCCTATAATAAACTTATATGAATATTTCTTTTATACTCTCACGGTAACTTACTCAAAAATATATGTAAAAGTTTTTCCACCTAGATATTATATACTCAAAAGAGAGAAAGAACCTTTTTTTCTCGTTCAGATTGAATTTTTCTATTAAGTCACTTTTAGTCAAACTTTTTGATATTCTTTACGTCTCATCCCTTCGCGTAGAAAAATAAATTTTCTTCTTCTCTTTACCAACTTTTTTTTACTTTTCATTTGCAGGATTTTCTTCATAGCATTTTATATATTTTGAAGAAATAATAATTTCTTATTGACAGAAGATTATAATATGATATTTTATGTGATTCTTTTTCTTTGATTTATGTTACGCCCTATGAATTTTCGTTTCCTTAAATTAACTTAGAAGACGTGCTTCCTTAGGTTAAGGCCTAGACTACACAGACAGTTTTTAATGTTTATATTAGCAATAAAAAAAGCTATAAACTTGATCCTATGTAAGTAGTGGCTCGACTCGGGTCTTTTTACTGCAGCGGACCGAAGATGAAGGATAGTATTAAGGTCACACTCCCTAAATAGTTTACCAGCCATATTATTGTAGCAGTTTTTTTTACTGCGGAGAATGATAGAAACCTGTATGTGGGCAGTGGGCATATAGTTTTTGCATAGCGATTGCATTTCAAGCATTTAAATATAATGTAACTAATGAAAAGTTTTTTAATAAAACTTAGACCAATGTAAGACTCTTTTTTAAGCTTTTTATTTTTACTTTGCTTGATTTACTTCTCCGACTACACTTAAAGACTTAAAGATAGAAAAGATCTAAAGTTTATAAAATATGTCATGACATCTTAGCTATGTCAGTAAATCTTAGCTAATAAAGATAGGAAATACAAATTCAGAGTCATCACAGTTATATGATTTACAATTTTAACTCGTTTTTGCATTGTAGATGCTATATCTTTGTGGATATTAATCCCACCTGTTTATATTCGTAAAGTTAAAATAAATAAGTTAGGATCACTTCTTATGATACGGAAATCTTGCTATTCAGAATAGATAAGGTAAGTTAAGCGATAACAATAGGACCAAATTGGAGTTTCAAATTCTAAAACTTCATAACAAAGAGTATCCATTAATTAAATAGATGGATCAGTTGATCATATTAAAACTTTGTAACTCCAACCTAACCTATAATAAAGTTAGTAACGTTTGCAAGGTAACAAAAACTTTATTTTCATTGCCAAGGAAACGATATGATAGGTGTTGTTGGTTGTGTGAGGTTTTTGCGGAATACAACTTCTTGATTTAATGTTGAGTGGTTTAATTAATGCAATGCTCTCAGATTCAGTCTAATTTGCATTCAAGTACTTTAGAAGAAGCTTTACGACGTACAGGACACCTGTCATTTGCAACTTGTCTTAAAATTAGCCTTCATCATCTAAACCCTTCACTGAGAGATACTCCGCAATATTCTCATATTCTCATCATCTTTAAGGGATAAAATTTTAATTTCCATTCTTTGCACAAATAAGCAATGGGAATGAATAATTTAAAAATCATTGATATTGGGTAAAGAGAAACCGGAAACTTACCAAAAAAAGGAGGCCGCTCTGTTAAGTTGGAGCTGAAAGAAGCCAGTAAGATACGACTAGAAATAAAGGAACTTGGGAAGAAGAAGCAAGGAATGACTCAGAAGAAGTGGAAGAATAGAAGATATTGAAATGATATTATCAGGACGGAAATGGCAGTGGCAGGACACATTGCAAGGACGGAGATGACATTTCGACATTGCAAGACGATAGTTGAACAAGACAAATTATAGAACGTTAACCTAGAGCTTGCAGAAGAAGGAGGTGAAGACAGGAGTTAAATGGGAGGATGACTTCAAAAGCATTTATAGAGGAGTGGCATGGAGAACAGAAGACATGGAGAGTTGCCAGACAGAGGAAAAGGATGTCTCAGGCCTTCTGCCAAGTATGGGATCCACCAGAGTAAAGATAAAATGATAATGTTACAAACTCTATAGACATTTAAACAAGTATGTGTGTGTGTTTATGTTTGTATGAAAGTGTAAATGTTAAATTATTAAATAAAAATAATGGAAAGTGTGAACTCAAACCTCTATGGGTTAACACAGCTGAAATTTAACAGCTTTAATTAAATTAAAACAGCTGATTTGCATAAGCAATTTAAATATAATTATAATAAATTAATAGTAAAAAAACAAGCTTGTATTCGTATTCTTCTCACCAAACCCTTTCATTTTATACCCATATCATGGGCGTGCTTAAAAAAAACTAGTCCGCTATATTGGATTTAGAATGACGTCACTTAGCTAACTATGCATTGTCGTCCAAACTAAAAGTGTATGCAAAAATTTAATTCAATCGGTTGAGGATAACTGCTTTAAAATTCAGTTGCAAGATTTGACCCAAACATACATTCAAACATTGCAAGTTAAATAAAAGCATGTAATATAAAGAAAAATTTACGAAAATTGTGATTAATTGGTGGATCATTATGATGTAATGCTTAAGGGGGTTAAGGACATACCACTTATAACAGTGCAATGATTTGGAGTTCCCTTTAGAAAATATAATCTCTCATTGGCAAAGCATGATGATCCACATTCCTGACGATGCATTAATTAATTATTGTGAAACTTCAGACTTCACGATATTCTTAATATAAGATATAACACTAGAATGAGTCTGAGTAAATCGAAGAAACTTAAGAAGATTATATTGAAATGATACTCTCAGTACACAATATTTGAAATGAGGAACAATGCTGGGATGAGGGTGACTTCAAGAGAAAGCTGTATCCGTAGTGTGTTCATAATGAAACTTTCTAAAACTGATAGCGAAGTGTAGAGAAACCACAATAAGTACAGAGCCACATATATACAGAAACCTTAGACCTTTTAGAGTTAGGTAGAACAAGCACATTCCTTTAGAAAAGCGAATAATGAAAGAAAAGAATTCGAAATATTTCCATTGGTAGTACAGAATCCTACCCCCCTTCAAATAAAAGAAGCTAAACAATGTCTAAGTTAACAATTGAGTCAGCATTTTAAGACTTCTATTGGAAGAAAGGATACATTTAGTTATTCGTAAAGAAAGAAAATATTGGTTCTTAGTAAAAGAAATTTTTTTGTCTTCCTGTAGGACAAATACATCTAACTTAAATAAAGAAAAAAATTGTAATTTATATATTTTTTTACTAATCTAAGTATATTTTATTGCTTAACATATTGGAATATTAGGCTTTCCTATACTCGCTTGTCTTATAAATCCCTCTTTATAGTAGTTTATCAGATATCTAGTACGTCGTATAGTAGTCGTGCAGTTTTGTCATAGGTTCAAAGTGCGAGTCAAGTTAAGTATATTGTATCAGGAATTTATTCGTCTAAAGTGGTCGATATTGTATTGATCTATTTCTTTATTTTACTACGAGCCCTTAGGCAACGGGCTTATCTATAATATAAGTGGCAATGTCCTGATTGACTGACTGACTGACATAGACTTATGACATAGATTTTTATTGGAATACCTTATCAATTACAAATCATTTCGAGGTTCGTCGTCGGGCACTACTCGATTATATCAAAGACGGTATTTAAAATTCGGCTCGGTGTTCACCCAGCCACATAAATGGGTAGCTGCTTATGTTAAGTGGTGACTAACTGGTTGCGTATTTCAATTGTAAGGCTTATACAGCTGATGCAACGACCCAGTAACCCCGTGCCAACCATCTATATATATAAAAAACCGGGCTTAACTCTTTTTCTTCTGTATGATGTATATCTTTGTGTCTGGACTCGTCGTAGGTCTGACTTTATAGACATAAAACTGGCTAACCAATAAACAATAAAAACAGCTTTCGGCGTTCATAGGACCATGAACAAACATTAAGTTAGAAAGTAAGTAATGTAATACAACTAAATTAAGACAAATACAATTCTAAATGGACCATACAACCTATTTGGGACTTGGGATTAGGCTTCATCCTGCATCTTTGCTGCTTTTACGTAACTCACTGTTTTCAGTTGCCTTCGACACCTCAAACTACGAGTACTAAGGTACTGAATTTTGAAAAGGTAAGAAGCATATTAAATGGAACTTTAAGTTATGGTTAAGGAATATTACCTTTGTCGGTAATAAGCTGCTGGATGCTTTTTAGCTGTATTGCAATGACATCTTTACCGATAGTACAATACTGACTTGTTAACAATGGCACGTATGGTTAGCTAGGCTGACAGTTGAACTAAACTCAGCTGGTAGAACTATTGCTACAAATACTAAGCTCCAAGGACAATGAAGTGAATCTCAGATATTACCGAAGTGAAGTTTATAAGTTGTTATCTCTGGCAGGAGCATATGTCACAGACTGTGTTGTGCCCATATACAAAGCCTAACTTCAGACTCTCTCAGTCTGAATTATTTCTTCCTACCGCTGTCTCCTTACTCACACAACCACAATCCTATCACGCACTTCATTCTCTCATTCTACTCTTCGTATCTGTCGATTCCACATGGTTCGCAGAAAGCTTAATCAAATAAGTCGTAACTTTGTTCTTTAGAAAGTACATTTAGTTCTCTTTGTGAAATACCTCAGGTTAAAATTAGCTTCTGAATAAGCAAAAGAGAATTTGAGTTTTATTTGGCACTAGCACACAACTTGCAACATGTAGTTGGAGCGCTGGTTATTTTTTAAGGCTTTCTTGCGTTGATTTTTTAAAGTTATTTGTGTACTTTGTATGTTTTAGACATCGAATATTCATTCACATTTTCACCCTACATCTAAATATATTATATATATTACTAGCTGGATACCCGTGCTTCGCTACGGCGTGATATTTTAATTTGATACGTTTATAAACTACCGTGGAGAAACATTTAAATTATTTTACTATGCGAGAATATCTAGATTATTTCCTAGAGATACTCCTAGATTATTTATATGAATATCACTTATTTCTATACCCCCTTCTCTTTGATAAGATAATTTGCAAGTATCCTAAATTTACCCCCCTCCTAAATGAAACTATTACAAAACTGTACATAACAATTACTGTACTCTTAAAGAGCTTTTCAACAAAATTGCTTCATGAAGGGTATTCATTACTTTGACCCCGTATCATCAAATCATCAAATTGGGGTAAAACTGTAAATTTGTATAAAAGATATACTCTCATACGGATACTCTTATTTTTTTTTATAAGATATAGCTATATTTTTCCATTTTACCCCCCTTCTAAATGAAAATATGATAAAACTGTACATAACAACAATTACTATACTCTCAAAGAGCTTTTCAACGATATGCATCATAAAGGGTATTAATTACTCTGACCCCGTATTCATTATTAGTACCCCGTACCCCTGTGTACCAATATTTAAATTTTAAAAATTCATGTATACATTAATTTTCTTCTTGCTTTGAAGGTTAAGTATGTTAATTTTCATCGAGATCGGACTAAAACTGTAGATTTGTATAAATAACATACACATATTTATATATATATGGCCGCCATCTTGAATCAAAACGCCCTATTGGTAAACCATTTATTAAGTTTCGACTTTTATAAAAGGAAGCTAACTTCTAAATTTCAAGGTTCTAGTGCAATTGGTTCCGGAGATATCGTCTTGTCGAATTTTTTATATAAATGGTCGCCATCTTGAATCAAGATGGCGGATTTTTAAAAACATTTCTTAGCGAGCACCTAGGAGGTAAGAGGAACACACCTACAAAATTTCATGGTCATAGGTCCAGTGGTTTCAGAGATATCGTGAAGTGTCAGTCAGTGAGTGAGTGGTATTTGGATTTTATATATATATATAATGATAGATACATACATTCAAGAAGTTAGAAAAATTCCAAAAAGAGTAATTATATCTCTGCATGTAATCGTTTTCGAGAATCGTCTTTTTCTTCACACATTCTTGATTGAATGCAGCCAAATTTTACTCTTTAAAAAAATGAAGAACCGTAAGTTTATCTTACTATAATTTTTAATTCTTACCGCTTTGATTGGCCATTATCTGTGAACTACTAATATAAATTAATTTAACACCTGAGTTATTTAATTAATTATAAAATGTATTTAAATAGCTTTTAAATATCAAATACGTGTAATATTATAATAGAATTAGGTAAAACATAAATTGGTCAAGACTCAAGTCTGTACTCTCTCTAACATTAAAACAGAAACGATGCACATGTGTACTTTATGTTTCCGAATGTAGTTAGTCCGTAATAATAAAAATACATGTGCTAAGGGAAACATAAATGTTGGGGGGGGCTTTTAAAATTAGTACTTATTACTTGTTACTAGTACTTATAATAGTGTCCCTGTTAAAGACTATGAACCTTAAAAGTATATGTTTTTGTATAAATTCAATAATCAAATAATAATTTTAAAATAATTTTTATTGTTTTAATATTCGCTGAAAATATTAATCATTTGTATTGTTGTCTTAAATTCACAAAGTGTAAAAGTTTCAGTTTTCTAGGTTGTCGGAAGTAGAATGTACAAAATAAAGTTAAATAAATATGTGTAAATGTAACTCACCAGTTATTATAAGAGTAGGTATATTTTTTGTTGATACTTTTGGGTTGGTATTTCTGAGTAAGTAAAAGAATCAGCTGTTAGTTTTTTCAGTTCCTTGTACCAGTCGGCCATTTTGGACTTATCGGATTATTATATCGTTTCAAAGTAATCTAATTTGAGTTAAGTTTAACAATATAGCAGTTTCATTGTGTAATTTTGTTGTTACTATAATTGTGATTGTTTATTAAATGAAGATAATATTCCGGTGTTTGTAACGCGGTTTTTGAAGAATTTGTGAGTTGTATTTTCACAAGAAAGTGTTTTTCGTGCTTGTTTTAAATTCAGAGAGTGTAAACCTTCGCTTTAAATGTTTTTTAAACTTAATATCGGTTTTAACTTTAATCATTGTTTTGAATAATTATATTCATATTACGTTCGAATTGGAGTAATAACAGAAAAGAAGAAAGTTGTTCAACTCTAAGATATAGTCCAGGTTTGTTTTTGTTGCATTATTTATCTATTTATAATTGAACTAGGATTATAACCTGATATTAGTATTGCAATATTTGAACTATTTATTAGGCGATTGTTGTAGAGTAGTCTAGATATATTTGATTTCGGAAAAGTATACGGAAGCTAATTATAACTATTGTAACCTGACCTAAGATAATTCGAGTTATAACCTGCGTGTAATCTTCACTCTTTATTACCTTTTTACAATTAACCTCTTTACTGAGCCCTTTGAGAAATGATTTTATTTATATAGTAGCCTCCACCCCACATTCCGCGCGGAGCTCATGCTAAGTATTAGTGGCTATGTTTCCTATAACGTATATTATATTACGATTTCAACCCTGCAAACGTAAACAAAACAAGTAATAGAAAATATTAGTTCTAAAAACATGTTTGTTTTGAATTAAAAAATCTATAACCAACATGATGATTATGAAATTTTTATTTAATAAAATTGTTAATAACTTTAGTTCTACTCAATATTTTTCAATGAAACCAAGCCTATAACATGCGCAACTTTTTGCACTCACCTCGCGAAAAAATCGTTTAGCCAGTTTTGCCGTATAAAGTCGGACTTGTGGCGACAGACACACAGATACCACTTTAATTTTATATTTATAATATACAGGTATAGATATATATTTTTATTTATATACTAGGGGGCCTGCCCCCTATTCGCTTCGCTCGTGAACACCCGAAAAGCGGCCGCTGCCTAGTATAGAGTATGTATTAGAATTATTTTAAGTCTATTTACTATGATTAGATTTATTTTAAAAATATATTTGCACCAAGTGGCAGTTTAAGGAATTAAATGACAGATTTCAAACCAAAGTACCACATTTGTCCGCTAGGATCGTTTACCTCTTACCTCGGGAATGACGTCACAGTTCCCTTGATATTCCGCTCAGCACCGTCTCCTCCCCCTTCTCCACCCGGCCTGCCTATCCCCTCTTCCCGGGGAGTATCTCCTAACTCTCTCTTACACACAGTTTAGTGTAGATCACTCTCACTGAACTTGTCTTTTACAAAACTTTTTTAATAATATAGATAGCTTGTATAATTTATAAATGTAAACATATTTTATGTTTTTTTTTTTTTTTTTGACATTTTCATGTCTTGGCTATAACCTCGAAAAGCGTTACCAAACTAGCGTTCACGAGTAGGCAAGGGAGTTAAGCCTTGTCCACACTAGTAGACATGTTGCGCAATTTTGGTCTCAGAGACAATGTCTAGCGATTTGTCTATAGACATCGGCTAGACAATCTACGGTCTCGTTGCTTGACCAAAACTCGCATCTCTATGGTTTTCCATTCTAAATGGTAGACACGGTGCAACGGTAGGCATGTTGCGCAACGTGTTTACAAGTGTGAACGCTAGACCTAGACAATAGACGGTCTCTGAAGACGTCTATGGACACATTGCGCAACTTGTCTACTGTTGTGGACTAGGCTTTAGGAAGGTATAGGTGTTCTATCGAGTCTACCCGTCTCCCACTACCGCGCTGTGAAGGGCCTACCCAACCCACCCCTGCCCCTGCCCTCCCGATCAACTAACTGCCCCTCGTCTCACACTCTTCGCTTCTTGCTACTGCTCCAGAAGTCGCTCACGAGACCCAGCGGCGCCCCCCCCCCCCCCCAACTACAACTTCTGTTCTACTGCTCCGATTTGCATCGGACAAACGCCATAAACCTTAGAATTTTATTCCTAATAAACTTACATACACAACATTTATTTTTTATTTTTGTTAAACTATAATTTTTTGAATTTATTATAAAAATATGGGTGAAAAATAGCTCCAACCACAGACGTGAGAGGCCGGGTTCGATTCCCCGTCGGGGAGAGCTATTTTTACTACTTATTGTTCCTTTTTACTTGACAATTTTTTTTTAATATTATTTCAATATAACCATGAAAACTCGAAACAACTAATTGATGGAAAGACCAATGTAACCTTGACCAATTAAATTATGTACTCGTATATAAAAATATTTAGTAGGTATGAGTTGTATCGGACAGACTTTTTTAAAAATAAAGTACGCTTTATTCAACAGATATTTATTAATACTTCATTTTGTTATTAATAACCTATAAGAGGTATTCTAAATTCTAAACGAAAGTTGGAGAATAACTAAATAGTTTTTAGAGTTGAAAGGAGTTTAGTTCTATTTTGTTGGCAATTACAAAATGACTCTTTTACGGCGTAGATAGTTCAAGTTCGGTATTGAGCCACAAATAGCTCTGCCATCCCTTTATATACTCACTATATTATGTATCAAAATATGGTGTATACCCTAAGCTTGAGTCCAAGTTTGGATGTATCATAGATAAAAAAAATTGCCAATTTAATGTCCTTTTCCAGTCCGATAACTTTTTTCAATTATTCCTAAAGCCAACTTACTAAACACCTCAGTCAAGTTTTCATATTACCTATACTGTGACTATCCGGAACTCCTCTCACATTTCTCTTTCTCCTCCACATGCTTTTTGGTATCTTAACTAATCCTTAGTCTCTAATATATGATGTGCTTGTCCTTAATGATCGATTTAATAATAAATGGACTGAATAAATAAATTTAGCATTAAGGCTAGTTTGTTGATCGAATTGTAGATCGAAATTATATTTTGATGCCCTTTATTGTTATGAGAAGTTGTTCTGGCTTTATGTTGGGACCAGAGATAGTTTTAGCTGAAATATTACAGAGGAGAGGGAACTTTAATGTTGCTGTACGTGGCATAAAAGGTTTAGTATAGAGCTGTACAACCTTGGCTTTATTATTTCTTTTATTTATTTAGTTTTTACTGAAGATATGGCCGAGTTGCTTTTAAGGTGTTTCTAGGAGATATTTTAAGGTATGCTCCTATGCTAGGACAACATACTGCACTAAAGTTTACCTTGTGTCTGCATTCCCTTCAAGTGTCTTGAGAGAGCAGTAAAAACTAACTAAAATTGCTCAAAAATAAAAAAAATTGTTTCGTCACACTTTTCTTCTAGAAAACTGTAGAAATAAGCCCCATTATAAAAACCTTTTTTCTTTTTATCTTTAATTCTTTTTAACTTTTTTATACTTTTTTAAAAATAATATAGCACAGTAAATCACTCGTTTACCTGTTATAGTTTTATTACATATATATTATTCTTAAATGATTTATTTTGGCTGCGCAACAAATGTTTTTATCTACGATTAATACGAAATATAAACATTGTATCTCTGTTTAGATGCTTAGAAAGTGATTCTTTACGTACTAGAGTATTAATTGCGCATGCGCGTCTCATAGTTCTGAAGAATTCCTCTTCTTTACCACCCTAGGGCGGTAAAGAAGAGGAATTCTTCAGCTTAACGCACGACTAGCGAGTTTGTTTACATTTAACAAAACTAATTTGCTGTTCTAGTAACTGTTTAAATCGAGTTTTTAGTGAAAAACAATGAGTGAATCAAGTGACTTTGACGAAAATGTGGAGAATAATACTCCTCCAGAAATAATTAATTCGGCAAAAAATACAACTCAAGAATTAATGCCATCTTTATCAAGAGAGAGATACGAACTTACATACAGCAAGTTTTTTTTTCTCTATTTATTATTTAAATCTAACAATCGTAGATAAAGTATGGTACGCAACTCGTGCGAAAACTGCATTTTGCTTTGCTCGTGTGGTTTTACTACCCTCGCTGTCGCTCGGGTGCAAAATCCACACTCGCATGTAAACTGCTACTTTCCGCATTCGACGCGTAATGTACTATTATAGAGTGTTGCTTGATTTGGTCCCAATACAAAATGTAATATTAAATATGAATCATTGCCACAAACTAATTATTAAAGGTAATAACTATTTGTACCAACAAAGCTCACTTTGATCGTACATTTAGAATTATTCATTTATGATTTCGTGGAAATTAATTCTGTATATGAAAATCTCATTCCATATTCTAATTGCAAATTTTAATCAACGCACTTCAAAACATTTTTCCTCCACAACCTACCTTTGAATTTAGAATTTTGTTATTGTACAATGTTTGCAATAAACTCCTACTATTTTAACTGGCGATTGTGTACATCAATATAAACATGCGAAGCAACTTACAATCGATGTATTACAAACTTAATTTTTTCTACCGAACTTCAGAGATAAAGTTATATTATACTTAAATGATAGTAAATAACACACTAAGAGTCAGGGCAATAAGTTTATTGTAAAAAAAAAACTTTATTAGATATAATAAAATATAAGGTTATTAGTGAATTTATAATGACCAACTAAATACTTCAAACCCATAGCAGTAGTTTTTGGCTTAGTAATATGTGTAATTATTTTTAGCGAATTTCCATTGGAAAAAATTCGCTAATGGAGCCACTGGCATGGCGGTAGTTGGAGCTGGGACTGTGGCCAAAATACGTTTCATGGGTCCCTGATCACGAAAATTAAAAATATTTTTGCGAACTGCGCATGCGCATATTAAATTTTTAACTTTCTACATATTTAGCCATTGATTTAAATTTCAACGTTTTACCTTAAGCGGTTCGGGCGCTATGAACCAAAGAGTGACGGACAGACTGTCACATCGCCCTCGTCATAAGGGTTTCGAGAAGGATTTACGAAACCTAAATTTGAGGGGGGGGGGGGGGGGCATTAAATAAATTTGACAATAATAGGTTGTAAAAGTCAAAAATCATGAAAGTATACGAAATAGGATGCGAGGAAGCTATGTGCCACACTAATTGTTAGACTATTTTTTTACTTATATTAACCAGTTTATATGTGGATTGTATTAATTAAGATTCCTATGCTCCGTAACGGAGTATGAGTTGAATTTATTGGTTTTTTGCTTCCGAGCTTACCCTAGATAACGTAAGCTATATGATTATTCTGAAGAAGCAAATTTTGTATGTCTCCGATTTCAAAAATTCCAAGATAGAAGTCCGGTATCACATCAAGGAACATTTTAGCGAATTTTCAAAGAAAATTACGATATTGCAATGGCTTCAAAATTTTTGAAAAATTTTTCCATGGAAATCCGTTTTAGACCATTCTGAATCGATTCCTAAAATTTAACACTTTTTTTTATGTATGTATATGTATATATGTATGTATATATGTATGTATATATGTATGTATATATGTATGTATATATGTATGTATATATGTATGTATATATGTATGTATATATGTATGTATATATGTATGTATATATGTATGTATATATGTATGTATATATGTATGTATATATGTGTCACTCCAGACGATATCTCCCCTTAGGATGCACTTAAAAATTACAAACAAATTTTAAAATGTCAATAATATCAAAAGAAAGGATGAGTTCGTTGGCCAGAAATTTTGGAGTTCATTTAGGGGTCAAATTTTTACAATTTAGGGTCAAAGATAGCATAAAAATGTGTTTTTTCCATTTTACCCCCCTTTTATATGAAAATATGATAAAAGTGTACATAACAACAATTACTGTACTCTTAAAGAGCTTTCTAACGACATGCATCTTGAAGGGTTAATACTATTTTCACTTTTGTACCCCGTACCCCTGTGTACAATTTTTTTTTTTCACCCATGCAAATTCTAAACCAAAATTTTCCTATATTATCAGTAGCCAATAATACGCAAATATCGATAAAATTCGCTCATTAAGTCATGGTGCATGACTGGACTTTTTGGTTCTGTGTCTGTTTGTCACTCAATTTTTGCGAACCCACATTCTTAAAAACTATTCCTCCGATTTTAATGAAATTTAGATATTAGGTCATAGTTAGCCCATTGTTGGTCTTATGTATAAGTTTCAACCTTATGTGTGATGGTTTCTCTTCTACATGCGCACAAATATATATTTATTTACAGCTATATTTTAATAATATAATGATCATAAGATCAGTGGTTTCAGAAAAGTGTGAAAGTAATAAAAATAAATAGTCTGCCAATTACTGTGGCACATAGCTTCCTAGCGTCCTATTTCGTATATATTAATCATTTTATGCTTTTACAGCTTATTATTTTCAAATTTGTTTGATTTTCTCCCGTTTTTAAATGTGTCAAAATTTATTTGATCATTTTTAATTAATTACATTAATGTATGTCTGTGCGTATGTGGAAGAGGAAGGAATGGGTGTAGAAGGTTTAAACTTATATAGGACTAACAATGGGCTAATTATGATCTACCTTCCAAATTTCATTAAAATTGGACGAGCAGTTTCTAAGATATGTTAGTAGACAAAAATTGAACGACAGACAGACAGACCTACACATAGACCCGGAACCAAAATGTTCCCTGATGCTTGAATCGCATTTTTGTCTTGAAATTTTTTAAATCGGACACATAAAAACATTTCGTTCTTCAGATTGATCATATAGCTTCTGTTACCTTCGGTAAGCTTGGAAGAAAAAATTAACAGAACTGTTAAATTAAATAATTGTGTCTTACAGCCATATATTTTATATTTAGGAAGAGGGAAGCTTGAAGATGTGCACAGAGTAGGGACTAAGATAAATGCCTTTAGTGGGTGTCTGTGAAGCGTGTTAAAGTTGGGGGTTTAAACCCAGACAGGATTTTAATTACGAAGCTCAAAGGAGATGTTTGAGCTGTAAAACTGAGTCTATTGGATTTACAAGTCTCTGAGACTTCAACTCTACACATAGTTCCACTCTCACATAGACACTGGCATGCAAATATACACTGTATAACTACAAATATACTGACACACATAAACACACAACTGTTGTATACGTGTATAAACTACACATATAACCTTCGCTTGTTCATATATAACTAAGTAGAAGAATACTGAACCGGACTCATACACTTTAGTAAACCTAACTTGTAGGATGTAATTAAGTGGACTCTATAACCACACAAAGGTACGTATCGCAGTGTGAGTTAGATCTGAGGTTTATTTACTTTTGGACCTTTCTGTCTTTATCCCCTGTATCGTCTGGTACTACCTCTTCTTAACTTCTCCTTCAACATGGGATTATCCAATAAATGCAAAACATTTTAGCATTCAAGTAGTCTGCAGTATTTTGCAGCTTAGAGTTTGTCTCTCTATCCTAATGTTAACAACCTTAAAATTTACTATCTGTGATGATTTTTATTTAATTGTTTTATAATTATTTAATTTTAGAATTTACTAGCATACATTGTTAATTGTTGTTTTAAGCATTTCTGCAACTCCTATAACAAGGTTGACTGAAGTCTGGCATTACCGGTCAATGTTCTGCTTGCACACCAATATATTATTATAAAGGTTTTAATTTCTCAGCTCCATAATCATACCTCTTCAATCTCATACGCTCTTTATTTCATTCTGAAATAAAGCCTAGGCTTAAAAGAGTAACAGATTTGACATTATGTTCAGGAGGATTACTTCAAAAGGACATTTATCTTGCTTGGGATTAATCTTTTCCTGTAAGCCTACACATATTATTTGGAATCCTTACTTAAAACAGACTAATCTTGTCTCATAGCTACAACTTCATGGATTGAATGATAGTTCAGATAACCCCATATTATTTTATTTACTTGTATTTTTGTCTTCTTCAGTTGCTAACTACAGTTCGAAGCGATAGCATCTGCTCTCGTCCCAACACTTCTTTAGTCTATTTAAATATATTTACGATTATTGTATTCTTTTCATAGAGATTTCTTACTTTCGTTTTATCATCATTATTTATTTTATAGTATAGAAGTGTTTTTGTTTATCGTAGATGTGTTTATTTCTTTTTAATTCGTTTTGAAAAAAAATTATTAAAAGGAAAAACGCTGTCGAAACAGGTTTTCTCAGGTTTGCCCTCTTTACAATTCAGAGAAATTCCAACCTCGACAAGGCAAACAATTTTTTTATTACTTAAACATCAATAACAAGTTGAGGAAGATCATTCGGAAGAAAAGGTGGCGATCTCAGACAACATCACCGAAACCTGAAAAGGTTACTGCCAGGCCAGGTTTCTGACCATGCGCCATCCCACTCTACCTTAGGCTCTCGCTCAACCACTTCAGAATTTCCTTCCGTTATGTCCCCTATAATAATAGACCAGACACCAACGTTATTTTTCAAACCCGCAACACACTAGCGTATTGGGGACATATCGACCTCAACTATATCAGGACCATCCAATTCAACGCCCAAGTCCCCATGGCGTTTTAAGCTAAAGAGGAAAAGAAAACAACGCTGCTGAACGGGAACCAAAACCTCTTCCTATTTATTTAAAAAGCGTTTCTTTTTTTTCTCGACGTTAATTTAAAAAATAAGAGAAATATTGAGTAATGAAAAGTTTACCTGAAAAGCTCGAGCTAATGACATTGCCTTATATTGTGAGACAGTCCGACTTAACACTCCTGACAGTCCGTTCTTTAAAATTAGAGAACATGACTTTTCATACATATCAACTGAAAGTAGACAAAGCTTTCAGGGTAGTTATATTTACACCACTCCACCCCTCCAAAGGTTATAAAAACTGAACTTGAAGGCTTCGGCTTTAAGGTTCGCAATATGACTAATGTAAATAATAATTTTACTATAACAATTTTTTAAAAACCAAGCTTTTATTCGCATTCTTCTCAGCAAATCCTTTTATTTGACACCCATGTCCTGGGCGTGCTTAAAAAATAACTATTCCGCAATCTTGGGCTACCCGCCATATTGGATTTAGAATGAAGTCACTTAGAAAACCATGCATTGTCATCCACACTAAACGTATTTGCAAAATTTCAATTCAATCAGTTAAGGATAACTGCTTTAAAATTCAGTTACAAGGTTTGACCCGAACATACACACATACATGCAAAAATTGCAAGTTAAATAAAAGCTTGTAAAAAAAGAATGTAGCGCTTTGTATTTTTCCATAGATCTGGAACAATATCAAAATAATATAGAAATGTTCAATTTTTCAGTGTAGAAACAAAAATTGAAGAACCGTGCTAATAGTCCAATGTAAAAAAGTTTATGGCCAAACCAGAGGTTATTGCAAACACACCCCAAGATGTGTAAATTGAGCTGAACTTCACCTAAAGGCCCCCATACACGATCAAAAATTTTGCGCAAACATGATGTTGGGCAAATTTAGGCCATACACGGCAAACGTCATGTTTGCGCAAACATCAAACAGCCCCATACACGGTGTTTGCGCAAACATTTTGACCGTGTATGAGGGCTTTAACTCAAGATTGTTTCAAGACAAGAAGAGGAACTTAAATGCGCTTTGAGTCTGGGCACCTACCCCACCAGCTATAAGAGATGATCTGCTGTACACAAAGATCTACCGAAGAAACTGAGAAAACCAGCCACCTACAGGAAACCACCATCTATAATATAAGAAACGTGTTTCTCCAACTACAGTCTCGCAGGAACCAACTCAGGAGGCTATACCGGCAAGTACTGAGCAAAATATTGTTCCTTCGAGTACCTCCGTAGCAGGCATTTCTTGTGCTGCTGCCACTTCAGGTGTGCGTCCTCGCCTTCCAGCCTATATCCCCACCATCATCTCCTATTACAGAAATAACTACAACACTCCAAAACCTCTAAACCATTATAAACCCGCTCCTTACTGCACTTCATCCATTTTCCTGCTATACCTTTTCCACCATGAATCCTGGGACTCACAGCTCCTTAATCATCCTAATGGTGCTGCTCACCGGCAGGAACTCTTATTGCAGGACAGATGAATCGACATTGCCCTCATCACAGAAACACATTTCACTACACTTTCAAACTTTTGCACACGCTCCCTTAGGGAACGGGTTTAAATAAATAATGCCTATGTTTAAGTGACCTTATATAGAAGATAAATAGGAGTAAAGAATATGGTAATCATAATCATATTATAATTCTTATAAAAAAGTTGTAATAGACAAATGTGATATAAATATCTTCCAAACATAAATAAATTAAACAAATATTTTAAGAAAACAAAATGCATAATAACTTTTTATAAATGACATATTATAAAATTTTCTGGCACGTATCAAACCACTCGACCATGTTTAACTGACTAATTCTTTTATCTTGTGATATATGTTGTGTTAATGGAGACGTAACTTTTATTTGAGGTTCATATTAATGCATTTTCGTTTAAAAGATGAGCGAACGTTGATAAAGTTTGTTTTTTGAAAACCGAGGACTAGTTTCGATAAATAACCATGCAAATTCCACGTGGTGGGTCTGTTTTGTCAAATACTTTAGAATGACGTCCAATTTATGACATATAAGGTAAACTTTTGACGTGAAGCGCTAGCTTTCTGGTTTCAAAATAGTTTTGTCATCTCGACACTCGACATGCATATGCTATCTACATAATTTGTCTTCAGCAGGCTATTACTTAAACTTTTCATTACTCCTCTCTTAGTCATGAATATTTCTGGGAATATAGGAAGGGATATGTATTGAGTACATGGGACATGTTAACGGACTAATACTGTCCTGTGCGGGTCCAGTAGTTTATTCAGACAATGACGAGTGAGGCATGTTGCCAAGTTTAAGATTAAAACCAAGCTGTACAAACTGTTTCATTTTCTAATGAAACAGTTCTAATGAAACCCAGCTGTCTTGTGCCACGTTTCATCTTCCCGAATAATAAATATCTTGTCCAATATTCCATTATATCTCATTACACTGTGACAAACAACATTCCACGTAACATTACATCATTCACATGTTCTCTTAATTTGGGTATTATTTAAAAAACTTTCTTTACAATAGTAATTTATTAGCATTAGATTTATTTGTAAAAATCGGTCTGAGACAACTCAGACTAACTTTCTCATATAATCTCAGTCCTAGATCCCAGAAACTTTTTGTTTTCGATTTTCAACATAATCAGATTTATTATCATCAATATCTCGGAAACAGATTTTTCCCAGGATACGGCTTATATTGTTAGATTCGTGTTTAAATAGGCTACATTTTAGATTTTTTCTTTTAATCAATTGTTGCAACCGTTTTCGAGAAATAATTTTTTTCAGAGTTTCTGGGGGGGTTGCGCCCCCAAATTTGAAGTTAAAATTAATTTCTCGATTTCGCTTTGGGGTATGATTGTTCTGATCTTGTATACCAAATTTCATCAAAATCTGCCCTGTAGTTTAGGCTTTACGCGTCTACACAGACAACTGAAAGAATCTTTTTAAAAACCACTTTTTTGGACTCAGGAGACTACAGAACGTGTGATTCCCTGAAAATATCAAAATCGAATAATTGCAACCGTGATATTGAATTGGAAATAAATAACAAAATATGCCATGATCCCTTCGTCATACCATTACAGCAAGGTTCCTTGGTTCACTGTGCAATTTTTGACGACATCGAGTAAGAAAGGCCATACCAGCCTAAATGAATTCTAGTTGCAATTCCTCATCGTCCCAATTCTAGTAATTTATTTTTCCGCTGATATCAGGGTTTTGATAGAAGACTTACCAGTCTTATGCCTTACGTACAGTTTTCGTGCGCCAGAGTGGCTTATCTCAGTTCTTGATGTCATGGAAATAAACCACTCTGGCTTTGAAAGCCTAGAGTCTTGGTCGGTATCTGTATTTCTCCCTTCCAATTTAACTATTATATAACTATGTACCATTTGTATAAATATTGATTAATCTAATGAATTTCTATTTTGCTTTTGTTTCAGGTAAGTGGTGATTTTTCATAATTATCAGCTATAAATTCTTGAAGTATCTGTGAGTAAAGACAATTTGTTTTATTTCTTACGAATTAATATTCAACTATGATAACTATTTCAAAATACCACTTAAGTATTTCTAACACAATATGAAAGTCTCGGATAATTACTATTATGTTGTGGTCACTTGTTAGTGTAGATATGTTAAGTGTTGGTTCGATAAAAGGTCAAATACGTTTTGAAGACTATTTAATATAATATATCTATTATAATATTTCGTACTTATAGAGAAATAGGTGGTTCCTGAGATTCTTCTAATCCAGACAAGAAGACTAAAGTTCTTCATGAGTTCAATTTCAGCAAAGTATCGTCCTTATCATCTCTTAATCCTAAGACAAGTTCAGGTTCAGCTCGTAGTTAATTACCACGAAATGATCCATTTGGCCACTTAAGTCCTCATCCCCTCTCTCCTCAACAGTGTAGCTTTGAACGACTAAAGGGGTCCACTGTTCCTGCCGCTGTCACTGAATTATTATTTTCTTCGTCTATCTATTGCATAATACTCAATATCTACTGTGTCGTAAAATCTTGAAAACAGTTCTGATAATTTTAGTATCTGAATATTATATAATAGTACATTACGCGTTGAGTGCGGAAAGTAGCATTTTGCATGCGAGTGTGGAGTTTGCACCCGAGCGATAGCGAGGGTGGTAAAACCACACGAGCAATGCAAAATGCCGTTTTCGCACGAGTTGCGTACCGTACTTTATCTACGATTGTTAGATTTAAATAATAAATACAGAAACAAATAAACTTGCTGTATGTAAGTTCGTATCTCTCTCTTGATAAAGATGGCATTAATTCATTAGTTGTATTTTTTGCCGAATTAATTATTTCTGGAGGATTATTATTCTCCACATTTTCGTCAAAGTCACTTGATTCACTCATTGTTTTTCACTAAAAACTCGATATAAACAGTTACTTTAATAAATGAACACCAAATTAGTTTTGTTAAATGTAAACAAACTCACTAATCGTGCGTAAAGCTGAAGAATTCCTCTTCTTTACCGCACTAGTGTGGTAAAGAAGAGGAATTATTCAGAACTATGAGACGCGCATGCGCAATGAATACAAGTACGTAAATAATCACTTTCTACTCATCTAAACAAAGATATAATGTTTATATTTCGTATCAATCGTAGATAAAGTCTATTTTTATGTCCATATAAATACGAATTAAAGCAAATATTTCGATTTCCTGGGAAAAATCTAGTTCTGATAAAATAAACCAGATTTAATTGCTTAGGCATAAAGGACCGGGTTCGATTGATTCCCCGTCAGGGGATAGAATTTGATAAAATGTTGCATAAATAAATGTAACCGTCGAAATATGTATGAAAAAGTTTAATACGATTTGTATTGGAGAGATTATTTTTAAAGTACATTCCAATAATAGAACAACGTCAGATAGAATCTTAATTGAGATGTCATAAACTAAGTGGATTAGGCTGAAGTGTTTTGCAAGTGCTGAATTGCTTAAAAGGATCTAAACTCATGTTGAGTTTAATCACATTTGTAATTGTCTGTAGAACTGACCGCAGAGTAAAAAGAAGAGGAGCTAATGAATTTCAACGAGTTGTTAGTGAGACTAATAAGGTTCAACTGTGTTAGCACTACGAGAGTAATTAATCTTACAAAACTCCCGAGCATTTTGTACTAGATTAACTCTTTTCCCCTTTTACTGTCCAGTATAGTTGATAAGAAACTTGGCTCTCAGCCCAAATGGCTATTCTAACTTAATGTAAAGTTTTTCTCTAACCAACTAGATAGTGTTAAAATAACACGACATGTAAAGTAGCTAAGACCTGCTACTACAGCAAGCTCTATATTATTTATATCATTGAAAAAAAACATCAAAATAGCATTTTAAAATAAAAATTATCAGAACTGTTTTCAAGATTTTTATATTATTTTTTCGAGACTTTTGGCGAGCAGCGCTTTCAAATTTAGAGCTAACATTTATTTCACGATTTTGTCATGAGGTATAATTTTTCTGAACAATGCCAAATTGTTTCAATATTAGTCAGTAGTTCAAGCTCTACGCGCCTGCACAAGCAGCTTCACATCAGTCAAAATTTTGACTGACTACATTTTTTTGAAAACAAGGTTTTTTTGGACTCTTTTTCCATTAACTTTTTCCATTAATGTTTTTTTTCTGTTTATTACATTTATGGTTAAGTTCATCCGTTCGCGGAGTGCAGGTACCTACTTTTCCAGTTCCCCGGCCCTATGCCCCAGGCCACTGGCCCCAGATTTAAGCCACAAAGCCCTGGGCCCTATGTCCTCTGCCCTAGGCCTCAAGTTACCGGCTATTATGTATACTGCGGGGAATCGAACTGTGTATCACCTCTAGTAAATATTTACGTCTAAGCTAATCTAACCTCTTTTCTTGCATAAACCCTTGATATCAGTGAAACATAGTATATGTTTAACCTTGTTCAGTTCGCCTCTACAAGTTACCTAGTTCGTCATAGTCATAGGTAAATAAGTTGTTAATGCAATGCATATACCTTAATGCTCATGTTATAATTATACATTTCGTATCTTATGGTGAAGTTAATATAATTATTAATATTGTAACTTCATCAATTTACCATATCTGTTGTTCTGTGAGCAGGTAAATTCAAGTAGGTACAGTGTAGCTTATAAGCGCAAACCTTACAACTTGTAATACGTTTGTATTAAATTTGGATGCTGCATGACTCTATATTATTACAGCGAGCTTACTTAGCAATATTCTATATTAAACATCGACATAATATAATATGCCAATTAAGTTAATATAATTCATTATGTGTATACTTTTAAATATAAAAACATATCTTCTTGAATTTATCACTGAAATCGTGATATACAGTATTAAATCCTAGTATAAAATATTCCTTTGATTATAAATATGTAGTGGCATATCTGTGTTATGAGGAAGAAAGAAGTGGAATTTTCCACGTTTTTTAAAGCTAAAAATTTAACTAATTACTTTTTTCCTGATTTTATTTCACCTATTTAATTTTCTCTTCTATTTTCAATCAAATCCTAAAGAAAACTCCAGAAAAAATTTAATTTTATAAAGATTAAAAGAAAAAGAAATGAAGAGAGAAAGGCAATTTTCCAACTGGTCGACTTATCTTTAAAAACAGAAACTTTTTTATCCAAATTATTAAAGAATTTATCCCAAGTTAAAAAAAAAAAAAATATTGATTTTTTACTGTTCCTCACCTTCTCCGAAGGTATATAGGAAAAGTATTGTTTTCACCCAACAAATCCGAATCCGTGATTTCAACGGAATTATCCGTTTTGGGTTTTTTTAAGACGATTCGAGTGGTTTTCTGTCTGTCTGCTTGTGTCACGTTTAACTCCCACAGTTTTTAAGCTAGAGAGTTGAAATTTGGTACAAAAATCAGTCCTTACTTGTAGTTGTGCTGCTCGGAAAATCCCAGTTTGTTGAGTCAGCAAGAGTGAAATTTGGCACGAATGTACCTCTCTTTATGACACACAAATCCACCAAATTTCATTTTGATGTTATCGATTTTCGAATTTTGAAAACTTTTACATTTAATAATACCGAAAGTATAAATACGTTTTTGACAAATAGCATATCGTTGAAACCGGTAAAAAATAAGGAACAAATATTAAAAACCTGATGAAATTCCATTAATTAGTTTAAAAGTTATAAGTGAACATAATTATTAATTAGTGCGATACTGTTAAATGTCAGTTTGTTTTCATCTGTAAAAATACCGCAAAAAATCAAATAATTAAATCAATGAAATAAAATAAATAAAAATAATGTATAAACATTTTTTTGAAAAATTATAATATAAAAATCAGTTAGTTCAAAATACATACATCCAAGTACTGACCATGCCCAATGCTGCTTCCTCCTTCTGGTTATCAGCAGGAGAGGCCACTTTTGTGGCATCCAAGTGAGGAATTCAGAGGTACCCCGTACCCGATTGTTTTTGTTGTATTCTAAAAAGTACCTTTGAGTAGAAAATAGTTAAAAGGTGAATCTAGGTGAATAGTTCAATTTCAAAAATATCTTGATAACATGCTTATAGTTAGTTGTGACTATAGTTAATTTAGAAGGAACTGGGTTACCGGTGTGTTAGATATGCCATGTGAGTTTAACTCGAGTATAGGGTAGAGCATGGTTGTTGCTCAGGGGTTCATAGTATCTAAAGCTGTTACCATGGCTACCGCTGTATCCATATGATGTCTGCAGAGGTCGGGTCCATATCAGTGTAGAGGACACAGACTAGGGGCTATTTAACCTTACCCTTGGGCTCAGCCTCCTATCTTATTTTACGACCTTTTCTAAATATGTACTTGCTTGCAAAGCGTTTTCTTTAAACTTTCCTCGAAGCTAACAAAATCTTATATTATAAATTTAATCAATTTTTTAACAGTCCACTTGTTAAAGCAATAAGGATTATGGTAAATCGACCTGTAAAATTTTAAACTTTAATGCACATGTCGCATTTATATCTGCATGTTAATTATCATTACCATTTTCAAACTCTTTAGTCTGTAAATACGAGTCTTTAAATACTATCTATAAGCAACATGATGTGGAAAGTAAACTTAAAGAAAGAAAAATAGCTAGGAATACAAGTTATTATATTTCGAGTATTAAACTCTATTTACTACGGCGATGATTCAAAATTTTTGTTGTGTAATATTTTATGTACTTGTTTTTGTTATTATGTATCGATGAGATGTGTCGGTAAAGGTCAATGTCGGTTCAACACACCTTATACACTATTATACGGTGACCGTAAGGAGACTAACAGACCGTTCCAGTGACCGAACGCCGTATAAACATGTTTGATATATTTAATATGTTTTCAACCAAACCTGATGCAAAACGTATAATGAGGATGTCTAGTGTCCGGTACGGCTTGAGTTTACAGAATTCGTGTGTGCAAATCTATCTCCACCCTTGTCACTTTTACTCCCACTCAGGTTTGGTGAGAAGTTAGGTTTGCCTCTACGTCCTACCTTACAGTAAAGCTTGCCTTATACTAAGTTTTTACTTATCCGGTATCAGTGCCATCAGCCGTATAGTGGTAGGGGCCTGAAAGATTTAAATCATATCAGAGGTAAGGCAAGATTGAACTTTTTTCCACTTCATGGTAAAACATTGAATCATGGATATGTTTTTGGGCATTGAATCCAGTTTATCCAACCCCAACCTTACTCACCTCTGAAGTCAATAGGTGAGCTCCAATTAGCGAAATATAGCATTATAAAGTGAAATTAGAGCTACCCCTGCTACCTTCTACCACGCTAGTACTATGTATATTTAAATAATCCAGCACTTCTATTGGCGAAATAAATACATCCAAGTACTTTTTAGGGTTTTGTAGATTATTTAGCATTATACGTTATTATATTATGAAATAGCGTTTTCTATTTCCTTATTCTGCTCTATTTAAAAATAAAAAATATAAACAAATTAAGGTGGAAGGTCCAACAAATTAAAGGGTCCTTGGTTTGATCCCCTGGGAGGTCACAATGTTTTTTATTGGTAATGACAACAAGGTACATTTTTTTTCGGGGAATTTGCATCGCCCTATAATAAGGTATTTGCATTAATTACTACAAAATTTTAGGACGAGTTAAAATGTAGCTGGATTTAGACACCAGGATTGGGTGGTTGGGGAGGGGGATTATTTTTTGGGGGTATATTTTAAGTCATAAAAAATTAAGGAATGGAAAATTTGAAAAGGTATATATGTATATATATATTTGTAGCCAACTTTTCAGGAGCTATCATTAGATACCCGCTCAAAAATTTAAAACAAAAAGAAATATTTGACTTTACCACATTTTTGCGCACGGGCATATTAACTTTTGATGGTCTCTATATTTTTCCTATGTGTAGGTCAAAAAGTTACGCCAGGATTTAAAATGTCAACTTTTTAGCTTAAACGGTTCGGGAGATATGAACCAATGAGCGTCTGACGGACTGACACATCACCCTCGGCATAAGGGTTTCGAGAGGGAATTATAAAACACTAAACATGAAAAAAGCTAAAACCGAGTCACTTCCTGATTTATCCTAAATTCCTAGTATGTTTAAGAGCATCAAATTTTCATGTCGTTTTTGCGTGGCGGAAAATTGCCCTCCAACCAAAAACATATCCATGTAAAAATGGTTAAGTTAAATAAACAGTTAAGTGACTTGTTGTTACAAGGTCAAAAAGGGTGGTAGTTATCTAATCGTTACGAGTGTGTAGATGTTGTGCTACAGTGAGATAGAATGGGAAGATCCATTGAAAGCTCTCATTTCGGTTGAGGAAACATAACGACCACATCCAGGGGTAAGAGTGACAGGCAGGTTATGAAATATATAGAATATAAGAGTGAAAGCAAGGAAGAAAAAATGACAGTGAGATAAAACGGAAGGGTGAGAAGGAAAGGGGTGACAGAATCTTGGAACCAGGCCCCTCATTTCCTTTCGAAATGAGTTCCATTCTCGGTTCATTTGGAAACATTTTCGACAGCTGCCAGGAGTTAAGGCAGAGGAAAGAGAAAAAACCTATTAGAAAGAATAAAATGTCAAAATTAAGGAGACTATTGACTCTGGGCTCGAATTTTATAACTATTTTTTTGATTCAAAGTTTTTACTTGTAAAAAGTAAAAGATTAAAGGATGCGGACAAATTTTTTATCTCGATAAAGATAATTGATTTATTATAAGCGAGGTTTTTCTAAGTCAACAGTAATTAACATGTTTATAATATACAGGGTGTTTAAAAATAAGTGCAGATATTTTACTAACTTACAAATCTCGTGAATAAATGCAAAACAAATCACAGGACTGCATCCAAGTACCTTTAAGGGTTTCGTAGATTATTAGGTATATACAAAATTATATGCTGAAATTACATATTAGCATTTCCCCATCCCTCCCTAAATGAAACATTTTTTCGGGGTGAAATTTTGGCGCTAAAAACACAATATTGGTGGTAAAAAGCACAATAGTCATATATATTTGTAATCTACTCTTCAGTAGATTTTTTGCTCATTTTAAATGTTTAACATTAATATTTTTCCTAGTTGTGGGTCAAAAAGTTGCGCAAGTGATTTAAATTTCAACTTTTTATCTTAAATTGTTCGGGATATATGAACCAAAGTACGACGGACAGACCGACACATCACCCTCGGCATAAGATAAGATAAGATAGGATAAGATCATTTATTTACATTAAGTACAATTTTCCTTATGTACAATAGTAAATCGTCAATTATTGTATTTTGATGAAACATAAATGTTGACAGTTTTAAAACAATACATCACAGATTACTGCTTACAGGTGTCAGTTTAAAATATTTATCCTTTAATTTAATTAACTACATGCTAATGAGACAATACAAACGATAATAATTGACATTTAAATAATTTAACATGCATATCACAGTTTTATAACTTGGTAACAGACAGGACAAAACAAATTAAAATTAAAACAAGTTTATAAATAAATAATTATTTTATAAAATCACTAATTGTATATAAGGGACTAGACAATAATAAATTTTTACACTCTCTAACAAAAACATCAAAATTGCTCACATTTTTAATATTAACCGGTAACTTGTTGTAAAAATGTATTCCATTATAATGACTGCTTTTTTTATAAAAATTAGTTGTATGCTTATTAATCTTCAAATCATTTTTATTTCTAGTACCATAGTCATAACTGTCTCCAACTTTTTGATACATGTCTAAATTCTTCTTAACAATTTTCAAATTTTCCAATACATAAAGAGCTGGCACAGTCATAATCTCTAATAAGGGATATAAGGATGATCTAAGTTATAAGGATGATCTACGAAACCCTAAAAAGTTTAATAAACATGGGTTCGAGAATCTAAAGTTTTCGTGATTCAGCCATTTTTCAATCATGGTCAGAAATTTCCTAAACGTAAATTACAATAGCAGATGGTTAGGGCGAAGGGGTCCTGTAATGTTGCCACCTAGATCTTCTGACCTCAATCCGCTCGACTTTTGTATTTTGGGTATTTAAAGTCGTTAGTTTATGCAAGCCCTGCGTGAATTATTTAAACGTTTGTGAAAACGAATAGAACATGCCTGCCAGAACATGCCGTATGAATCTGGATCTTTGAGATAATGCGGTGAACATTTTTACGGAGATGCAAAGAATGTGTACATATATGGAAGGAAGACATTTAAAAAAATTTGCTTTAATTATGTGTAATTAAAATGTTTTATTTACAGATATATTCTAAATGGATGTGAACCTTATTAAAAAAACAAGCAATGTTCATACCTGTATTCAAAATTAAACTCCACATCTCAAAAACACTTGATTTTCGAACCCATGTTTATTAGGACTTTTGTTTGTATTGATAAGATTTCTAAGTGAGTTTAATATAATATCTGAACTAATTTTTAACACCCTCTATGTATATTATCACTTATGATATACCAAAAACTTCACGTTCATAACAACTTTTATCAGACCTGACATTTAATGTCAAAGAGCACGAATGTAATTCAACTGTTTGAAACTTGTAACAGCTGAGGCAGGAGTGCCAGTGACAGGTGTTAAAAATACTTTTGTCAGCTATCCAGCATTGGGTGGAATTCAGTTGAACATTTTTCTAGATTATCTGATGTTGAAAACTATTTCAACGAATTGCTTTTCTTCTTCTGCCTTATGTGACTTAGTCTGTCAAATAAATTTCTTCAATTGCTTTTCTATGAACTATTATTCTTTAATTAATTCAGCTTAAAATTATTGATACTATGATTTTATATTATACGAGCCGTTAAGCCCGTGGCAACGGGATTAATTTTATATTTATAGAAAGAAGTAAACTTAAGTAAATTAACTTAGATATCTATTTAGATAAGTAATTATATCTATTTGAAGACCAACAAATCAAAACAAACATTTATAGTTTTATTGGAATAAATGTGGTTGCTAAGCTAAGACAATAACAAAAATCATTTCAAGGTGAATCGTCGCCGTCGTCGGGATACTACTCGATTATATAAATGATTTTATCTACGATTGATACGAAATATAAACATTATATCTTTGTTTAGATGCGTAGAAAGTGATTATTTACGTACTTGTATTCATTGCGCATGCGCGGCTCATAGTTCTGAATAATTCCTCTTCTTTACCACACTAGCGCGGTAAAGAAGAGGAATTCTTCAGCTTTACGCACGATTAGAGAGTTTGTTTACATTTAACAAAACTAATTTGCTGTTCTTTTATTAAAGTAACTGTTTATATCGAGTTTTTAGTAAACTAATTTGTGAATCAGGTGACTTTGACGAAAATGTGGAGAATAATACTCCTCCAGAAATAATTAATTTGGCAAAAAATACAACTAATGAATTAATGCCATCTTACATACAGCAAGTTTATTTTTTTCTGTATTTATTATTTAAATCTAACAATCGTAGATAAAGTACGGTACGCAACTCGTGCGAAAACGGCATTTTGCATTGCTCGTGTGGTTTTACCACCCTCGCTATCGCTCGGGTGCAAACTCCACACTCGCATGCAAAATGCTACTTGCCGCACTCGACGCGAAATGTACTATTACAGTTTTTATAATTGTACAACGGACAAGATTTTTTGGTTGATCCTATTAAACCAAATCTAAGATTGTTTCATATATCCTGCAGTAACTTTGCAACTGGTGCCATTTTGAAAATTGTCATTCAAATAACGATTTTCATAGTATCTCACGAATAAGTGATCAAATAAAAACAAATTGTGGTAAAATTATTTAATTATATTCTGTATCGAAACATGCGTGTGACCAACAATCGTACATTGCAATCGAAAAACTAAGTATTATCTATGAATTGCCAAAAAGCCGTCTAGGAGTTAAACTGTAGTATCAAACCTATGGCATTATTAATAAAACATTTTGATTAATTTCATTTATTGTATATTATACTAATTATTATTTGAATGCGATCAATTTTCATTAATGATTTAAGTTGTTATTAAATTTTGAAAGAAGAAGCTTATCTGTGTAATTGTTAGAGTCTGGCATTGTCTATCAAATTCATTAATCTGATATAGAAATTTGTTATTGTTCTCCAAGTCCACTAACTCTCAAAACTTGTAATACCTTGTTTTTGATTCTATTCTAACAATCATTATTGAAATTACACAATCCAATAAATGTAAGTTGTCAGAAAATCTAATTTATCTATTCTAGAAATTTATATATATATATATATATATATATATATATATATATATATATATATATATATATATATATATATATATATATATATATATATATATATATATATATATATATATATATATATATATATATATACATATATATATATATAAATATATATCCCAAAATGGATGATAATCAATTACACTAACTAACATATTAATACAATTTCGTAAAACAACGTTTGTAAGCAATTTTTGCTAAGCAGGTCATTATTAAGGCTATGCTCTCATTGAGACGCAGGGCAGGGCAGCACAGTTTTTCAACCACTAAGATATACGAGATCGCATTAATTGAGACACCTGGTCTACTATTGTCGGGTAGGGCATTTGTGGCGTAGTACTGCCTGCTCTGCTCTGCGCCTCAATTCATGCAGTATCAAATATTTTTGCAGTTAAAAGAAACTGTGCTGTCTTGGCCTGCGTCTCAATGCGTGCCACGCCAATATATATTTATTTAAATATCTTAAATTTGTTGAAACTTTAAATCATAAAACAAAACAACTGTTTTGTTTTTTGACTTAAATACCATAAAAAGAAGAAACTTTGTCAAACATATTTTACTTAATGAGAAGGAACAGGAAAAACAAAGGATTACACAAGGTCAGTAGGATTGCTTAAGCTGTTTGACTTATTGATTTGGCGTAGGGATTTAGTGGTGGTTTGTGACCTCGTATTATTAATCTAAGCATGTTCGGAACCTACGCTAATTAGGTTGGCAGTTTATTCAATAATATTTTTGATCCTCCTTCATCCTAACAATGAAAAACATTTATCCAATTGTTTAATTTTACTGGTTTATTTTAGTTTTGGATTAAATGAAAAGCCTTTGAATTTTGCAATGTCCATCCATCCGTCTGCAAAATAATTTTGGGGGAAGGGGATACTAATTTCAGAGGAGGACACAAATCTTGAAAAGTACTACAGATACGAATTAGAGACATTGTAAATTATGATGATCCATGGATCTAAGTATTCTCACTTTGAATTGTAGTGTTTCTTGACGATAGTGTATAAATCTATTAAATTTAAAAAATAATTTCATTAATTAAAATACACTCAGAAACCCAAACCAGCTAGTACAATTCTTTATGTATCGGATATTTTTATTTTGTTATAAGCTGCTAAAGATTGCGACTTCATCTGTTAATTTGTGCAGTTAGAATATGGTAACTGCAAGCATCCCAACTTAATTTCTTGGAGATACCTGTAATTGAACCAATTTTTGAGAGGGATTCTGTTACACCTAGCTCTTAATGTTTGCAGACAACTATTAAATAAGAGTAGTTTGTTCTATGTAAATTCGTTTTGGCTTTCAATGAGTGTTCACTCCTGAATACTCTTGCAATATGAGCTTTATTACCCTGTCAAGATTAATGATGCTCCAAGTTAATGCTTCTATTTATTGATATTCTAGACTCTAGACTACAGTCGTAATTCTTAATTCTATTTCATATCTCAAAAAGGGGTGCAGTCGGTTTTTAGTTCATGGGTTTTGTAGAAATGTAGACTGGAATAGAGTCAGTTTAGTCATAAACAAGTCCCTAAGTGCTTTGTTTTGAGCATTATTGTCTGTACGGTTCAAAACTAAAAAGTCAGTTCAATTGTCAACCAGTTCAATAGTGTGACCTTCAAAGTTGATAGAAATGTATATTTTTTTAATTTGAATTGATGCTGAATTCGTGTCGATGTAGTCTTTGCTTTGTTAAAATACACCGAGGAACCGCAGACGACATTTGCCAACATACAGGTGCACGAGCTGTTAAAACATGAATTATTTCCTATCGATTCCACAAAACACACTTCCATCATTCATTAAATTTTGTTTGCATCTTGGTTGGAAATTTCGTTCCATTTCGTCTGCTCCCAGAGTAAACATTTGCATTTTCTATTTGATCTCCTCGTACTCACTTGTATAACAATAATGTATTCGGTTTTCCACCGACGCGACGAGTAAACGTTTCAGACCCTGTATTGAGTTAAAACCGTATTCACTCAGTCGTTATTTCTAGAAAATAGTCCAAATGAGCGTGTATTATGATTTTTGAGAAGAAGCCTTAAATGTGAGAATATTTTATTGTCGGTGGGTGAGAAGTATGGTTGGTTGTCAAGGCTGGTATGAGGAGCTCGGGTAATCTCGGTTAATACGCTTTGGACTCTAGGGTCCTATCCCTGTGGCATCGGGTAATATTCCCTCATATTCCATGGCGTACTCGGTAGCAGATTGGATTTGTCGTCTCATCAGTAGCTGAGGTTATATTGAAGCCCTAAGGGCATGCTGAAACTAAGCACTTGCTTCCTTTATAGCATCCTTATTTACTCAGCTCTTCACTTTCCAGCCTCCTAATAACCCTTTCCCTTAAAGTTAATGCTATCATAACAAATAACAAGCAACTAACTAGGCAACGCGAGCCTCCTCTTTCACATTATCTTCTGTCTTCTGACATATCACTTAAAACCTTAATCTAATAACGCTGATGACATTATAAAGCTTTAAATCAAGTTTACTGTCAAACCTACATATGATAATAAAGCAAACTAAGTATTCCTACAGCATAATAGAAATAGCCTTCACGAGGCTCACAGACTTTGTGTAACCCTTTTCTCAATTTCATTAATTATCAATTAGAAGATTTTCAGTCAAGATTTTACATTTTACTAATAAACATAGTTAATTAAAATTTGGATGTGTTTTTCAGTATATAAATAAATTTTTGAACAATGTATAAACCTCCTGCACAGTCGTACACTTATCGTCAAATGTTCAGATATTCTGAGGGCTATTATATAATTAGGATTTTCTATACATGTAGGTCATAGATGGATTTCCGTGCTTCGTAACGGAGTGTATTATTTGTAATGTATTTTTTTTAATTTGGTAGGTTTATAAACGACCGTTGAGAAGCATTAATATAATTTCACGAAGCAAGAATATATTGATGCCACAGAGTTATCCTCCCCTTATTTTTATACCTCCCTTCCATGAATCAATTAAAGTTTTAATTTGGGAAAATCATTTTTGAATGTTAATTTTCTCGGAATAAGTGAGGTATTAGTGCATTGAAACAGTGTAATAGAATCTAACTTATCTTCTGTCGACATAATATTATTTTCAGTAATTTTTTCATTAATATTATATGCATTAGTGTTTTGATAATTAATTTTAAAACTAGAATATGTCACGATAACAACTGGGCTATTCTTTATACATATATATATATATATATATATATATATATATATATATATATATATATATATATATATATCGTTGTTATGTCTCAGCTTTTAGAAGATTGTTTTAGTCGATTAGTTACTAACATTAAGTTCCTTGCATTATATGTAGATGATTTATTTTTAATTGTTAAAAAAGGGTATGAGCAATTGATTTTAGATACTTTCAATTCATTTCATCCGAGGCTTAAGTTTACTATGGAGTTGGAAACTAATGGTTGTTTATCGTTTCTTGATATTAATGTTATAAGAGGGCCTAATAATTCATTACTTACGGACTGGTATATTAAACCAACTAGTTCTAGGAGAGTTTTAAATTTTCATTCCTCTCATATCATGTCCCAGAAGAGGAATTGTGTACAAAATTTGGTTAAGAAAGTAATTGATATTAGCAGTCCCTGTTTCCTTAACAAAAATAGAAAAAGATTACAAGGGTTTTTCAAAAATAATGGGTACCCGACTCAACTGGTTAATTGTTGTTGGCATCGCTATTTCAATCGGAATCGGAGTGTTCAGACGGTGGATGACAATCCCATCTCGTATTTCAAGTTTCCGTTTGTTGAGGGTCTTTCGCAAGGGATTCAACGTATTTTACGGAGGGAAATACCCCAGATTCGTTTGGCATTTTATAATAGGTACAGGGTTGGCTCGCTATTTAGTAAATTAAAGGACAAAACTCCGGTTCCCTTACTGTCTAATGTGGTCTACGCAATATGTTGTCAGGACTGTGATAAAATTTATTATGGCGAGACGTCCAGGTTGGTAAAAGAAAGGGTTTACCAACACGACTATAGTATTCGGACGCAGAAGACTTCTTCTACAGCTTTGGCTCTTTATGCCGTTAGCCAAAATCATAAGTTCAATTTTAAGGATGTCAAAGTGGTAGTGCAAGAGTCGGATGAGCAGAAGCGACGGACTTTGGAAATGTTATGCATTAAAAAGGATCCCTTTTCATTAAATTTCAGGAGTGACATTGATAATCTCCATAGTGTCTATTCGGGTTTGATTGTGTAAAGTAGATTTTTTATGTCTTTTATATATATTTTTTATAGTAATTTTTTATTTTTTAATTTTGTTGGTTGTCTTGAAAGTGTTTAATTGAATTGTAGTTAGTTTGGTAAACGTTTTAGTTGATCTATGTTACCTCTGGTATGTCGCTAGATAGCGCTACCTGTTTTAGTCTTAATGTTTTCAGTATGTTACCTACGGTTGTCGCTAGATAGTGCCACCTGTGCTCTTCTTCATTTTTAGATTTAGAATGTTACCTTCTTCATGTTTATGTGTAGGTTATATTATTGTTTTTCAGTCTAGTCTTGTTATTTTGTTATCTAATTTATATATTTTATTCACTTTTCTAGTCATTCTGTTTTCATGTAAATGTTTATTTAAAGGTTTTCCTTCAACTGTAGTCTTTGTAAGTTTCAACTTTTAAGCCATCAGCTATGTTTATTTATTTCTGTTTTTGTATGAGTTAGGCATCTTGATGTTAATACTTTTGAATTGTTTTTTGTTGTAGATCCCATGAAGAAGGTTTTGATTAAAGCCGAAACGTCGGGTATATTGAGAATGTTGTAAGGTGTTGTTTTGTTTTATGACCGATCCCTGGGTTTTTCATGTTTTGTTAAATATTCGCGGTCGTGTGTTTTTATTTTTGTATATATATATATATATATATATAGATATATATATATATATATATATATATATATATATATATATATATATATATATATATATATATATATATAATTAAATTTAAGTTAGCAACCGTTAAAGTGTAGATATGAGAGAGTTAGTGAGGTACGGTCTGAAGAAAAAAATTATATTCAATTTTTAATTTGTTATTCATCTCTCTTCTTACGTAGAAACAAGACAAGATATTTTAACAGACATTAATTGCCAATAATGTCAATTTATAAAACAGGTTTGATTATATTAATAAAATAAAAAAAATTTAAAAAATGTAAGTTAAATGCCCTTATATGTAAGTTACCCTGACGATGTAAATATATTTTACGAAACTAGTTTTTTCTTCAGACCGTACCTCACTAACTCTCTCACATCTATATATATATATATATATAATAACGCACCTGTATCTCCGAAAGTATACAACTCAAAAATTTGAAACGTATCAGTTATGTTATGAGTAATAACCCAATAACAGGAAAATTATAGGGAAGCCCCAAATAAATCATCCCTCAAAAATTAGGGAACGAAGTATAAGGGGATGACATTTTTTAACGGAAATACGTCCTGTGGTCTATTTAATGAAAGATGAGGATGCCCTGAATAGAAATGTTTATTTGGTTTCCTTATTGTACCAATTCATCTTTGGGTCATGTCTCCTTGAAAAATTTTGTTTTCTCCTGTCCCCCTCTTTTTTCAACATATCAACAAAAAAGTCTGAAATAAATTATAGTTATTCTTGGACAAAAAACAAACATTTTTTAAGCAATTTTTCATACATCGCATATTTTGTGAGTAAAAAAAAAGGTTCACCGCCCTTTCAAAATCTTAATAATTTATTTTCTTAAGAACGGATTGGTATAAGTCAAGGTAGTTTGAATGCGTTTGGACAATACAAGTACCTAATATATAGTCGTTTGTTTAATGACATAATAATATATGCCTTAATATTTATGGCTAGAAGGAGCTTTTTAAATGCGGCTGGGCAGATTATGCTGGTTAAAGAACTCGTCCATTTTGTTAAATATCCTACTAACCCTATGTACCTGCTGCAAGCCCATACTTGGAAATTTATTTTATATTATTCTTGTTTAAGTATAAAAACCTTATCTTTTAATATAATTCTCTCATTGAGTATATTATGGAGATTTTTATCCTGTTCAAAAATCTTTAATATTTTAATTAAATATAAAACATAATAAAAAAAAGTCTTATTGAGTCAGTGTATCTATAGATCGATAAATAGTAAAACGTGGAAAAGGAAATAGATGTTTTTTTCTAAATAGAGTGCAATAGATTATAGTTGCATCAAAAGAAATGAGATGAAAGTTCATTGGAACTTTCAAGCCATAGTAATGGTTTTTATATTAAATGTATAGGTTAGAGGAAACTTTATAGGAAGCCATATTGGAAAACATGGAGGAAGTGTAGGAAGGCTTGGTTTGTCAAAGACACGACAAAGCTTTCAAAACTAAAAACATTACACACGACGCTATCAGCTCAACTAACCCTTTACATGCCCGGCCTACATCACGCTACCAATATAAATATTTTTCTATATAAAATATCCTTCCGTCGCTCTTTACCCACTGTGTTTACCTTGTAAACCTCTTATATAATTGATAGAAAATAGATTATTCTTTCTAGTAGCTAAGAAATAAGATATACTAAAGGTTGGATTGCTTTTAACAAAGGTATTAAATCATAAAATCAAAAATATATATTTCTACTTACCAAGGTAATATACAGGGTGTTTGGTAAAAGATTTAACAAACGAAGATGGCAGATTCTACTCATCATTTGCAACAAAAATCACTAGATATATCTATATCATGGGTTAATTCTCAATAGTTTCGCCACAATATTTTTTTTGTTAATTTCCAAAGTACAACCATTTTACTCTAAAAAAAAATCGACAACTTCTCCTAAAATAACGATTATAGAGCTGAAAAAGTTTCAGTTTAGAAAAAGTCTATTTTAAATGCCAAGAGGCAAAACATATGCCTAAATTTCATTTAATTTAAAAAATTAAAATTTATTTTTGTTTCAGCCTGTAATAATGCCAAAACGGCAAGTGCTACAGTTTGCTAAATTTCAGTTAATATGTAATTTTTTCGAGCTATGATTGAGTTTTTGTAAAAAAACAACCGACAAATGGCGTACCGACCACCTTACGCGTTACTACGAGGACTGGCTTAATATTATTATTACTCTAATTATTGAGATGAACTAGAGGATTTTTTTTTACATTTAATTAAAGAGGACCACAGACCTTACTGTTAGGTTTGTTGACCTATGGACTATGTAAAAGGAAATTTTAACTCTTATGATATTTGACCGGAATGTAATTTAGAATTAAGAATTCTTTAACGTATAATTGCATTTAACATGATTATGTTTGAAAAAAAAAATGCATTTGTTATTTCATATTTTTATAATAATTTAAATCAAATTATAATTATTATTTACTACGGGAAACAGACAGTGAAAAATACACTCTAGCGCCGGGATTTGAACCACGGGTCTCCTGTATGAAAAAATCATTCTCCTGCGTAGCTTAGTTGGCAAGAGCATCTGTACTGGAAATACAGGAGACCCGTGGTTCAAATCCCGGCGCTGGAGTGTATTTTTCACTGTCTGTTTCCCGTAGTAAATAATAAATATAATTTGATTTAAATTAAAATTTAAACTTTCCGTAGTATGAAAACTATCAAAAACTTAAAAATTGTATTTTTATAATAATAAATTACATTCCGGTCAAATATCATAAGAGTTAAAATTTCCTTTTACATAGTCCATAGGTCAACAATCCTAACCGTAAGGTCTGTGGTCCTCTTTAATTAAATGTAAAAATATTCTCTCATTCATCTCAACAATTAGGGAAATAATAATATTAAGACAGTCCTCGCAGTAACGTGTAAGGCGGTCTGTACGCCATTTGACGGTTTTTTTTTTTTTTTTACAATAACTCAATCATAGCTCAAAAAAAATTACATATTAACTGTTGGTGTTAGGGTACTCAAACTGAAGGGGAATAAATGAAGAAATTTTCTGAAATTTGGCAAACTGTAGCACTTGTCGTTTTGTCATTATTACAGGTTGAAACAAAAATAAATTTTAATTTGCATATGTTTTGCCCCTTTAAAGCATTTAAAATAGACTTTTTCTAAACTAAAGTTTTCTCCTTTTTCCAACGGTATCTCTATTTCAGCTCTATCATCGTTATTTTAGGAGCAGTTATCGAGGTTTTAGAGTAAAATGATTGTACTTTCTTAACGAAAAGAAAATTATTGTGGCAAACTTGAGAATTGATCCATGGTATATCTAGTGTTTTTTGTTGCAAATAATGAGTAGAATCTGCCATCTTCGTTTGTTACATCTTCGATCAAACACCCTGTATATAAGAACTCCTGCACACAAGGAATAATAAAAATAGTCGCTCCATGTAATAATTTTATTTCCTGTTACTAATGTAATTCTATTTCTTCTGTATTTCAGCTGATGATGGCTTTATTAAGGCTGAAAGCTGCTTTGGCTATTAGAAAGTTTAATTTACGTGGAGAGACTATTTTCATTATTCCTTAAGATGATCTCCATGGACGCTCCCATATCTAACTCTTGCACTTAAGTTAATATATTCGAGTAAATACCTATATATAGAAAAAAATTGTGCCTTACAAATTTTCTCACATTTTGCGTTAATGTTAACAAAAAAAGATGAGTCGCTATCACACACTGGAGAAAAACACAGTAGATTACTGCTAAGGCTATTAATTTGTAGTTATTAATTATTTATATATTATATTAAAGAATGTATTTAATAATGAGGTTACTATTAAATTGTATACGTTTTTAAAGAATTATTTTCAATTTCTTTTTGATTTTTACCTTTCCGTTAATAAATGAGAAAAAAAATCGATCATTTTAAAAAAAAAGTTAACCAAAATAAAAGCAAATAAATACCTAATTTATGATAAAATAATTAAAACCGTAAATTTCTATAAAACTTAATTAATTCTTGGTCCAATAAAGAAATATTTTCGTAAAATTAGTATAAAAAATGACAAAAAAAAGCAATTATCTTGCCTACTAATTAGCTAGCCTAAAAAATAAAATACAAGTTATCCCTCCCTTTTTATGATAAAAAAAAAGTTGACTTAATAAGTTAAAAATTATTCCATTCCGGTCAATTAAAACCATTTGCATTAAAATCGGTCCGGAAAATAAGTTTAATTTTTTAATTATATAATTTTTTTAAAGTTAGTAATAAATTATTAGATTTTTATTTTCAATGCTTAATGGAGAAGGATATTTCAAGGGGTTTATTTTCTAGTTGGATGAGCACCCTTAGGGTAGGTAAGAGTTGGGTTTAGGACCAACCCTTAACGTCTCAATGGACCCTATATATATGTATATACTACCCATGACCCCTCTCTCTTAATAGGGTCTGGCCTCTTAGAAATTTGGCTCGTCATAATTTCAGGTCATGGTTTATAGCCGTCCTTGGCTCCCTTTTTACATATTAATTAGACAAAAAGGACTTCTAAGTTTGCTAAGAGTCCAATTTATTATGTCAAATAAACTAAGTTAACTAGGCATCTCGTAATTTAAACTTTAAATTACAAATAGAAATAGTATTAAAGCAGCAATAATAACAATGACATATTTAGATTTTTTTTTTTAGCTCTAAATGAATTTAAATAGTTCATGCTTCTTGTAATGTTAATGTTCATTTGCCACGTCCATTTGAACTTTCCTCATATATGAAGTACGTGTAAAAAGTGTGTGATGGTGTGTAATTGACATTTTTATGTTTAGGCTATGGAACATAAGTCAAAAACGTTACGTTAGCTTAAAAACTCAGAAAAGTATAACAGGGAGTTAAAAAGCTATAGGAGGTGTGTAATCCAGTCTCCAGCTGTTGGGCCTCCCTCCACCGCACGTCATAGGGCCGAAGAGAGTCAAAAAGATTTATACGTGTGACAGGGAGTTAGGAAAGTACAGGAGGTTGCCATCAACTCTCAGCCCTCTAGGCCTACCTAGTATGAAGGCATATTAACAATTGGTAGAAGTCGGGCCGGCGCCTTTGAATTCAGTCGTTTGTAATCAAGCCGCGGCAGTGCCGGTGTGGAGATAAGAATAAAAATTACCATCCATCTACTTTTATCAATTAATTGAATAAATTACCGATTTTATTTCATTTTATGTCGGTAGTTTACGCAGAGCGAAAGCATTAAAATGTCTCACTGTCTTGCTGACTCGTATGCAAGAAGTATTTTTCTATTTTTTTATTTCGAAAGACACACACCTGGATCCTACACCTGATTTGGATAAAAACTACTGAAAGATTTCGATGGAAATTTTCTGATATAATAATTGTACATGAGAATTACGACTTATTCTCCTTTTTAACATTAGAACTAGATATAGTGTTAAGAACATTGTGGTACCTCGTGTCTTATTACCCTTTAAAACAAAAATTATAAAGTAACAAATTTATTAATTACACCAATTAGTACCATTAGGGTGAATTAAACTTTAAGTTAGCATTCCTTTTCATGTTAATATAACCTTAAAGTGTACCACTTTAAGTTTTCTTTTTTATTGGTTTCGTTTATTCTTCATTGCAATTTTTTTCTGGTAAATTTGAGAAATTTCCACTTCTTTCGTTCTAGTATATGAATTATTTAGTTTTCTCTTATTTCTAGGTTCATTTCGTAAACAGAAATATGAAAGTATAATATTACAGATAATTTTCCGACCTTTTAGCTTCACAAAAAATATTTTAAATTAGAATTTTATGAGATATAAAAAATAAAAAAATGTTACATGTAGCCCTATCATAGTTTTACCTGACTTTCATAATATTAATATGGATCGTTAAATAAAGCTTCAAACTTAAAATTTCCTTTGATATTCAATAATGTTGTGTAATCATTCTATTAATAATTAGATAACATTCTGTTTAATTTTACACAATAAGAAATTAGTACTCGACAAAATAATGACTACATAGTTGTAGGACTAAGACTCGTAGTTAGTCTTATTAGGAGGATATTATAACACTCGAATTATTAAACATTAGATTTTAATAAAAAACAATTTTATCTTTTTGGGGTTTCGCTGGTAAAACCAAAAAAAAAGAAACTCTCATAGATTCGTTCCTGTATCTGCCTGTCTGTCACTATGAAAGATCGTTTGAGGCGCACACAGGAAAAATATATTGAACTCATATGTTCATCATATCTTGATCGGGACGTAAACGAAACAGAAAAAAATAATATAAAAAATCGGTCCGAGACAACTTAGATAAACTTTCTCATATACAAGTTCATAATTACATAGCCAAGTGTTTTCCATTTATTAGTTTTCGTATGTACATTTAATTATTATTGAACATTTCATCGAAATGTATCATAAAAATAACTTCTCCTGGGCGGGGAATCGAACCCGGGCTCTCTCCGTCCGCGTTTTAAGCTATTCTCTAAGGAACTAGATTTTTCCCGGGAAAACGGCTTATATCATTAGATTCGTATTTAAATGGACTACATTTTAGAATTTTTTTTATCAAAATCGTTGGAACCGTTTTCGAGAAATAATTTTTTTTCACGTTTTTTCAGAGTTTTTGGGGGTAGCGCCCCCAAATTTAGAGCTATAATTCATTTCTCGATTTCGCCTCGGGGTATGATTTATCTGAACATTAGGGTGGGTCGAAAAAAACTTTTTTTGGAAATCTAAAAACATGTAGTGATAAAAACTTGTTACTATGCTAGAAACGAAAGATCCCAAAATTCGGGCTCAATTGAACAAGTGCTAGGTCGCGCCCCGTCGCTTTGAAGATTGATGTATGTGAAGTTCTTATAAAATAGCGATGTTGTGGTGTTTCGTATTATTTTATTTTTTTTGTTAAAATATATTCTGAGTGTAGTTTTACTGTTAAATATATTTTATAGACATTTTGTGCTTGTGGTAACTACATAGTTTAAATAATTAAGTTCTTTAGTTTAGCCAGTAAGTGATGACATATATAATTTTTTCGAAAAAATTAGAAAAAAGTAAATTCCGCAGAAGTTAAATTCCAAGTTTAGGTAAAAGAAACTTAATATTTTCTCTATTTTTAGTTTATTTCGTAATCGGCATATGTATAGCTTATAAAAAAATGAAAAAATTTAATTGAAATTGTGATATTAGTATTTTTTTATGAAATTACATACATAGTCATTAAGTGGAAGAAAGCAGTACGTAATAGACTGCCTTAATGCTAAACCACTACCAGTTTACTTATTATTTTTATTTTATAGAAAAACTAGTAACATGTTTTCACTAATAATTTTAAAGAGTGTATTTTATACCCCTCCCATCACCCTTAACGAGAATTGGGGGGGGGGGGGGGTTGGAGCCATACTTAGTAAGGTGCCCAAATCTGATCATGGGTACTTTTTTGTGAAGAAGTTAAAAACAGCAAAACCTTTTCTATATTATTTCGCTTACCTCTGCATAATATTTTATGTGAAATATTATGTGCAGGTAGAAAGAAAACTCGCTTAAATGAGAACTGCTAATGAATTCCCAAACTAAATTATGGTATCTTGAACCATACTATTGTCCCTTGCCTTGGTTGGTTAACTAAGCCATTACCGGGTTGATACTTTCTAATATTTTGGTAGTTTGATTTCCAAAATAGCTAAACAGAATAAGAACGGCAAAGGTTCTATATGCCAATTAAGGCAAAGCATATAGCTAATAATCGTTGAGAGCATTACAAAATAAAGGATGTTATTTTAACATGAAAAGTTGCTCCGCCGTTAATTAAAGAAATATAGTTTTAAACATGTCCCTGTTAATGGCCTTTTAATAAAATCTCAGCTCTTACTGTTTTAATTTTTTTAAAAAATAAATTAACACTTATTAAAAAAATTATAATTGGATCTTTTTTTTTATATGAAAATACTCATTATGCAAGAGTATTCTTTCTGCTTGGTTTGCTTTCTTGTATATTATTTTTTATCAAAAATTTTTCCGAATGCACTATCGCAAAGCTAATTATCACCTGAAAATTTTTAAATTCATTTTTAATTTCTTTTGTTATTTTAAAAAATAAAAACCTAATTAAAATTGTTTTAATTTACTTTTTTTATTTTAATCATATCTGATAATGAATATAACAAATCAAGAGAGCATGAATGTAGGTCCTTCTGGAAACTCTATATTATAATATTTAAATTTTATTTCTCTTCTACAGTTGAATTTCTTGGAATCTAAATTAATTTTAATTTTAACTGTTTCATAGTAACTTAAATATATATAATTAACATACTAATTAAACATACTTAATTATATTTTGTATAATATATTTGGTTTTCCGGTGAAATCCGTGTCACAAAGGATTTGAGGTCGAAGTATCAAAAAGGGTTTTTAAATTCTTTTCTCAAGAATAGAAGAGGATGTCTTGTTTGTTTAAATTTTGTTGTAGCTTTAAGGCAAGTAATTGCTGTATAAAAAGTTCTGCTGATTTGGATTGACAAATAATTGCTGATATAGTCCATTCAATACCAGTTAAACCGCATAAGGTCTCTCCACAACAGGTGAGCATACTAGACTGCTTTTGATGTGACGCAGAAAGATGGCAAATAAGAACTCTCTCAATAAAAATAGTCTTTCAATTTGTGTGGCACATAGCTCGCGTCCTATTATTGGACAGAATATTTTAGGAAAAGGAACAACTGATTTTATGACCTTCTATTCAAATTTAATTAAAATCGGACCAGTAATTTTTTAGTTGGGAAAAAGGAAATGTTTTAAATCGCAGACAAAGAAATGTTTTACTTTAGAATGATCACAATGCATGAGTTACCTTTGGAAAGCGCGGAAGAGATTCTGAGCCTAGCAATACTGAAGAATTACACCTACACCTATCTCTTTAAAGATTGGTCTATTTAGATGGTTGGCATACTCGTAAAACGCCTGAAACCAGCGTCCATGTATCTTGTGAGTTCAAGTCCTGCAGAGGTGGATGTGTTTTACACTGATCAATTCGAGTAGATAATATCTACTCGAATATGGTGTACAGGGGAAGAAAGATGAGGGTCCAAAAAGTCAGGGGAAAAAAGATGAGAGTCCACTACTATGTTCCCCTACCTTGGACTCGCTTCTTAAAGCTACTATACAAATCAAAATGCCCTTTTCTTACAAGACCTATTTGGTGCTTCAAAATAAATTTAGAATCAACAGAATATAGTTTTACTGCAATGCGATTAATGGTCGTTACTCTTTATGTGTTAATTTTAATGTTCTTAAATTTTTCTTTTTTTGATGTTTATTTTTTTTTTTTTTAATAAATAATTAAATGTCAAATAACCATAACAAGCGTTTTACGAGAGAATAAAAAAAAAATCAATAAAATAATAAGAAGAAGAAATAAAAAAAGAAAGTTTTTTCCAGTTTCAATATACTATATGACCAAAAATTCCTGGGGAAAATAGATGAGAGTCCAATGTATTTTAGATATGTTTGATAATAGCTGCTGTCAATTCCTAAATAAGGTCTTTTTCTCAAATTAAATATGATTAAGAATGATTATAATAATAATTTATTTACCTAAAATAATTATAATACCACAAATAGCTTTTCCAGGAGTCTGTAATCTTTGTTTTCCATTTTTCTCGAAATACAAAAAAAGTGACTCTCATCCTTTTTCCCGTGTACCCTTCATATGTAAAGTGGCCAATACTTTGCCAAGAAATAATCCGAAGTGGATCGGGACGTAAAAGAAACTTTTGTTACAATTGAAGTGAATTGTATTCCTGGTTTAGCTGAACTATAATCCCAAGCTACAGTTCCTCTTCCTCAAAAGTTAAGTTTTTTTTAGCTTTTAAACAAATAATATATAAAGTTTGCTTTAGATTTTACGTAAGTTTAAATCCAATAGGTAATAAGTATTTAAGATTTCGCTGTGCCAAGTTCAGCTGTTGTTGACGTTTATAGTTTCATATTACGTTGTTTGCAGAGTTCGGAGCCCTGTGTTTCGTTACAATAAGCCTGTTTGTTTAGGTCCATACTTAGTTTCTTCTTGTGTTATTTGGTAAACTGTAATTTATTGAGCTCCAAAAGCACTGGTTTATGGTAGATTAAGTTCAGAGCGAGTGATAACAGATTGGAACAGAATATTTTCGGAAAAGGAACGACAGATTTTGGTATTTTATCATTGCTGAACATTGTTTAGTAGTTTATCATGGTTGAACAATTCTCAGATTATTAGCTTTTTCTTTGGATATAATATATACAACCAAATTTCCTATCATTATAAATTGTTAAATTTTACCGGATATAAGTGATCAGTTATATAACTAATACTCATCAGGTAATATCAGTGTATAAATATTAATTTTTATGTACTAAAAATTAATTATCATTAAACATAAAGTAAATATTATATAAGTATACTATATAATATAATATATTATATTATATTTTGTATATAATATATACAGTATATATTATATTTTGTATAATATATTGTATTATAATATGTAATATTATATTATATATTATAAGTATGACTATATATTTTATGCTAGGTAAACAAAAAGCTATTTTCTTCAATACAATACTGAACCTCTGGAAGCAACTAGGAAAAAATGAAGGGCCAAAAATGATATAATTATATATTATATAAATTAATACAGTTTGTATTATTAATATCCGATCTAAATATTTATTTTAAAAAGTAAGTAAATATAATTAAAGTATCCAACCTCAGCATTTTGAATTATTTTATTCATTCTGATATTTCAACTAAATCCAATATCTAGATTTATAACATGCTATATCTAAGATTTCAATTATATTACACGCTTTTAATTAACTTGACCTGTATGTCCGCGGCGAATCTTTTAACGTAAATTTGACTGACTTCCCGACTACGTAGAAAAGCTGAAACTTGCACAGATTATGTATTTCCGATTACAATACAATATTCAGTAATTAGTTTTCCTAAATTATTAGTAGTAGTCGATAAATTGCCAGATTTCTGAGAAATGTTGGCGGTCAAATTCAAAATCAATTGTAAACAAACACCACCAGGGACAGCGAAGGAAGGTTATATTTGAATAAAATATTTAATATTTATATTTACAAAATATAGGTACTTTAACATTTCAATGCTTAATTTAGTTTAAATAAAATATACCATTTCAAGTTTTAATTTAGTTTTGTTAATTCCAGCTAAGTTGTCATATTCAAAAAAGGACATCGATGTTACGAAGACTAAAAAGTATAAAATAATATTATATTTAAAAAAAATAAACACACGCTTTTATAAAGAATGTACTAAAAATTAGAAAATAATTACTTTTAAACAGCCACAGTACTTCGAGCGATCACACTATATAGATATGTCTCTAAAAATAAAAGCGTGGGGCGCTTAAAACCCAAACGAACAAATTCCTCTACTACACAGTCTCATCGTAATTCATTTCAATTAGTTATACTTAATTATGATAGATCATGCCACAAATACTGATATAGTGAAATAATTATTGCACACCCTTATATTATATACGAACGAATTTAGATCATTCCCGCAACCTGTTCCTAATCGGATTTACTCACCTCTCTTCCCATTTTCTTTGTAATATGGGCACAAATAAAGAAAACATTGACATTTTATTCTAAAATATTGAAATTAACAAAATAAATTATAGACCAATATACAGGTAACCTGAGAGGGGTCCAGCTGCATTAATTAGGGTAAACGATTTTTTTTTTTTTTAGGATTGTTTTGTACAGTAAGAGGATCATGAAACCAAGTTTGCGACCTCAAAAGCCCTGGGGACAACTTTTGGCAGGCGAAAAACCTTGCACTTTTTCAGTTTTTTTAATATAACTCATAAACGACGCCGAAATTAGGAAATTGTATTCTCTCAGAAATAAAAGTAGACAAAAGTCTCTACAAAATGAACTAGTCAAACTTAATTTTATGTTATCCTAAACCATTTCTACAGGCTTTGAAGTTTGACAAAATGATGTAAAAAAAAAAGAATTTTACTAATTTTTTTGACATTTACATAGTCGTTTATGGTACCCATTATATATTTTTATATTATATTGATGATATGTATATATATACCTACATACATACGTATATAAGTATAATGGGCACCATAAACGACTATATAAATGTCAAAAAAATTAGTAAAATTCTTTTTTTTTTTCTTTTTTTTTTTTACATCATTTTGTCGAACTTCAAAGCCCTGTAGAAATGGTTTAGGATAACATAAAATTAAGTTTGACTAGTGCATTTTGTAGACACTTTTGTCTACTTTTATTTCGGAGAGAATACAATATCCTGATTTCGGCGTTGTTTATGAGTTATATTAAAAAAACTGAAAAAGTGCGAGGTTGTTCGCCTGCCAAAAGTTGTCCCCAGGGCTTTCGAGGTCGCAAACTTGGTTACATGCTCCTCTTACTGTACAAAACAATCCTAAAAAAAAAAAAAAATCGTTTACCCTAATTAATGCGAGCTCGAATGTATCTATATATTGGCCTATTACTAAAATTAAAGTTATTGTTAAATTAAAATTAAAATTAAATTAAGTTAAATTAAAATAATTATGAAAAAAAAGTTGATAGTGCCCCACGCTTTTATTTTTAGAGACATATCCATATAGTGTGATCGCTCGAAGTACTGTGGCTGTTTAAAAGTAATTATTTTCTAATTTTTAGTACATTCTTTATAAAAGCGTGTGTTTATTTTTTTTTTTTTAAATATAATATTATTTTTTGTTATATTTGATTTAGTGTTATCGACTAATTAACAGATTAGTGTAAGCAACAACGATTTTTATTTAAATTATTATTACATAAATTTCATAATTAAGTAATAATTTTTAATACAATTTGATTCAAAAAGAATATATTTGTTTTGATGAGCTATATTGCCAAAATTTAGAGAGGTGAAAAAAACTACAAGTGCATTATCTAGTTTTTTTTAGTTTGGAAAGTTGAAACATGTTTTAGCTTGGAAAGTTCATACAGTTCCATGTGGCCGTCTTGAGCTTGGATATAAGAATACACCTCCTAAATGATTATATAGAAAAAAATTATGATCATCTTGTTTCATGTTGGTAGTCTCATGTTTTCCATGATTGTAGTCAGCAAATCAGCTATCTAAATGTTAAATTTGTTTTCTTCCGTCTAGATTTTTTTTTTCTTTTGCAGCATAATCTTTTTGGAATGACTTAGTTAAGTTAAATGAAGATATCTTGTCGGAGAGTGCTGAAGAGTGTGGCAGGTTCATTATGCTCTCTTATCAGCAGTGCATTTCCACATTGCTTTCATAACCTTGTCACTTTTTTGAGGGTAAATTAACATCTGCTATGAGACTAATATACCTACTTTACTTTACCTCTATTTAAAGAATATATATTTTTCGTTAAATATATGTTTGTCCTTTAAATAGTATACCTAAACACAGGGTTGGGAATCCAGGGAAATCGCATATTTCATCAATCTTAGCGATGATCATGTTTTAACTCGACGAAAATCGATTAATGGCTCTGGTGCATCTATTGTATAGCTCCAGTAAGGGCGTCATAAAGGAGACAGATGTTTTTTCTTATTAGTGTTTTTGCTTCCCAGCTTACCGAAGGTAACGGAAGCTACACAGCTTCCGTTACCTTCGGTAAGCTATCACATGATCGTTCTAAAGATCGACAATTTTTAGGTCTCCGATTTCAAAAATTCCCAGACAGAAATCCGTTTCAGACATCAGGGAACATGTTTGGTTCCGTGTGTGTCTGTCTGTCGATCTTTCCCCCAATTTGGCAAAATAACATATCCTAAAAACTACTCGTCTGATTATATTGAAATTTGGATAGTGGGTCATAATTAGCCCATTGTTGATCCCATATAAGTTTCAACTTTGGGTGAACATTTTTGTATCTTCCAAATTTACACAATCATACATACACGTATATCTTCAAAAGTACTCATCTGATTATTATGAAATTTGGATGGTTTTTCGAAAGTAGCCCCATATAATACTGTACATTTATTTTATTCAATCAATAGTTTAAAACATTTATTTCCTCTCTGGGAATCGGATCCTGATATATTGTTGTTTGGGCTTTGGTTTTTAGCTCCCCAGGGAGAATGTGTGAAACCTTTCATCATTGAGAATGACTGGAAAATTGTATTAATTGATTTTATCTAATCAACTGATTTTCATAAGAATTGTTAATAAATTAATCCGTTAAGTAATGCGTTAGAGTCCTTTTGTGATTATATTCTATATAATATGATTTCATGACCTCCGGTATATTATAATCGTGACTGTTGTATAAATTTAGTTTTCAATTTCTCTTTAGATAACATTTTAATTGGTCCTACTGATTATTTCTGTATCAAATTTAGTATAGTTTAGAGATAATTGAGCACTTAATGTAATCACAATTATCAAAGTTCAGTTTGGTTCTGTAATTAGTATTATATTAGTCAAGTCTATAATTTCATTCTTGTTCGATTCAAATAATATACCTAATTAAATCAGCTAATTTATTTCTTATTATCTGTAGCCTTTGTAAATAATTAGTGATAATTTTCTCTTAACGATTTTAAATTCAAATTGATATTTTCAAGTATGATTATTAAATTTCTAGTAGGAATTGTTACTCTCTATATTAGTGCGCGTTATCTAAATCCTTTTTTTTTTAAAACTATGAAATAATAATATTCTTAAGCCTAGTCCACACCAGTAGACACGTTGCGCAACATGTCTGTAGACGTCTTCTGAGACCGTCTATTGTCTAGGTCTAGCGTCCACACTTGTAGACACGTTGCGCAACATGCGACTACCGTTGCACCATGTCTACCATTTAGAATGGAAAAACATAGACATGCGATTTTTGGTCTAGCAACGAGACCGTAGACGCCGATTTCTATAGACAAATTGCTAGACATTGTCTCTGACACCAAAATCGCGCAACATGTCTACTAATGTGGACAAGGCTTTAAGCCTCGTCCAGACTTCCTAAGTTAGTTAATAGTTAAAATAGACTGCCAATTGGTGTGGCACATAGCTTCCTCGCATCCTATTCACGTACTGTTTATTGATTTATTCATTATTGATTTTATGCTTTTACAAGCCATTATTGTCTAAAAAGGAAATAAAAAAAATATATAATTTTTTTATTTCAATTTTACCCCCTCAAAACTAGAAATAATACAAAATAGAACGTAATAAAAATTAATCTACTATTCAAGAGCTTTTCACCGATATACATCATATTATAAATCAGAGGTGCCCAACCTACGGCCAGCAGGCCGAGTCTTGTCCGCGAGCCGATTTTATGTGGCCCGCCGCGCCGTGTTGCCATAAAAACGAAGAATTTACAAGCATTCAGAGAATCTAAAATTAACATGGTTAAAAAACTTTATTATAACATGGTGTTTCAGCTAAAACCAAAACGGCAAATCGACCTTCTAGGAAGCATAAAAACGTGTTTTATGAGGGTGAAAATTCTAAAATTCCCCCCCCCCCGTTACACGACCGGCCCCCGGCCCGCCTTCCCTTTGAATGTTGACAATGTGGCCCTTGAATAAAAAAAGGTTGGGCACCCCTGTTATAAATTATTAACTTTGACATTTGTACCCCTGTACTTTGAGGTACCAAAATTATATTTTTTAAAAACAAACAATACAAATGGGCATTAATTAAACTAATAAATAAATATAAATAAAAAACCTAATAACAAAAAATTATCTAAACCCTTTAACCTACAACAAAATTATTAAACATCGGTACAGAAGTATGTGTACAACATTTTTTAAAAATAAACCAATAAAATAGCTTTAATGTATATATCAAGGCCTTTAAAATGATATGCGACACAATATTAAAAACCAAAAAAAGTTGTCACGTGACACGGCACACGGGAAAAAGTTGACTCTCATGTTCTCAGCAAATAGGATGAACTAATAAAATAAATTATAATCAATTTAAAGAGCATTGGTCTGCATTGCTGAGCTCGGAAGCAAAAAATAATAAATTTAATTAACTTGTGAAATCAATTGTAATTAATAGAATTAAAAGGTGTGAGATTCAAGCGCCTCAATCAGAAATGAAATCGGTCCACTATTATAGAAACTATGGCTATTCAAAGACAAATATGAAAAAAATTAAAACCTAAAAAATACCAAAATTATCGCCATCTATGGTGCAACCGATGATGATACGTCAAAATGTCATAGGACCAAAGTTGTAGATCTTTTAAAATCAGTTAATGCTGGTGCTACCCGTTTTCCAATATTACTTACCGTTTCGCCGCAATAAGCCCCCAAAACAGCATAAAGTCAAGTTGGCCATTTATATTTTTTTAAGAGGGGAAGGAGGGGGAAAAGTGAACTTTGTATAATAATTTTGGTTCACAATATGGACGTTATGCGTCAAACCGCAAGTCTCTAGCTCTTCTGGAAGTGGGTAAACATTAATGTCAGTCAGTGAGTCGTTAGCCATGCGGCTTTAAACTACAAAGACATATTAATTTAGCACGATTTAAAGTGCGCAGACAAGTGAAATTAGGCAGTTGCAATCTGCAGGCTACTTTCGACAAATCATAAACATTTCATAAAAATCAGATGATTACTTTTAAAGATATACCTATAAATAAATGTATGTTTGTGAGCATATGTAAGATAAACAAATAGGCGCAGGAGGTTGAAACATATATGGGACCAACAATGGGCTGATTATGACATACTAACTAAATTTCATTAAAGTCGGACAGGTAGTTTTTAAGATATGGCGGTTCGCAAAAATTGAGCGACAGACCGACAGACAGACAGACACGGGACCAAAAATGTTCCCTGATGTCTGAAACAGATTTCTGTCTTGGAATTTTTGAAATCGGAGATATACATTTTTTCGTTCTTCAGAACGATCACTTAGCTTCCGTTACCTTCGGTAAGCTCGGAAGCAAAAAATAATAAATTAAATTAACTTGTGAAATCAATTGTAATTAATAGAATTAAACGTAATTCTAAGACAACCTAATACATATTAAAATAAATATTTTTAAAAATAATTAATAATTAGATCCACAACTTTTTAATTTTATAACACCAACATAAGAAATGACACAATGTAAAATAATAAATAAATAACACACTTTAATAATCACAATTTAAATTATTTTTACACTATGCACTGGGATTAAAAATAAAAACCTACACCACTTTATCAATCAATTGTATTACCATATTAATAGTAAGGAAGGTTTTAAATAATACAAAGACTGAATATTAATTTGATTAAGAGTTCCTAAGAAGAATAGTCCACGCTCCTTTCAATGTTTCAAACTTCACCCTTCACAACGTCCTTAAAGTTCCCTTCGTCCATGATCTAGCCATATCCCGATATAAATCCTTCCATGACTCCATATCCCAACACCCCAATCCTTTAATTCACAACCTGTCATTACCATTCATTCCTGGAAATCCTCCTCGACGTCTAAAGAGGCAGTGGCCACGTGATTTGTTAAACAATGCTTAACTTCTAAACATATGTTGTATCAATTGTATTAATTCAAGCTAGTATCTGTGAGTACTGTTAATGGACAGTTCCTCTCTTCAAGTCACTCAAGTCGTTGTAAAAACACATATCAATATTGCTTATAACATGTAAAATTATGTAGTTACAATTTTCTAATAAATTAAAAAAAAAAAAAAGATTAAGAGTAGTTTAACCCCTCGCTACCAGACAGCGCTAGTAATCTAATTTCTTTTTAATTATACAATTTCCTCTTAGTATTATATGTTCAACTAAAAAATATTTAATTATATTCCATAAATCTTTTAACTTTATAACTAATTAGTAGAGTTTCCACGAGGATAATTTTTATAATTATTAGCGTTATGGATATGTTAAAAATAGAGTAAATCAAATTAAAAGTTCTCACTGTTGAATTTGTCATTAATTAGAATATATACCAGACTTTATTTATTTTTTATTATATTTTTTTATCATAGTATTATTTTGTTATGTTGGTGTTAGTATTGTTAAAAATAATTGGGCAAAATCACATATAGGGTAGGTGGGGGCAAAGGTCTGTATGGGGTAAACGTCCGCACTGCTTTAAAAATGGGAGGGAAACTACTTTTTGAAATGGGACTGGCAACATCCATACGTTGAGGCTTTGCTCCTGTAAGGTTATCTTAATTTCGTTTTGATTATTGCCAAGAAACATGGGGTAAGTTTATTTTTTCATGTTTCAATCTAACTTTTATAGAATTTTGGCAGTTTATTATTAATTATTATAAATCTATATTCATATTTTTGATAAAGTTGTACCAAAATGGTGCTAAAGTAGTGTAATAATAGACACTTGTTTTACCTTCATATGTAATTACCTTCGATAGGTTACAATATTTTTATGATTTGATAAAATGCGGGGCATTGATCCGCGCACTGAATGGGGCAAAGATCCGCACACTAAATGGAGCGTTAATTTAAAATTTAATTTAAAAAGATTAATTTAGATTAGTTACTTTTGGTAAAAGAACTAGTTTTTAATTTATAAAGTGTAAAAGAGAAAGAGATATTGTTTGTGCCCTTTACCCAGCAGAGCCTGGATGATGCGAATGAATTAAAATGGGTCTCGTTCAGTGGTTTTTTAATTCTATACTTTATATTGACTAGACGTTCGGAACACAAAAAAAAGTCGCCGAAGAAAGCCGAAGCAAAGGCAGTCGAGTACGATTGGGCCTTACCCCGCCCACCACTAGTTTCTACACTGTGCATTCAACTCTATCTTCTCTTTAGCCTGTATATTATCTCTTCAAGGCCTTTTCCACTATGACACGACTATTCACATTAACACTTAAACATACAAATATTTATTAACATAGCAAAAATAATACAATAATTAAACATAGACATGTATAAATCATACATATAAAATAGAAATAAAATAGACATTAAATTATTTCGTTATTTTTACATTATTTAAAGTTTATATATTATAACGTAAACCCAAGAGTGATTAAAATGGAATATGTACACATATTATACACGACTAGAAATTATAATTCTAGAATGAAAAATGCAATAAATCCAAAAACTGAAATACGAAAATAAAATATGAATTAAATTGAAAAGTAATTCAATTAAAAACAAAGCTATAAATAAATAGATAAATGCGAGTTTAAATATTTTTTTCGAAGAAAGTATAGTGTAGAACTGATTAGGAGAGAGGTATTGAGTATTGAGTATCTTCTTTGGTGTGACACCACGTATTTTAAGAATTCCCAGCAGTTTAAAATATAAACATAACATATAACATTATTATTATTATTAAAAACCCTTTTCATTTAATGGTCTTAATAAATATTATTATCATAACATGATCCACCGGTAGTCAAATTAACCATTTCTTACCAATTGATTTAAATTAAAAAAATGATATGTTAATATATTTGCGTAGAATATTATAAAATCTAGAACATAATCTGAGTATTATTTTAATTGAAGAAGGTTGGTTTGATTTTTGTACCAACTATTTTTTTTAATTAAATATTTAAATAATAAATAATATGTTAAATATATGTAAGATATTCAGTTAATTATTTATCATATTCATAAACATTATAATAATAATTGGCAATATGAAATATGTATTAATAATAATGTAGTGCATAAAATGGAATATGCTTTAAAATATTTAATTAAAGCGACCTAATTATTATTAATTTTGTAAAAGATGAATTATTTTATTTAAGATAAGTCTTTATGTTGGTTCATAATCACGTAATAAGCATTCTTTTAACCTATGATCTTGTTAAACGAAATATGTAAGTAAAGGGTAGAGTTAAGGGGGTTAAAAGATTGCGTGTTTTAAAGTTGTAGAGGAGTAAGCGTAAGGGGGTAGAGGTGGGCTGTGGAGCGGACACGATGATTCCCAAGTGAGATTCGACTTTCTTCGGCGACTTTTTTTTTGTGTCCCGAACGTCTAGTCTATATATTGTACCTATAATATGTTTTCTTTCGTTCATTATACATGTTCTTTTATGAATCATTTCACTTTCGTGAATTATCAATTAATTAATACCAAATTGAGTAAATGTCCGCGGTGCGGACGTTTGCCCCAAAAAATGGGGGAAACGGCCGCAAATCATAATTTTGGTAAAATGGTGCCCCATGTTGAGAAATTTTTGGAGCAATGAGAGATGGGGGATTGTTAGATGGTTTGTTGGCCAAAATTCACAGGTAATTTGAAAATTTTTAAAATGAAGCAAATGCTCAAAATTAGCCCTAATCCAAAAAGAGCGGACCTTTGCCCCCACCTACCCTATATTATGTACCTACACTTTTATTATCCAATTAAAATTGATCCATGATTCTCTGAGTACAAGGTTAGAACCGAATGCGAAACGAATTCTTCGTTCTCCCCTTCTTAAAGTTTAATTATTATATATATTTAATACTTCGGTACTATCCGAGTTACCAGTGAAAACAACCTTTCATGATAGAACATCATGGAAGTTTTCAACTACAATATCAATTCTGAAGAAAGGACCTCCTATGAGTAATCTAGATTGTAATATTAAGAAATTGTTTGAGCACCAAGACACTAAATCCATTATTTGGAATATTAAACGCAATACCATCCAACAAGGCAAAACAATAGCTAAAAATCCTATTTATACTACCATATGAAAAGCAACATTTTCTCTGTACACATAATTAATAATATGAAAGAAATTAGAAACATGTTTGATGACCAATTCATTAAAACACATCAAGAAATTAGAAACATGTTTGATGACCAATTCATTAAAACACATCAAGCCAGGTTTTTTTTTTAAATAATATCAGCTACAAAATCCTAAACGCAGAAATTAAATCTGTACATTGGATAGAGAAACAAAATAAATGATTAAATGATAAACTTTGAAATCAAATCGGTGGCATGCATTTTTCTAAGCTTGCTCAATTAAAATCTATTTTCAATGAGTTTCCCTATAAATATATTGAAACCCTTAACCAAAACATACTGAAAAAATCAAAAATACAAATATTACTCATAACAATTATGCAACGTATGACCATATCTCTGACTACTTAAATTTACATAAACAAAGTTGGACCATGAATTACAGTGAAATTGATATCCCAATAGGCATTTTAATCTATTGAGCTTAGGGTAATAATAACAACAAATACATTAATAATTTCATTGTCGATGTGGAACTTCTTTTACTAAATCTCTCTAAAACATTTCAGAGCAAACAAGTCATGTTATTAATAAAATTATTGATTTCCAAAAAAAGAATGAGAACCACAAATATCCAAACGGGAGTCGCATAACCCCAAATAAACCATTTTTCAGGAAAACTTTAGGTATTGCAGAAATTTGACTTCATTTTCGGATTGAGCACTCAAAAATACTCCAGAAAATGACATACATATTCATTCTGGTGCTTTTGTTCAAAACTGTGATTATCACAATGCAAAAAAATAAATTAGCCTGTTAAATCAATACATTTTATATACCTGTATTACAGAAAAATAATAATAATAAACAATAAAAGAAACACCAACAAATAAAATCGTAAGCTTTATTGTTGAGTATAGAAAAGTCTGTGAATTATTATTTTAAAAATAAAGCTTAAAGGATGGAATCCCTCTCCTTTCTTGTGGCAGTTTAAACCCCATATCCAATAGTCCATTAAAAAATATTCAAAGCTTTAACCTTATAACTGTAATCTTTGTTGCTTTTCTACCCAACACCCACAATAGTACATTACGCGTCGAGTGCGGAAAGTAGTATTTTGCATGCGAGTGAGGAGTTTGCACCCGAGCGACAGCGAGGGTAGTAAAACCACACGAGCAATACAAAATGCCGTTTTCGCACGAGTTGCGTACCGTACTTTATCTACGATTGTTAGATTTAAATAATAAATACAGAAAAAAATAAACTTGCTGTATGTAAGTTCGTATCTCTCTCTTGATAAAGATGGCATAATTCTTGAGTTGTATTTTTTGCCGAATTAATTATTTCTGGAGGAGTATTATTCTCCACATTTTCGTCAAAGTCACTTGATTCACTAATTGTTTTTCACTAAAATCTCGATATAAACAGTTACTTTAATAAAAGAACAGCAAATTAGTTTTGCTAAATGTAAACAAACTCGCTAATCGTGCGTAAAGCTGAAGAATTCCTCTTCTTTACCGCGCTAGCGTGGTAAAGAAGAGGAATTCTTCAGAACTATGAGACGCGCATGCGCAATGAATACAAGTACGTAAATAATCACTTTCTACGCATCTAAACAGAGATACAATGTTTATATTTCGTATCAATCGTAGATAAACATATATACTTTTTTACATTGTTAAATGAAAAGTTCAAACTTTTAAGGTTTAGGTTCAACTTAATTACATAATAGGTCTTCCCTACTTGATGTTAATATTTACGACCAAAACTTTTAACTTTTTCAAAGTAACAAAATAGTTATTTTGAAAATTAAAAAAGCTATTTAGAATTTGATATATTGAGGTAAACAAATTTGTACCATACATTTATTTGCTAGCATACTTATGTGATGCTTATTTATAGTTTTTTTGTTTAATGTTTCCTTTACGTCCCGAACAACACATCAGTAGGTTATTACAGGACAGGGGACCCGGCATAATTACCAATCTACTCGATGTAATCATAAGGGCAAAACATGTCTCATCCTTCTGGGATTCGAACTCACCATGTTTGTCGGATGTTTGTGTTGGTTTTAGGCAGAGTTGCGAATGCTCTAACCACTTGGCGACGCGCAGGTCCCCCATTTGGGATTTAATATTATTTGCTCGACCAATAAAAATTAATCATGCCCGTCCATTCACACCATTTCTCATTTACTAAGATAATTTGATTATCTTATTATACTCTTTTAGCGAATTATCGATGAAAATTAAACTATTTCAATGGCTTCAACATTTTTGTAAAGCGAATTTTTGAAAATTTTCTCCATGGAAATACGTTTTAGACCATTCTGAATCGATTCCTAAATTTTTTTATGTATGTATGTTTGTATATATATATATATATATGTGCCACTCCAGACGATATTTCCCCTTAGGACGCTCTTATAAACTTGAAACAACTTTTAAAATGTCAGTTATATCAAAAGAAAGGATGAGTTCGTTGGCCAGAATTTTTGGAGTTCATTTAGGGGTCAAATTTTGACAATTTAGGGTCAAAAATAGCATAAAAACATATTTTTTCGTTTTTACCAACAAGTGTACCTAACAACAATTACTGTACTCTTAAAAAGCTTTCCAACGACATGCATCTTGAAGGGTAAATACTATTTTGACTTTTGTACCCCGTACCCCTGTGTATCAATTTTTTTTTTTTCACCCATCCAAATTCTAAACCAAAATTTTCCTGTATTATTATAAGCCAATAATACGCAGCTTTCTTTGAAAATTCACTCATTACTCATTAAGTCATGGTGAATGACTGGACTTTTTATTATTAGAATTAACTTTTGACACTCAGATTGGCCAACCTATTTCAGAAAATAAATATAACCGCACTAGGCCTGTAGGAGGGGTGGGTCAATTGACATTATTATTTGAAAATCCAGTGCTCAAAATCATCCAGAATTCTAAATCCAGTGCTCTCATTGGCTCCCCTCCACATTTTTTCGAATGTCCCGCTCTGTCAAAAATTAATACAATAATTGTAAAAAGAGTATAGAGTTATTTGTTTGATTTATTATAATTTTATCAATAGAGTTATTAATAAAAATCTTAATAATAAAATGAGACCAAATAGGGAAAGTTAAGGCCTATAAATTCATGTAACAAAAGCAATTACATCAATTGAGAAACAACATAATCAATACCAACAGGTAGCTGCCAAAGAAAACAATTATTTTAGGAAAATTGGCTATAACCAGTTTGTTGCAAAGGACATATAAAACTTTATTTTGACCTTGAAACGTAGAAGGATGTAAATAAAAATAATTAATTAAATATTACTGATGCAATACTTGCTCTTGAGCAGTAAAAGTTTTATTAAAAGAAAGGGAAATGAAAGGGAGAGATATTGAGTCTTCTACATTAAAATAAGAAGTATAAAAGACACGTCACCTGGTTGGGTGAGAATTGTTACTCATTGGGTCTGTTGAAGCAAGTAAACATGTAGGTAATTTAGCTTGAGCTGTTGGCTCTTGTTAGCTTGGAAATGATGATTGCAGGTGGTTAGATGTAGATGAAGGTAGTTTAAAGGTAAAGCTGCTGTGTAGGGAACAGTTAATGTACATTTGAGTCACTCATTGCTCGGCTAAGTGATATTTCTCCCTGCGAGTAGACCTTCCCTGTGTTTCGGACCCTATTTATGGATTTCCCATTTATCGCTTTGCTGGGAGGTTTGGATAATGGAAGGTATTTCTAGTCCTCGATAACTCCTCACGGCGTGGATACATTTCCTACTCCGGTATCCAACCTGATATTTCCATTCGAGTAGATTTTCTCTTCACCAAAACCATACATTTTTCTTTTATTTACTTCGTGTTTTTATACTATCGCTGACAATATTTATCTTGCTTAGATCGTATCATTTCCTCGAAATAAACAGAAGGATCCTGTAACAGAAATTACAATAGAACTTATCAGCTGTCTGACTTATACAAAATGGTACGTAGTATGGAGTTTTAAAAGAAGCGTATCCCCGTTCCATTTTGAAAATTCTCAAAGGATCGGTTTTTATTGTTCGTTCATGAAACAATATTTGGAGAAGTATTATAATTACCTATAACATCACTCTGAGATGTAATAATCAGTGAGTATCCAAAGACGTTAGATAACTGTAATGGGAGAGGTGCCAAGCTATCCCATTACAGTATTTTTCGTGATAAATATTCTTTGTACTGAAAAAGTTTCCTCTTATTAACAATATATCAAACTATAATAGTCAATAAATCCCAAAAAGCAAAACGGATTAGTTTATTCTCCAAAAACCATAATAGCTAATGTTTGGTATAGGTCGGGTTTGGCTTAAGCTCTGGTGTCATTATAAAGCGGGTGATGATGTCACTGCGATGGACGTAAAATAACGGCCGCCTTAACTGTGACCAGAGATGTCAACTTAGAACGACATTGCCCCCTTCATTGGTTTACATCATTTCTACTCATTTTATTGCAGAAAATGTTCAACACGTTTTGCCTCATGTCTCTTATTTTACTTTGATACCCCTTTTTAGGGGGGTACTCGACTGAAAGAGTACCCAAAGTATATACAGAAAAAATATTGTAAAGATTCGTATATTGCATCAACTTAAAAAATAAATGTTAGCTTCAAATTATTTATTTAGATACTGTCTCTAAAAATTGTAGAAAAAAAATAATTTTTTGATCTGATGATTTTGATTAAATAAAAAGTGTATAGTCAATTTTAAAACTCTATAAAATGGGGACTTGCTTCATAAAAGCTTGTATATGAGAGGTATTTACAAATGTCCCTTCCTCCCAAATATATATATCTTTTATAGCTATTTCCAGTTATGGTTGTTTTAGTTGGTTCTTATTATCTAAAAGTTTTTGATATCTCGGTTTAGATGTTTACTTTTATCTTAGCTACAAGTTATTTTATGTATTCATTACATTATAATTTTAAAACTATATAATTGAGTACAGTTCTCAAGTTACATGTTATTTATATTATGTGATATTGTAGTGTCTGTTTATTCGTAAAATAGGTGAGGGTTTGATGACTGGTTGTGGAGACCTCAGGAAGGTATATCTTAAGGATCGAGGCCCAAAAATTCTCTTTGTTTTCGTCCCTTCCTCTTCTTTTCCCATAGACTCCCTTTTTACCCTCCTTTAAATTGAATATGTTTTGTTCTTTGTTCCTTCTTAAAAACTCCTTTAACAAGACCAGAAGACACGTTACCATACCTCAATCTTTATGATCCTATTTCCTATCTCTCGTTTGTATATTTTCTCTTTAAAGGCCAATTCCAGCGGAAGGCACAAAGACTCTCTGCCTCCTAAAATTGACTCAAAAAGCCGTTTGACCTTACTCCACAAAGTCATTATTTACGATCATGGATTTATTTATATTCAATATGCATACTTATTTTTGCTCAACGTATAATTTACAACTTTACAGATTATTTCTTTGTATTTCTGTTCATAATCTTGAAAATTAATATTACGTAAGCTATTTAATAATGAATTTATATTTTGGTTTTCAAATTCTGCCATTTTATTATTTATAAATAAGTTTTTAAATTTAATTTGTGTAGTAAAATATCATTTTAAAACCAGTAAACTAAACATATTGTTTGCATATTGAAGTTTGTGTATTTTATAAATCTTTGAGGAGAACCAAATTTAATTTTAAAGATTTATGATAATTGTAATAAACAGTATTTTCAGAAAATTGTTTTCTTTAATTTAAGATAGCAAGACATGAATTCATGTGCAATAAACATGTAAAATTATACTTTTTGGTCCGATTCCCCACCAAGTAGGATTTTTTTTTTATGGTAAATGTGGATAATATTAGGTTCAATGATAATTAAATGCATCCTCGAAAACCCGAAACACACTTATAAAAAACAATGGACCAAATAATTAGGTATATGTAATTGTATATAACAAAGTTTAGTACGTGTTAGATCGGACAGATTATTATATACAAGGCCAATTTCACAGTGGGCGCCGTTTTTATGTGTGAATGCTCTCACTGTAAGTTATGCATTTCGGTCTCCGGTGTCACCATAAGAAAACTGCCCCCGTCCCCCTGTGAAACTGGCCAAAAGATCCTGGTCTGCTAGTCCTTAAAGCCTTAGTTTGAAATAGCTCACTTTAAGGCCCCAATGGTGCATACACGGTCACAATGTTTGCGCAAACATTTTGACCATGGCTGTTTCATGTTTGCGCAAGCATGATGTTTGACGTGTATGGCCTAAATTTTCCCGATATTAGGTTTGCGCAAATTAGATCGTGTATGGGGACCTTTACGATGATTAAATTCAAATAGATTTATTAGTATTTGTAAGATAGTTGTAATTAAGCTTCATTATTATATATTAGATGTTGTTACGGCCCCCATACACGGTAAAAATGATTGCGCAAACATTTTGTCCGTGTATGGGACTGTTTGATGTTTGCGCAAACATGATGTTTAACTAAATTTACCCGACATCAGGTTTGCGCAAAATGTTTGATCGTGTATGGGGCCTTTAAACAGCTGGAGGAAAGGTAGAATTAGTTATTAATTTAGCCTGTGATAAAAGCAAACATCTCGAATATAATTACCATTGAACCTGACTCAGAGTTAATAAATTTCAAATCTAGGCAACAGATTTGGCTATCAACTACTAATTAATTAGAATTAACATCACGTAATTCAATCAAGTGAGAAGAGATTGTGGGAGACCACTATTTCAGATTATATATGTTGGCATAACTACATGTCAGGACTGATTTTTGTATCAAGTCTGAAACCCCTAGCTTAAAAATCGTAGGAGTTATGCGTCATTCAAAATAAATAACCAACATAGTTAGGAATATATATATATATATATTTTATAAAATTTGTAATTACTTTCTATTATTTCGTTGAACTTAATATTTTTCAATGAAACCAAGCCTGCAACATCAATCGATTTCGTTTAGTTAGTTTTGTGCCTATTAAGTCGGACTGGTGGCAACAGACATTCACATACAGACATGAAACAAGTTAAGGTCGAATTCGGTTTTCGGAATGTAAGAAATGAAAAAGTATCCAAAAATGTTGCAATTATGATCAAAGTACAGACAAAACTTTAATTTTTAGGGTCCGTAGGCAAATTCAAGGACCCTTATATTTTCCTGCGTGTGTCTGTCCGTCCGTCCTGTCGCGTGTTCTCACGGCTACACCTTTCGTCCGATCACTTTGAAATTTGGCATGTATGTGTCTTGTACACCCACATATTTTAAAAGTATAGCGACTTAAAATAGACTGCCAATTGATGTGGCACTTAGCTTCCTCGCATCCTATCCACGAACTTTATTGATTTTATGCTTTTAAAAGTCATTATTGTCAAATTGGTTTAATTGTTTCCCCCGTTTTTTTTAATCTGTCAAAATTGTTTAGATTTTTTACACGAATTAAAGTATCAATTTAGCAAACGTTAAAGAGCGTAGACGGTTCAAATTAATCTGGGGCTATCTGCGGGTTACTTTCGATAAACTATAAAAGTTTCATTCAATTCAGATAAGAACTTTTGAAGCTATAGGTGTAAATAAATGTATGTTTGTGCGCATGTGGAAGAGAAAAAAATAGGCGCAGAAGGTTGAAACTTGGGCTAATTATGACCAACCACCTAAATTTCATTAAAATTGAACGTGTAGTTTTTAAGATATGTTGGTTCGCAAAAATTGAACGACAGACCGACAGACAGACCGACAGACAGACCGACAGACAGACACGGAACCAAAAATGTTCCCTGATGTCTGAAACGGATTTCTGTCTTGGAATTTTTAAAATCGGAGACCTAAAAATTTTTCGTTCTTCGAAACGATCACATAGCTTCCGTTACCTTCGGTAAGCTCGGAAGCAAAAAATATTTTTCAAAAAAATTAGGGTAAAAAACTTAGGGTTAATTTTTTTTTTTTTTTCGACACCGTGAGGGGTATCATATGAAAGGGTACGTCGAGCTGATTACAAAAATATATAATTCTTTGGATATAACTTTGATAGGGCGAGCGTAGGCAAGTTTGAAGTGGGTTTGAAACGTGTCCCCCCTGCCCCCTCTATCTCGCTTATGTGAAGTGCAAAAAATCTGAAAAAAATTCCTGAACATTCTTCGACCAAAAGTAAAGATACCACTTTTTGGAAATTTCGAAAAAAATATTATTTTGTTTTTTATTGACAAAATACGTTTTTTTTTTTTTTTTTTTTTTATAATTATGGTCTTTTCGATGTATTTATATGGTTGTAGTCCGGTTCAGTGGCAATAAATACTCTATCAGAGTGTTTTGTTGTTTTGAGAATATCAGACCCTTAGGATAGTTTCAAAGTAAGCTTTTTAGCATTTTAAAAAAACACTGTTTATTTATACACTTTACAGTTAAACACTATATAGTGTGGCCTACGGACCCTCGCTGTGTGCTGACTAGCACACACTTGACCTGTTTATATATATATAGAATGCCACTAAAAGTACTATTAGTTAGGAGCAAAGAAAGATGTTTCCACTGTATCATTAACAGTAAGTTAATTTTACTAAGCCGGGTTCCAACCACTAGTGGTAACTATTACTGGGTTCTACAGTTCTGGCGAGACGAGTAACTTATATTTACGTCATTTAGAATCAAGTTATTGAGAAAAAAATGCTCTACCAAGTAAGAGATGTACGAGTCACCAATTTTTTGGCATTCAGTCGGCACTGGACTGTATTTAGTCATTAAACAATTGTATCTAATTTTTAATTTATTTTCAGGTAAGTGAGAATCTTTTAATCTTCCCTAAATTTGAGAGGTTCAGTGAGTAACATTACAATTCTGTTTTTCATAATATTACTATGCTAATGGTACTAGTTATAACTAAATATTATGTTTTCAAACTAAGCTATTAAAAATATATTAGGCAAGAGTGGCGGACTAGAAAAATAGTTTTAAAATAAATAAAAATACTGAACAGAAGGAGAAATTCTAAAACTTTTTCGCTCATTCATAAATAGATATTTTAATCAGAACTAAAATAAAGTTATTAACCTCACTTAGTCGGCGAAAATTGTGGGATTAGACTTTTAAATTGTGAAATTACTTTAGCCAGGTTTTTTAAAGAACATTTGTTGTGGGTTTAAGGTGTTTTACATTTTTGAGAATTAAGTAGAGACAGATTTTTTAGTGTTGAAACACTGAATTTATTTATTTATTGATCATAGTTTATCTCCCTTGTATAATATTAAAGAGAGAGTTTTAAGTTTTATTTTTATTTTTTGGTATTACCTTGTTGTGTAATAAACACCCATTATATCTCATTAACTTTTATTCAAGCTTTACATTGATGGATGATGGATCTTATTGCATCTTGATAATGCTTGTTAGGGCGTTTATTTCTTTTTGTTTGGTAATGAATCTATATTTACATGTTGCTTGTGCATTTATTCTTAGTTTTTTGTTTGATTTATATTCTAGACACTGATAAAGATATATGTATATTATAGAATCGTAGGCTGCCTTTTTTGTCATTGCTCTTCTCCATATATATATATATATATATATATATATATATATATATATATATATATATATATATATATATATATATATATACACATACTAGCAAGAGGCAGACGTTGTCCTGCCTATGTATAATTTATTTACCACTGTATATTTAAATATGGGTGTTGTGTATGTAATCTAGATTATATATATTTGTTGTAGAATACTGAAAGATGGCTTATACTGATGAGGTTCAATGATTTTTATTGGTATAAATAGATAATGAACTATATACATTTTTACTTTTCCTCACTACTAATAGTAGGAAAAGTATTGTTTTCACCAAAAAATTTGTTTTCGAGATTTCAACGGAATTATCCGTTTTAGGTGTTTTTAAGACCTCCTGAGTGGTTTTCAGCATGACATATGTATGTGTGTATTTATGTGTGTTATCATCGTATCGCCCAAGGTATTTAACCTAGAGAGTTGAAACTTGGCAGAAAAATCAGTCCTGACCTGTAGTTGTGCCGCCCGGAAAATCAACTTTTTCCGCCATCTTGAACCTAGTTTGCTGAGTATGCAAAAATTTAAAAAAATCGTAATAAATCGAAAATGGTCCTGATCGAGTTGAAATTTTGCTCGAATGTACCTCTCTGTATGACAAACCAGCCTTTGACCAACTTTGACGGTTAATTATACCGAAAGAATAAATAGGTTTTTGACATATAGCATATCGTTGGAACCGGAAAAAAATAAGGAACAAATATAAAAAGAAACCGATGAAATTCCATTAATTAGTTTAAAAGTTATAAGCGAATATAATTATTTATTAGTGCAATAATTTTGATGACGTCAAAGTTTGTTTACATCTCTCAAAATAAACTTCAAATAATTAAATAAAATATAGGTATTAAAAATAAGGTTTTTTTTTAAGAATGATAATAAATCAGTTAGTTCAGAACGGTCACCCATCCAAGTACTGACCACGTCCAATGCTGCTTCCTCCTGCTGCGAAGCAGCAGGAGAGGCCACTTTAGTGGCCTCCGAAGTGAGGAAAAGTTTCGAGGTACCCCGTACCCGATTTTTTTTTATTTATATTTCACGAGAATAACAATATTATTCACTATTCCTAATTAAACTTAAAATAAATAAAACTAATGCTAATTTTATTAGGCTAACGCGAGTGGATAAATGATATTTTTCGTTTTTTGATTTGGTGTATAGACGTACTAAGTTTTTACGGAGTTCCTACTCTGGAGCAAGCAACATAAAAAATAGTTGACCATGCGAAAAACTCGTATTCGTTCTCTTGTTTTTTAATTATTAATTATATAATACTTTTCCCCCTGCTTTTCCATTTTACCCCCCTCTTATATGAAAATATAACAAAAGTGTATGTAGGTGTACTTTTAGGTACCCTTTGAACCCAAAAGTAATAAATGTTTACAAATTACACAAATTATTTTATAATCGAGTTCCTAGTATTATATAAAACACGAATACCAATTTTCATTCAAATCGGATCAAAAATAGTCATATTTATAATTTTTTCCCTGTTTTTCCTTCTTACTCCTCTCTTATGTGAAAATATGACAAAAGTGTACATAACAACAATTACTTTATTTTTAAAGAGCTTTCCAACGACATGCATTATTAAGGACATATAATATTTTGACTATTGTACCCAGTACCCCGTACCCCTCTGTGCGAAATTTAAATTATTTTAATTTACATTTATTGTGTTAATTTACATTTATTGTGTTAGTAATTTACCCAAAATTACTAACACAAATTATTTTATAATCGAGTTCCTGGCATCATATAAAGCACGTATATCAATTTTCATTCAAATCGAATCAAAAATAGTCATATTTTTAATTTTTAATTGAATTTTTTTCCTGTTTTTCCTTTTTACACCCCACTTATGTGAAAATATAACAAAAGTGTACATAACAATAATTACTTTATTCTTAAAGAGCTTTCCAACGACATGCATCAATAAGGGTGAATACTATTTTTACTTTTGTACCCCATACCCTATACCCCTGTGTACCATAATTTAAATTTTGAAATCATATAATCCTTCTCCATGGAAAAATACATATATGTGCCAACTTTCATGGCGATCGGTCAAACGGTGTCGAAGTCTATAAATCACAAACAAACAAACAGACATCCATTTTTATATACCTATATATAGATAAGAAGAGATGTATATTGTTATATGTATACATAGGTAATTGTATGAAATAGAATATCCATTGAGAAACATAGTTTTTTTTTTTATTAGAAAATTATAATTGCAATTCTGAGAAATATTATTTTCATAGAATAAGCTCTTTTAATTGGTATATTTATTGATCAAAACTTATTATATTTTCCATGTTATGGAGACTGTTTTATATTTTTATTGTAAGAAAAAAAATTCAGTAATTCCTCTCCTTGAAGCCTAATTAAAATAAAATGCTCGTACTAAGAAATTAAATTTATAATAATGGGATTCCATTAAATTATAATATATTAGCTCAGAAATAAATATTTATGTCGGGAATAAACTTCCGCTGCTTCTCAAATCATTATTTATAAATTGTGCGGGAAAAATATCTTAAAAACAAGAATTACCAGCAAGCACCAGATTCAGTTGACTTAAATAAATGAGGCATGAACCATAAAATATAATAAAAAAAATACATTCATACATTATAGGTATATGTATGTGTACACCACACACACACACAACAATATATATATATATATATATATATATATATATATATCAGAGTGGGTAGTAAAAGTCATTTCTTGTCCATTATTTTAGCCCCTCTAAGCAGAGATTTTTACTGATAACCATAAAAAAAGGAATATTGTAAGTCGTGCAAGGTTTATGGCCCTAAGGGCTTTGCCTGAGGTCATAAAACCGACCGCAGCTGTTACCCTACGTGGCCCTTCAAGTACACACCATTTATTTAATAGGTATTTCATCCCTTAATAGCTTTATCGTTTAAAACTATATTTTTGGATATTTTTTCTCTATTTATCTTCAGTCAAGTGGTGTAGAGATGATTGCGGGAAACCTGTGGAGTTGTAATTATTACAAATTGTTCTTTTGCACTTACGATTTTTGGTGGTGGAATATGGTCAAAAAAGGGGTGTTAACGAAAACTAAGATGAGGGGTTATTATGCATGAGTAATGATCTAAAAGAAAGTTTCATGTTTAGAGTCATTAATCTCGTAATATTTTCTGGTTTCTTTAAAAAATGTGTGATAACTTAAAAGCGTTTTGAAATAAACTTTTCCCATATATTATAAATTTATCCCTCCATAAGCTGCCCCTAAATAAAAGCGTCTATGGGAAAATTCGTCTATGGGTAGAGCATTAGAAGTTACGAAAACCATTGTAAGTTATAAGCTTTTGTTAAGTTGCCATCTCGAGTTATATATATTTATCCACCTCACCTTAGGTGAAGATAGTGCAAAATCTTACATAGTTTAGTTCAATTTTTATTTAATTTTAAAACATATTTCGTTAACATCGAAACAATTGAAATGAACCATCTTGAAATGTAGACCTATATTATCTATTTATTTGTACGAGTATATCTTTGACTACTTAATTATTATCTAATTGTAGCCCGTGGCCGCTCTCTGCCTCATTGGTTTTTTTTTTTTTTTTTTTTTTTCTAATGCCTATTACCATGCTATGTCCCGCAAACTGACTTAGCCCACCTCATATTCTTAAAAGGCATCAAAAGATTAACTTATATACAAAATTCTAGCTTGATGTTAGTCAGACATTTATTTGCACTCTACCTTCTGGACTATTGTTAACACACTGATTAGAGCCACCATTATACTCTAGGTTTTCTAGTTAGATCTGACCTTTTCTCCAACTGCTGAAATTTGTTTTACAACTGAAAAACTCTTCAGAAGTTGACTTGACTAAATAACAAAAACAATATTTTGGGTTTTGTTAGTTAGATTCAATATTGCGATATAGATATTCCTAGCAATATATAGTGATAGTGAAATGTCGGACTTCATCTACAATGATACGAGGAATTTTCCAGAATGAGATTGTTTGAATTGATGTACAGTATTTATTAATTAAAGAGGGCTAATTGATGGTAGTAGTAAGTTCTAAAACTAGAGCTAAACGGGTAGGACGAACCACTTGTTCCAACCTAGCTATTGACCTTGTTGAGGCCCTTTTTACTAGCCCCACGGTATATTTCCAGCCACTTCACACATCATACCTGTACAATGTACCGCAGAAGCGACTATGATGTGATCATTAGTGAGCCATGTAAATCAGAGGGCCAATCTGTGGAGTCATACCCATGACACTGTACCACCCTCGACTTACAGGCAAATATCATAGCATCACGTCCTAGGATCCTGAGTAGGGTTCTCTGGATATGTTTCATTTTCGATTAATAGATTTAAATCAGAGCATCTTGGCACTGGATCGAACCTACGATCTTGTGCTGCCCTCGATTGATTGATGGCCGAATGACATGGCAAGTATCTATACCCACATAATCACACGGGCTCCCAGGATATCTGATAACTATAATTTTAAATGAAAAATTAAACCCGACGTAACTGTATTGGTATCAGTTTTATTCAAAGTAGTTATGTGACCCGAATTGACTTGAAAGCATTATATTGTATTATGTCTGATCTGGCTCATCATAAAAGATATCCCTTGAAATATTTCTTGCTAAAAAAAAGTATCTAATGATATAATAATGCAACTTTAAATTTTCACAAATTCTATTATAACTAGAATACTACAATATCTTGTCCTTTCCAATAGAACGAATAAATCATTGGAAAAAATTGAGATTTATATAAAATCCTTGACAAAGGAACCAGAAAATAGAGAAAACAAAGAAGAAATGCATTCGTTGTTGAAATTTCCTATATAGGGAGAGTAGAATTGTGTCGCTATTCTGCAGGTTTGCAACCTGATTTTTTTTTTTTTTTTTTTACCTCTTATCAGGTTTTTCCAAGTTCCACGATGCTTCTTTTTTAGTCGTATATTACATTTCACATGGCTGCAATGTTTTATTATAGGGATAAGAGTTGTTCGTCCGTGAGGTACTAAACATTCAATGCTCTGTGTTGTGGGCTTGAAAAATTATATAATCGTGTTCATTGCAGGCTATCTAATTGAAAGTACTAATAAAATACACATTAAACATTAGATAATAGCTATAAATTATGAGATTTATTCCTCTTCTAAACCCATTATTTATTTTGATTTTGCATTTGAACTTCCCTCTTAACTAAATTATGACCACATTATCGCTGCTTTATTTTCATTTAAGTGCAATATGAACCTTCTAATAAACCATTTATGTAGAAAACAGTTTTAAAACATGATTTTCACCTTCTCAACGCAATATCTTTTCAATATATATATATATATATATATATATATATATATATATATATATATATATATATATACGTATATATATGGATGTCCTAGGATCGACTTGACGATACGTGAAGTGACCTAAAAATTTAATTTTTCGACAAAAAGTCATTGTTGATCCCTCCTGCATGTCTTCAATTGAAGGTTTATCGCATTAAAAATTTTGTTCCATGAACCTGTTCCCAAAAATTACGATTTTCTAAAATCGCACAAGAGGGAACTGGTCAAAATTTTAATTTTATGAAAAAAAGTCATTCGTTATAAAAAATTATATTTTTCTAAATAAGAAAAGAAATACAAAAAAATAATAATTTGAACCCCCCCCCCCCCCCCCCCCCCCTACCCGCTTACCTCACTATTAATAATAAAAAGAATTCAAAGGAAACGTTTTGAAAATCGTGTTAAATTAACAATTATTATTTAATAGACCTATTTTATTAAAATAAAAATTTAATTAAAAGCAGTAATAGATAAATTAATTTTTATTATCCATTACTACGATATAATTTCTATAATAATGTTAATTCTAAAAATGTCTATTCAACAATCATTGTTGTAATCAAAACAATTCCTAATTTTTACTACGTTTTATTAGCTTGTTTTCTTGTTTGTTTGTTTGTTTGTCCGGTACAAATCTGGCAATCGATTTCTAACTAACTTCCCGAATAGCTAGATATTTGAAACTTCTAGAATAGCTCAGAACACGATGACAATGCATTATTTTAATACTTTTAGCCATCTTTCAGCAGAATTTAATTTGTTTTCAGTAAATTTTGCTGTATGGAAAGTTATTATTTTATTTTATTTGTTTTGACATATCCCATAGTATTTACAATCTTCATTTTGACGGTTTCAATTTTGTGATTCTTTATTAAGAGGTAAACATTGAATGACAGCAAAACAGGAAATATATCGATTCAATTATTTATCGATTAAATTATTTCAAATTTATCGATGGCACGGTTTAGATTTGGTGTTGGGGAGATCCGTTGTACAAAGATTTGTCGTTTTATGTGTTTAAGATCAGCTCTCTAGATGGTTGTCATTTATGTGAAGTAAATAAATTTGGAACTATTTTTTTTTCACTAACATTATATATTATATAACAATAACAATTATATTATCAACATTACATGTACGATTCAACAGAAAATTTAAAAACGTAGTATATAAAAAGTTCTTTTTATCTTGAATTTTTTTTAATTTAAATCTTTCTTTTTATTTAAAGTGAGGTAAGCGGGGAGGGGGAGGGGGGAGGTGAAATACGATGATTATTTTTTTTGTATATTCTTTCTTATTTTGAAAAATATAATTTTTTATAACGAATTACTTTTTTTCATAAAATTAAAATTTTGACCTGTTCCCTCTTGTGCGATTTTAAAAAATCGTAATTTTTGGGAACAGGTTACATGGAACAAAATGTTTGATGCGATAAATCTTTATTTGAAGACATGCAGGAGGGATGATCAAGAATGACTTTTTGTCGAAAAATGAAATTTTTAGGTCACTTCACGTATCGTCAAGTCGATCCTGAGACATACTGTACTATATATATTTCCTATGATATACTCCAATTTTATTTATAATTCTAAGGTTTAGACTTTTACCACATTTATTTTGAATGTTAAGTCACAGTCAGGTGTTGCTGCTTAAGATTAACGAGATCTCACTAAGATTATTAAGGCACTTTTATTTATCATAATATATATACTTGTGGTTCAGCACTGATTTTAACAAAATAAGATGATACTCTTATTTCATGAAATGATGATTTTAACTAAAATACTTATTTAATGAAATTCGCTTAGTAATGCTCTATCTTGGCTGATTACAATATAAAAATTGAAGTACATTGAAACAATTAATCGTAGCATTTATAGGGATAGTTTATAGTGATAATATCAATACTAAATTTTGATTCGATGTAACTACTATTACAACTACAAGCTTAAACCTTTAGCTAAATAGTCGGCTCATTAAATCCAAATTTACTAGGTAAATTTACGATGCTTGGTATAATCAGCTCTAGAATATTCATGATGATCGAAATTCGGGAAGTGGGCAGTCATAAACAAGGCAGCGTTTGGACTTGTTTCAATAAATATGAATAAGTAATTTTCTTTGCTGGATTTGAATGGATTTTACGTATTAATGTTTTTAATCTAATTTGCATTTTTGACATTTTAGTTAATTTATTATTCGACTCTTAGAGTCGACGATGGAAACTAGAAAACATTTTAAGATAAGCACAGAATTAAGTGTATTCATTTTTTAACAATTATTTTGGCGGAATATTATGATACATTTATTTAAGTTATATTATTGCGAATTATTTGAAGAAAATATATTTTGCTGTGATCCCAAATTCTATTTGCATATGAAAATAACTGGAAATGCACATCATAGAGCTTCAACTGGTATTAAGAGAATCACTTAAAGTTCTATTTACATTGATTTTATAAATGTTTCCTACTGATAATAGGAGCGGGCCATAAAGCTACCATCGAGAATTTCTACACATTAAAATATTGAAACTAATAATATTTTATAGGCCATGTAATATCATACATATCTAATTGTTTGTATTGTTAACATGATAGTAATCTATTGGGATGCATAATAAATAGATTAAACTCCCTTTGTTATTATAATAGTTCAATGTATGCTATTTTTTTTTTTTGTTTGTATGCTATTGTTTCCATAATAGCATACCTAATCTATGGGATTGATGTTGTTAAAGCATCTTCAAGTCCAAACTGTTGTTAATACTCTCGTAAGTGATTACGACAGTTTACTAACGGGTTTCTGATGTAATCGGATAACATAAATTTTATCATCCAGCTATAAATAAGGAAGTGATAAAGTTATGGCGTCAAGTATATATTGTGTGTGTGATTGTTAACAGACTTACTTGACGATTCCACAACGATTAATTGGGATTAAGAAATAAAGGGCAAATCATGAACCGAGTTAATTATTGTTACTCAGCATTAGGTGGCTTTCACACTGCGCGCGAAACCGAGCGAGGCTGATTCCGCTTGAGAAACAAATACATGTATCAGCATTCACATAAACGCCGAGCGAGACCAGGCCGAGCGAGACCGAGCCAACCCGGGCGTTTTCTTTAAGCATTTTCGGCCGCTGAAAACGCTTTGTAAACGGTTATACGTGGACTAGTAGGTAATCGGCCGATCGGCGTCGGTCTCACGCGCTGTGTTAATACGAAAACGCTCGGCTTAACCTCGCTCGGTCTCGCGCGCAGTATGAATACAAAAATATGTTCGGCTTGGCCTCGCTCGGTCTCGCCCGCAGTGTGAAAGCCACCTTAGAAGAATTTAAGCTTAAATGTATATTTTATTAATAATACATTCTATAATATTCTATATTATAAAATAAGATAAGATATTCTATTGATACTATATTATAGAATTAAAGCCGAAGTATACATTTTATTTACAATAAAACTAAGAGATGGCCACCCCCGGAAGGCGGCCTTCGCTTTGGCGAATTCACTGCTTGGGGGGCTATGCGTACCTCCATATCAGTGTCAAAGAGCAGCCCTATGTGAAGGCCAAGATGTAGACAATTTTATTGAGCTTATAAAAATATTATTAAAAATACTTTTCCTACATACATTCGGAGAAGAAGATGAAAAGTAAAAATGCAAACACCACCAAGAATAATTAGTGATAAAACTCTCTCCTAGAAAACGTTAGAAGTTCAAAAACAATATGTACCCTTAAAGAAGGAACTCTCGTAGAAGGAAAAGTCTCACCACGTAAAGTTATGAGTTTACGAATCAAAGCAGCTTTCGGCTTCTATAAGGCCATCTTCAGTGCCGAAAAAGGTGGAAACGTAAATCAACCGAAAGAGCTCATAGGGCAGGAGGAGCCATGCCGACTCAGACACTGGGACAAGACTCTTTTGCCAGAGTAAACAAACTCAGTGACTTATCATACTAACTAACTCAGTACTTTATTTATGGTTAATTATCAGATGCCAGCGCATCTGATCAAATTACTTGCTGTTGAAAGTCTTCCTATGTATAATATTCATACTATCAGAAACAATATTAAAATATTCCTTTTTTTATATAAAGAAAACATTTGTCAGTTCACATTAATAAACCTTAAAAAAATGTTCGGACGCCCTTGACCTCTAACTTATAACTGTTAGGCTACCCCAGCGAAAGTTATGTATGTGTAATATTTAATAGGTACTTTATGAGTATTAATTGATAGTAGTATTCTAACATGGTTATTATAGTGAAAAGGAGGGAATAATAAAATTGCTCCAAAATTGAAAGTATATTCATAAAATTGTTGCTCTTTTTAACAATAGATAAAATTCTAGATTGGCACAATACTGAAAATAGATAGACTCATATCTCCGCTCGCAATTATTACAATTTCTTTGGAGAAATGCCAAAGCTTTTTACTTTTTAACTTTCAGAATTGACCTATAGCTTTCATTCCCTTAATAGTTTACAATAATAATTAGTTTATTCGCAAAAATTTCCCTTTGAATACTTAGTTATCTTATTCGATGTTTTAAATCACCATAGAGCTAGAAATGTATTGTTTTCCCTTTAATACTTTTATAATGAATGGTTATTTATTTATTATTTTTTGGGAGTTAAACTGCAAAGGTTAAATACACCCTTACGTATTTTAAGCTAAATATTAATTTGGACAGCTACTAATTAATTTAGATGTCTTTGTCTCGGTTTGCGTCTTGTAAGTTGAGTATCAGTTTAGTTATTGTGGTCAGGTTATCAGCTATAATCTTGGGTAGATCACGTGTTTTTCTCAGTTGCTCTAGTTGTTGGCAGTCAGTCAAGAGATGTTATACATTCAAAGTATCTTCACATAGTCTACATCTTGGTCTTACCTTATCTCTAGTAAAGAAATGGCTGTGAGTTGTGTAGTATGTCCTATTATTATTAGTCTACAGAGCACCGTTTTTTCCCTGTCTGTTTTCCTGAAATACTGCTTAAAATATAATTTGGGATAGGCAGGATCCTAAATTTCTTTTTCTGGGTTTGGTAATTTTGTTAATTTTTCTCGTTTTATTATAAATTTATAATAATAATAATTATAAATTGTAATAAAAAGCTTGATTGATTTTTTTTTTTTTTAAATTTATACTTTTACTCTTGGAAGAAAAAAAACCTTGATTCAGGTTTTAAGTTTGACTTGATTCTTCGGTATTGAGTAAAAGCCAATATCCATAAAGGGATTTCCCCTGCGGGTGAGGTTGATTGAGGAAATTCAACTTCCTAATTTCCTCTTTTTTCCTCAGGCTGGTATTTTTCCAATTAAATCCTGAGGGAGTCTAAAGATCGATTGATGCATTTTATCAGGGTTAGGTTGCCGAGGATAGATCCTTTCTCTGGATAATGTTTTTCCTAAGACTTTCAGACTTCAAACAAAGCCGATAAAATGCTCCCTGAGGACCAATGATAGTAAAAATATCTGACTTTAATGGTAGTTTAAATAAATCTAATTAGGTGAGCTCTTTTTTTAAAATTTATTATTTCGAAAGTAAAAACTTTTATCTTAGTTTATGCCTTAGGTAATTGTTTAAAGGTTCAATTTGCTACATGTTGTAGAAGTTAAAAGGCTTTTAACAGGTAATGCTGAAAAAAAAGTCTGATACAACTGCTACTAAACTTTCTCTTGGTTTTCTCGTGGTTCACCCTGTAAGTAATCTTATTTCTTTAAAATTCACTTAGAGCTGTAGTGTACTTATCACTAATGCTTATAATATAATAATTTAAAATGATTTCATCACCCTCCTGTTTCTTTTCGTCTGACATATTTCTTGTAAAACTTTTGCCAGTTTAGTTTTAGTTTCGTCTATCTTTCATTGGCATTGTAGCAATATAGATCTTTTATACTATCTTCCTTTTATAACTCTTTCTATGTAGTTTATACCAGACCGTCCTATCAACTGTCTAATTCTATGTCTGTCTGTCTAACTGTCAGGTTTTATGTCATACCCTTTCTGTCTTTCTTTCTTAAGCTCTGGTTTCCTAGGAGAACGGTGCCGTCAGAATCTAGCTGTCGTGACGTCACTTCGGTGGACGTAAAATGTCGGTTCTTAACTCAATTGGCCATAATGTAGCGGGGATGACGTCACTGCTAACGTTATATTTAACATGCTTCCCGTGGAATAATGTGTGATTTCAAGCTTCCCCCTTTCTGAGTCGTTTTTTCTGTCCTACAGTACTTCCTACTAATGTATGTAGCAACACACACCATCCATAACTTCATCTTACATATTTCATGTTGTTAAGAAATAATAAAATACTTAAAATCGAGATCGTATGTAACTTTATTAAGTTTTAAACTATCATATGCTTAACAACTGGTTGTTAAACTTCTGTAAACCTAAGACACTCTTAAAATATCGTATTTGGTTAAAATAATCGGATCACGTAAACCAATTTAGACGAGATCTTGCTCAACATGTTTGAGATGTGTGTTGAGATTTAGAGATAAAGGCATTTGGGATAGCGGGAGAGGTTATTTGGAATTTCATGGTGGCTGTGAATAAGAACTTTTGAATGGAGGTGGTAATTTAGATGGAGAGACGAGATGGAAATCTTCTTGGCATCCCTCCATCAACAGAAAATCTTGTCTCCATTATAATGTCTCTATCCCCTCTATATTCTTATCACAATGCGTTCTAATACTGGTTTTATTATCTTCCAGTGTTAAGTATTTTGGCATATAAATGCTTCTAACTCAACCTAAATTTTCGATCAATTTTGTGGGCAATTTCGAAATATGTCATTTTAATAATAATCCAGTTATATGTTACCTTTACAATTGCTATTGTAGAGTTTGGGGCTTCGTATCCAAACTGACCACAAAAATACCTTCAATTCGATGTAATGGAAAAAAGATAGTGTCCAGCAGAGACGGTTCTAGACCTGCTGAGGCCCGTGTTTTGAGGCCCCCCTCCAAGGTGACTAAATATTTTTGTCCCCTCATTTTTTAAGACACATATTATAAGGTTTGTAAGAAATTGCAACACAAACATTATTTTATGATAAAAAAACCAACTATTTTTTCTCCTATTTATATGCATATAGAAGGTGTCCACCTAATATGAACCACTCAATACCTCCAGATTTACTGCAGACAGAAAGACGCAGTTTGCGAGATTCTATGTTAACTTAAAATGCATATAAAAAAAAAAATGTTAAGCACTTTGAGCACGAAAGTTCTATGCTCTTTGCTAAGCACGTAAAAAAGTATGACAAAATGGCATGGAAAAACACTTTTCTTAAGTGTTATAATATATTTTTGTAATCTACTCTTCCTTCAATACTTTCATTTGATACCCCACTCAAAATTTTTAAAAAAATATTATTTTTGCTTGACGTGAATTATCCGCCATTTTGGATTTGAACAGCAGATAATTTTGAGTTCGCTATATTTTTCCTGTGTGCGCTCAAACTGATTTTTAATACTAGAAAGTTTTATGATTTTACCTCTTTTGATTAAAAAGTTATTGGAACCGACAGACGTCTGTCAGTCTGTACGCCCACAGTTTTTTGTTGTTTTTATTGTTTTGCTTATCATTTCAGTTTTGATTATTGCGTTTTGTTTGGTGTTCAGTTGTTTATTTAAAATGAGTGCATTAAGAAGCATTTAATTCATTGAATGTGATACTTTTAATTAATAAATCTTCGTCAGAGGACATGATGAAACTCTCAGAAAAAGAGTTTCCTCTTTGTGCACTGAAACATGAAACTGATTTTATGAAATTGGTTTCATGAAACTTGATTGTTTAGTGTGCACAGCGCCTGGGTTTCCTTTTTTTAGTTTTACCAACGAAACCATAAAAAAGGTGAACAGGAAGACATTTAAAGACTGGATTTAGATTACATGGCTTAAAATAAGAACTTTTTACTCTTGGCATTATTTTGCTCCGAGCATAATTTTGATTCCTAGAAAGCACTAAAGTTTAATAATTTGAGTTTTCAACTCAGTTTTACAGCTAAAATAATGGGTCTAGGAAAAAAATGTCAAGGATAAATATTTCTTATTTTGAGACATTAAATCTACATCTATTAAAAGTATACCTTATAAGCAACTTATTTTGTTAAATAAGTACTCAGTGCACCAAAAACCAGAAAAAATGTTGCTTGTTAATAATACTTTAATGAATGGATTTCGATTTTATGGGTCAAAGTCAGTATTTTTCATTTTGTAAATGTTTTCTTAAATCTATTATTTTAGCCGTAAAACTGATATTTTGAAACATCAATGCTTGGATGGAAAATGCCATGAGTAAAAAGTTTATATTTTAAGCCATAGCATCTAATTCTAGCCTTAAGACAAAGTCTTCCTGTTAACTTTTTCGCATATATTGAGTTCTGCTGCAGAGCATTTTAGCGCTCAAAGTGCTTAGCATTTTTTTTTTTTGTAAGCGCATTTTAAATTAACATAGAACCCAACAAACCGCGTATTTCTTCCTGCTATAGATTCCGGAGATATTGAATGGATCGAGTTATGTGGGGCACCCTGTATATAGGCATATTTTGCTAGAAAAAAAATTATAATCAATTAAAAAACTTACACTAAAGAAAGTTAAATTTCGACAAAACATACAGGATAATACTAAACATTAACTGTCTAAAATACCCAATTGTATAAAAATCACGTCATGTTAAAAATATGTTTTTTATATTAATAATTATATCTTAATAAGCATTAAACAACAATTGTCTCAAATATAAACTAAGTTCACCTTTTTAGTAAAATTGTTCTTTATTTTTTATTTATTGATTTTTATTTTTTTATTAATTTTTTTTTATAACTGCCCGGGCGGAAGTGAGGCCTTCCTTACCCCGAGGCCCGTGTGCGGCTGACCCCATGCACACGGCTACCCAGTCTGGTGCCCAGTAGAGGGATACAAAATAATTATAAAATAACAAAAAGAAAGCCCAATTACCTAAGAAAGGGGGTTTATTAATAATTAGAATAATTAAGATAACATACAAACAGGTATACCTAATATAAAGATACGGTGAAGTATTCGTGTGGACATTGCCATGCAGGGAAGGACTGGAACTAACCTCTGGATACAGAATCGGTTCAAATGTCCGGGTGAACGTATCGATTAGGATTTTCAATAAGAGATAGACATATTTCCTCTGAGATTCCTCCAAAGATTTTGGACGACAGGCACCAACAAACAAACTCACAAAAGTGAAGTTAATATAAAGGATTTAAAAAGGAAATATATATAAATATATAAGAAAAAAATACATGTCGCCACACATTTGTAATAGTGATTAACAATAGAAAAATAGATAAATATAACAAACAACCTTTCTAATGTACATCTGTAAGAGTGCGTATATAAATCCTATAATATATTATAATTTAACCAATTTATTTTTAATCACATTTAAAAAGTGTTCAACGGGTGGTTATTTACTTTTTATTTTCGATTTAAAACAAAAGTGAACTCGGAAAATTGAATTTTACCCAGAAAAACGACATATTGTTAGATCCGTATTTAAAATGTCTACATTTTATTTGAGGTGGTCCCCCAAAATATTATAATTAATTTCTATATTTCGATTCGGGGTATGATTTTTCTCATCATGTTTGCTAAATTTTATCAAAATTTGTTTAGTCGTTGAGGCTCCACAAGTTTATTTAGGCTACTGAACTTATCCTTAAGGGTTGGGGTAAAACAAGTACTGTAAGAATTTTTGTGAAACTGCGTTAACTGTGTTTAATACCCGGTGGTAGTTTGAATTGCTTCCGAGTGTACCGAAGATATCGGAAGAATCCGTTTCAGACATCAGGGAACATTTTTGATTCCGTGTCTTTCTGTCAGTCTGTCTGTATTCGGTCTGTCACTCATTTTTGCGAACCAACATATCATAATAAACTACTTGTCCAATTCTAATTAAATTTGAATAGTAGGTCAAAATTAGCTCATTGTTTTTCCCATAAAAGTTTCAACATTTTTTATCTTTCATATCTTTCACATAGCCCACAAATAGCCCTAGATTAATTTCAAGCGTCTACGCTTTTTAAATTTTACTAAATTGATACTTAATTTAAAAAACCAAAATAATTCAACAGATTTAAAAAAAAGGGGGAAAATTAAATAAATTTGACAAAAATTGGTTGTAGAAGCATAAATTCATTAAACTATTCAAAATAATACGCGAGGTAGCTTGTGCCTAATTGGCAGATTATTTTTTCTACTTTAAAAATGCTATCCAATTATCTCAGCACCAAAAGGTCAATTCATATCAAATTCTAGTTTAATATCTGTTCTACAACTGTACGGTTCGATTAGTACATTAAATAGTAGTTCTATTTATAACCTTCAGCCAAGTTCAGGTTTAATTTTACTATTAAAGCAAGCTTCAAAATGGGTTGGATTACATCCCTGACTTAACGTTTTTAATCTAAAGTTGAAAAATTAATACAGGAGATAGAATGAGGTTTGCGATATTAAAATAAGGGAAATTTACCTGAGAGGTAAATTGGAATTAGGAAAATTAAGAATTGTGTATTTTTTATATTTGAATGCTGTTTGGGTAAAAGGTAAAACCTGATTTAAATAGAAACACTCGACAAGAAAATACACCACATTACCACTCAACCACCACCACATTTATTATTTATTATGGATGTTTGTGCTAAGGTAATTTAATGCATGAAACTTTTTTTGGATTATGTGTCATTAAAATCTGTGAAAACCTTGTCTGAATTTATTGAATATCTTGATTTTATGGTAAGTCACTAAGAATGTTTACTCCTTTATTCTTAATAAAAATAGTCTGCCAATTAGAGTAGCACTGAGCTTTCTCACATGCCTTCACATACTTTATTGACGTTATGCTTTTACTACCTATTATTGTATAATTTATTTAATTTTCCTCCCTTTATGCTTCCGAGCTTACCGAAGGTAATGGAAGCTACGTGGTCGTTCTGAAGAGAATTTTTTTATGACTCCGATTTAAAACATTTCAAGACAGAAATCCGTTTCAGAGATCAGGGATCACTTTTGGTTCCGTGTCTGTCTGTCAGTCAGTCGATCTATCGCTTAATAATTCCGAACTAACATACCTTAAAAACCACTCATCTGATTTTAATGATATTTGTGGGGTAGGTTATAATTAGCCCTTTGTTAGACCCATATAAGTTTCAACCTCTGCGCCCATTTCTTTCGCTTCCACATGCACACAAACATACATTTATTTATACCTATTTCTTCAAAATTACTCATCTTATATTTAGAAATTTGGATATTTTGTCGAAAGTAGCCCGCAGTTAGCCCCAGGTTAATTTTAACTGTCTACGCTTTTTACATGTTGCTAAATTAATACTTTAATTCATGTAAAAAATCAAAACCATTTTAAAAAAATTCGGGGGAAAATTAAATAAATGTTGGAAATAATGGGCTAGAAAAGCATAAAATCATTAAAGCATACGAAATAGGGCTCGAGGAAGCTATGTGCACACACACTAATTACCAGAGTAATTAGCACACTAATTAGCAGAGTGTTTTAAATCGGTCAAAATAGTATCAATTTAGCAAAATTGAAGCGTAGACTCTTGGATTAGAAATCAACGGAAATAAAAGTAAAATAATGAAAATAAATATAGATGAGAAAACAAGCATTAAGGACGGAGAGGGATATATATTAGAGGAAGTAGAAGAATTCATATACCTAGGAGTGAATATTAGCAGCAAGAAGCAAGATGAACATAATGAGGTGTACCTATAGGAGGATTGCGCAGGGATGGAAAATGTTTAACAAGTACCGACATCTGTTTAGATCAGACGTGAAGATGGAAGCAAAAAAGAAGTTCTGGACGATGTGTGTCCTACCAGTGATGACTTACGGTTCGGAAGTTTGGACACTCACTGAGAAAAATATAAAGAAAATCAGAACTGCGCAGAGCATGATGGAGAGGTCCATATTAAACATAAAAAGAAAAGATAAGATAAAAAATGGCTGGATTCGTGAGCAGACAGGAATGGAAGATATAGGAAATGTGGTGATGACTAGAAAATGGAACTGGGCTGGACATGTAGCAAGAACTACTGATGATAGGTAGACCAAAACTATGATAGACTGGTACCCGAGAAACTTCTCGAGGAAGAGAGGAAGACCTGGACAGAGGAGATAAGAAAGGTTTGTGGGGGAGTCACTTGGCAAAGGGTTGCAAATATGAGGCAAGAGTGGAAAAGAATGAGAGGGGTCTTCTTTGACGTTTGGTTCTACCAAAATTAATAAAATTAGAAGGTAAAATTAATGTAAGTAAAAAGAAATAAATAAATAAAATAAATTAATAAATAAGTTAGCAAAAAGCAAGGAGCAACTTAAAACCTGTATAAGGAGATTTCAACGGAATTATCCGTTTTGGGTGTTTCTAAGACCTCCTGAGTGGTTTTCAGCATGACGTCTGTATGTATGTGTGTTATCATCGTAGCGCCCAAGGTATTTAACCTAGAGAGTTGAAACTTGGCAGAAAAATCATTCCTTACCTGTAGTGGTGCCGCCCGGAAAATCAAATTTTTCCACCATCTTAAACCCAGTTTGTTGAGTCAGAAATTTTTTTAAAAAATCGTAATAAACCGACAATGGTCCTGCTCAAGTTGAAATTTGGCACGAATATATCTCTCTGTATGACAAACAAGCCCACCAAATTTCATTTTGAAATTAGCCGCCATTTTAAAGTTATCAATTTTTGATTTTTTAATCTTTGACGGTTGATTATACCGAAAGTATAAATAGGTTTTTGACGTATAGCATATCATTGGAACCGGAAAAAATTAAGGAACAAATATAAAAAACTCCGATGAAATTCCATTAATTAGTTTAAAAGTTATAAGTGAATATAATTATTCATTAGTGCGATAATTTTGATGACGTCAAAGTTTGTTTGCATCTGTGAAAATACCGCCAAACTTCAAATAATTAAATAAAATATAGGTATTAAAAATAAGGTTTTTTTGAAGAATGATAATAAATCAGTTTGTTCAGAATGGTCACCCATCCAAGTACTGACCACGTCCAATGCTGCTTCCACCTGCTGCGAAGCAGCAGGAGAGGCCACTTTTGTGGCCTCTGAAGTGAGGAAAAGTTCCGAGGTACCCTGTACCCGATTTGAAACCATGAGAGAAATTGAGTCTTATCAAGAGTACCTTTTTTGTAATACTTATCTTAAAGTATATGCTTAATATTCTGCTTAGTATTCGAAACCCTAAAAAGTACTTGAATGCGAGTACTTGTGATTTTGCAAGTACCTGTGATTTTGCTTCCGAGCTTACCGAAGGTAACGGAAGCTATGTGATCGTTCTGAAGAACGAAACATTTTTAGGTCTTTGAATTCAAAAATTCCAAGACAGAAATCCGTTTCAGACATCAGGGAATATTTTTGGTTCCGTGTCTGTCTGTCGGTCTGTCGTTCAATTTTTGCGAACCATCATATCTTAAAAACTACACGTTCAATTTTAATGAAATTTAGGTGGTTGGTCATAATTAGCGCATTGTTGGTCCCATATAAGATTCAACCTTCTGCGCCTATTTGTTTCTCTTCCACATGCGCACAAACATACATTTATTTACACCAATAGCTTCAAAAGTACTTATCTGATTTGAATGAAACTTTTATAGTTTATCGAAAGTAACCCGCAGATAGCCGCAGATTAATTTGAACCGTCTACGCTCTTTAACTATTGCTAAATTGATACTTTAATTCGTGTAAAAAATCTAAACAATTTTGACAGATTAAAAAAAAACGGGGGAAATAATTAAACCAATTTGACAAAATGACTTGTTAAAGCATAAAATCAATTAAGTACGTGGATAGGATACGAGGAAGCTAAGTGCCACACCAATTGGCAGTCTATTTTTTTTTTTTTTTTAGTTTTAAATATCTCCAATTTTGCTTCCGAGCTTACCGAAGGTAACGGAAGCTATGTGATCGTTTCGAAGAACTAAAATATTTTAGGTCTCCGATTTCAAAAATTGCAAGACAGAAATCCGTTTCGGACATCAGGGAACATTTTTGGTTCCGTGTCTGACTGTCGGTCTGTCGTTCGATATTTGCGAACCAACATATCTTATAAACTACTCGTCCGATTTTAATGAAATTTAGATGGTAGGTCATAATTAGCCCATTGTTGGTACCATATAAGTTTCAACCTTCTGCGCTTATTTGTTTCTCTTCTACATGCGCACAAACATACATATCTTATGAAGTGGGACCAGAAATCCTCTGTCAAAACAACTAACCATTTTATTAGTAAGGTTTTTATCGGTTTAATAATCCGGCAAACCAATTTTAGAATTTATTTACATATCTCATTGCTAATGCAGTCCTGGTTCAACGGTATAAATGAAATTTCAATATTGTTAATATTCTATATTTAATTTAATAATGAGGTCAAACACAAAAGAGCAAATAACATTATTTTTGCAGATTGCAATATTGTATACTTTTATATTTTCCAATGCAGTGGATGTTTTATTTTATTTTTTCTTCTTTCAATCTAAAATAAATTAAGCTTGTAATACGGTCTCATACTATCTCCCTATATTTACAAAGTAAAGCCACACCTGAGGCTAGAGATCAGTGATACCGCCCGAACCCTTGAAAAGAAGAAAATAATAAATATATTCACTGTTCAAGGTAAAAAACTAAGTTAAAACTTAAAAAAAAATAAAAATAAAAATGATAATCGGTTTCAGATAAGTACGAGAGAATAATAAATTTCTCCTTAAAAAGATAACTTAGTTTGCTTCTTTAATGTTGGTTTCGTTAGTGTTTAAATTTAAAAAATCACAGGGAAGTACTTGTAGCAAGCAAGTACTTTTTAGTACTTGCTATATAATATATAAATTATCTTGTAGTGTGTTTTTCACTTGTTAGTTGTTTCATTTGATTATTTTTGATCAAAATTCACAGTAAAAATAATTCTACCGTGCTGGAAATCAAACTCCTGATCTCACAATGTTTACAATGATAACTATTTTCTCAGAATATAATTTTGACAAATTATTTAATATTGAATTATCAATGATGGATACCATGCGGCTACCTTACCTTATTACTAAGAGTTGCAACTAAAGTGCACGTACAACTAAAGTGTTTTCAACTTAAGAAAGATCTTTTCATTTAGTTGTGCCCAGAATAGAGTATGTTGTAGGGAGTATGGGACTTGGTCTGGGTCTAAAATTATATAAAAGCTTTTTTTATAAAGAAATGAAAGATGACAGTAAGGGTTGGCGGTGAGAGAGAACCTAAAAGCATTAGAGACGAAACTGTATGCGAGCTCAGGTCCTGAATTTCCAGATAGCTCTACCACTTGTTTTATTTTTATATATTTGTTTTTATTCCTATGCGAAAACCTGTGTAAACATTACCATTAGCGTGGGACAATAAAGTGACATGAAGGCAACATGAGCAGACAGTTAATTAGTGAATTGCATTACGTTTTCCAACATTTGCACGTATAACAATTATTAATACATGACAATTATTGGAGGACATGAATTACCCTTGCAGCATTTAAGAATTATTATCATTCCGTCCATTGTTTTTGCACTATTAGTGCATACTTTTTTGAAAAGCCATCAATTTTAAGATAAATCTTTTCATTGTCTTAAAGAGAGGTCAAGACTAACGATATAGAAGAGGCAAGACAGTGGACAATAAAACATGTTATTTGGGAAGATAAGAGGGGAGGGAACAATATAATATTGCAGAAAGAATAGTTTATGTACTATTAAAGAGACATCCAATTTGGAAAAGGCAATTATTACAACTACGATTAATGCATGAATCCTAGTTGAACTCTATATCAAGAATAATCTATATTTTTAATTACAAAACCAATTCATACATTATGATTGACATGATGTCAATAATACTTCAACAAATATAAATATAACTATCTAATGTCATATAGGAACACACCAAACAGAATGACAGGAAAGACACTCTCAGAATTATTGATGGGAAGAAGGTTGAGGACAAGATTGGCCTATTTGAGAATGGATCATACCATTAGAGTAGAAAATTATCAATTTAAAATGAAAGAAGATCACGACAAGAAGGTAAAAACAAGAGAATTTGAAAAATATGAAAAAGTATGGGTAAAAAAGAATGACAGACAGGAAGGATGGCAGAAAGGAACGGTAGTGGAAAGAACAGGAGAGTTGTCATATAAAGTAAACATAAATAATAATATTAAAAGAAAACATGCAGATCAGTTAAGGAAAGCAGAAGACGAAGAAGGAAGGGGAGAAAAACTTAGGAAGGGGGTGGTGTAGTATAGTTATATTTATATTTGTTGAAGTATTATTGACATCATGTCAATCATAATGTATGAATTGGTTTTGTTATTAAAAATATAGATTAATTAGGTTTTATTATTAATAAATATACTTCAACAAATATAAATATAACTATACTACAGCAATAAGCAGAGAAATACTCGGTCCGAGAAAGTGACGTGCAGTGCAATGAAGCAAAGCAAGCACAGCTTCACTAAAATTTTGAAATCGAATGTAAAATTAATTTGTTCATTTATAAACTACAAGAAACGTGAAACACGATTCATGTAATTATTAGACGTTCCATTTAAAAAGCGCGCAGTCCGCGGGTATCGATCACTCAAAATATCCCAAGACGTATTCGCATGTGTCATGTGTATTCAGCCAGATATTTTTTTAAAAATCAGTTTTTTGGACTCCCTCAAAACGTGTAAATCCATCAAAATCTCAAAATCGAATTTTCGCCCAATCACAATACTTTCTTTTTATATGAGAAAGTAATTAATATAAAAAGTAAAAATTTAAAGAAAGTTGAAACTATTATTATGCGTGCTATTTTCTACTAATTTTGTTCAAAGGAGTATTAAGAAGGTAATTTTAGAGCTTGAGTTGACTTCTATATAAGATAGAACGAGAATAAAGTGCTCCCTCTAGTAAGTTACTTAACTTTGTGACATGTAAGAATAAGGGATTAATAAAAGTTAAGAAAGGAGGCTTGGATCATGTATGGTATGTCACCGACAAGAAAAACTATCTTCTTCCTGCCTCTGTACACATACAGCTATGGCATGTGATAAATATATCGTCAAATTACTTCTACCTGTACCTACTCCCTTCCATTGTATAATAAACCTTTACTTACTTAAACTTTATTCTTTTTGTGTCATTTACCCTTAAATTTTAACTACATGCCCATCACTTTTTTAAAACTGTAAACTCTCCTACACTTATTACCCCCTCCCCTTTGATAATATAATTTGCAAATATACCAAAATACTAATTAATTCCGACTACTGATGAAAAATTCTTAAATGTTAACTTTGGAGGAAAAGCAGCGGTCTTCCTTAACCTCTTTTCCTGTCTATCGTAGAACTATAAGGCTTTTTTTGTCCATCGGTTATCCTCACTTCTAGTTATATATTATGTGCCCATTATGTGCCTTCTATTTTCTCCGGGTAAAAGAATCATCTAGAGGTTTCAAAATATTCATAAGCAGAACTTGTTTTTTGTTAACAATATTATATGTTCGTTTTTTGTTAACATAATTATATGGTCTAAGGAATGGTTCGGCTGTGACGCACTATTATTCTACTCCCTTTGATTTACCCATTAACCAAATTTTAATGCTCTAGATCAAATGGTTTTTAAGATATTCAAATTTCTCAAACGTCCACCATCTTGAATTAAAGAGCGTTATTTTCCTTTTTAAACACTTTGAAATTGATCTATTCTAACGTTTAAGATTTTCGATGTTTAGTGATATAGAAGAGAAAGGGAATTTAGCTTTTTTTTTAATTTTAAAAAAATACGTGGTGTGTCTTGGGAAACGCGGTAGGAACGAAGTTCCTTACGCTTTTCCTTAAATATAAATTATAAAATCACACTGATAAGTATGCGCGATGCTAACTACTCATACATGGCGGAGTTAGAAAAGAGACAAAATTAAAAGTAACTAAATATTTGTTCTCAGTGGAGTTAAGGCAAAATTAAAAGAAAAGCATAATTGAAACGAATTTTTATCATTGAAGCGGGCGTCTTGCAATTAATATGTATTGAATATTGAGAAAAAAGTTAAGTCATGATGAGTTGATAGTTAAAGAGGATGGTTGTCGTAGAGTGAGTGAACAGGACTATTCAATTTATGGGTCGCGACCCACTGGTGGGTCGCGACCCATAAATTGGGAACCGCTGGGTTAGGGAATAGTCCTGTTCACTCAATTGTTCACTGAATTGGGTGCCTTTTAAAAATGTTTTTTTGCTGCAAAAATGAAATCCTAAAATAATCACAAAAATTCTTTACGAAAAGTAAAGTTTAACTAGAAATAATATGTTCTAAAGTCTAGCTAAATTAAATAAGTGAGAAATGTTATAAGTAAAGTAAGCAAAGTGGGATTATTATGCATTAAGTCGATCTATTTCGGACAAATGCAACTTGTATAGTTAAAGATTTTTATGGAAGTAAAGCTCTCAAATGCTTAAAAAGACTCTCTTATTCAACTTTCCTGTGATTGTGGACTGAAATCTGTCCCCTTAATCTCATTTGGTTAAAGACAAGGGGGGAGTATCAAATCCTTCCAAGCCTAGCTTTAAAGAAGTTGATGGGGTTTACTACGACATATTTAAGTAAAAGGGCTTTCTCCAGTTTGTTTTTTTAAAAAACGAATATAGGAATAGTTTTAACGTCGAGAATGACTTCTTCTAAAACTATCTAGCTTCCATCCAAATATTGAAATTATAAATAGCAAAATCAGCTCTACAAATCCCATTGAGAACAATTTAATTAAAGTAAAATTTATTGATTTAGATAATATAACTTTTTATTTAATGATACCATCACCATTTTCATTTTGAGATGGGCTTTGTAGCAGAGTGTTAATATAAACACAATGACATAATGTTGTTTTGTTTTATTATGAAGGAAATGCAATTACTATTGTTTGTTATTATATGCTATGTATAGATGGGCCGCGAAAAAATATTTTAGGTTGGAGGTGGGTCCCAGGACAGAAAAGTTTGGGAAACGCTGCCCTAACCCTCACGTTTACTCGATTTAAAATATTATAAAATTCATTACTACACTACACAAAAACTTCTTCTTATATCAGATTGAAATTTTACATGCCTGTTTAAATTGTACTTTAGACGATGTGTATGAAGTTTTATTAAATTCGTTACGTTGGGACGTAAGATATCGGTAAAAACGTAGTTTTCTCTATTCCGCTTGAATAAATTTAGTGATCTTTAAACACTTTATAGCGGTGACGGGGTTGGTTTTCCTAAAAAAAAAATATTTATAAAAGTTGTTTGTCTCATTGAATAGAAATAGATGAAGTTAGCTGTTTATCCTGCCCTAAAATTCCAATTTTCCATTTGAAGCTTACTTTTACGGCGAGAGTTGCACACAAACGGTTGGGTGGATAACTTTGTTCAACGATCTCGTCCTGAGCATTTGTAAAATAAACATATGTACCAAATTTCAACTTTTACTTAAGTTATTGTCATCGGTAGGTTTGGTGATGGTCGTTTTTCTCGGATTCACTCCCAGGCTTCAGACGCTGCAACGTGCCATAAGGAACTTTGTTCCAAAAAATATAGCCGTTCATTTTTAATTTAAAAGACAGATTGATTTTGGTAAATATATACACTTTTTTTCATATCGGGATAAATAAACATCAATACATTGACTTTTGGTTGTTAGAGGCACCAGCCTCTTTTAGTTGATCCTCAACGAAAACATTATAAAATGACTTCTTTTATTTAAAACTAATAATTGTCGAAATATTGTTGCCCTCTCCGCCCCCCCCCCTCCCGTTAACAATAGATGATTATGTGGAGGTTGAAGTGTTATTTTAGATGGGGAGATAGTTTTACGGTAGTCACGTAGAGTTGGTTTGGCCCAAGTCGAGCTGTCATCTGGCGTTAAGATACAGTAGGAGTTGCCGGTCTAAAGGAGAAACTCCGGCTTAGTATCGTGTTCATTATTATTCACAGAATGTTCTCCTTCACTAACCCCCGGGCCACCTTCCACCAGAGACTTGAACAATCATCTCCCCTTTAGTATTTCGTCTCCAGTCACAGGCTTCCAATTGGAACAAGTACCATGCCGCAGCCGAAAAAAAATAGGAGAGAAAAGAACGTCACAATAATTGAGCGAAAAAACGAAAAAAAAAAAAAAAAAAAAAAAAAAAAAAAATCAAGATCCATATCTTATCACTTTATTCTTATCTTTCTCGTAAGTTATTTTTTCTTCTCTTATTTTTTCTTTACAAATTCAATTTTGAAATCCTCAGTTTTGAAAAGAAACGAGAATACAATGGAAAGGGTATAGGAAATGAACTTGTATTGAATGGAAACGAATTCATGAATGTTTTTTTTAGTAAAAAAAAGATCTTTTACTCATACTCTAGATAGTTCATAAAAAAATGGCAGAGTAAAATAAAATTTACAAATATTTGAGGATGTATAGTAAACATTTCACTCTTTATTTTAGTCAAAGTATGCAACAGGTTAATTACTAATTATTATTGATTGTATTGAAAGGAAAAACCATTAAGAATATTAATTTGATGTAATACAAGATTAATTATGTAGAGAGTAATCACTTAAAGATCTATTTAATACGCACAAAGAACATTGTATGTATAAAGCTCTGGTTTTCTAGAAGAAATGTGCCGTTATATTCATAGTGGCCGTAATCTTGACGCCTTTATTAGGACCGTCATAGCGGTGAAATAGTTTTCCTTGTAGTGTTGAACATTTTATGCAATAAAATGAGAACAAATGATACATATTTTATTAGAAATAATAACACTGCATCAAACTTTATAAAAATTGTTCTAAGTTACGGCCACCATTTTCGATACACAAGTTGTAACGGTGTGTGTAATCAACTGCCGAATTCTCTGAAATAGCTGCTGACATTCACAAGTATCATCTAACGCTAGAATAATTTGGGCCCCTAATTCTTTTCTGTATTAACAAGTGTCTCATAAACCATTGATTAATGTGATCAATGATTACAAATACAAAAATCAACAAGAGTCATCTGGTGACCCTGCACCTGCAGGCCAAGATATTGGCCCCCTCTTTCGATCCATCCATTTGGAAACTGTGAATTTAGATAATTTTGGCAGTTTACCGCCGGGAAAGTACTGGGGTGACAGCGGATTTATTTAATTTTATATCGATAATGAAGAATTTCCGGACATTAGTTTATTAATGAAAAATGTTTATTTAAGTGTCCTCTACCATTTCTGGAAATTAGTAATCGTTATTCTGTGACACCCTATATATTATTACCAGGTTATTTATAGCACAATTTTAGATAATTCTTCTTTATGAAATTCTTGGATATTAAAATATCCCAAAAAGATGAGACATGTTACACATTGATGATCTAGCAAATAAGTAAAGTGGCAAGATCCCCTTGTCTTGTAATAACCTAAAGGTCCCCATACACGATCAAACATTTTGCGCAAACCTGTCGGGCAAATTTAGGCCATACACGTAAAACATCATGTTTGTGCAAACATCAAACAGCCCCATACACGGTCAAAATGTTTGCGTATGGGGGCCATAATGATGTGTTGATTAGTACGTAAAAGAAAGAGCAAACAAAAGAGGGGAAAAAAAATAGACTGCCAATTGAAGTGGCACTTAGCTTCCTCGCATCCGATCCACGTACTTTATTGATTTTATGCTTTTTCAAGTCATTATTTTCAAATTGGTTTAATTGTTTCCCCCGATTTTTATTATGTGTCAAAATTGTTTAGATTTTTTACACGAATTAAAGTATCAATTTAGCAAACGTTAAAGAGCGTAGACGGTTCAAATTAATCTGGGGCTATCTGCGGGTTACTTTCGATAAACTATAAAAGTTTCATTCAAATCAGATAAGTACTTTTGAAGCTATAGGTGTAAATAAATGTATGTTTGTGCGCATGTGGAAGAGAAAAAAATAGGCGCAGAAGGTTGAAACTTATATGGGACCAACAAAGGGCTAATTATGACCAACCACCTAAATTTCATTAAAATTGAACGTGTAGTTTTTAAGATATGTTGGTTCGCAAAAATTGAACGACAGACCGACAGACAGATACGGAACCAAAAATGTTCCCTGATGTCTGAAACGGATTTCTGTCTTGGAATTTTTGAAATTGGAGACCTAAAAATGTTTTGTTCTTCAGAACGATCACATAGCTTCCCTTACCTCCCTTAAGCTCGGAAGCAATAATAATTTGTGTACGCTTTGATAATGATTTTTTTATCGCACTTGGCTGAAACTAAGGTCCAAACACTGACATATCAGGTTCGAATACTAACCGACTACTTTCGTTGATTTTTTCGGGACGAAAAAATAATTCTTGGCTTTACTAGAAATGTTTAGAGAAAAAATTATTACCTATAACAATGTTTAAGTAATACATCAAAAATCTTCCGACAAACTCAACTAAACTTAAATATAGTGATACTCTTTTTTAAATTCCATAATATTTAATTAAATCAATTTATTATTAAATATATTGTATGAAGTGTTTATTAGCGATTGTTTACAATTAGCTTTCGGTTTTTACCTAAAAGAGATTTATTTTTATAAATATCTCAGAAACAAGATTTTTTTTCTGTGAAAACTACTAATTATAAATGATTAAATTCCTATTTTAAGAAAACACTTTTTTTTTTTATTAAATCTTTGGAACCGTTTTAGAGAAATACTTTTTTTTCACGTATTTTTCATTTTTTGGGTAATACGCCCCAAAATTTCGAGCTAAAATTATTTTACACACCTGCACAGACGACAGATAGACAGTTTTTTATAACTTTGTTTTTTTTCGTATTCAGGGGACCATTAAACGTGTAAATCCATTAAAATCGCACCATTACAATACTCTTTTTCTGTATTTTCAACGCAAATGAAAAAAGTAAAAATGACATAAATTTATAGATTTCAGTGACAGAATGAAACGACAAACGAATGTAAAAAAATCCATGCTTGATATTTCAGAAAACAAAAAAAGTCTGTAATAAAATTGGAGGAAAAAAAAAAACAGATATAAACCTGAAAGAGGGAAATGAAATCGCTTGAAAATCGAAAAAAACCAGAAAATCATTTTAAGATAAAAAAACAACGGGGAAATGAAATATGGGGTATATTTTGATGGGGGAAGTTGACAGGTAGGATTAGTTACAGTGCTGATTCAAGGGCAACTGCGGCGTTTCCTTGAACTAAACTCGCTATATTTATACAATGCAGCTGTAGAATAGCTTTTCTCTCCTTTTATTTTTGAATTGTTAAAGCGTTTTAATTCCAATTCTCTTGTACAAAAAATAGTTTTTATTAAGAAGAATTTATACATGGAATAATTTTTACATTTTGACTTATGTTGTATATTGTTCAAAAATATTTTTATTTTTTAAATATAATATAAATTCAGAATTTGATTAAATAAATCTATAATATGAATGCAGTGAAGTCACATGATTATGATACATAATTATATCGAATGATATGATTAAAAAAAAGTAAATGAAAAATTCTGTGGCTCAACAGCCTTTTTTTGGAATGCTTAGGCCGTCCAAAAAGCTTATGACATAACTAGTACATAAAAAAACCTGAATTAAAATTTAAAGTGTGCTTAATAAAGTTAACAATTTGGTTGTTTTACTTTTATGTTAAACATTTTACTTGGCTTATCATAAAATTGTAGTTGATGCTTGATTATGAGGGAGTTCATTTAGTTTTGTAAAAGGAATATCCAGTCTTAAAAGCTTTCTAATCGATCCTTTAAACCCTTCCTTTTAAAAAGGTTTTAATCGACCCCAAACCTTTTTGGTTGACTCTATTGAATTCCGAATAAAGAGTGCGGACACTCCTCAATGAGTGAGTACTAACGGATATTGCTTCTCCAAAGCGGAGTTCGTCTAAAGCAGTCAGGCGAATCAAAAGGTTCAGGTGCTTAATGCGTTCTGAAAAGAATGTAGCGATCCAACTCTTCAAGTTGTCATAAGAGTAGCGGTCCAGCAGTAGCGAGAGAAGGAAAAGTTGTCGACGGAGTTCAAGTTTAGCAATAGGTGTCCAATGTTGCGAGGATCACTCTCCGACACATGTTGTGAGTGAGGGAGGTGATCTAGATGGCGTTTAGCTTCACGAAACTATATAGGACCTTCGAAGTGGCAGTTTGGTCGTGTATTGAGAAGGTTAGGCAAACATAGTGCACTATGCGGGCATAGTGTACTATGTTGTTCGTCTTGATAATGAAAGCGACTATATAATCAGCTGAGAAATTGCAATATCAGAAATCCAGAAGGGGAAAAACATCGTTGTGGGAAAAAGTGCATTATAATGCCACAGTATCGTATCACGAGCATGGGTCTCAGTTAACCCATCCACCAGCGGACGTTGCCACACTTACAGAAAATCCTGCATCTTCATCGTGTCCAGCACCTTTATAACTCGAATTCCCCAACCAAGGAGTCCTGTACAACCAGATAGTCAACCGACCTTCAATGCACCAAATTGTCATTGTTATTGCCATCGGGCATAACTTGGAGATCAAACGAGTTCTTTTGCCTGGCTAACCAAAATTGATGTAAGCACACAAAAAAACAGACTAATTTTGCTAGACCACGTTAGGCTACCCTCCACTCTGGGCAAATGGTACAATTATACCTAGGTTTTCCTTACTGACTCTAAAAGACGATCGTAATGGTACTAAAACGATCCGGGGTAATATTTGATGTTACTATAACGGTCCCGATACTAGAACGGGGTCCCCGGTAGCTCATTGTTACAGCTTGCTCTTGTAACGAAGAAGATTCCGGGTTCGATTCCCTTCTAAAGACCAAAAATTTACTAAAATAATTATATCATATTTTGTAAAATGATATTTTATGAATATTATAATTTCTTTAAAATGAGAAAAAAAAAACCGGTTTTATTATTGACATATTTCTTTGAATACCTATAAAGAAATGAAAAGGAATATATCCTTAACAAAATAGAATTTATCATGTGGTTTTATTCTAACAGTAAAACCAACGGGATTTGAAACCTAGAAAACGTCTTTTTTTGTATCCCGACTATGGCTTAGTTTAGGTATATAAAAAACTCTTTATAAATTAAACTTCATTGTTTTATTTTAGTTTCTTTTTATGTTTCGTTTCAAAGTCTACTATAAATTAGATAGAATTAACTGACTGTAGACTAAAAAAAAAAAAGCAGTGAAACCTTCTGTTATAACTTTAAAGAGAAATTCTCGGAGTGATTACGTTTTCTTTTCTTTCTATCGTGTTAAGATGATAAGGGAAAGAAGGAAAAAAGCAATGTTTGGAAACCTAAAGGGTTAAACTGAAGACATGGCTAGAAAAAAGGAAAGGTAATATAGCACAAGTTGGAACCTACACCATGACAAAAAACTCGTTTTTAGGTTCTTTAGGGGTTACTGTGTTTATGACATAAAAATCTCTCTGTGCGTCTTTTATCTGACTAGCTACGATTCCCAGGACTATTCGGAGTGAACAATTTTAACCGTCGGGAACGCGCGGTCCTATGAGGCCTAATTTGAGATATATCTGTGAAATTGATATATATATGGGTGCGATGGGAAGATAGGGATTTTTTTAGCTACATTTCTTGCTTTTATCAAGAGAATCAGTCACTGTTTGACATCGTAAGTGATTCAACTTAAATTCTGTGCCCATATTGTCCTGACAGGGGACCCGCGCCACTTTCACTTAAATTTTAGTATTACGCTAATCTTTGTGAAATTTATACTTATAGTACAAAATAAATTAATATGGTACCTGAATTTAAAAATAAAATAATAAAAAAAATTATAATATACAGAAAAACTTAAAAATTTGAAAATTATAGTTCAGACTGACTAATTTTGTGATTGTAAACTATGAGACTAAACAACGGTATTTTATAAATTAAAAAAATCGGGTACGTGGTATCTCGGAACTTTTCCTCACTTAGGAGGCCACTATACTCTTTATCATTTTTAAAAAAAAGAATTATTTGAATTTTGGCTGTATTTTGACAAATGTAAACAAACTTAAGCATCGCACTAATTAATAATTATATTCACTTATAACTTTTAAACTAATGAATGGAATTTCATCTTTTTTTTTTATATTTGTTCCTTATTTTTACCTGTTCCAACGATTTGCTATATGTTAAAAATGTACTTGTACATTTGGTATTACTAACCGTCAAAGTTTCAAAATTAAAAAATTGATAACTTCAAAATGGCGGCCAAAATCAAAATGAAATTTAGTGGGTATGTTTGTCATACAGAGAGGTACATTCGTGCCAAATTTCATTTCAATCGGACCACTTTTCGATCAAGATGGCGAAAAATGTTGATTTTTCCAACAACTACGTGTAAGGACTGATTTTTCTACCAAGTTTTAACTCTCTAGCTAAAAAACTGTGCGAGTTAAGCGCGACATAGACGGACAGACACGTCCAGCTAAAAACCACTCAAATCGTCTTAAAAACATCCAAAACGGATAATTCCGTTGAAATCTCGGTTTCAGATTTTTGGGGTGAAAACAATACTTTTCCTATATACCTTTAGAGAAGGTGAGGACGCGTAAAATAATAAAAACAATTTAAATGTGATTTATAACATTTTGCTAAAATGATTTCAAGTTTATATTTATTTTACCTGTTGTTTGGGCATACAAAAATATTATGTCCTATCAGGGGTCCGCGCCTCCTCGTGTCTGTATTATACCGCGCGCACCCGAGGGTTAAACTTCGGTCATACTCAGACCAATAGTAGGACTTGTAGCGGTGTCAAGTTTATTATATTTAATTAAAAATTTACATGAAAACTCACCGGTAACGTTACTTGATATTTTCTTTTGTATAAGCTTTGCTTTTCAACTATAACTAGTATTGTTTGGAAAATAATACCACAAGAGCTCTTTCTTCTTCGTAGAAACTTAGCGTGCCAAACATTTGTCTTCAAGCTAGCATATGTTCGTATCAATTCCAGATCACCATATTGTAAGGAGTGTTTCTACAGGTCATTTGGAGCAAATAAGTTTATATAAGCTATAATATAATTCTCAACGTTGTAGGAGCTATAAAAAAAATAAGGTGCTAAAATGAATTTTGTCCCCCCCCCCGTTATTTTAAATCTGTAAAAATTGTTTTGATTTCTTATTAGAATAAAAGTATCAATTTAGCATAATTTAAAGAGCGTTATTATAAAAGACGTTTAAAATTAATCTGGGACCATATGCGGGCTACTTTCGACAGACCATCCAGATGAGTAATTTGGAAGATAATGGTGTAAATAAATGTATGTTTGTGCGAATTTAGAAAAGAAACAAATTGGTAAAGTAGGTTAACACTTATATGGGACCAACAATGGTCTAATTTTGGCCTACCATACAAATTTTATTTCAATCGAACGAGTAGTTTTTAAAATTTGATGGTTGGCAAAAATCGAGCGACAGACTAACAGAACGGAACCGAAAATATTCCCTGATGTCTGTAACGGATTTTTGTATTGGAATTTTTGAAATCGGAGACATAAAAAATGTGTTATTCAGAACGATCACATAGCTTCCGTTACCTTTGGTAAGCTTGGAAGCAATTGTGTGAATATGAAAGAAATGGGCGCATACAATTGAATTAATATACAATTGAAATTAATATGGGACTAACAATAGGTGACTTATATCATTAAAATATCTAAATACCATTAAAATAGGACAAGTGGTTTTTAATAAATGATGGTTCGGAAACAGTTTGATGGATAAACCGACAGTCAGACAGACATTGGACAATAAATATCCTTGATAAAGCGGATATCTGTTATGGGATTATTTAATGCGATGACTTCCGTTAATTTCTTCAAGCTCGAAAGCATAAGTTATAAACAATAATAAAACATACATAAACTTAATTTATAATACATACCTATAGAATTATCGATTTCCATCAGTTTTGTCGAACAATTTTTTTATGGTTATCAGTAAATAACCAACGTCTCTGATAAATAACTAAATTGGTTTTATCCCATCTGTATTAGGCATTAAATCTTGTGATGTTTTAAGGACATACTGATCAATGTTATTGTTTTTTGGTTCCGTAGGCAAAACCAAGGACCCTTATATTTTCCTGCGTGTGTCTGTCCGTCCGTCCTCTCGCGTGCTCTCACGGCTACACCTTTCGTCCGATCACTTTGAAATTTGGCATGTATGTGTCTTGTACCTACCCACATATTTTAAAAATTTAGCGACTTAAAAAAAAAAAAAATCAAAAAAATTAGGGTAAAAAAACTTAAGAGTTAAACATTTTTTTTTTTTTTTTTCGAAACCGTGAGGGGTATCATATGAAAGGGTACGTCGAGCTGATTACAAAAATATATAATTCTTTGGATATAACTTTGATAGGGCGAGCGTAGGCAAGTTTGAAGTGGGTGTGAAACGTGTCCCCCCCCCTCTATCTCGCTTATGTGAAGTGCAAAAAATCTGAAAAAATTCCCGAACATTCTTCGACCAAAAGTAAAGATACCACTTTTTGGGAATTTCGAAAAAAAATATTATTTTATTTTTTATTGACAAAATACGTTTTTTTATAATTATGGTCTTTTCGATGTATTTATATGGTTGTAGTCCGCTCCAGTGGCAAAAAAATACTTTATCAACGTGTGTTTTGAGAATATCAGACCCTTAGATTGGTTCAAAGTAAGCTTTTTAGCATTTTAAAAAAACACTGTTTATACACTTTACAGTTAAACACTATATATAGTGTGGCCTACGGACCCTCGCTGTGTCCACACTTGACCTGTTTATTTCCTAACTTTTTTACTTTTACTAAGGTCTAAGACTTAAAATTTATTTCGGCCTTTCTTTTCACCGAAGAACCGTAACAAAATAGTTTGTAATCAATAAAAAATTAGCAGAGGGGTAGGCTGATAAGGAACGGAAAGTTCAACAATGATTATAACTGACCCTATAGAAACCGTGTTGTTGAACTATTGCAAATGTAATAGAAAACTTCATTATATATTAATTATGGAATGGAATTTGCCTTCAAACCATGTGCTTATCTTTTGAGTTAATGTAAGATATTACTGGCATTACTGGAATAGCTGAGCTCCGGGCTGAAGTTATGGCAGCTCGCAGGCCAGTAATAGATATGATTAAATACGAGTATTTATAATATCCCACAGTACTGTACAGAAAATTATTTTGGAACTGTCTCCTTCAAAATTAATATTCTTTTGTAAGTTGGCTGTAGGGGTACCCTTTAATCATTTAATCTTAAAGCTATGGATCCTTTCAGGGTGTTACGAACAGATTAAAACAAGAGTTTTATATCGGCAACGTTTCGGCCTAGCCGGCCATTTTCAAGCCTAAAAAACAAATTGATTTATCTACAATAAAATGATGTCCAAGAAGATACATATATTATAAGTACTAGATATTTAATAATTCCTACCTTGCAGTTTACACTTGAGTAAGTGAAGTCAAAAATAAAAGAGAGAAAAATCGTAAATAGGAATTGTAAGGTTCCACTGTCAAATACATTCCGTCGAATACTCAAAATTACACACAAATATCACAAAACATGCTTGGTAACAATTACATAAATTAAATTAACAAAGGTAACAGTATTTAAAACATTAATATGAAGTTATCACAGATACATTAAAACATGAAGTGATACAAGATATCTCTTATAATTTCTCTTATCATTAGGTAAGTTTACATTAGTATTTGGTTTAAAAAGTTTATAACAAAAAAATAACAATCACTATGTATTTACGAGTTAAGAATAGGATTTTGATATACTACTTGAACAGTGATCAGATTAAAAATTACAAATTAAAACATGAAAATAATATAAAGGTAACTATAGTCCAAACTGTAATCAGGGAGGTATTGATTGAAATAATCATAGTATATCCCACTGTAATATTTGTTAAGAGACCGTGGATTTGATGGCGATATTCAAAGCTTCCATCATTTTCCTCCTGTTCGTTTTAGTCTCCCTCCCTATTATCCTAGTCTCTTCAAACAAAAATGTATGTTTGGTAGCCAAAGTATGACTGGATAAGGCCGTGTTAGAGTAGTACTTATAATATATGTATCTTCTTGGACATCAATTTATTGTAGTTAAATAAATTTGTTTTTTAGGCTTGAAAATGGCCGGCTAGGCCGAAACGTTGCCGATATAAAACTCTTGTTTTAATCTGTTCGTACTACCCTGAAAGGATCCATAGCTTTAAGATTAATATTCTTCTTATGTGTACACATAATATCCTGAGGTCAGCTAATCCTATTCTATTTTATAAATATCAAACCTGTATCTTGTGTCCTTCGAAACCTATCCTTTAACTGATATGTTTTCTCAGATGCCTTTTACTAAGTATAGAACGAAAGAAATTGTGAGGGTGCAAGATGTCGATTCTTTGTCCAGTGGTCTGTCGTCTGTAGACACCTCAAGCCTATGTTTCTAAATATATTTTCCGATCTCTTAAATTGCAACGATTTTGATTAAATTAATTAAATTTGACTTTCTTACTTATTATGGAAAATCATACTACAATATGAAATAATAATTTACGGAGTTTAGCTAAATGTATATTGAACCGTAGACATTTTAAGAAAGTTAACACAATTCATTAACACTGTGTATAAGGCCATAAAACCTGTTGCATATTGAACGTTTTATAGTACAAATTCGAGGGTGTAAATTACTCTTTATTTAATTTAGAATACTCTTGCTAGTACTAAGAAATTGGATCAATACGTAGATACAACCTGACCTTGGTAGTACTAAGTAAATGAAAAACAGAGACATACAACTTTTGTACAAGAAAAATCATTTCACTCGTTCATTAAAAAAAAAAAAAAAAAAAAAAAAAAAAAACAGAACAAAAAAGTTTAATATTAATAATGATGGCGTTATTTCGATGAGAGTATCTATATAAGAGTCTAGAGAACAACATTTAGAAACAACTGGGGAATATTTAAAGAATGAAAAACCCAAATACTATTTCCATGCTCTAGAATTATACGTATTGTTTATTTCCTACATTACATTATTACTTACATTTTTTAAATAATTCCTGTAGTGGTTCTAAGGAGAATAGATTTTAGATATGTTAAGGGAGCTAAAATGCTTTTGGTCTTAATGAATTGTTCGTAGGAACGGTCCAGATCTCAATTATATGTTCCTATATTATTCTTAATTTTATTTTTGGTGTTTCTTTTTTCTTCCCGATCAACTCGTAAGGTTATTACAGGACGGGAGATCCAACTACTTTGCTTATAACTTCGATGTGATCAACAGTGTGAATGAAACACCACTCACCTCTCTGGAATTCCAACTCGTCAGATATGATGTTTAGACGTATGTTTCTGGTGTAGTTGCGCTCAGCCTGTCTCCGATGTTCTTTATAATTTGCATTCTTCATCTAAACATTTTTGAAAACCTCAAGCACCTCTCGCATAAGGAAAGCCAACTCACTTTCTGATAAAGTTATCAGAATAAAATAACCTTATTTCCGTATCAAGGACAAATAAAGCCTACAAATCACATACATATCCTGAGAAAATCCAATATATACTCGAGCTCTTCAAGACTAGACGTGCACAATTTGTCTCCATTTCATTTTTCTTCTGCAAATAAAAAATAAATATTTTTTTCTTATTCGTATCACATTGACGTCATATCCGCAAACAAATTTTACAATAGCTAATCTATTTAGAAATAAAAATAGAAGGATGAAATAGCAATATTGCCAACTTTATTGCCATATCCTTTTTTCAAATATTTCCGACAATAAAAGAACCGAAATCTCTATTTTATTATTATTATTCATAATGGATTTCCTTTCAATTGCAGATTTTATTTTACACACTGCAACAATAAAAATATGTCCCTGAGTAAGAATTCGGCATAATAGTGCCAGCCAAAATCAAATTATGTATAGCTTAAAGTTTTTTCCAGGTGTCTTGGGCAGACCGATTTCTTTCTTTCCGTACTAAGGTTATTGTTGAATAACACTGAATTTTATCAAGGGAAATAAAAGGAATGAAAACGACTGCTGATTTATAATATATATACATTAATCACCAATAACTATTCTAAAATAATAGGTTTCTTTAAATGGTATGTACTTTCTTGGTCGGATTCTGTTCTACCTTGTGCGCGCGCAGAGGATTGATAAAGCCGTAACTAGGCTGGTCTATCCAAAACTTTTTCCGGGAGCTGTCCTAGGATAAAGAGGCATATATTGGCAACTGACCTGGAAGTTGTCCAGCCAAGTTGATCTGCGCCACCCTCTGTTCTAGCCTCGGGTCTTAACCTTCTAAACTTTTTGGCCCAAACTCTTTTGGGGTATCTTTTTGCCTCCAAACCACCTCAGTTGGCTGTCTTTAACCATCTGATAAATATTTATTGTTTATGGCATAATACAGTTTACTTCCTAAGGCGATTAATTCATGTCCAGGCGATTCCGAGCATTTACTTCTTGTTTAATCCAGCCATCGTGGCTGATGTAGCCTCCTGCACATAAAACAATTTACTTGCTCGAGCGGTTGATCTTAAGTCTGATCTAGCATCTCCTCTTCTCTTGAAACTATCTTACTTTTATAGGTCAACTTTTAGGTGCTATGTATTTTCTAATCAGCTAAAGCTGATTAAAAAATACATGATGATATGTTTGATGAAAGCTAAGCTTTCATCAAACTCATGATGATGATCAAACTCATGATTCATGATGATATATTTGATGAAAGCTAAGCTTTCATCAAACATATTTTAATGGAAGTGAGCAAAATCGGTCACTCCAACGTAAAGCAGATAAAAGTTTATTTATTAGTTTTTTAATAAAAAAAAAAAATAGTTGGTCCCAAAAAGGCGGTTTCAGTTTGTATAAACATGAATATATGATTTACTGTCATTATCTCATATATTATGTAGTGTAATACAGTCTCTCTAAAAAGCTTTCGTACTGCTTTTTTTTTCTTTTTTTTTTTTTTATTAATGTGTAAAGTTATCTAAACAAAATAATAATACCGTGCTAGAAAGGTAGATTAACATTATTTTGTGTCGTGTCTTTCAGTTGCTAAAAATAACCGCTAATATGTTTAAATTAGAAAATATAAATTGTATTCTCTCTAAAGAAATCAATTCTTCCGAGTCAGAGCCTGAGTCATCTGAGTCGAGGAGAACCCTAGATGGTAATAATACTGACTTTTATAATTTTTTTTGTAGTTTAAATAATTACTTGTAGGTCTGGTAAATTATGTGCTTTCAGACACACAATGGATTCTTAGGCAATTTAAAAAATCGAATGATTTTGTTAAGCAACAAAATCAAAGTGCAACACTAAATCAGCAACAAATCTAAGGCCCAGCGGCTTCAAGATTGCGGCAATTTAAAAGTTTGTTTAGCTATAACTTTTGAAAGAAAAACACTGATTTTAAGGACGCATAGCGCAAGGATGAATTGGTACGAAAATATTTTCCATTTAGGCGTATTCCCTTTGATTTAACATCTCACACGACGATTTTTTGTTAAAAATAAATGTCAAGCCTTTTAACTTCAAACTCTTGGTTTTTGAGGGATGATTTTTTGGGGGATTTCCTATATTTTTACTGTGTTTGAGTATTATTATTTTGATGTTTTATTTATTTTTGCCGGGTACTTTTAGAGATGCAGTTGCGATAGCGACCTCCAGGTAGACAAACGCAGGAAATTATAGGTGTCCTTGGTTTTTCGTACAGACCCTAATACAAAGGAATGAAAGTCATTATACTTTTTTTCTTAGTTTTAATTGTTTTCCCCATTTGTTTTCACTAGACTTAAGGTTTTTATCTTATAGTGTTTCTCTCTATCACTAATTCCTTAGGGATCCGTGTGAGAAATAACGTATTAGCTTTAAGTAATTAAGTAATTGAAGGTAATCTCTAAAATCCCTCGGATTTCTAAGACCTTTCTGAACCAAATCCTTCGGTTTAGATACTCGCTCTCTCAGAGCCAGACAGGTATGAAAACAATCCTCAGGAATCGAAAGAAATTAAAATGGCTCATTGCCAAACCATTGTCTCAAGAAAATTTGTAATTCTACTCACAAGTCTTGCAATCCACCGAAGAGTCTTTATCCATAAAACATAGTTTGGAAAGGAGGGATTTTAATTTCTCTGACAAAACGCCAGTATTTGGGACGTGGAGGTTTTCAAGTTGATATCCGAAGAGGAAGACAAATGGTGAGGCTTGGCTGGGGGCCGGTTCTAGACTTCTAGGACAACCCGGTTTCCATTAATCTGCTTCAGAAGCAGTTGCACTGCCTGCCCCACCTGAGATCTTCGTCCTTTCCGACCGTACAACAGTTTTTCATTCCGTCCGCAGTTTCCTTCTCACACCTGACTATTTGGTTCCGACCAGTCAAATAATGATAAACTATATTTTATTTTCGCCTTACTTTTCAATTTGATGTTTGTGTAAGGATTTTTTTCTAAATAAGTTACAGTATGTAATGATTTTCTTTTTATGAAATTGGAAATAGCTATAAAACAAAGAAGATTATTTATTTTCTCACACAATGGGCATTATTTTATTCAGTTCTTTAAATTCTGTACACAGCTGATATTACACTTCCTTACTAGCAATAGGAGTAATAAAAGAAGTCCTTGGTGTTTTAATTCAGTAAAATTCGGTGTGGAAAGGTTTTGGCGTTATTATTTGTTCATAAAGTTATTTATATTTCACTATCTAGGAACTTTAAGAAATATTATATATTAAATAAAATAAGCTCGATTTTCTGTCTGTTGTACAACAAAACATGCACTTCAGATGTATAAAATATAATAAATGTTGAATTATAATGCTATCATTTATCATACAATCTTTCATATGAAATTGTCGTATAATAGAGTTAATTTTTCTAGGAATAAAAATAATTAAAAACCTTAATAACCAGATTACTTATAATAATTAAAAAGCTTTTACAAATTAATCAATTCTATTATAGATCTACTTAGCAGGGGAAAGTTTTTTTTAAATCTACATCATAGTGCAATCTTGTCGGTGGATTTATAAGTTGATAAAAACTTTATAAAATATCTTGTAATATTTGAACGGGTGTACTGAGTTCTCCATTTCAGAGACATAGGCTTTGAAAAGTTTGTTTGTCTAACGATAACTATCGTAAAAATTAACCGATTTTAACGTAATTTGGCACATAGGTAGATTTCATTATTTGTGACAACTATAAAGTTTTTGGAAATTCTTCACTAAATATTTTCAAGATGGTGACCAATATGGTGGACGACTATACACAAGGTTTTTAGTAATTATTACATGTTATATATCAATTTAAAGTTCTTGAATTGTAGAAAAAGAATTTGCAACCATCAAAATTTCGCACTTAATATTTTCAAGATGGTGGCAATATAGTGGACAATAAAGTGGACAACAATATAGTGGACAACAGAACAAAGAAAAAGACTAAAGAAAAAGTTTTAGTTAACCTGACATGTTATAAATCGTTTCAAACTCTTATACATTCGGTATTTAAGAGTAGGCAAAGAGTAAATAACTATTAAAATTTCACATTTACTATTTTCAAGATGGCGACCTATTAGAAGGACGACTAAAAAAAGGTTTTAATTGGATGGCATGTTATAAATAATTTAAAAAGTCTTTAAGAACAGGAAAATAATTCGTAACTATTAATATATATAACTTAATATTTGGCCGTACTGAAAACAAATATGGCCAATATAAGAGCAAATGTAAATTTATGATATGTCGTTTCAAAGGTATTGCGAAGTAAGTAACAAATAAGATGAGTCACTCGGGCATACTACGCTTATAAGCACAGGCTTAAATAACAACTTAATCTTACAACTACTTAAAATATTTCATTATAGGTTTTTACACACATGCAAACAGCCTAAATTGCGATTCACTAATCTAATTGAACGAAAGTAATTAAGTTCTTAGTTTCGGAGACTTGGGGTTTAAAAAGTTTGTGAGTTAGTATGTTTTTTTTTGTGTATAACTTTTCTTCATCAATATTAAACAGAGAGCAATTTTACAATTGTATTAATTTTATTTAAATGACAGTAATAGATAGTACTTTTAGGCACAGTTGTATATAAAATGGTGAGCCTAGCGGACCTGCAATAACTTATGCTTATAGCTTAAAATATTGCTTTTGTGATGACCAACCCCGAGAAATCTCAGTGAGCGACAGTCTAGACAACTTGGCCTTATCATATTTGCCTTGCATTAATAGTATATATTTATTTAATAGCCTTGTTGCAGGCTTGCTACGCTTGCCTGTTTATTCAGCGTATTGACCCTTCAATATATCTTTTAGATAAAGATAATCTACAAAAGCTTTATAAACAGGTGGGCATAGCAGGCCTGCTATAATTCTATTAAATAACGATTATCTGCATATACTGTTTAAATAGGCGAGCGTAGCGAGCCTGCATAACTTTATTAAATAATGGTATGGTAATGGCAATGTAACTATGTAATGAATATTTTTTTCTACCTATTGAGTTTGTACGAAATTTGACTTGATGTATCTTAGTATTTGTGACAACTTTTAATTTACAATGGCGGCCAATATTGCAGACTACTAAAGAACAAGTTTTTAGTCAATATATGATATACCAGACATAGTTTTAAAGGTTCTGAAGAGAAGGAAAATAATATGTAACTTATATCACTAACGTTTGCAACAAATAAAGCTGAAATGAGGGTGTTAAAAAGTAAATTCATACTTGTACGGCAATAATTTTAAAGCACTGTTCAGGTTGATTTGGAATATGTTAGGTTCTCACCGACAAATTATCTTGGTAGCTATATTGAAAACATATTATGGCCGATATACACATTTCTAAGCAAGTTCTTTATACACAGCTGTACTAGTTATATGATATAATTATAATGTTCTTATATGTTTATATGTTATGTTATAAAGTTTTTTCTTTTCTTTTCCAGGTAAGTGATGGTTTATATATGATAATACTCAACCATTAAAGTCAAGTTATATTCGTGAGTATATACTTAATTTTCTACGCATTTTGAAATCAAACACCAATTATACAATGCTTATCTTTATATATTATTATTTTTATTCTATATATATAAAAATGAATGTTTGTCTGTCTGTCTCTTATGCCTGCCTAAACCGTTCATCCGATTGCGATGAAACTGCGGAAACGCCATTTGGGAATGGTTGCATGCATGCCCGGGAAGGTTTCTGAGTTAGTAAAACTATGTTCCGATTTTGGAACACAGGGGTACGGGGTACAATTGTCAAAGTAATGAAACCCCTTCATGATGCATATCGTTGAAAAGCTCTAGAGTACAGTAATTGTTGTTAAGTACGTTCATGTCATATGTTCATTTTGGAGGGGGTAAAATAGAAAATACGGGTAACAATTTTTCTATAATCTATATCTATCATCCAATCCCAAAATTCAGTTTTTTTATAGAGAAATGCATTCGATTTCAATCGATTAATCGAATCAGATTAAGATTCCAATAGATGTTGATAATCGAATGATTAGATTTAATTCGATTAGGAATATATATATATATATATATATATATATATATATATATATATATATATATATATATATATATATATATATATATATATATATATATCTATTAAATTAAATCTCTATATTTCATAACAGTAGAAATTTGATAAAAATATAAGTTACAAGTTAAATTACTGTCAGAGGGAGAGAGATAGAAAGAGTTCCTGACTCCAACAAAAAAAAATCAAATGTATGGTAAAATTTATACAGATTTGGAAATGTCAATAGGAAAACTTTTTTTTTTTGTTTATTTACCAGATTTGGTTCTATTTTTCTTTTATTTCCGCTCTGTCCTAATCCGTGTCCTGCAAAAAACTGAAGTATTCCATGTAGGAATACTTCAGGGCTTGTTATGGTTTTGTTCTTTCAAGCTTTTGAAATAGAATTTAGGTATACACAATATATATATATATATATATATATATATATATATATATATATATATATATATATATATATATTATAACGAAGTAAAAAGAGACCGCGAATATTTAACAACTAATTTAAACACGCCCAGGGATCGGTCACAAAAGAAACACCTCACAACATCCTCCAAAACCCAACATTTCGGCTTTAATAAAATCCTTCCTCAAGGGATCTGTAATAAGAGAAATTCAGAAATGTTAACATCGAGATACAAAAGAGCTCAAACTAATAAAATTTAAGGGACAAAAAGAAGAAAATCTTAGTTGAAGACTTAAAAATTAAAACTTACAAGAAATAAAAGTTGATAAGAGCTTTTTAAATAAAATTTATTTAAGAGGTGTTTTATAACCGAACCCTATTAAAATTAAGTGTGCAGAATATAACAAACAACTATATTTTCAATAGGTAAAAATATGTAAGCTTTTCACGGGCTATGCGCCATAGATTATTTATTTATTATTCATATATATATATATATATATATATATATATATATATATATATATATATATATATATATATATATATATATATATATATATATATATATATATATATATATATATATATATATATATATATATATATATATATATATCATTGGGTATTTCACACATTTTACAATAATGTCATGAAACACGGCCTTAGAAAATAATATAATTTTAGAATTAACTTATCGGAGTGTAACGATATTTTCAATGAATGGAAGGTGATTTTTAGATAAGTTCCTATAGGTAATTCAATTATGAATTAATTAATCAATGAGCATAGCTAAGAAGGTTTCACAGCAATAAACAAAAGTGCTTTTTGGCCTATGTCAGCCTAAAATATAAAAGAGAATATTTTTTTATTCTCTTACAATTTCTTATAAAACGCAGCTTCTTCCAAAAATCCTTGACTTGTAGTTCTCTCTCTCTCTCTCTCATATATATATATATATATATATATATATATATATATATATATATATATATATATATATATATATATATATATATATATATATATATATATATATATATATATATATATATATATATATATATATATATATATATATATATATATATATATAAGATTATATGACTTCTTTTAAAAGAGGAAAAAGTACAATTTAGTGTACTCGGTTAAACGAACCAGTGGGCCAGCAAATTGAACTACAGCACTGCTGCCTTACGGAAAACCAGCTAAACTTTTGAACTTAGCAACAATATTGCTGTTATAACCAGTAGCTCTTAAATGTACTAACCACTTATTTTACAGAATAAACGATTGTATAATATAACACAGTTACTTAAGAATTTATGTAGTGTTTAAAAAATATCTTGTTTCTTTATAATATCTTTTATTCCATGATAAAGGGTTGTATTATTATTATATTAGGGGTCATTGTTAAACCATAAAACCAACAGAATCTCTTGAAAATCCTACCATTTATTTAAATTCAGATTTAATGTAGGCTTTTATGAGTCTTATCCTGTAATTTCCTTGCAATAACTCTCTATTATATTCCGCTAGATGCGATTATAGAAATGAACGGTGGTTAATCCCGTTATTAGCTCGTTATTTTACCCATATATATATATATATATATATAAACTTCTTATAAGAATAAAATTGACTGAAAATGACTAGTTGAGGTGGAACGTTTTAGCATGAGACAAGAGTTCTGTTTAATCATCAACATATATATATGTATGTTAAAGGACATACACACACATATATGTTTATATATATTATATATATATATATATATATATATATATATATATATATATATATATATATATATATAAATATATATATATATATATATATATATATATATATATATATATATATATATATATATATATATATATATATATATATATATATATATATATATATATAGAGAGAGAGAGAGAGAGAGAGAGTGATTGAGAGAGAGAGAGACACTCTTCTTTATATATTATATATAGACCATAGAATAATAATTGGGTGTATGCCTATATTATTATTAACAATTTAACTATTTTTAAATTAATGTTTTGAATTTTGTATGCTATTCTTTGGATATATTTAAAAATTCAACGGAGTTTCGTGATTACAAATGAAAAGTTTTGTCTTTTAAATTCTTTATATTTAATTAATTTTTCGATCAATATGCGTTTTAAATTGATTGCTTTTCCACATTAATATAAATATTTATTTTTTATGAATATATCTATAGACGACATAGAGTCAGAACACTGAAACAGAAATACTAATTGCTTTGAAATTAATTAACTAAATATAAATGAAATATTACTTTTTTTTTACAAAGATAAAAAGTAACTCGATTTTTTATAAGTCTAAATATTACTTTTTAAATTATAATCCTTTGAATTTTGTGTGTTAACTTTTTTTGTTTTGATCTTCCTTTTGGTTTGTATACTTTGGTCGATAAATTATTAATATTATTTTTATATAAATATGTTTGTGGAATCTAATAACAATATTGTTTTCTCGGTTTATTGAGATAGGTAAGCTCTTTTGAAGTAAAAAAAAATACGCTTTTCTGAAGACACAAAAATCTGTGCTGATATAAATATTAGGTGGTAGGTAGTCTCTTTGAAATTCGTAGTATACATGAATATTAAAAAATTCTTTACTTTCAATACCAGTTTGTTGCCCAAGTATCTAAGGAATTTCATTTGCCTGACGCTTACCTTATAAACATTTCATACAAATTTTCATATTAATTAATTAATAAAAAAGGTTGTCCGATAAATCGAATAAAACTTTCTCAAAAAAAGTCCAGTCATGCACCATGACTTAATGAGCGAATTTTGACAGATTAAAAAAACAGAAGAAAAATTAAATTAGATAATTAAATTATACAAAATACGACGCGAGGAACCTATGTGCCACACTAATTGGCAGAGTATTTTTAAAATTTGATCAATTGGTTTATTATTAAATTATTGATTATATAATTATTTGATTTTATTCATTACTTATTCATTACTTCATTGTTTATTATTTTCTTATTTTAAAACTAATATAAATAAACTAGATAACTATATTCTTACAATGAATCTAAATAAAATAATAAGAATAACATATTATGCAACCAATAATATATAATTCAGAGTATTTTTAAAATAATATTTATGACCAAATCAGGTTTCCATCTGTGGTTAATAGGTTATTAATTTGGTAGAAGGCTTATTAATTTGGTTAATTCGTGGCTTTAAACTTGCGCATAGTATACTGCTTAACCCTCCCCCGGCTCTGGGGAAATGTGCATTCTACCGTGTTCGGGCGCAACTCATCTCAGATATTATATACACAAACATGTGATACATTTTACTGCTACATCGAAATAATACCTTTAAAACTCCAGTTTTGTAAATTATATTTTAGGCTTGAAATAACACTTTTTTGCTGCATTCATTTAAAGAAAAATAATTTTATATTGAAGATTAGAGACTGTAACTCGAATAATAATGCTTATATAAGTAATTAAGTAACAATACTTGTATTACAACAGATTTATAAAGATAAATAAGCTGAATAGTGAAATAATAACATGTGATTGGGCGCAATTAATCTCTGGGATTAACAACACTTCAGTGCTGTTCAAGAGTACTGAAAATAAAATGGTGGTAGCATAGCTAACGCAGTGAGTAGTCAAAAATATACCTAGGAGCACCGCCACCTACTGTAAAACATAAACGTAGTCTCCTAATCTCCCAGATTAATGCACGGGATGGAGGGGTTAAACTGTTTTACGCGGCTCGCTTTTATTTATGACACAGGTTTTTCAGGGTTACGTTAACTTGATGACTTCCTGAACTAACATACTTATCAACTATTTATCAATCAAAGTAAATCTAATCTCACATCCGTCTAAAGAGGTTCAAGTCCCTGTGGTTGTATAGTTTGAACTAATCCGTTCGCGTTTAATTACACTCTATTATTGTGTAAGTGACCTAAACTCCTAGATTAATTGGTACGGATATAATAAAGACCGGGTGGGGTTTTAACATACAAGGAAGAGAGGTTAGAAAGATAAAGCGCTGCACTCTGTGGGACGCCGGTGGAGGCTAAAGCTTCCGTAGGACCGGACATTTATTTAAAGCTTTTCGGTATTAGAGGTATTCTCTTACCTGGTGTTTCTAAACCCTCGGCTTTATATCCTCATTTGGTAAATTCCAGCCCAACTCCCTGCAAAAAGCCTTTTTCCCCAGGATGTCGGGATATAACTTATTATAATTTCCTTTAACATTCCAAACTATTTTCCGGCTTGTTTCTACCGAGTCCAATTTTTTTTGTGGGGAAATGTTGTGACCTCGACGATGATACATATAATGACTTAAGGTCGGTGGGTGGCACGTGGGATTTCATAGCTTTCCTAAAACCTAAAACCTAAAACCGAGGAGACAAATTTCTGTTTTGTCCTCCTAACCCGAGCTTAGGGTATTTTCTTACGGACGACTAAATCACTTCTCTAAAAACCTAATTTCCTCTTGTTTCCTACGAAAGGGGTCATTTTCTCTATGAAAAAGCAGGACCCCACAAAAAAAAGAGACGGGAGAGGAAAAACGCCAGTAGAAGTTATAAATTACCCCGTCGGAAAAGCCGAGCCCTGAGAGAACAGGACGAGCTTATTAACAAAGCCTTATTAGTAAGCTCTCCATTTTCCATCGACTATCCTCTGCTTATTGTTTTCTTTTCCAGATTTAAATTTATATCTGAAAAACTTTTAGATTCTCCCGAGAATAAATCTCATTAAATCTTTATTTAGGTTTAACAGTATGAATTTAGCGGAGGATTGTAATTTTTGCTGGCGTTAATAGGTCAGTCGTGTATAAACCCCTTTTGTTCTGTGGGCTACCAAGACTTCTCGGCAATTAAAACCCAGAGTGCTTAATCTTGATTCTTAGTTTATCTTATTACTCCTCGAGAGCTCAACTAACTTCTTTAGATTCCGATTATTCTTCTCTTTTATCGGGATTGATAACTTAAGCCTCGTCCATACTGCCGTACCTAGCACGGGAAACAAGTCGAGCATGCTCGGTTCGGCGATCTAGTGTTAATTTAAACACCCCTAGCTCAACATGGGAAAAGCCGAAATCAGCAAGATTCACAACAAAAGGCCGAACATTTATGTCTTCTGTTTTTAAGAAGTTTTAGTTTAATAAATACTTTTTTATTTAAACTATTAAATTCGTATTTGTAGATTGTTTATAGAATATTAATAATATTATAGGAGTATACGAAAGCTGTAGCGGCGTTGGCGAATAATATAAAAATAGACTGCCAATTGGTGTGGCACATAGCTTCCTCGCATCCTATCCACGTACTTTTCTTGATTTTATGCTTTTAAAAGCCATTATTGTCTAATTGGTTTAATTGTTTCCCCCGTTTTTTTTCTTTAATCTGTCAAAATTGTTTTGATTTTTTACACGAAATAAAGTATCAATTTAGCAAAAGTTAAAGAGCGCAGACGGTTCAAATTAATCTGGGGCCATCTTCGGGTTACTTTCGATAAACTATAAAAGTTTCATTCAAATCAGATAAGTACTTTTGAAGCTATAGGTCTAAATTAATGTATGTTTGTGCCCATGTGAAAGAGAAACAAAAAAGCGCAGAGGGTTGAAACTTATATGGGACCAACAATGGGATTCTCATGACCAACCACCTAAATTTAATTAAAATTGGACGTGTAGTTTTTAAGATATGTTGGTTCGCAAAATTGAACGACAGACCGACAGACACGGAACCAAAAATGTTCCCTGATGTCTGAAATGGATTTCTGTCTTGGAATTTTTGAAATCGGAGACCTATTTTTTTTTCGTTCTTCGGAACGATCTCAAAGCTTCCGTTACCTTCGGTAAGCTCGGAAGCAAAAATTTGCAAAAGATAAAAATAAAATAAAAATAAGAAACAAGGGTTCATTTAAAATAGAGGATTAAAAATATATGTTTTGTTTATTTATATAAGTTATTGTATATATTAGAGAAGGTTAAAAGGAGGTTCACACCTGCTTGGCTTGTTTGTGCGTCTGTTCACACTACCAACAGGCCGAACCGAATATCCCTTTGATGTTTTGTCAAAATTTTGTCAACAATCAGATCGGGGGCCGAACATTGTTCGCTCGTTTGGCGCCTGCGCAGAGGCTCGTTTCTCTGTTCGGTTCGGCAGTCTGGACGAGGCTTTAAAGGTTTCGTTTCTTAGATTATATTATTCATAAAACGACGTTTGGTCTTTATAAGATAACATATACCTATACCTATGTCTCTTTAAGTCCATTAACAAATACAAATCAGTGAGACCTTACGTTACATGATAGTCATGATGAGAACCCGGTTCGACAGTCCTAAGCTTATTGTAGTTCTCATAGCATTAAGCAAACTGCCAGCCCCTTAGAAAAAGAGCATTTTGATTTCCTATTAGTTCTTCGGTGTACAGAATGGCCAAGCCAAAGGTTTCCCTACTGAGCCAAGTCACTGCATGAAATTACTGATAAGATGATAAGAGGTTTCTTTCTCACACTACCTACACATTGGGGTTTCAGCCAGATTATGCAGGTGTAAATGTTAATTACAACTTTATTACGTTAAAATTGGATCAATATAAGCGAACAAATAACTCATTTTCCACTGCAATGATTCACGTCACAGCAGTTTTTATGAGTGGCAGACTGACATAAAAATGGAAAAAAAGTTTGTCAGCTTATATTTACTATGAATTCCAACTTTTTTTATTTATTCCTGTTGATCTTAGCTTTTCGTTAATAGAAATACTAGGGTACATAAACACTATACCCATTAAAAACATTTTTATTACCCTTTTATATAAAGCATAGGATGTAAAATATAAGTATGACAAAATGAAGATTTAAATTTATTATAGCTGATTTATAGCGCTATAAAAGTACCTCGGAATTGATGCTCCCAAAAAAATTCTTTCCACTAAGTTAAATCCCTCATTTAATTTTATGTTCCAGCAACAATAAGTAGATGGGTGTGAAAAAGAAAAGTTTACCCATTTTTCTCCAAGGAAAGTTATTAGCTCTGTAGTTTTCATCGTGATTTACGTTCTACGTGGGGTTTCTCTGGTAATATCTCTTAAAATTGCCAAATTAAAGAGATCTTGTTTTAGACATAATGATTTAGACTCTTAGTATTTTTTTATCTATCCATATTGTAAAAAGAAAGTTCAATATAACGAAAAATAAAGCGTGCAATTTTATTTAAAGTTGGAAATGTTAAAGTAAAATAAATGTTTAAATCAAATTTTAGAAAACATATGTAGGCAGTGTAGGCATTTTGTAGCTTTTTCGTTCTATAAAGAAGTATCGTGCTTTTTAAACATCCATGAATATTATCAAATAAAAAGTTTTTGAAACCTGAAAAGATTTATTGTTTTTAAAACTCTTTTTTAAACAACTTTATCAGATCTTTGAAACCAAGAACTTTTATGATAAATTCTTCTATAACTGTTTTATACATAACTTTTCTTATTGATGGCGGATGAGGAGAAAAAGAAACAGCAGAACACTAATTCATAACACCATTTCCAGTCGAATATTGATACATTTAGTGTAACGAAACAACAATAATATTTATAAAAATTTGTTTCTCAATAATATTAATCTTAATTTAAACGTTCCGTAGTATGAATACTACCAAAAACTTAAAAATTGAATTCCTAATTGATTGTACTAGGTACAGGTGCTAATTGGGTACTTTATAATTACAAGCGTTATTTCTCGGTCTAGTACTATTGTCGTTAATGTTGACTTCTAGACTTGTAGAAAAATTTGATAGCTTAATTTGGAACTAGGTATCGTTATCGACAGAGGCAATTATTCTTCAGTGTAGCTTAACTGGCTAGAGAATCTGTACTGGAAATATAGAGAGATCCGTGGTTCGGATCCCGTCTATTTTTCTCTATCTTTCTCCCCTTGTAAATAGTAATTATAATTTGATTTAAATTAAAATTTAAACGTTCCTTAGTATTAATACTACAAAAAACTTAAAAACTGAATTATTAATCTTAATTAAGTTCCTTTTTACTTTCTCATATAAAGAGAAAGAATTGTGATGGCGCAAAAATTCGATTTTGATGGATTTACACGTTTTAGGTTCCCTGAGTCTAAAAAACTGGTTTTTAAAAAATGTCTGTCTGTCGTCTGGTGTCAGTGCAGACGCCTGTTGCCTGAACTACTGGGACAAATTTTTATGTCTCCGATTTTAAAAATTCCAAGACAGAAATCCGTTTCAGTCATCAGGGAACATTTTTGGTCTCGTGTCTGTGTGTCCGCGAATCATGAAACATGCGACGATAACTTGAGCAAATTTCGACCGATTTTGATGAAATTTGGTAGACATGTTCATTTTACCAATGCCCAGGACGAGTTTGTTGGAAAACGTTATCTGTCCAAGCGTTCACAAGCAACGCTCGTGTAAACGTGAACTTCAAATTTAAAATTGGTATTTTAGGTCGGGAAAAAAATCTAACTTCATCTTTTCAATGAGTCAAACATTTATTTCAAATACAATTTTTTAGCAAAACCAACAGCGACACCGCTATGAAATGTTATTAATAGATCGCTAAAACTATTAATAGTTTTTACTCAATAAACAATATAACAATAAAGTAATATAATAATAATTTTAATGTTAATTATAAAGTACATGATAGGATGCGAGGAAGCTATGTGCCACACTAATTGGCAGTATATTTTTTCTTATTTTATTAACTATTATTTATTACCTATAGATGAATTTATATCTACTATAAATTTATTAATGTTATTTTAAATAAAAAAAATCATTAAAAAGTTATTATTTTAGCTAATTATGTTATGAATAGTTATTTCTTATTAGTTTTTAATATTACAGAGGGGTCTGGAATTTGGCCCTTTTTTTCAAGGTTAGGTTTTTGTAGGGATTTATGTTATGATGTAAAGTAAGAACTCCTTTCTTTTTAACTTAAGAAATTGATTTTTTGCAAGTTAAAAATGTTTACACTTTAATGTTATTAAGCTAGATTTATAGGTAATAATGGTTTATAAGAAATTAAATAAAATGAACATAATTTATGATATAATAGTCCAGGACATAGTGTGCAAAAAAGTGTAATATCAATCTAGAATTTTGTGTTCAAGTAATTCTTTTAGTGCCTTTTAAGAATATGTGGTGGGCTAAGGTCTTCTGCGGGACTTAGCTCGGAAAAAGGAATTTGAAAAAAACAAACCGGTGGAGAGGGGCCATGTCCTGCCCTATATGGTGGACAATGTAAGTTTCATAATCTTGAGTACAAAATTAGCTAGTAAACCGAAAATCAAGTTGATTTTAGTTTGTAACGTGATAGGTTAGTTATTCAAATATTACTTTAAATCAAATTGGTCACCTATCAAGTAACAAACAAATTTTGTAGTCAGGATCACGAAAATAACAATGTCCACCATAATTGGTGAGCCATGGCCGCTCTCCACGGGTATGATTTTTTCAAATTCTTATTGCCAAGCAATGTCCCCCAGAAGAACTTAGCCTACACATAAATTTAAATGGCACTTTAAGATTAACTTGTACACAGCATTTTAGCTTGATATTAGTCATACTTTTTTGCAAGCTATCTCCTGGACTATATTATAAATCTGATATAATATAATCTAACTATGAAATTAAGTATTTATATTCTTAAGAATTTATTAAGAATGACTGATTTGTACCTTATTGCCTATTGTAGGGTTTATTACTTTAATGGTTTGAGAATGTTTGTTCTAGATTTGTACCCACTGAGAGAGAGAGAGAGAGAAAAAAAAATCTTTTTTAGATTGTCCCTAGTGAATTTTCTATGTTCACATGTGCCCTTAAAATTTCCTTTTTCTGGATTAAATATTTAGAAGAACCAAATGCAGGATTCGTACATTAGTTAGATGCTTGAGGCAACATTACCTTTTCTAACTTCTCCTGTGACTTTAAAAAATTAATGACATTATTTTGCTCAAAATCTTTTTTTATTATTTTTTCTCTTTATTGTTCCTCGTTTTTGTGCTCGAAAAATGGTGGTAACAATGAAGTTAAATTTATTGTGATCAGAGTAAAACATTTATATTTTTTTATGCATAGAAATTTATCGTCGATTTAATTTTGTAGCATTCGTAATCTCAGTGCATTATAAGAATACCATTTCTCTTACTGAGACTAAAACAAAAATGATATTCGAAGAAAACTTTCTAATATTGCATACGAAGCGAAGGTAGAATTTATATCCAAAAATATACCATTTAATTAATTTATTTGTAAACAATAATGATTGTTTACCCTTTTATTTAATTATGTATCATAATCATAATCATAAATCATAATCATAATCATCAAAGTAATATTACTAAACACTAAAAAAATCCTACCAACTTGTAAAAACTATAAACGCACTTTTATGTAAATTAGTCTTAAATAGCTGAGCCACGCTCAAGCTTTTGCTTTTACGGCAAGATAAATAAATTTGAAGTAATTATTTGTAATTTTAATGTATAATAACAATTTTTGTATGATTTCTTGTTATATTACCCCAAATAAATAAATAAATATAAGAAACACTTCGTTTTAAATTTTCACTAAACATCAAATTTATTTTCATCAATACTCCGGAAACTAATTTTTACCGGGAGAAACGTCTTATAATATGGTTAAAATCTTATTTAAATGCAGTACATTATAGAATTTTTCAATCAATAACGTCGCAACAGTTTTCACATTTTTTTATCACATATTTCAGTTTTTAGAGCCTTCAAATTCATTTCTCAATTTCGCCTCGTGCTATGATTTTTTTTGTACATGTATGCCTAATTTCAAGGCTCCACGCGCCTGCACAGACAACAGACGATACACAGACGACAGACAACTGACGACATACAGAGATTTTTTAAAGAACACTTTTTTGCAATCAAGGTACTTCAAAACGTGAAAATCCATTAAAATCTCTACATCGAATTAGCAATTTACTCTTCTTTCAGAATCGTCATCGGGGTCATAAAAATATTGGTTAATGTTAAACGCGGAACAATCGAGTTTTAATTGTTATTCTTATACTCGAATCTTGGCTATTTTCAGTTCATAATTACCTCTTTAGTCTCACTTCATAACTACTACTAAGCTAAAAAAGAGATGTTCTGGATGTAAATCGCCTTATGATGGTAAATTTAAAATAGATTATTCTATTAGAGCAAATCAATAGACGTAATATTTGGGAAGTGTTAAAGGTATTTCTCGCTTAAATATTTTCAAGTCCTTACGGTCTTCTATTTTTAATCTACTTGGTTAGAGGGAATCGACCGAACTTTTTGTCATAGTAGCCCTTAGGTTGCTTTTATTTTGGGTGCTAACTGTTATCCATGGCTTACAGTTTAATCAATCCCTCGTTAGATGTTCCAAGGATATTTTACCGACTTAATCTGTTCCTGTTCCCTTTTCAAATTATTCTATTCTCCTATTGGGGATCTTTATCCTATTCAGGTATCAGCATTTTTCTTTTAAAAGGGTGCTTATATCTATACTTTTTTTCTATTTCCTAGAGAATCCTTCTTTTCATTTAGACGTATTTAGAAAATAACTGATTGAAAAAAAGTTTTCAATTGTCTTTTCTAAGATTGAGTTGTTGAAGAATTTACAGGTTTATTTTTTGTCCCTCGGCTGTAATCAAAAAGTCAAGCTCTGACAGAAGATTCAATACCTTGTCAAAGTTTTTTATTCTCCTGACAAATTAGTCTTCTCCTAAATATTCCAATCTGTCAAGTGAAAAAAGGCTTAATTAAAGTCAAGTACCATTTAAAAGTTTCAACCAATTTTCAAGGAATTTAATTACAAAAAGATTAAACATAATTTTGATTTATTTATTGAAAGATGGGCATGTTCTTAATAAAATTACATAGCCTGTCCTTGATAACAATTACATAGAGATTATTTGTTTCAAGCAGTCAGTATGCCTGTATCATTTGTACCACTAGGTCATAATTATTAAGATCTAAGTAATTCGGTTCAGTCTGGCACATTAGTTGATGTAGACGATTTAATAGCAAACATACCGGCATTATCGCATCCGATAAAGAAGCTATCAAACATTTCTCAGTAGATGTTAACATTACAGCACATTCTTATTGGAAAAGTACAGTTAGAAGTGAAGACATTATTTGAAAAATTGTTTGGTGTAATTTATTTATGTAACGAATGATAAAGCGATATCGGTAAAGTATTATTAAAGAAATTCAATGCAGGTAAAGGTATACGCACTAAGTATAATAGCTGGGACAGGGATATGTTTTCTACAATAAAAACGAACCAGGACACATTAAGTGGTATAGAGATTCAAGAGGTCGTGGATAAAATCGATAATTGTCTGACAAGGTTTACAATTAGCAGCTAAGACACACATAGAGATGCGTCGTGCAGTACTTAGTATATGCAGGGCAGGACAGCACAAAAAAAGAAACCCAGCTAAAGTCAAAAAGCAGTTTTATGGGTCAGCTTGACGAAGGCAGGGCCGGTATGGGCAGTACTAACTAGCACCTTAATTTGCGCCGTCTCGTATATTTCTGCGGTTCACTAAGCTCTGCTCTGTCCTTCAACGCCTGCATGTCAATGTGTGCCTGCACTTATTGTTTCATATTTTTATTTTCATGATTGAATAATTATAAATTTTAATTTTGTACTGGGCATCATTGAAGCGAGCGTATAGTAATGAATATGTATTGAATATTTAAAAAATAGATAATCATCAATCGTGAGGAGTTGATAGATAAAGGGTATGATGATAGTAGTACAGCGTATAGTAGTAAGGGAACCACCCTGCATTCTTACTATTCCTCTAACCACACATCTCCTTTTCAATTATTATAAAATGAATGACTTTACTATGCAAAAACTTTTGCTTTTATCAGGTTGAAATTATACATGCCTGTTTCAATTGCACTTTATACGATGTATATGAAGTTTTATAAAAATCGTTGCGTTAGAACGTAAGGTATCGCTAAAAACGATGTTTTCTCTACTTTAAACGTTACTTTAACTTGAATAGTTTTAACAATCTTTATTAATTCATAATGGTGTCGCTATTGGTTTTATTCAAGTTATAGTCGTAAATTTCAGAGACACAGACACAGATATTTCGTTGAATGTAGGAAACTCGCTACGCTCGATTCAAAAGTAGAAATTAAAATTTTAATAAATATAGTCCTTAAGGATTCCCAAGTACTCTAATGCACACAAAAATCTACACTGCTTTCTTGAGAATATTATTGGCTTCCTCTTTACACTAGCAAGAAGGCCTGTAGATTATTACTATCGGAGCCTGATTTATTTTGTTTATCTTACACTTCACTAGCCTCCAAATATTATAACCTAAATTTTATCTACTTTCTAACTTCTTATAAAGCTGAAACTTGCACAGACCTGAACGCACGGCAGTGCCCAAGGCCAAGTTCTTGCAAGCTTAGAGTGTATCTTTACTTGAGCCAATTCACCCGGTATTTCTCACCCTCATATCTCTGCTTCATCTTAAGATGGGCTTTTGAAATTCAAAACATTGATTAAGCTTATGTAGCTTAGTGCACTTCAACAAATCGAGCCCTTATCATTAAGCCTTTCAAAAGAAGAGAGTTTTAAAGTTAGTATTTTTTTTTTTTTATTGACTTCTAGATACTTTAAATTTGGCTCGCATGTAGCTATAGCTATGTAATAATAATAATAATAATATATTTATTTGTTTTTAAAGCTTAATGCTTTATACAAAGGGGTTACAATTTAAAGATTAACATTTTAGTTCATTTATAAACATTTTACATCTTATTGAAAAAAGAAACTGAAGAAATGAAAGAAGTAAAAAGAGAAAATAAAACAAAGATACCTTTCATAATGGAAATTAATTTACTACTCAAATAATAACTAATTATTTCTATTAAAAACAAAATTATTAATAACAACAGCTTTATTTATTTATTTTTTTATTATTATTTATATATATATATATCTATTTATTTTCTTTAAATTTCCTCTCTTTCTTTCTTAATTAATAACAATAACGTTTTATTCATTTAAAATAAATGACCTTATTTCCAAAATATTTTGAACAAAATAAAATAAAAATTGTGCTTGTTTTGAAGATGCGATTCCTAAGAGTATTGCTAAGTTCGTATCTTCGCTCCACTCGCTACTAGTCAGTTGCATTGACATAAACGCTTTCCTTTGGTGTTGGTAAATAGGGCATCTTAACATAATGTGTCCAAGGGTTTCAATTTCATTCATGTTACATACTGTACATGTTTCCATTGTATTAATTTTATATAATATGCCATGTATATTTATCTTTAGAGCTAGATTTCCTGTTGTTCTGATCTGTGCGATTAACTTTTGAACGGCGTAAGAAAGATCGAATTTCGGGCTTAAATAATTCTCATCTTCATGGTTGAAGCTATTAAGTATGGTGTAAATCTTATGGTTTTGCGATAATTGTGTGTTTTCGAAGTCTACAAGTTTTAGTTTAGCACTGTACTGTTGTGTTAAATATTTTATGTCGGATTTGGTAAAGCTGGATTGAAAAACAAAACTAGTATCTATTTCTATTGTCGCAAGTATATGTTTTATCTGTGATATCCAGTTATATTTCGATGTGTTATTTGGCGTGGAGTCTAAAACTAGTAAGCGATTATAACATTTCTTCATGTAGGAGTTTTCGTCAAGTGAGTGGATTTTATTGATGAAAGAGAGAGCCTGTTGAAGAAAACTTACTGCAACATGCTCTAGATGAAACTCTAGCTATAGCTATGTAACTGACGGGAAAATTCCATTTAACATTTTTTACCCCCCCCCCCCCTCCTAAACAAAATGGTGGCCGCAACTTTATAGATTTTTTAACAATTAATGTATGTATTATCGAAAAACTTTTTGCATAAACAACTACTGATACTATGCACAACAAGCCAAAGTGGAGCGACTTGAAGTAATGGACTAAAGAAAGAGCATACTTGGCCACATTGTAGATATCACTACTTTAATAAGCTAACTTTTTTGGAAGGGGATTTTGAACTTGGCTCTTTTTCCACGGTTAGGTTTTTGTTAGAGGATTCATGTATTTCTGATAAGATAAGATAATCCATTTATTAAATTCATTTAAACACTTACATATCTATAAATTTTTCGATTTTAATTCAGCCAAGGCTCTCGATTTCTGATAACAATGCAATAATTAGTCATTAATTAATTAGTTCTTGTAACCTAAATTTTACCCCCTTCCCGACTGTCATGAAAGCTGAAATTTGCACAGATTTTGAATTTCCGCTGACAATATAATAATCACTCCCTTAGTTTTACACTATAATTTGTATTAACTGATACTCAATAAATTTAAAAATTTATGTGGAGACATTTTGGCGGTAAAATTTGATTTTTTTTTAATAAAACTTGTAATTTATTATTTTCCCATAATTGCGACAGATCTTAGTATTGAATATGGAAGCAATAGGAAATAGTTACCCTTAATGATTTGTTTATGCTTGATATCTTGTTAGCATGTACATAATCATACATATTGAATGTCTTGACAGGATGAACTAAGGGCATGACGATAGGGATGGATTGAATGGTATTAGCATGTGAAGCATGTCCATGTTAATCAGCTTTACTAAGCACACTTGCCTCATCACGTAACACGGCTAAAGTCACAAGTCTATATTGAAGTGTCACACTCAATGACGCCACTAACACTGATAAGCTTAAGGGATTAGCTATCGTCATTTTAAGCAACATCCATAACATGTTCGACTTTCATAATATGTAAGTCTAAATCTGGTGTTTTCCTAAAGTTAATCGCTGAAACTGTTAAATGTTTATAATATAGAATATATGTTACATACCAAAAGAGTTAAATACGGTTAGGTGCTATGTCTTTACCTGTACTTATTTATTTTTATTACTTATCATCTTTTATCACTTTTTTTTATATAAATAAGTCAAAACAGTAATAATATATTTTTACTTTTCAACGCAGGAAAGATGGTTAATACTTGATGTTAATAATTGCATGACATTTGAATTTAATAAATTAGACGATGCCATGATATTGTAATGACTTAATATTTCGGCACAAACTAATAAATAAATAAATAAAAATAATAAGATAATAATAAATAGTAATAAAAACAAATGACAAAAAATAAAAAAATACCAATTAGTCTGGCAAATAGATCAATGATAATATAATATAGCTAATGACATTTTTGTTTTTACGGCCCATTATTGTCTAATTTATTTAATCTTTCTCCCTTTTATTTTAAATCTGCCAAAACCTTTTTCTTTTTTACTTGACTTAATGTATCAATTTAGCAATATATATTAATATGTGACCAACAATTGGCTAATTATGACTCTACAAATTTCATTAAAATCAGGCGAGTAGTTATAAAGATGTGTTAGTTCGCAAAAATTTTGTACGACACACGATTTGATGAACTTGATTTCTGTATAAGAATCTTTGAATCCGGAGACAAAAAATAATGTTTTTCTTCAGAATGATCACAATGCTTCCATTAATTTCGGTAATGGTTTGCTGTGAAGCAATAATAGTTATTTATGCACCTAGGGAGTAAAGTAAGCCATTATTCCCTGATCGAAAAAGTTGAAAAGTTCTTGAGGCGAAGCCGAAGGAACCATGGTCCCTAAATCCCGAGGCGATGCCGAGGGAATTAGACTTTTTAATTCCCGAGGCGCAGCCGAGGGAGATAATTATCGCGAGGGGAATAATGGCACTTTACTCACGAGGTACATACAATATTTTATCTCCAGTAGGAAGAAAATTCACATTTTCGTCCATTGCACAGTTTATATTTATTATTTTAATAAATAACAATAATTATTACCACTTTTAATAGCAGATATAAGAGATTCAATATTAAAAACAAATAAGAATTGGAATTAAACTCAAATATAAGGTTATTTAGATGCAGGTTATAAACAAACAAAGATAAACATGGTCAAAAAAGCGCAGTGCCACCAACCTGATTTCAACAACTTCATTACATTAGCCATTCATTTTCTACTATTTATAAAATAATTAAGTTGCAATCTTTACTTTTTCGCCCTACTTTTACTTTTACTCCCTACTTTTTGAGTTCAGGGATGAAAAGACCTGTTTTAGTCCCTCTAAACTAATTCAAAATCATAACTTTTTTTCCCTACTGGAGATAAAATATATATTTAAATAAATTAAAGTTTTTGAAAAACACAGTTTCTTAAAATAATAATTTTGGATAATAGAGCTTAAATTAATCCAAAGGAAGTAAAGCGAGGTTCCTAATATTACAAATAGTTGGCACCTTCCGAGCTTACCGATGGTAACGGAAGCTATGTGATCGTTCTGAAGAACAAAATTGTTTTATGATTTTAAAAATTACAAGGCAGAAATAAGTTTCAGACATCAGGAAACGTTTTTTGGTTCCGTGCCTGTCAGTCGCTCAATTTTTGCGAACCAACATATCTTAAAACTAACTCTTCTGATTTTAAATAAATTTGGTTGGTCAAATTAGACCATTGATGGTCCCATATAAGTCTCAGCATTATGCGCCCATTTCTTTCTGTTCCACATAACAACATACATTCATTTATTTACACCTATATCTTCAAAAGTACACATATGATTTTCATGAAATTTGAGGGGAGCCCGATTCCTCCCCGTTTTAAATGACAGCTGAATTTTAAACATCCCGATTGATCCCCAAATTATTTTCAGGTATAAAAAAATACAAAACATATATAACCTTTTTTTAAACAAAATGTAAAAAATAGGGTCTAAAAAAAAAAGTTCTAGTAATTATAAATTAAAAACTGGTAAATTCCTTCAACTTACTAAAATAATATATTGCAAAATTGTAATTAGGGTCCGTAGGCAAAACCAAGGACCCTTATATTTTCCTGCGTGTGTCTGTCCGTCCGTCCTGTCGCATGCTCTCACGGCTACACCTTTCGTCCGATCACTTTGAAATTTGGCATGTATGTGTCTTGTACCTGCCCACATATTTTAAAAATATAGCGACTTAAAAAAAATATTTTTCAAAAAAATTAGTGTAAAAAAACTTAAGGGTTAATAAAATTACATTTTTTTTCGACACCGTGAGAGGTATCATAGAAAAGGGTACGTCGAGCTGATTACAAAAATATATAATTCTTTGGTTATAACTTTGATAGGGCGAGCGTAGGCGAGTTTGAAGCGGGTGTGAAACGTGCCCCCCCCCCCCCCCCCCCCCTCTATCTCGCTTATGTGAAGTGCAAAAAATCTGGGAAAAATTCCTGAACATTCTTCGACCAAAAGTAAAGATTCCACTTTTTGGAAATTTCGAAAAAAATATTATTTGATTTTTTATTGACAAAATACGTTTTTTTTTATAATTATGGTCTTTTCGATGTATTTATATGGTTGTAGTCCGGTTCAGTGGCAAAAAAATACTTTATCGGAAGTTTGTTTATGTGTTTTGAGAATATCAGACCCATAGGATAGTTCAAAGTAAGCTTTTTAGCATTTTAAAAAACCATCACTAGGGTACTAGGTACTTAAAATTTACAGTGTGGCCTACGGACCCTCGCTGTGTGCTTACCAGCACACACTTGACCTGTTTATTTTTCCTTCATCGAAGTTTTTTATTAATTCTTCTAAATATTTAATTATATTTCTGGTTGAACTAAAACAGTTTGCACTTATGCTTAACACACCTCCAACGCTTATCGCCACTACTTATGAAGACAAAATGTCTATGTCTTTAAAACTAACAACACGTGGCCACGATCACTTAAATTATGTGTAAGTGTATCCATAATTAATACGAAAACTAAACTAAACTAAAATCGATCATAATCAATACAAGCATCATGAAAAAATATCCAAGCATAAACCAATACATAAACATAAAATGTATTTATCGGGCTGTGACCTTTTTTTCACTCGGGGAGGAATCGGGATGTGTGATTTTCAAGAGATTATCAATGAGGATCAATCGGGCGATCCTCGGGGAGAAGTCGGGATAGCTCAAAATTTGGATAGTATGTCGAAAATAGCCCGCAGGCAGATAGCCCCAGATTAATTAAAACTCTCTACGCTCTTTAAATTATGATAAATTGGAACATTAATTCATGTAAAAAAATCCAAACATTTTTGAAAGATTTTAAAAACGGAGGGGAAAATTAAATAAATTGGACAATAATAAATTGTAAAAGCATAAAACCATTAAGGTGTACGAAATAGGATGCGAGGAAGCTATGTGCCACACTAATTGGCAGACTATTTTCAGGTATGGTTTTCAGTTAATTTATGTGTCATAATAGAGTAGATTGGCAAAAAACGTATTTAAATAATGCCAGTCTTGTTTGAAAATCTACGGTTAAAAAACGAATGGTATCTCTTTATTGCTTTAAAAACCCTGAACTACTATTCTTGTTATCATAAATCGCGATTCTAAATTAAATCTTATGTTAAACATTTGTGAAGTTACTAATTGTCTGCTCGAGCGCTTTGGATCATTTAAATATGTTAATATGGCCGTTTTAATATGTATGTAAGAGCAACTAGAATTTTAGTACTAATGAGCTTTTTGTGAGGTATTTCTTAAAATAAGCATTTCACTCTCACGCTAATGGACGTTGAATTCAGGTGTTTTGATATCGTGTTGATAATTTGAACGTTAAAATGAATAGTTTGTTATCTCTAAACATAAACCTTGATTTATATTTTTGAAATTACGAATGTCTAAACTAAGCAGTGTAATAACACCTGGTCGTAATTTTCAGTTACATTACACCGTAAATTTAATTTATCTTTTGGGAGAAAAAGTGAACTTTTCTTGCTAGTTTACAGGGAGGAAAGTTGCTTATTGTACCCAGTTAGGTCAAACAGGGAGTAATGGAAAATAATCATGAACTCTCATGGTTCTCTCCAGTGTTACCCTAGATAAAGCACAAGTAAGTAAGATTGGTGTTAAATAAACAATTTCATTTATTAACATTTGTTTAATATTTAAATCTATAATGTCATCTTCACCATGTAACCTCCACAACGGTTGTCATGGTGATTCATCAGTAAAACACTCTAATAGGTTAAAGGTGAAATCTAAATGTAGATAAACTAATACATAATACATATATGTACATACATTAGTTGGCAATACTGTTCAATGTATGACTGAGCTACTAGCTGATTCTCTTGTTTAATTTTAGTATTGAATTTCAAATTGACCCTAAAATTCAATTTAAACTTGATTAATCTTATTTAGTGAATGGTTTATTATATTTAGCTTTATTTTCTATTATGTTTAAAATAAATATAAAAAAGTTTACTTTTTGTGTAATAAAATAATAATGTTATTTAGAAATACAATTAATTATATAATTTTATTTTGGATTATTATCCAGCATTTGGATAAAATGTGGTTATCAGGCATGTGTGTTAAACACTCGGTTTCCCCGACTTAATTATTATAATTAATTATATTATAATTAAATTTATATTAATTAAGAAGTAGAATAAAATTAAATAATCCATTAAATTAATAAGATGGTGTAACGTCTGGTGTATTTACATAGAGTTATCGATTTATCGTTCTCTGCCGAGAAATAAGGATACATAATGAAACATTGAATTATATTCTTTAAGGCATAAAATATGATATAAAATTGCTAATCTAACTTTAAGTTTATTCTTCCGGTTATGGTAGGCTTTGTTCCACTGGTCCCCAAAGGCGAGGCTCATTCCTCTACAAGCTCAATTAACAATTCTTCGTGAATTTTCCCCGTCATTATCTGCCACTGGATTGAGATATCAGATTGGAAACAAACATGTTTGATCGGCCGTTCTGACAGCCCGTCATCGGTTATCGTCATATCGGACTTTCTCCTCCAATTTAGGCAAGTTGACTATAACCTTGGTGTTTGTGTTTCTTCCGATGTTGTCCGATAGACGCCCGACATCGGATCGGAAGGAATACGGATCCAATGGAGGCGTTCTTCGAAGAATAAGAGCGCAAGTGGAGCTGATGTCAATAGAATAATGAAAAACGAAAAACCTCTCCACAAAATAATAATTTTGTGGAGAGGCTTTTCGTTTTAAAATAATAATTTTGTGGAGAGGCTTTTCGTTTTAAAATAATGATTTTGTGGAGAGGCTTTTCGTTTTAAAATAATAATTTTGTGGAGAGGCTTTTCGTTTTAAAATAATGATTTTGTGGAGAGGCTTTTCGTTTTAAAATAATAATTTTGTGGAGAGGCTTTTCGTTTTAAAATAATAATTTTGTGGAGAGGCTTTTTGTTTTAAAATAATAATTTTTTGGAGAGGCTTTTCGTTTTAAAATAATAATTTTGTGGAGTGGCATTTCGTTTTTCATTATACTTTAAGCTTCTTCTTCATTCATTCCTTTTTTTTCTTCTTGCGAAATTTCTGTATTGATCGACCTCGAGGCATTACAATCAGATGAATAACCTCTGTGTTTACACTTTACATGCATACCTAATACATAATAATTCCTTTAAAAAATTACCCGATAAAATGTGTTCTAAACTTACTCATATACTAGTACATAATAACTTCATCCATTTTTTTCCATAGGTGTTCCGGGTTTCCACGGGTAAATTTAAAAGTGTTTAGTCCAATATTCGTGAATTGGGGATTGATCTGGAACTTTAGCCTTTAGCAATTCTCATGATTTTCTTAGAAACTAGAATTTTCATATTAAATTCGAATTCGTATTAAAACTGATTACACAATAGAATTTTTCAATGAAAATTGTTGAATCTGTTTGTGAGAATCCTTTGAGTTTTTAGGGGGTAGCTGTCATAATTTTAAAGTTAAAATTCATTACTCGATTTTATTCTTTCATTACTTTCTTGAATCTCACTTTAAGGTTAAAATCCCTAACTTGCAAATTCATTAAAATCTGAACATTGAATTATTGCAACAACAAAAACATTCGGCCAATTTGTGTGTCGTATAGTTTTCTCGAATCTTATTTCGATTTCCAGTGGGGTCACTCTTATTTTAAAGCATTTGAGATTTTGATGGTTTTACACTTTTTAAGGTCGTCTGAGTGGAAAAAAGTGTTTTATGTGATATTGGAGCAGTCAATGCTGTTGGATTATGTCAGATTGTTAAATGTAAACAACCACCTGTTGAACATTTTATATTAATTTAATTAAACATTATGGGATCTATATTCTGATAACATAATATATAAAAAAGTTTTGACCTATTTTGTCGAACTGATTTCTTTTATCTTTTAAAATTTATCCTACCTAATAATAACAGGGTACCTTAAACGCAACGTAATGATATTTCATCTAATCATACTATAATTTGTTCAATGTTTCTTTTAAACTACCGTTACAGTAATTAATTAATTATAAAGTAATATTAAATTTAATTGATGTAATCAAATCGTCCTTCTATAATATATTTAGTGACTTTGAGTTTTACTCAAAGTCTAATAAAATTGATCTATAATTGACCAATTAGGGGAAGGATATTGAGAATTTCAAGTTTGCTCTCTTTTTCTTAAAGAGCTGTTTCATCTCATTAGGACATTTATTTTATTTTAAAAAAAAATAGAATTTTTCGATTGAAAATAATGATTTGTTAAAAGGATCTACTAGATTCGAATCATTGAACGAGAAATTCCATTTTTATTTATATATTATATGGATTTATTTTAGCTCTTATTGAGGAATGTAGCTGTGAGGAATGCAAGGACCAAAAAAATAAGAAAATGGTCACCCCCTCTCCCCATTCTGAAATTCCAAAGAATCATATTTCTTCAGCAGTACTTTTAAGAAAAAGGACTAGTTGAGAAATATTTTCTCCTTATAAAAAGGGCTCTTCATAACTTCCCTATTTCTATTGCTATTTTCGCTTCGAGCTTTGACTTAAAAGTAAAATATTTAACATAAAAAAATATATATATAAATCAATAATGGTATTCAAATAAAATAATAAAATATTTTTCAAAATAAATATGGTATTATTAGTCTGCTTTTCTTTGCATCACTAATTGTACGCTCATTGTAAAATTATTTTATATTAAAATGTGATTTTTAAATCGGGAGATCATAAAACGTACTGGCATAGTAAATATAACATATACTAATATATTTATATAATCGAGTAGTGTCCCGACGGCTCACCTTGAATTTGTTATTGGTAAGGTAACGCAACCACATTTATTCCAATAAAAATTATTCTTTGTTTAGATTTGTTGGTCTTTAAATAGATATATACAACTCATCTAAATTGATTTACTTAGTTTTTACTTTTTTTTCTAAAAATAAAATTAAGTCTGTTGTTTCGTGTTTAAGAGCTCGTATAAATATAATTCAAGGAAGTAATTGATGTTTATTTAATTGCAAATGTTGAAAATAAACCGGTTTCGATAGCACCAGATAAGTTATTTTTAATAAGAAAATTCATTATTAATTAGCGAAATTATAAATAATTATAAAGATACAACATTTAAATGCCTTTTTTAAAGGAATAATCTGTGATAATTTTAGGAATAATTTATCGAGTACATTGAATAATATATTTCTACTCCTTTAAGTTATTTTTGTTACAGGAAATAATTTATTTTTTTGCTTTCAATTACTCGTACTTAACTTCAATTAACGTACTTCACGAAATGGTAGATTATAGAAAATCGAAGTTTTTAATTATCATATGGAGAAAAGTTTGAATATAATAATCATCACAAACGTTTAAACAATATGCAATTAAGTCTCAAAGAGACATTGAGGAGTAACATTTAGCAGTTTTGAATTACTATCAAACAAGTAGAGTTAACGAGATTGTCAAAGATTATCTTTAAGTCTATAGATGACATCTTAATCTGTTTACAAACTTAATGTTACATAAAAGACACCATTGTTAAGACAAAAGATGTTTAGATGTTTAGACTTTGAACGTAATACATCCCCCCCCCCCCCCCATTGCAAACTCTGATATTGTCATTTTCAATTTATTTTCTTTAATAGATTTAACTTGCTTTTGTTATCTACAAAGAGGTAAGTGGATTTTGAACAAAGAATTATTAACATACTATTAAATTGCCCTTTGATAATGTATCGGTTCAATTTTCTTTTGGAAAATTGAATATAAAAATAAGAGGAAAATAAAATATAATGGAAATTTAATATACTTACATGAAGAAAATTAATTTCACTTCATAAGTCATGTAAACACTGTTTTGGTCGGGGTCCTCCCCGCAAAAACAGAATTCAACTTCTCTTGCCCGCCAATGGTAGCGGTTCAGATAATAAGAATACAAATCAAAACTCAAGATAAAATTAATTTTAAAACTCTTATAAAAGACATATTAAACAACTCTTTGAAATTAAAATTAGAACATTATTCATCAACTATTCTCTAGGATTCTTAAGTGTGACAATATAGTATATAGTTTGTATATAAATCATTACCAAGGCAGCCTAATTTATTCCAATAAAAATAAATGTTTGTTTTGATTTGTAGGTCTTCAAATAAATATGTCTGAGACCCTCACGCATTAGAAGTGAAACTTAAGCTCTAGAAAAAGTTGATTTTATATTCCCACCTACATATTAATATAATATAATTATATTCATAACATTTAAGCGAATAATGCAGAAAAACCATTAAAACAATTATATATATATATATATATATATATATATATATATATATATATATATATTTATATATATATATATATATTATATTATATATATATATATATATATATATATATATATATATATATATATATATATATGTTATATATATATATATATATACATACATATATATATATATTATATTATTTTAATGTATATAATATTACGTATATACCAATTTCGTGTATAGAAATATCACCTACTTCTGTGGGGCAATGGTCAGCGCGTTTGCCTGTAGGGGTCGGAAAATCGAGACTCGTCTACGTGAAAGATTTTTTACAGGTAAATCAACTGCCGACTTAAGCCGATATAAAAAATTATCACTTAGACGAGTCTCGAAACACAAACTTTGTTTCACTATTTCATTTCATCCGAGCCAAGTTACTCTCCACGCCTAAAGACGTTTCACATCAATAACTTATCTAAATATAAAGCCAGACAATATTATAAAATGAAAGTTTTTTTGTTTTTTTATTTTATTTTATTTATTTATTTTTTTTTTTTATTGCAATTATATCTTATATATCTTATGATAGTTTGTACCTAATATCTTGTAAATAAGAGTACATCTATGAGTGGCTTGATGTTTTTATCTTGTTAATATTTGTTTTATTATTTTATTTGATTTGTTTAAAATTACGTATTAACATTGTATTTTGTCTTTTTCGTCTCTCAGCATAAATTCAGTTTGAGTCAATGAAAAGTTTTTTGGGCCTTGTTCCTTTTAAAGTAATTATTCTTCTCGGTGGAAATTTCAAGTAAAATCTTTTTGGGGAAGTTTATAAGAATTGTTGTCTCTAGGTTGGAAGTCATGTCATGACCAATATTAAACAACCAGATGTTACTTTAACTTAAATTGGTTTTAACAGATTCTGAAAACATCGACCACCCAATGTTGTTAATAAACTTTTCAAAACTTTTCAACAACTCCTTCTACGGCAGAACCACTAAAATACACCCACACACGAGAGCGCGCACACACACACACACACACACATATATATATATATATATATATATATATATATATATATATATATATATATATATATATATATATATATATATATATATATATGTTATTATATTAGAGAAAAATAAAACTTTCAACATTTTTTTTTTAATGCTTAGTTATGTTACGTTTTTCTTGTTCGATTACTCTTAATTAATCTGAAGCTAGCAAGTTAATACTTAAAAGGGTCACCTTTAGGATGATATAAGAACCCCATTTCATATTGCACGCAGGGATACGTAAAGACCAGTTGGGTAAGGGAGGGGGGGATTCAGAATCTGTTTCTTATTTTTATTTTAGGGAGTTTTTGTAATGTTATACTTTTTGAACCCATTATGTTTTAATTTATTAATTGTTTCCCCCCTTTATTTTGCACGAATAAAAGTATTAGTTTAGTAATATTTAATGAGCGTACATGGTTGAAATTAATCGGCGACTATCTGCGGGCTAGTTTCGACAAATCATCCAGATATCTTACAAACCAGATGAGTACTTTTAAAAATATAAGTATAAATAAATTTATGTTTGTGTGCATGTGGAAGAGAAATTAATTGGGACAGAAGATTTAAACTGATATGTGACTAATAATGGGCTCATTTATAATATACTATAAAATTTCATTCGGAGTAGTGTATATGATATCATATGTTGGTTCCCAAAAATGAGAGCACCGACGAAAAGAAGAACGAAAACGAAAGAGGCACCGACAGGTAGAGACGTTACCAAAAATGTTCCCTGATGTCTAAAAAGGATTTATGTCTTGGCATTTTTTCACGCGGAGACACATTGCTTCCATTATTTTTCGGTAATCTCGGATGCAAAATAATTCAGTAACGGGGCTCGGGAGTATTATTGTAAAAGAGTATGGGAGAATAATGAAATTTATTTAATTAAAAAATATGTATGTATAATTATTAATTTATTTCCTACTATCAATAAAAGTGTTGTACAATTATTTGTAAATGCTAAAATTATAAATCTTTAAAATGCTAAAAAGGATAAAATTATAAATCTTTCACATTTTATTCTATATTTTCCAAGTAACCACTGTGTATAATTTGATTTAAACTTTTTAAATTAAACTGAAATAATTTTAAAAAATCACGGAACCTCGTGTTAACACTTCAGTGCGCACTAACCACCGATTTTAATGTTGTTTCTATAACAGTTATACAAGTAAACACTTTTTTCATGAATTATTTTTAAGATGCACTATAAAATTGTCTACAAGTTTATATTTAGCTTTGGTTTTAGATCGTTACGGAAATCATTGTTCTCGTGGGACGAATTGAAATAAGATTTGGGATTTAAATTTCTAATTGTTCTTCTCACAAACTTGTATTTTTAGAGCAATATATTTACTATATATCTTTCTAGGGACTATCAAAAAGGTTGTTTTCCTTCTAAAGACGAAAGAAAATGTAATAAATCTGGTATGCAAATGAGAAATTGCGAGTTCTCTGTAGCTTTTGATTATATAATGTAATTATTTTTATCCAGTAATAAATTATAGGATTGTTCGTTTATTCTTTAGTTATAAATTTCTTGATTTTACAGAGGATTACATTACATATTTACTTTCAAGTATGATCAATTATCATCATTTAATGGGAGACAATAAGGACTATATTTAAATAGGATTACAGCATATTCTTTATAAAGCATATTATTAATACTGTGGTTTTATTAAAAATCTAATAACAAAAATAATGGAAATCTTTTAACATAAATGTAATCAGGCATTTATTGAAAAAAAATAATAAAAATAAACAAATAAAATTAATATTTTTAATGTCCATCTATTTTGGTGTGACCCTTAATTAATAAATTGTCAAATCTCTCGAAAACACTTTTTTTATAATAAAAATTTTTAATTTGTATAAAAATAACTTTATTTAAAAAAAAAAAAAAAAAAAAAAAAAAAAAAAAAAAAAAAAAAAAAAAAAAAAATAGAAAATTATTTTAGAAAAATATAAAACTAGCAATGTATAATATTTAGTATAAAACTTTTAACACTTTTAAATACTGAGCAATTTCGTATCAAATCTATTTGTGTAAGCATTTTAAATTATCATAAAAAGGATGAAAGTCAACCGATAATAATGGCTTAGAGTTGCTCTAAATGCACAAATTGCACAATTGTTTTTTTTAGGTTACTTGCCAAGTTAATAAATGTATTGAATAGATTCACGTCTCAGTTTTGATAACCGCAGCCATCGCTCCAGAGTATAATTCCGTCTTTTTCCTTAGGTCAATAATCCATGTTCTATAAAATTAATTATTATTGAGGCAAACTTATTTGAGGTGACCCCTCCTTCGCCCTCATGCCATCCGAAACAATAGCCTTGGTGGTTTTTATTATTGTTCACTGTAAAATTGTGTACAGCTAGTTTTGTTTTATAGTAAACTTGAGAAGTTCTTTGCAATTTTGAAATAGTTTAATATCACAAATTTGAACATCCATACAATCTTGGACATCTTGGAATATTTGTTTGTCCTGACTATGATTGTTTGATCCTATTGGCTACTGTCCTGTGGTTGCCAGGAGTAAAATTTGTCTGGCCCGGCTCATGTGATTTAACAATTGCACGACAACGAGAGCAACAAAATGATATCAAAATCACAATTTCCGAAAAATTCGGACTTACGAGGTGTTACAGACCATCGAATATAGCAGAGGAGGCTTTGCTTTTATTTTCCTTTCTGAATACATATTTTCTTGGTTGTTATATAAATTCAATCGTGCTCATTGTGAAGAATGATTTTTGAAGCATTGCGATTATTCTGAAGAAATTCTTGGACAGAAATCTGTTGCAGAAATCAGGGTCCGATTTTTGGATAGTGGGTTATACTTAACCCATTGTTTCACCACTAATAAATAAAACTCTCTTCGCCCATTGCTACTTTTTGCGTGTGTAAAAACTTGATTTATTAACAATAAATCCATTATAACGCAATTTTGTTGGATTGCCAAAAGTAGCCCACGAATGGTCTTATAATTATTTTAACTGTCTGCTATTTAAATAATGCTAAAAAACAAGTGTGAACTGTCTGAGAATCGAAACAGATCCAAATCTCATATGACCATTCGTCCAATATATAGGATGTGAGAAAGCTATGTGCCACATAAATTGGCAGACTATTTTATCTCCAAATTCAAAATTCCTCGTTTTAGACATCTTAGAAGAAATTTTATCTTGAGTCGGTCTGTCTAAAATTACTCACGGCTCCCATATTATTTTTAACCTTCTATCAACATTGTTTTCTCTAGCGCATGCGCTTTCTTATGATAATAAGGTCACATCATTAAACATTACGTTTAGTGATGTGAACTCATGTCTAGTGATAAGATTTGAGCAAGTTTTTTGGCACTAATTGCCAGACTTTTATTGCTTGCTTTTCTTATCTAAAATGTAATTGAATGAAAGATACTGAAAGAAATATTGGAAAATATTATAAACTTGGATTAGTTTTATTGCATTTGTTGCTACATTATAATCATCCCAACATTAAGCTTTATCCAGACTAACTTTCCTTTGAAAATTATTTAACGAGAATCTTCACACATATTTACGCAGTCATTTGCCTGGTTCTCGAGTCTAATGTGATTATGGTGTAATTGTACCCGTAGGAGATCCTTACCCAAAACTCAATTAGTGTTTACATATAAAACGACTCGGCTTTTAGAGAAAGCTTAATCTGAGTCAGAGGGGTTTTCATGCTTCCCTAAACGTCCTTTGCCTTTAGCAGGTCCTTTTTCCTTTACTGCGGACCGATGAGCAAATAAAGGGACTCAAGTGCTCCCTGTTAATCAGATTTAGTCGTCTCTCTATTCAGCAGTGTTGCTACAAGTTATACCAGCGGTTCTTCTGTGTGGGGCTTCTTGACCCACGCTTCGTCGCCTCCCGACTAGGATACCATGGACACAGCTAAACATTAAGTCCTTACCAATTAAATTCAAACCCCTTTCATCAATAATTTAAGGGGGATTCTATGGTGAAAAGTTTTAACCGACTAAAAAACAACGAAATTGTTAGCCAAGTTTCATTTCCTTCTCTTGTATACTACTTCCCTATGATATTTATCTACGCTTTGTTAATATTCTTAAATTATTAGTAATAATAAATACAACAACAACAAAAAATTGACTCTAAAAAAAATTATATTATAGAATATAATATATATTTAACTATAACAGAAAACGTACTATATGAAGCCAATAATCTTCATATATGTATTAAAATTAAAACAAAAACAAAATTATTTCAATCTTTTACAAAATGTAATCTTTGTCAATTCTCAGATATAAGTTCCTTTGCTTAGATGTAAGTTCTATAATACCTTAATATATTCCTACTTTTGAGATATATTTAGAGTATACCATTTATCTAAAGATGATTGAGATATATATAGTCGTTGAATATTTGTATCTGCAATGTATTGCAGATCAGTATCCTGAACGACATAATTTGGAACTTCATTTCCAATATATTTCAGATTATCATTCAACTACAAGTCATAACTGAAGTCGTTGACCGAATTTTGAAACAAACAAATAACGAATAATAAAACTACCTCTCCACGTAAATTCAAACTTTTTACTTGCCAAAACACCTCTCAGCCTTCATAAGTACCGAAATTCGGATTTGAGTCTTATATTCTTATCTTCGACATGAAGTAGACTCACCTTTCACTTATTTCCTGGGCACTTCTTTAGATTGTTACTTCCCTTATAAAAAAAAAAAACAAAGGGGCGTAACAATCTAGAGAAGGTGAACCCAATGTTCTTCTTCAGACTGTTACTCCCCTAAAAAAATAGAAGTGTGATATTCCTTTGTCCCAAAGTATATTAAACTAAGCATCCCATTGTCTTAATAGTTATTTAGTCTGTCATTTATAACCTAAATAAGCATAAGGGAGTAACAATCTAAAGAAGTACCAATTCCTGTTACTGATGCATCTATTTATCCGCATTTAAGCAATGAAGATTGCTTTATGAAGGCGGAAAGCTGCTTTGGCTAATAAAAAGTTTGAATTTATGTGGAGAGACATTTATATTATTCCTTAAGATTACCTCCATAGACTCTCCCATATATAACAAAAAAAAAAATTACCCACATTTACTAAAGATTTTTAGTATAAATTCACTATCTTGTTGTAAAACTTTACGTTATCTTGACCAATAATCAATTAGCTTTCAAATTTTTCATTGGCTTAAAGCCCAGTTATTTGGGATCCACGCAACTTGCGCTAGGTCGCAAAGTACTTACGAACCAGTCAGTGAGCTAATTATGATCTACTCATCAAAATTTTATTAAAATAAGACAAGTAGTTTTATATGGTGGTTCTCAAAAACATTGTCGGACAGGCACGAGACAAAAAAGCTTTTCTTTTGTCTGAAAAGGGTTTCTTTCTAGGAATTTTTAAAATTCGTATACAAGAACGTCGTTCTTTAGAATAATAATAACAATGCTTCAGTTTCCTTCGGTAAGATCGGTAGCAATATTTTCTTACTTACCTCTTAAGGTTACCTATATCAGGGTTTCCAAGGCTATTCTACGTCGTAGCACCCTTAGAGAATTATATTTTTCCTACGGCACGCTAGTCATAAAATATCAATCTCTCGTTTCTATATTTCATATTTTTACAACTATAAAGAAGAAATCAGGTAAGTGGTAAGAAAATAATTTAACTCATATTGAAAGTTCACACAAGTAAAATTTTAAGTGGTTGGAAAACATAGATGAAAATAAAAATAAAATTTACTTGAACCATTCACATGCTCTTGAGTTGCATTTGTGTGTTTAGTGCGATGGGTGAGCCTGCTGCTTACTGCACAATTTTTCGAATCCTGGAATAAAGCTTGATACAGCTACTCTCATTGATTTTCAAACGATATTTGCTATTTATAACAGAAACCACTGGAAATCCAGTTTCGCACAGATATGAAATTGAAAAGGTTATTAGGACCTTACAGATTTTGCACTTAAAATCGAATTAATTATTAACTGATATCTGAAAGTCCGTCAAATCCGAACAAGCTATTACTTTTCAGGCTGTTGCTGCTCGATTAGATAGCGACAGTAAACATATTTCAATTTTCTTCTTTTTTTTGTGTGAAGTGAATTCTTAAGAAGCTTAAGTATTGAATCGGATTTGGGATCCACGCAAACTTCTTCTCGGTTTGGTCATCTGCGTTAGTTCGCCAAGTACATGCGAACCAGACAGGTAGATGTGATAGGTGCGCTCTGAAAGGAGTCAGCAACTTATATTAATAAGGAAGAATGCTATTGAATTCGTCTTCTCGACCAAATTATAATGAAAGCGAGTAGTAAGATTTTATAAAAGCAATACAATAGAAAAAAAATAATATAAATATAAATATTCATAGCAATAACTAGGTTGAAGTAATGTTAAAATGAAGTGTAAATCACAGGATCATGGAAGAAGTATCAGTATCAAAGTATCCACCGTGGTTAAAGGAATTTTGATAATTTTATATAAAGAAATTCACATGAATTCGTGGTTTTAGTTAAGGAGATCAGAGGCGCCTCTCGGCACCCCTGATCTCTCTCCATGGCACCACAGGGTGCTGCGTCTCGCACTTTGGGAACCCCTGATCTATGCAACTTTAGGATTCAAGTTCAAATGGAAAAATTCAGAAACAAATTACACATTATCCAAATTGAAAATTTTGTGTGCGCACCTCAGGAGTGTGTCAAATGTTATATTTTTTAAATCTTGAATTAGGTAATTAATGACAGGTAGTGATGAGTAGATTACAAATATATATAACATTTTTAAAACATTGCATTTTTGAGAAGTTTTATAAGTAGAAACATAACAAAAGAATGCTCCCTCCCTCAACCCCCCTATAACGGCTTGTCCTAAGATTGTGGGGAATTTCATATTTTCTTTCTTTGGGAGATGAAAATGTCAGGAAAAATTTTATAAATCTTGTCGTTGTTACCGATAAAAACATTGTGATCCCCCGGGGGGTCGAATTAGGGACCTCTTTACTTCATTGTTTTTTGGTGCTTTGGGCCCTTCCATCTAAATTTATTTACATTTTTATTTTTTCATATGGGGTTTGATGTGGAAATAAAAATAAATGTTATTTCATAATATGATAACGTGTGTATAATTAATAACCTACGAAACCCTAAAAAGTACTTTGATTCAAGTACGTCCCTGTAATTTTTTATTGCCTTAACACTAACACTAGGACAGTTTCTGACTAAGGCATGAAATATCAGTATCATTCACACTTACATAGGAGTTACGTGGGTGATGGGAAGGAAAGAACTCCAAAACTTTCTAGCCCTTTTCCCAAAGAAGTTTGTCTATCAAAAGAGTGGTGTCTACATTCTGGCCAAGTGTGTTGCCTCATTCAAAAACTGGTCAAGTGTTAAGCGATAAAGAAATGAAAGAACAGTGTTGTCATGAAAGTGAAGTGTTCTCATGAAAGTAGGAGTGAAGTGAGGTTATGGACTAAAGAAAAAGCAGACTTGGCCACATTGTAGATACAACTACTTTGATAGACGGACTTTTTTTTGGAGGGGGGGGGGGGGGGGGGGTCTGGAACTTGGTCCTTTTTTAGGGTCCGTAGGCAAAACCAAGGACCCTTATATTTTCCTGCGTGTGTCTGTCCGTCCGTCCTCTCGCGTGCTCTCACGGCTACACCTTTCGTCCGATCACTTTGAAATTTGGCATGTATGTGTCTTGTACCTTCCCATATATTTTAAAAATATAGCGACTTAAAAAAAATATTTTTCAAAATAATTAGGGTAATAAAACTTAAGGGTTACATTTTTTTAATTTTTTTTTCGACGCCGTGAGGGGTATCATTTGAAAGGGTACGTCGTGCTGATAACAAAAATATATAATTCTTTGGATATAACTTTGATAGGGCGAGCGTAGGCGAGTTTGAAATGTGCCCCCCCCCCCCTCTATCTCGCTTATGTGAAGTGCAAAAAATCTGAAAAAATTCCTGAACATTCTTCGGCCAAAAGTAAAGATACCACTTTTTGGAAATTTCGAAAAAAATATTATTTTATTTTTTTTTGACAAAATACGTTTTTTTTTATAATTATGGTCATTTCGATGAAATTATATGGTTGTAGTCCGGTTCAGTGGCAAAAATATACTTTATCAGAGTGTGTTTTGAGAATATTAGACCCTTAGAATGGTTCAAAGTAAGCTTTTTAGCATTTTAAAAACACACTGTTTATACACTTTAAAGTTAAACACTATATAGTATGGCCTACGGACCCTCGCTGTGTGCTGACTAGCACACACTTGACCTGTTTATTCTTGTTTGGTTTTTGTAGGGGATTTAATTTACCTCATACATTTGAAATTAAATTGGCTATTTAAAACGGAAAATATAAACGTTCATACAGGTCAGAATATATCATTAATGTTTGTTGTATTGTATCAGAATAACAGTTATTACATTTAAACTAGCACAATATATAACCGATAATATACAGGACAAATTTAAAAATAATTTTCCATGACATTTATCCAATTCAAATAATACGAAACATAAAATTTTAATTGTTAAAAGTTAAATATTGAATACAAAATAATAATTGAAACAGAATATGAGAAAATATTTCAATTTTATTTGATTTTCATTCAAGCTCATATACAGTATATCTAATATGTATTTTATATTTATGTTTTTCTAACAGTTGAACAAGGGGGAAAACTTTTTAATTACATTTTTATTTGTATCGACAATACGCTTTTTAATTTAAATAATATACATAAACTGTATATATTAAAAATATACGTTCTCAGCCTTAAATATAAACAAAAACAATTTCCACTTCAGTTTGAGTTAATAAAAGTTATATACAAAGGCTAAATTCCGCACATTTTGCGTTTTGGCATTTATTTAAACTCTTATTCAAGGGGTATGTAACAAGAAAACAATAAACAAAACACTAATATCTTAAATAGGCCCCATAAACTCGTCAACGTTTTATCCAAAAGTGTCTTTCAATCTGGTTAAACAACTTGCCCATACACACTCCAACATGCTTTCACAACATTATAATCAGCTCGAAAATATTAAAAGGGTTTTGATGTTTACCAAAAAGGTTGTGTAACTTGTGATTCAGTCTCTCAACCTGTCCATACACTCTCCAATTTCAACTTCAACACAAACAAGTTGTACTCAAGTTGATATGTGTATGGGGGCCTTTATTATTACAAACGTGGTAACAACTTAATATCATAACATCCAATTAGAACAAACACTTAAAAAAAAAACTTTTTCTGCAAAAAATCTATCAGTACTTACGGAAAAATTAAATTAAAAAGAGATAAAAAAGACGTATCTCCACTAAATTAATTTGTTGTGCAAAGCCTCTTTCAACCTCTAGTGCCGTCGAGAATAGTCGAATTGCGTAAAAGAAAAAAAAGCACTGAAGATGACCACTAGAGGTTGAAAGCCGGCTTTGATCTATCAAGTTACTTTAGTGGAGAGCTGTCTTTCTTTATTCTTAATCGAGTGAATCCACTTCTCATCTAGAAAACTTCAAATTAAAAGTTAACTAAATATAGACTATAAATGCAAATTCTCAAAATACAAAAAAAACAAAAACAAATATGCGGAATCATTCAAATAAAGTAACTTAACTTTTAATCTTAAAGAATCCCTTTAATATTAATGTTTATTTTATTTAGTGTTAGATACTCTTTTTTGTCATATTCTTCTATTGTTTATACTTAAATTATTTTATGCTACCATCGCAGATTCAATGTTAACATTAGTTTGACCTTTATTATTTGATAATGAAAATTGTGAGTTTTCTGTAGGCCATTGACAAGTTTTAATTATACTCGAAGGTCTATTTGACTTAATATTTATTTTATTAATTTGATAAGATTAAGTAGTTATTGTGAAGTAAAATGTTAAGTAGTAAGAAAAGTTGAAATCTACATCTTTCATGATCCCCTTAGAACTAACTTTTTTATACAAAATAATACGAATACAGCGTTTTTCAAATATAAATAATATATATATATATATATATATATATATATATATATATATATATATATATATATATATTTATATTAAGAAATATATTGAGAGGAAAATATGGTAAGACGGTAATGAGGGGCTGAAGATGAGAAAGGTAGAAGGTAGGAATTTTCCGTTCCCTTGAACACAAATTGGTCCGAGAAGTAGTGAAGGTTGAAGTGTTGTATATTATACATGTATTTTGATTTACGTTCAACCTAATAACTAGTTGCTAGATACGAAGAAATAATAAAAAAAAATATATGAAAGCAAAAAATCTCTAGCAGCCAAAATATAAAAACCATGTTCAATATGGGTTTGATTATCTTGTAGGTGAAACTTTTTTATTGTTTATTGTAGGTTACCTTTTAGTTGCACGTAATATGCTTATACCAGGTGGTTCTAACGCCTACGTATTGTTGTAAAATCTGAACGATTTGAGATAAATTATTGAAATTTGAGGGATCTGAACCATGTAAAGGGAAGTTTGAGACCTTATAATATCTTCACTACAACTTATCGTTGCATTTTTTTTTTTTTTTTTAAATATATTAAAATATATTAACATCATTAATATTATAATATATAACATAATTATCGGTATAAATACCGATTTTTTATTTTTATGTACAACTATTTCCGTTAATAATAGTTGTACTAGTAGTTTCAATAATATTTAATAATAATGTATAATAGTAGATTAAAGATTATAGATTAGATGTAGTAGGTAATAGAACTATAGTGGTAGGACGAACTAATTATTCGAACCTAACACCTAAGCCTTATTGAGGCCCTTTTTTACTATCCTTGTGGTAAAGAGTTCCAGCCACTTATCGCCCAAGCGAGAATAGTGAGAACATTAGTGAGCTATGCAAATATGAGGACCGAGGCGCAGGATCGAACTCATGACCTCGTGCTGCCCTCGATTCATTAATGTTCAAGTAGTCATGACAAGTGTCTAAAGCCACACGCCCACGCTGACTCCTAGTAATCAATAATAAATATGTTTTATGCCAATTTGGCTTACCTACAGACATACATACGGTTTAGATTTTTAGAGCGTTGTGAAAATTGCATATAGCTTTTTAGATTTTCAGGAACTTGTGCATTAAGGCCCGGTCACACAGGAAGCGGACTGTCCGCGGTGGACAAGTTTTTGGTCCGCGGCGGACTCTGTGGGCAGTTATTTTGCATTATCCTGGTCAAACAGAAGAAAGCTGTCCGCGGCGGACAAGTCTTTGGGCAGGTTGTCCGCCGCGGACAGTCTGCTTCCTGTGTGGCCGGGCCTTTAGAGCCATATGGCGTAATCATCAAACTATTTTGAATTGAAACCGAGAGAAGTGAGGCAATTCCCTGAAAATATTCTATAAAGTTTTTGATGGATGTGTTTCGATAGTGATCTTATTACCTTGTAACGACCTGTTGCTGTAATATATTGCTTTAATAAAAATAAAATTATATTAATCGTTGGAATAGTGACATAATAATTTCCATTTATTCCCCTCACTTAATCTCTTTCTCAAATTCCGTCCATTATTCTTTATTTTATTAGAGAATCATGTAAATATTTAGAATTTATCTTCTTATTTTTATTTTTAAAGAATCCGGTTTAAAGAAGTAATAACCAGCTATTACCCTTTATCTTTGAAGTGCTTAAATCTTAAAGCTCAAGAGGGGAATTATATTATCATTTTTATTTTTCTACTTATTTATCTTTGATTTGAATATTTAAGAATTTTGAAAGATCAAACTCAAGATAATAAAGTTTAATGTAGTTTGGCGGAACGCAAAAAGAGAAACTACTTAAAGCCAAGACAATAAACAGAATACATTTATTAAAATAAAATACAACAAAACTTATCTACTGTCTTTTGAATGACTCGGTTACTCTACGAGGTCATGCTTAAAATTATAACAACTGAAAGATGACGACTGAAATAGTTGAATGACGTGCTTTAATATCAGTTAGTAGGTATAAAAAAGTTAAAAAGATAATTTTATATTAATAAAGTTAAAAGTTTAGGACTTAAAAGTACTTAAGTTGAAACATTTAAAACTAATGATACACATGTTGTAATGTTGTAGACAACTCTGATCTGTCTTCTTCTTTTCGTACACTTTTCTCTTTTGTATTTTCATAATATTAAAATATGTTTCTATTTTAAAATGGTTAAGAGGTATTATGAGGAAACTATTTTCTAGGTCTGTCAATCGACCTTTCTATATTCTGTCTTTACTATTCATCTTTGTATATAAATTGTGCCCATGGTGTTTTCACTTATGTTATTTTCATAACTCTCTTTGTTACAATAGTGTATTTTTCTAAACTTCTGAAACATGATCCATTTTTATAAAAAGCATTCCTTTCCGGTTAAATCCGTGTCACGAGAGGTTAAAGTCCGACGTTTTGCTTCCACTACTAGCAGCATCTTTGGGATGCTACTAGGATACGCTGCACGAGGATGCAAAGTTGTATACGGCACTAACATTTTATTTAAAAAAGGATCTTAATTGAAGCGAGCGTAAGCGAGCTTCTTACATTCAACGAAATATGCATCTTGTCTGTCTGTCTGTGTGTAACGTTTACGTGTCCGACGATAACTTGAGTAAAAGTTGACCGATTTAGATGAAATTTGGTGTATATCTTTTTCTTTTACTAATACTCAGGCTAAGTTCGTTGGACAGCGTGATCCGTCCAAGAGTTCCAATGCTCCAATGCTCGCGTAAACGTGAGCTTCAAATTTAAAATTGGAATTTTAGGACGGGAAAAAAATTCTATCATCACCTATTCGATAAGACGAACATTTTTTTCAAATAACATTTTTTAGTAAAACCAACAACGACACTGATATGAATTAATAAAGATCGCTAAAACTATTATAACGGACCTAAACGTTTAAAATAGAGAAAACAACCTTTTTACCGATATCTTACGTTAACGAAACGATTTGAATAAAACTTCATGTACATCGTCTAATGTACAATTGAAACAAGTATGTAAAATTTCAACTTAATACAAGCAGTAGTATTTGAGTAATGAAGTGATACATTTATAATATTAGTTTAAAAGCTATTACGGGTGGTTAAGATTCTTATAGTTGTGTTGTGTGTAGGTTTGTTTAGGAAGTAAAGCTGTGTACCGAGTACCCCCAATCTACCCCTCACTACCCTCTTCCACTTATCTTCAACTATGACATTCATCATGATTAACAAATTTCAATATTCAGTATTTTATTGCAATACGCTCGCTTCAATGATAGAACCACGGGATGCCTAGTAATATAAACCAAAGGAAAAATTAACTATGATAAGAAATAGTCATCGCTTCACGTCGATAAAGAAGATCTACTGGTTAGCTTCGACATCGTGTCTCTTTTCCCTAACCTGACGACTGACGATAGACGATACGAACGCCCTCATAAGAAGGAAGTATGTGAAGAAAATGCGCAAATTATAGAATATTGTCAAATATTTCTTATTCAACGGAGAATACTACAAGCAGATAGAAAGAAGGTCAAGGGGGGGGGGGGGGGGGTGGCTATCATGGGTAGCCCTATATCACCTGTAGCTGCTAACCTGTTCTTAGAAAACTTCGAATACAGAGCCCTCGCTTCAGCTGCTTTCTAACCTTCTTACTGGGTTCACTAGCAATAATCTTGACTTGAATAGTTTTAAGATCGCAAAATGTGCTCAATTTCCCATCATGATTCTTTTGTAATGTCAGAAGTAGTCTTGTTTTCTATGTTTATTTCAGCACCAAGGTGTTTATAAAGGATCTGATATTTTCAAAATTAAGGTCTTCCTAGAATATAATTATGATATAATCTTCTGCTTTTTTCTGGTGAAGTCTTCAAATATTTGGGTGTTTTCTTTATTTATTTCTAGGCCGACCTTTTTCCCTTCCTCTACAATACTAAAGGCCTCCCTTAATGCATTAATATTCCTTGAAGTGGTATAAATATCATCTTCATAGGCTAGTACTTGACATGTCTTGTGCCTCTGTTGTCCATCTTTTTAACCACCTCATGAAATACAATGTGGAATAGCGTGACTGCTCATGCACACTCTGCCAGGCGACTTTGCTTAGATCAAAGCAGTCACCAATACCAAGCTTTAACTTTTACCAACTTCCTTCCAGAGTCAAACTTATTAAGTTAATATATTTTCTAAGGACGCCTTTTTCTGAAAGGGCTTTTGTTATTGTGGTGCTTTTGATACTGTCAAAAGCCTTTTCATAGTCCTTGGATGGAATGTCGAAAGTAGACTACGTGTGGTCCCATATCAATTTTAACCATTTGCGCTCTTTAAAGTTTGTTAAATGTAACTTTTATTCATGTACAAAATCCAAAATATTTTAACATTTTAACAGATTTCAATTAAAAGGAGGGAAACGATAAAATAAATTATACAATAATGGTTTTGAAAAGTATAACATCAATAAAAAACGTGATAGGATACGAGAATTAGTAGACTATTTCTTTTCTATGTAAATATAATTGCTATACCATAAATTTTCAAAGTATTTTAATAAACGTTAAAATTATAAATTAATAAAAGACTTTTCACTTCGTCGGTATTTATTTATATATTTTTTGTTTTTTAAAAAAAGCTTTTAGATGAGAAAAGAGCAACACTAATAAAATTCCTTAAACACCTGGAATTTTTAATCTTTAAATTTTAACATGATTATAAAAAATCGCACCTACTTTTATAACTTCAGATATTTAGATTATTCCCTTTATTTGAAAAGTGATTTTGATAAAGGGTAAAATCAGCAGAGAAACCTTACATTTTTTCCGACTATTTTTAACTTCACTTTCGTCACCCCAGCTCCGAGTATGCTTACAATATCATTCAGGATAACTTTAACCAGCTTTATAGCTTGGTTGGTTTTCTAAATTTTTATTAACTCTCCCATGAGTTCAAAAATAGTTTGTTAGCAAATGTATTTTGTATGTTCATACGCATGGAGCGTAAATTACTAAATGATTTGATCATTCTGAACTAATTCCTATTTTTAGAATGTTATAATCTAAGGGAAAGGGAAGTCTGAATGTTACTCTAAAAATTGGGATGCTTTTTCCCAAACATTTAAAAAAAATTATAAATAAAACTGTTTTAACGAATTTGATTTATAAAACAGTAAATTTAATCCATACCTATGTGTTACTACGTAGGTTTCTTTCCACAAAAATTATATTTTTAAAGAAAATAGCGCTTATCAAGCTTAAAGAATATGGACTACCACAAATAAATTATGTAGGTATAAGAAATCGTTATTTCATATTTTCTCAGACCGATCCATCTTTTTTTATACAACAAATGTCTCTTGAAAAACAATATAAAATGCAATAATGAAAAATAAAAAATTGGCTTGTATTTCTTTTTATAGGGTTGTAGAATTAGTTGTTTGTAAAAAATCTAGGGCCCTCTTTATTTAAAATATAGTACTGCATACTATTATGCATATATATATATATATATATATATATATATATATATATATATATTTATATATATATATATATATATATATATATATATATATATATATATATATATATATATATATATATACACACATACATACTATATATACTTGTATATAATTATATTTTCTAAGTCAAATTAGTAGTCCTTTATAAAGACCTTTTTCTACCTTCCGTTTATATTCGTTCGTTTTTTTTCATGATTATATTATGTTATTGATCTTATCCCTTTCTTCCCGTCACTATTTTATAACAAGCTTTAAACTTTAGTTAGATAAAAAAAAGTTAAAAACTTTCTCTTAGTAGTAATATTAATATTATCAAAAAGAAGAAGTTTTAACTTTTTCTTTAATATTTTAGTTTAATATGCTATGATGATAATATAAATATGATGTATTCCTTCTCTTATTTTGTTATACATTTTTAATAAAATTACTCTTAGTAATGAAATAATCTTCACTAATTTTTTAACTCTTTTTTTTTACCAAATAATTATTTTTCAAAAATAATCGTGCTAACAAGAAATTTTGGCCTTAAGCTTATGATCAGAGAGGATATTTTTCTTTCTACGTTACCTTCCTATAGAGTCCTGGAGAATTGCTAATTTACTTGCAATTTACTGGCCCTAATAAGTTATAGAAAGGAGGTCAAAACCCTTGACCATGTAAATATCTATGTATAATTGAAGCGAGCTTCTTACAATCAACTAACTATGCACCCTGTCTGTGTGTGTGTGAAATTTTGGTGAAATTTGGTGTATATGTTCATTCTACCAATACCTGGGACAAGTTCGTTGGACAACGTTATCCACCTAAGCGTTCGCGCGCAACGCTCACGAGACATTCTAGATTGGAATTTTATAGAAGGAAAAAAATCTAACATCGTCTATTTGATGCGAAAAACATTTTTTTCATCTACAATTTTTTAGTAAAATTAACAGCGACACACCAATGAAGTGCACAATGAAGTTAATGATTTCTAAAATAATTGAAGCGGACCTAAACGTTTAAAATATAAAAAACAACGTTTACACTATTATCTTACGATCTAAAGTATCGATTTTAATAAAACTTCACTTAAACTATCTAATGTACTATAGAAACATGCATGTAAAATTTCAACCTGATACAAGCAGAAGTTTTGTTAAATTATAAGATGTAGTTTAAATAAAGATGGACGGGGCGTGAGGGTTAAGGAATAGTCTTGTTCTCTCACTACACGGCTCTTTATTACAATCATTCTCTTCAACTATCAACTCATCATGATTAATCATTTTCTTACTATTCAATATATATTGTATTACGGTTACTTCAATGAAAGAGCCACGCGATGCCCCTAGTAATATATATATATATATATGTGTGTGTGTGTGTGTGTGTGTAATAATAATATATGTATCTATGTATATTATATAACGAAGAGTGTCTGAGGGTTTTTTTGTTTGTTATTTATACAAATCTACAGTATTATTTTAAGCTTGATGAAGTCTTATATTTTATGGACACTAATTGAATCAATTATATTATTATTTAAAATAAAAATATATAAGAATGAATGTAGTATTCAATGGAATAATGAGTCATTACGGGATCAACCCCTTTATACATTTATAAATATGATAAGTACCTAATGTAAATATTTTACTTTCTCATATACGTATAGTATGTACAGAGAGAAAAGTATTGTGATACCACGAAAATTCTGCGTGATAATTTTAATTAAAAATGTTGTCTATTTAAATACGAATCTAATCATGTAAGTCGTTTTCCCGGGAACAAATCCAGTTCCAGAGAAGATAGCTATAAACGCGGACGTTGAGACCCCGGGTTCGATTCTTCGCCGGATAGTATTTTTTTGGTACATTTTTAAAATATGTTCCACCAACCACTAAATGGACAACTAATAAATGGACAACATTGGAACAACTAAAAAGAAAATAGACAAATTGGAACAAGTAATTTACACGTATATGAGAAAGTTTATTGCGAGTTGCACTAGACAGATTTTTCATAAGATTAAAAAATAAAATAACATTCTTTAAGTCTCAAAAATAAACTTACTCCGTGGTGCAACAGTACATAAAGGGCTTAGATCTGTAAAAGCCCTTTTACATCTATATATTTATGTAATTGATTACAAGGGGTTAGTATGTCGCTCTATCAGCTGTATAAAATTTATAACTGACCTATGCAACCAGTTAGACGCCACTTTACATAATCAACTATCCATTTATATGGTGATAATGGGTGATCCCGAAGCTTGGGGGTAGGGGGTCCGGGAATTATACCCAAATCTGTGTCACTATCCAAGTTTTGACCACGCCCCATGCTTTTTTGAACTCAAGAAACCTTAATTCATTCCTCAAGGTGGAGTTTAGTTGCCTCAAGAATAAAATCTCCTATTATGTACCTCGTTTAACAACAATTACTTTTCTTGTTACAATAATTAATCTAACCCTTATTAAAAAGACAATTAAAATAATAAAACCATCTATTCATAATGCTCTTTATTCTTGTTCATTTTTACTCAGATTATAAAAGGAGGATTAGTTTTGAGTAGGTGGATAATTATTTAAAAAATAACATTTAGTACGACTTTTTTTAAATTAAATTTTAACCTCTTAGGAAAACCTTTTTTTACGCTCAAAATTTTCGTAATTTTTAGTTTGGCTTGGTACGGATAAGGGGAGGAAAAAAAAATATATATATAAAGGAGTTGATAAATAAATGAAATGAAGGAGACAAAGAAAAATTTAGGATATTTTTAAGTTGTGAGCGTTAGGGTTTGTGCAATGATTATCTAGGGAAACTTGGCTTCCCGTGGGACATAAGTAATAAACCCTCTTGAGTTACTCTCAGAACAAAATATTTCATTCTTTTAAAAACCTGCCTCGTTTTATAACATTGGATAAAAAAAAATAACCTTTACGTTCTATTTTTAGTTATTATTATTTTTTTGTTTTTGAAGGCTTAATTTTCCAGAGTGACGTATAAATTGTCTTTCCTAAGTTAATCACTTAATATTCTGAAAATAATTTTCACGTTGTAAATCCTCTGGTGAATTAATAGATAGAAATTTAAAATTATAAGATGAATATTTCAGAGCTCAAATTAATCTTCCTAATTTTATTCATTTTTGTGAAGTAAATAGGGAAATATTGTTCAAGTTAACTTGGCAGAACTACGATGTTTTAATTACAGACAAATTGTTTGAATTTTAAATATGCTCACTGGTATTAGTTAACAAAAAGTTTTCAATGTTTAAAAATTCTCTTTATGTCAATTCCCTCTTATTCAGTTATTGTCATAATTTTCTTCCGAGCTTACCGAAGGTAAGGGAAGCTATGTGATCGTTCTGAAGAACTCAAATTGTTGTCTCCAATTTCAAAAATTCCAAGACAGGAATCCGTTTCAGGCATCAGGGAACATTTTTGGTTCCGTGTCTCCACGGAACCAACCTATATTTAAAAACTACTTTTCCGATTTTAAAAATATTTAAATGGTTAATTTGCCCATTGTTGGTCCCATGTAAGTTTCGACCTTCTGCCCATTTCTCTTCCACATGCGTACAAATATACATTTATCTACACCTATATCTTCAAAACTACCCATCTGATATTTATGAAATTTTGATGGTTTGTCGAAAGTTGCCCCGCAGAAAGCCCATTATTGTCGTCTGCTCTCTTTAAATTTTGCTAAATATATACTTCAAATCATGTTGAATATCAACACAATCTTGATAGATTTAAAAATCGGGTACGGGGTACCCCGGAACTTTTCTTCACTTCGGAGGCCACTAAAGTGGCCTCTCCTGCTGACCGCAGCAGGAGGAAGCAGCATGGGCGAGGTCAGTTCTTGGATGGGTGACCGTTTTGAACTAACTAATAATATTATCACACAGATTTTTATTATCATTTTTCAAAATAAAATGAACACATTTTTTTAATTTATTTTATTTCATTTTTTTAATTATTTGAATTTTGGCGGTATTTTAAAAGATGTAAACAAACTTTGACGTTTAACAAAAGTATCGCAGTAATTAAAATTATGTTCGCTTATAACTTTTAAATTAATTAATGGAACTTCATAGTTTTTTTTTTATATTTGTTCCTTATTTTTTACCGGTCCCAACTATATTTCATATGTCAAAAACGTATTTATACTTTCGGAATTATTAACTGTCAATGTTTCAAATTTAAAAAATCGATAACTTCAAAATGGCGGCTAATATCAAAATTAAAGTTGGTAGATTTGTTTGTTATAAAGAGAGGCAAATTTGTGCCAAATGTCACGATCGAACCGTTTTTAAATTTTTTACGATTTCTTTAAATTTTTTGTGAATCAGCTAACTGCGGGTTCAAGATGGCTGAAAATGTTGATTTTCTGGGTGGCAGAACTAGAAGTAAGTACTGATTTTTCTTCCAAGTTTCAACTCTTTAGGTTAAATTCCCTGGGCGCTACGATGATAACACACATACAGACGTCATGCTGAAAACCTCTCAGGAGGTCTTAAAAACACCCGAAACGGATAATTCAGTTGAAATCTCGGAAAAAAGTACTTTTCCTACCAGAGGTGAGGAAAAGTAAAAACGGAAGAAAAAGTAAATATATTTGATAACAATTGTTAGTAAAACCATAAAATCATTGAAGTATACAACATACGACGCGAGGAAGCTATGTGCCACACTAATTGGCAGACTACTTCCTACTTTTGCAGACTTTTTTCTTTAGGGGAAATTTTAAATGCTCTTTACTTTACATTGTGGGCGTGGGCTGTATTTTGCCCACACTTGATGAGTTTAGCACTGTTTTCTTTAGTTTTAGGTATTTTTTTTAACAGTTATTTATCAATGATCGTATTTTAGTCCATCCTATCAATAATAGTAGTCAGGTTATAATATAATAATGTTTATTTTAATATTATTATTATTTTAGCTAACCTACTTAGAACTATCAATTTAAGGTCTTTTTTACTGTAAAAATTGAAGGTTAAAAAGCATTTCATTATATTTATGCTGCAAAATAGCAGTAATTATTGGTTCGTGTGACTGTGCTGCCTGTTAATGACAGGTAATTTATATTGCAGTAATTAATTAGACTTCAGCCACATGATTGTGTATGACTAATGGTAATTAGAATTGTGTGTCTAAAATTTGCTTTCATCTGTTCAATTTTGCGTCAAATGTATGGAAGCCATATTTTATACGAGGTGTGGGTGAACTATTTATGATCAAGTTCTATCTGAAATCCATAAAATAACATCATTACGAATAGTAAGATCTATTTATGTTAGAACGGGCCGGGGACGTGAGCTGTCCGGGTAGAGTGTTTATGCTATACCGTGCCGCGTACAGAGATAGTTGACATAAATTGTCTTTCGTATGGGGAAAGGGGGAAATGAATTTTGCTTTTTAAAGCACCATGGCAAAACAAAATTGGAGAAAGTCCAAGTTGTGAGTTGCAGATTCGGATAAGACCTAATGGTCCCGTGCAGCTCTAAATATCACCGTGGGGAACTCAATGGTCTGGTGTGTCTCGGCGAGCACTGCTGGTTTTTCGACAAATTTAAAATCAGCGACGGACCGAGGCTTGGCCAATTTTAATAGGTACTTAGAAATACTTTGGCTCTGAAATTTTACTGGAAAAGGTACAAAATCAAGTCCAAAAGTACCTACAGTCAAATATGGTGTTTTTTGGTCGGTTTTCTTTAATAACTTATAAAATAATAATTGTAGTCCTTAACGAAAATTAACTTATTGAATTTCTTTTGGCTGAAATAGAAACAGCTCTAAACATGAACAGCTGACGTGTCTCAATCGTGCTATTGTTTAGCTTTCGATGGGGCGGAGAGTAAACGTGGCGGGTTCGTCAAACCACCGTCCGAGTCCGTGCCCCCTACGAGGTAAGCCCGTCCCCTATAACTAATATAAACGCTCCTGTCTTAAATAAATTTGACAATTCTTTGTCCGAGTCCCGAGCACGGCACGGTCTAACATAAATAGACTTTAACTTGGAGGTCCTAAAATGATATAATTAGTAACTAATCTTTAAATGTGTTAAAATAATCATTATTATTTTATAGTGGTCCCCTATTAGCATTGATGCATTTGGGCGGCGAAGGGGTAAAAAAAATAGATGCTGAAATTTATTTTAGGTCCCTTAAGCACTTTTAACGTTTCCTTTGGTTAAAAAAAATAAACAATTGGCTTTAATTTAATGTAATTATATGTTATCTTTGTCGGACCAAATTTATTTATTGTAGCTTTGCCATATAAATATCAGTTTTAGTATGCATGCATTAAACAAAATCCATTTTAAATAGAAATTTTAATCATTTGAGGGACAAATTTCAATTAAATTCTAGTTATTAAAGTAGTTTTAATCAGTGAGTTGTTTTATATCCTCTATTTTAATTAGTTGAAGATTATTCTTTGTTTGTATAAGTGCTTTTGTATAATAAGGTTTATTTTTTGTGTTTTTGTTTTTTAATAATAAATTTTCTAAGATCTAACTAGTTTATTTTTATGCATTGTTCAAACTTTTATCTCTTGTCTTACTTTTGTAGTGTTTAAGAAATATCCAAGGCCTTATAGAATCCAAAAAGATGTATAAAGTAGATTTTTACTAAAGCTAAGTTGGTCTGGTCACTTTGCTAGAAGCGCGTTTCTATAGCCGGAAGAGAAGAAAAGAAAAAAAAGTATGTACAATAGCGGCCATAAAGAGAACAACTGAAACATCTTAGCCTGGAGTAACTTGACACTTTGTTTTCTATCTTCATCTCTTAGCTTAGATACGAGTATCTCTAAGAGTTAAAACAAGAAAGTAGAACAATTCCTTGGAATTTCCTTCTACTTACATTGTTGGACAAGATGTAACACAATTCTTCCTTTATGTATACCTTTTAAGGCCTTAATTTGCATGTTATTCCATAGCGTTTTGTTTTAACCTAGATAATATAATATTTGTTCTTATGTAAATGTGAAATTTAAATGCTCATATTTACGGTATGTCAACCACTCCTTGGGTCATTGGTTTTATCCCTTATTTTTTAAAACAAGCTATAATAATCTTAAGTATCTTTGTCTCTTTCTTTTTTTCTTTACATAATAATTAATATAAAAATTCCATTTTTCAAAACTGGTCTTATTGTCAACCTTTTTTTTAGCAAATAAATTTTAAGCCATTTTTTTTTTTTTTTTTTTTTTTTTTTTTTTTTTTTTTTTTTTTTTTTTTTTTTTTTTTTTTTGGTTTCTGTAATCTTCACCTTAGTTGTATCTATGTGCAAAATTTGGGGAAGATTGAATGACGGGTAGTGGCTCAAAATTGGGGTAAAAGGTGTGCGATGAAACTTAAAAAGCAAATAAATTTGACGCCATTTTGTTTTTATTTTTTGTTTTTTTGGTTTCTGTATTCTTTACCTTAGTTGTATGTATGTGCAAAATTTAGGGAAGATTGAATGTCGGTAAGTGGTTCAAAATTGGGGTAATAGGTGTGCGATGAAACTAAAAGCAAATACATTTGACGCCATTTTGTTTTTATTTTTTGTTTTTTTGGTATCTGTATTCTTCACCTTAGTTGTATCTATGTGCAAAATTTAGGGAAGATTGAATGACGGTATGTGGTTCAAAATTGGGGTAATAGGTGTGCGATGAAACTTAAAAAGCAAATACATTTGACGCCATTTTGTTTTCATTTTTTGTTTTTTTGGTTTCTGTATTCTTCACCTTAGTTGTATCTATGTGCAAAATTTGGGGAAGATTGAATGACGGGAAGGGGTTCAAAATTGGGGAAATCGAAATGTGCGTAAGTAAAAAAAGTAGTGTATAATAACATGAAAATTTGAATTTAAGATTTTGATTGATTAACCCGTTTTAAGGTCAAAAAACTGTTATATTTATTTTCATTAAGAAAAAGACCGTTCATGTTCGTAATTTTCTTACCATATTAAATAGTTTCAAACCGTAAACGTTAAAAAGATCTAGTTTAAAAACTAGTGACTCAGCGCATAAAAAACTCGCGTAGAAAAATTTGCATTTTGCCGTTATAAGGTATATGCCATATTTGTTTGTTAGTCACAATATGACTACCAGGAAACATTTTTCGGGATATAACTTACATATATAATTAATCTACCTGAAATAAGGTGTAAAATGACATGTCGTAACATACCCTCATGTCGGCCATATTTTTTCATTATACTGGAAAAAAATGAAAATTTTGTTACAATAGTTAAATATGTTCTAAACGATATTAACACGATGTATATAATTTCATGATGACTACTTGCTTTTAGTCTTCCACCATATTGGGCACCAATTTAAAAATATTAAGTGTAAAACTTCTAAAAACGATTCAGTTATGACAAATGGCGAGATGCACCTGCGTGGTAATTTATTTAAATCGGTTTATTTGTTAAAAACAAAAATACTCTTTAAATCCCAAGTCTCTGAAATAAAGAATTATCTACGCTCGGTTCATTAATTGATCAAGTATGTGCTTTTAGCACACATAAAGGGGTCGTCGGCAATTTACATATGAGGACGAGTTCATTAACCAGCATTATTGGCCCAGCCGAATAAGACGTTTGTTGTTGGCAGTTTAAAAGTTTGTTATAGCTATAACTTTTGAACCATTTATTAAAATGGCGTCAAACAAATTTCTTCTTATTTATTCAGAATGTATGAGTTTCTCGTTTTTGCCTACGGACCCTAACAATTTTCTGGGTCAGTATATACATGTGATCATTCCAGCATTTTACAACCCCATTTCTTGATATTATGAGATCTTTTTTATTTTGTTTAACGTGTTTTTTTTTACACTATTACAAGGGGTCTCGTAAAAAAGTCCCAAATGTTAAAAATTCTTATGACCTACGATGCTTCATATACTTCAGGTTGCTGGATCTATTTATTTTGGATCAAGGACCTTTAACAAAGAGATGTAGACTGCATTCAAATGGAAAACACCCTCTTTTAACATAGCTGATGTTAAACACTAAGCTTACGTTTTGTTTTGAAAGAGAACAATTAGGCAAGCATATTGCAATTATTTCAACCATTTTTTACTTTTATGTTGATTCCTCTCATCTGAAATAATGGAGATTTGAAGAAAGCAAAATTACAAAATTCTAATTGGGTATACAAATACTTATTCTAAATATGTGTTGTTGTCTCTAATTGGGTAGCATTTTGTTCCATTTTGTCTCCTAATTTTCTAGTTAATTTGCTTAAGAGGATTGTCCCTTAAGGGTGAACAGGGCTTTTAGTGCATTCATAATTAAAAATTGCCTCAATTTTATTCTACACAAGGAGCTTATACCAAAGTTTCCAAAGCTTTGAATTGGTCAATTCCTATTTCAGCTGAAATGCTCCATTTGATTTTAAATCAAAGGATGAAACCATTGATATATTACCGGTCTTTGAAAAAGTAAGAATGCCTTTGAAATCGATTGTCAGTCTAATTGGATCTGCTAGCGTCGGAAATGTCTATCGACAAGCGAGAGAACAGTACAAAAGATTTAAGAGCTACCTGAAGAACACGCATCTTTTATAAAAGCAGTCTTGGTTCTTCGTTGAAGAAAGTGATCTATAGGAGTAAGCTTAAACATCTTCCTTTATTCCATTCTATCTATAGACGACCCTTCTGCTTTACTAATTAAACATTACAAATTAATTTAATAATAATTTATTAATTAGTGTGATTTACCCTTGTGGTTTATTTAATACATGAAAATGAGATGGAGGTGTAAATTTAACGAAAAACAACTATTTCATTTACCGAAACGTTCCGACCCTTATTTCACTGTTACGTCCTGTCGTATATAATTTCTAAAATTAAAATACATATAATTACAATTTATTGAACAAATAATAAAATTATTATTTTTATTAACAATTCCATTTAATCTAACCCTAGTTCTAATTAAGTTACAGTTATGGTTTACTATTTAAATAATAAATACTTAGATTAGTCATTGAAATGTCAATTTAAAATTTACTATCTCCATCGGAATCTCAGTAAATTACATGAGTATTAAAACATTAAAATTAAATTTACCATACGGCCATACAATAAATAAAATATAAATCATACTATAATTAATAATGAATACAATATAACAAATAACCGTTATTGTATGTAAACACAATAACAATAATTAAAAAAAAATAGGCTGTCAATTAGTGTGGCACATAGCTTCCTCGCATCCTATCATGTACTTTATTGTTATATCAACATTAAAATTATTGTTATATTATTTTATTGTTATATTGTATTTTGTAAAACTATTAATAGTATTTGCGATCTTTAACACCTCATACAGCGTCGGTGTTGGTTTTACTAAAAAATTGTATGTCTCATTGAATAGATGAAGTCAGATTTTTTCCCGACCTAAAATTCCAATTTTAAATATGAAGTTCACATTTACTCGAGCGTTTCTCGTGAACGCTTGGACGGATAACGTTGGCCAACAAACTCGTCCTGGGCATTGGTGAAATGAACATGTCTACCAAATTTAATCAAAATCGGTCGACATTTACTCAAGTTATCGTCATACGTTTCATAATTCGCGGACACACAGACTGACAGACAGACAGATAGATAGACCCGAAACTAAAAATGTTCCCTGATGTCTGAAACAGATTTCTGCCTTGGAATTTTTAAAATCGGAGGCATAAAACTTTTTCGTTCACATAAGTCAACACAATGCTTCCGTTACCTTCGGTAAGCTCGGAAGCAAAATATTTATATGTATATATATATATATATATATATATATATATATATATATATATATATATATATATATATATATATATATATATATATATAATATATATATCAAGAGTGCTATCTAAGCACTTCCTATCAATTAATCATTTATATGATTAGTATTACTTTAAGTGGTTAATAATTAAATTATTTAGATGAACTGGTATTACTTACTTATTATTAGTTATTACTTGATTAGTTAAATGATTAAGCAATACACAATTATGATGGCCGTTATCTTTAATATAGGTATAATAAAGGAAAGAATCATTAATTGAAAAGTTTATTTATAGTTGTTGAACTACTACCGCTATCTGGGATAGAGTTATTTCCCTAAATATTCTTGGTGAATTTTATAGTTTTGTGTTTAATAATACTTTTATTAGTTTCTAATTTTCTCTTCTCTATAAATTATTTAATAGTAATGATGAATCTAATATATAATTAATTTATTTTTAAATCTTTTGCAAATTATATTATAATTTTTGTTTATATTACCAAAATCTGATTTTTTTTATGGATCACTGTGTATTAATGTATTTTAAAATATAAAAAGCTTCTAGAATCCTACGTTTATTTATGTTCATTTTATATTCTAAGATTTTAATCGCAAATTCTTTATAAATACATAGATGACCTAACTTTTTTTTTTACAAAAAAAAAAAAAAAAAAAAAGATTAACTAAAAAAAATTCTCAGCAATACTTAGACTCTTCTAACAGTAAGTATAAACTAAAAAAATCATTTCACCTCTGAAAATAAAAGTGGTAAATGTATAAATTATTTAGATATTATCTATAACCAGAAAACACAATGGTATTTATCCACAAAATGATATACAATAGAATAAAAAAGCAGCACAATCTTAAATTATAAATCTATCCACCCTAAACACATATTTACCAATACAGCAGTGCACATAATACTAAAATTTACACATTATATAGAATAGGTCCAAGAAATAAAATAAATATTTTTTCCAAATTAACTGAGAACTATCCTTATAAATTAATAAAATCTTTATGTTATAACCAGGTAAACAGATTAGAAACTTAAAAAATCTGATATTAAAATATAAACAGCGAATGATGTAAAATATCTCACCTGTCTTACTTTAAATAAAAGGAGCAGCTCAAAAATTTAAAAACAAAGTCCAGTCATGCACCATGACTTAATGAGCGAATTTTCAAAGAAATCTGCGTTTTAGTGGCTTATGATAATATAGGAAAATTTTGGTTTAGAATTTGCTCGGGTGAAAAAAAAAATTGGTACACAGGGGTACGGGGTACAAAAGTCAAAATAGTATTTACCCTTCAAGATGCATGTCGTTGGAAAGCTCTTTAAGAGTACAGTAATTGTTGTTATTTACACTTTTATCATATTTTCACATAAAAGGGGGGTTTTTGACCCTATATGGTCAAAATTTGACCCCTAAATGGACTCCAAAAATTCTGGCCAACGAACTCATCCTTTCTTTTGATATTATTGACATTTTAAAATTTGTTTGAAATTTTTAAGTGCATTCTAAGGGGAGATATCGTCTGGAGTGACACATATATACATATATACATACATATATACATACATACATAAAAAAAAGTGTTAAATTTTAGGAATCGATTCAGAATGGTCTAAAACGGATTTCCATGGAAAAATTTTTCAAAAATTCGCATTACAAAAATTTTGAAGCCATTGCAATAGCGTAATTTTCTTTGAAAATTCGCTAAAAAACATGACATTTAATGCTTGCAATATAATGACTGCTTATTAACCCATTGATAAAATTATCCACTTTTAGATAACAGAACAGATTTAACCTAAAATTAATAAAGATAAAAGAACAGGAGTAATATACAAATTGAATTGTAATATTTACAATAAATCTTATATTGGTGAAACATAACAACTAAAAAGAAGACAACACCATCTTATTTGGTGATTCCTACGGCTATAAGACGAGGGTAGTCCAAAAGTGATAAAGAATCACTGGAATCAACTTATTTGTAGCGGAAGCATGCAAGAATATGGACAAGGAATATTTAGGTCATTAAGGATAGTTACAATGATTGTTTTTTGTAATAATAATAATAATAATAATAATTATAATAATATTCAAATTTATTATATATCAGTTTAGTTAGATAAATAAAAAACTTACCTCATTCTTATATAAATATCATTCTAACACAAATTCTTTTCACTATTGTTACTGAAAATGTAAATGTTAATAAGTTGATTATAAAAATAAATATCTTTAAAAACAACTTTATTCTTCTCAGCAAACCCTTTCATTTGATACCCTGAAGGCGTGCTAAAAAAATAACTAGTCCGCCATCTTGGATTTAAAATTACGTCACTTAGCTAACTATGCATTGTCATCGAAACTAAACGTGTATACAAAATTTCAATTCAATCGGTTGAGGTTAACTGCTTTAAAATTCAATTGCAAGATTTGACCCGAACATACATACATACATACATACATACATACATTGCAAGTTATATAAAGCTTGTAAAAATAAATAATGTAGATAGTTAAATTGGACCCTTTTTAAGGGAAAACCCATACCAATACCAAAGGGAAACTGGACCTATACCAAGGGACCGAAGATAGAGTGTAATCTAGAGGAATATAGATTGGATTCAGTAGGAATCCATAAATTGGTTCCAATTGTGTGGCTTGGTAGAATCCTGCAGTTTATGGTCATTTCAGACAGGTTATTAACATTGTTTAAAATTCTAAAGCGTAGCTGTTCGACGCCAGAGTCAAAATCCTTTCTAAATGTCTAAATACGCAGTCTCCTTGGGATATCTTAACATATTAGAGCTCAAAGATTTTGTTGCAAACAGTTTGCTCAGTGGTAAAGTTTAGAAATTGTGTTGAGAAACCTTAAGCTACCTTGTACTAGTGTGGTTTTGTTAGTGTAATTTGTCTGAATTTAAAATCTGTCTTCTGTCTATTTATTGTCCAAGAAAACACACTTGACTTACTGAAGAAAAATCTAGATAAGGTAAACGGATTGACACATAGGTCTTCGAATATTTGCTACTACCGACGTTGACAACGTTTAATTAGTGTATTAGAACCATCTATATTGATTTTTACTTTCTCATATAAAGAGAAAGTATTGTGATGGCGCGAAAATTCGATTTTGATATTTTGATGGATTTACACGTTTTGAGGTCCCCTGAGTCCAAAAAAGTGGTTTTTAAAAAATGTCTGTCTGTCGTCTGTCTGTCGTCTGTCGTCTGTCTGTCGTCTGTGCAGACGCCTGGAGCCTAATCTACTGGGCCGATTTTGAAGAAATTTGGCATGCATGTTAAGAAAAATCATACCCCGAGGCGAAATCGAGAAATGAATTTTAGCTCCAAATTTAGGGGCGCTACCCCCCAAAAACTCTGAAAAAACGTAAAAAAAAATTATTTCTCGAAAACGGTTCCGACGATTTTGATTAAAAAATTCTAAAATATAGTCCATTTAAATACGAATCCAACGATATAAGCCGTTTTCCCGGGAAAAATCTAGTTCCTGAGAAAAAAGCTTAAAACGCGGACCGAGAGAGCCCGGGTTCGATTCCCCGCCCGGGAGAAGTTATTTTTATGAAACATTTTAATGAAATGCTCAATAATAATTAAATTTACATACGAAAACTAATAAATGGAAAACACTGGGCTAAATAATTATGAACACGTATATGAGAAAGTTTGTCTGAGTTGTCTCGGACCGATTTTTTTTTTTTTTAATTTGTCAATAATCGGATAGATTAATATATTCTCTCAGTTTCTAGTATATCTAAAAGTTGTCCGAATAATAAGTACTATAAGGTTAAAATAACCTTCTCCCAGTATTTTACCTTTCTCAAAGTATTCAGAATGCTGAAAAACTTATAAATGGCTTCAATGCGTATAAAATAGCCTCAGAATACAAGTAAAAACTTTTAATCACTCCCAAAGGTGAAGTAAAGCTTAAGGTAAATATTTAACAGGTTCCTGCTTAAAATTATGCTTCTGAAAATACCTCTGTCCGGAATAACATCCAAACCGTTTCAATATAATATTAAGTTGGAAATTACCAGCTGAATGTACAATTCGTAAAGGGATAATAACGTTACCAAGATTAGTACCATGAATCTGAATACCATCCTTCCTCTGTGGCCATAATATTAATGTTTAATCATCACATCACAATAAGCTTCGTGATGCAGAATTTATATTTCGATTTAATATTACTTAACAAATTATAAACAACAACAGAAAAAAAATAGGGGGCCGGTGTAGCCGAGGGGTTAGCGCACTCGACTCTGAAACCAAGGTCCAAACCCCGGCTGTGAGTTCGAATCCCAGTGGGGTAAGACATGTTTCACACTGATGATCTCATCGATTAGATGAGTAAAGTGGCGGGATAACCCCCGTCCTTTAATAACCCTGGCAGTTGATCGGGACTAAAACACAAAAGAAAAAAAACAGAAAAAACTCCTTTCAGACCCCAAGGAACAATCTTGTTCTCATGTCTGTCCAGCAACCTTTTTACAAGCTACCATATTGTCTTAAAAATCACAGGGGGCTTGTGTCCCAGTACTTTTTAGGCCTGTTATATAATTATGATTTTTTTTTCGACCTCAGGGGTCCCTGGTTCGATCCCCCGGGGGACCACAAAGTTTTTTACCGGTAATAACGACAAGGTAAATTAAATTTTTTTCAAGAAATTTTCGTCGCCCCACCATAAGGTGTTAGCAAGAATTATTTTAAAATTTTAAGACCAACCGTTATATGGTGGTTGGGGGAGGACATTGTTAGGGGTATATTTTATCTTGTAAAACAGATGATGAATGCAAAATTTAAAAAGCCTCTATATATATGTAACCTACTCTTCAGCAGCTTTTATTAGATATCCCACTTAAACTTTTGGAGTTTCCTAGATTTTTCCGAATTGCGCATGCGCATATTTAATTTTTAACTTCTGTATATTTTTCCTATGGTTGGGTAAAAAATTTAGGCTATTGCTTTAAAGTTTAGCTTTTTAGCTTAAACGGTTCGGGCCCTAGTAACCGGGACAGTCGGACACATTACCCTAGGCATAAGGGTTTCGAGAAGTATCTACGAAACCGCACAAAAACGATCTATCTAATTTTAATGAAATTTGGATAGTATATGGGTTTAGCAAGAAAGAAAAAAATTAGGACACTGTTAATCTCATATACATTTAAAAAAAATTACATTATTACTTTCCGCATGCGCACATCTTTTTTTTATTAAGGCCTATAACCTATTTCGAAGAAATGTTGATTGGTTCAAAGTAGCCCACGTATGGTACCATATTAATTTTAACAGATACCAATCTCAAGTGCCCATTTGATCATAATTGGACGTGAAAAAAGTGTCATATTGGTTGGCTGACTATTTATATATGAATTACCATTAGTTTATGAAAACAGTTAGTCTAGGCATACTGTTTTATTATAAAATAGACTACCAATTGGTGTGGCACATAGCTTCCTCGCACCATATCACGTACTTTTTGATTTTATGCTTTTACAAGCCACTATTGTCTAATTTGTTTAATTGTTTCCCCTGTTTTATTTAATCTGTCAAAACTGTTTTGTGATTTTTTACATGAATTAAAGTATTAATTATGGAAACGGTAAAGAGCGCAGACGGTTCATATTAATCTGGGGCTATCTGCGGGTTACTTTCGATAAACTATAAAAGTTTCATACAAATCAGATAAGCACTTTTAAAGTTATAGATGTAAATAAATGTATGCTTGTGAGCATAATGAAGAGAAACAAATAAGCGCAGAAGGTTGAAACTTATATTGTACCAACAATGGGTTAATTATGACCTACCATACATATTTTATTAAAATCGGACGTTTAGTTTTTATATGTTGGTTCGCAAAAATTGTGGTTCGCAAGTGACAGACCGACAGACAGATACGGAACCAAAAATGTTCCCTGATGTCTGAAACAGATTTCTGTCTTGGAATTTTTGAAATCTGAGGCATAAAATATTTTCGTTCTTCAAAACGATCACGTAGCTTCCGTTACCTTCGGTAAGCTCGGAAGCAAAAATAATACCATTAAATATCAGAATTTTAATATATATATAAAGTTTTAAAGGATTAATTCTTTAGTTAAATTGGTTTTATAGTTTTGCTTTATGACTTCCCTTTTAAAGGAAAGGATTACTTTGCTCTTGCAATAGCTTCCTCTAGTTTCTAACTGTAAGTGGTTAAGAGGTAGTTGGAAAATATATATTATTTTCCCAAGCCTTTGTTCCCAACTATTATCCTACTTTAGACTTTATCCTTTAAGAATTTTTTCATTGCTTTTGCTCAAGCCCCCGAATTAATTTTCATTTCTATCTCTTTAAACAGCGTCCATAACAGTTTAAATATTCAAATCAAAGTCGAGAGAAAAAGAAATGAAAATAAAAAAGGGGATATTTTTTATGCAAGAAAAACATTTTTAGCTCCCCTCTCTTGGCTCTGTCCTCTTCAGAATTAAGTGCTGTAAAGATAGAGGGTAATTGCGGGATATTACTTCTCTAAACCGGATTTGTAACTGAAAAAAAAAATCGTATAAAAATCTACATTTTTCTGAAATAAAAATGAAGAATAATAGAATATAATATACTATCTATTATTTTGTCTTTGTTTTTTTATAAGAATATAAATGTCTTTAAGTAATGGTCAACTGGCTATTTATTCCTGAAGATAATATTTTCCCTGACTTACAAAATTAATCTTTAATATGACTTTATTCGCCTGTCCATTATTGCTTTGTTCGAGCAGCGTTTAGACACACTATTCCACTTCAATTTGCTCTTCTCCATTCCTCTCCACTTCGCTCTACTCCATTCTCCTTGGCACTATTCTAATATCCCAGCGCTGTCCAATCCACTGTTCACTTTGAACTAAAGAAATTATACTCTTTTTGCAATTAGTATTTTTTTTTACACTCCGGTTGGCTAACCTATAAGAAGGAAAAAAATAAAGCCACTAGGCCACTAAAGCGCCTAGGCATCATTTGTTTGTCAACAAAAGAAAGTTATTTTACTCCTTTAACAAATCGCGACCTTTTTACCTGATTTTGCCACATTTTCACTTCTTATTTGCGAATATGATTTGAAATTTAATGTGTTTATTTCCTTAATAGAATCATTAAATGTAATGTCGGTAAAAATATTTTATAAAAAGTGTAAGCTTGCAACTACTTAGATGAAGAATAAATTTACCAAACAGATGATGAATTACAATAAAAATCAATTTTAAGAACTTTTTTTGGTCATTATTTCAGTCGAGGTTTACATTTTAATGTATTAAATTCAATTTTTTTAAGTTTTAGGTAGTATTCTTACTACGGAAAGATCAAATTATAATCTCTTTACAAATCAAAAAACGGAGACATACAGAGAAAAATAGACCCCAGCACCGGGACTTGAACCTGGGGCTATATATCAGTGACAGGTGCTCTTACCAACTGAGCTATATAAACTGGAGAATGATTTTCTCTGACGTTACCGATACCAAGTCCCGAATCCAAGCTTTCAATCTTTTCTACAAATCTAGCAAGCCAATATTCACGGCAATAGAACTAGACCGAGAATTAACGCTAATAATTATGAAGTACTCAATTAGTGCCTGTACCTAGTACAATCAATTTGAAATTTAATTTTTTTAAGTTTTAGGTGGTATAATACTCGTATATAATTAAATTTGTATTAAATTCTTGTACAAAACGTTGTGGCTATTATTTTTTGGTAACTAAAAAATATACCCTATTATATAACATGGAAATATTGTCCTTTTTTGTTTATGTAAAGCTGAATTTGCTATTAATGGTAATAATGTTTTCTGTTCAAACTGCTTATATCTTATTGTTTCGTACATGATTTACAATAAAGATTACAGAGTTTATTAAAAATGTGAAGATTCAAGCGGTGAAGGTTATTAAGTCTCTTCTATCGGTTACCCTTAGGTCCGGCCCCTCCACTAGTGATATTTTTATTTGCCTAGTTGGCCCGCCTTCTCGAATTCAAAATCCAGCGCTCTCATTGGCTTCCCTCCACATTTTTTCGGTTTTTCCCGCGCTGTCAAAAATTAATACTAATTGTAAAAAGGGTATAATTAGATAAGTCAAATATTATATCAATACTGAACAAATGATTCCGCTCCATTCCACTCCACTTTGCTCTACTCCATTCTACTTTGCACTATTCTAATATCCCAGCTCTGTCAACTCCAAACTTCACTTAGAACTGAAGATATTAATAAGATAAGTCAAAACATATTATTTAATACTGAGAGAAGGGATAAGGTGTTAGCTCAATTATTCTCAATATTTATCTCTATTTTTTTAAGAAATAAGGGTGAAGAAATAATAAAGAAAGAAGTTGAATAGTGATTTATAACTTGGACGATAGAAGAAGGAAATTAGTATCAATGATTCAGTGAAGTGTACCTTTTATTCAGTTCATAGAAATAAATTTATTGCTTGAATTAATAGAGAAATATTACTACTCTGCTATCACAATAACTTCCTTTATTCCACAGTCTCTCTGTCAATTTTAAATTGAATCCAGATATTAACTCTCGTTTAAAAGACTATATTATTATGATAAAAAGCATTATTAAGATATTGTTTCTTAAAATAAAAATGTAAAATAATTTGTAATTTACAGAATAATGTTTATGTTTTATAACAAACAAACCGTTAAGCCATGTGACATCGGGCTTAATTTTATACTTAGATAAAGAAATTAATTTAGATAAGATATTATTATATCTATTTGAAGACCAACAAATCAAAACAAACGTTAATTGGAATAATAAATGTGGTTGCCTTAACTTAGCAAGAACACATCATTTCAAGGTGAGTCGTGGGGACACTACTCGATTATATAAATGATTAGCTAGGGGGTTAATATATCATGTAGATTGTAACTTTTCTCTTGTTTGAAGAATTTTTTGGAATATTATATTACCTAACAGTTTAGTCTTCTTAGACTAATACTCGATTTTTGTATTTAGCCTTAACTGACTTTACTACGAAGTTTACATTTAATGCCAAATGGTTGTTAGTTCGTTGACAGCGCGAAAAAAGAAAAATAAATGGGGTGGGGGCTAATGAGGGCTTTTCAAAATAGAGAGGGCACTCCACCCTATTTTTTACCTTTTAGGATTTTAAAATCCTAAAAGAAGATTTCTTTGAACCGCAACCACATTTTTTTGACTTCCCTGCGCTGTTAACTCACCAACAATCTCCTTTTGGCACAAACTGCAAAGCTTGTATTATTTTTGACAGGTTTATTTACCGAAATTATATTAAATGTGAATAAGAACTCACAACTTAACTTTGTTTAGAAATAACTGATAATGACCAATTAAAAAGGTTATATATATATATATATATATATATATATATATATATAAGATAGAAATATATTGAGAGGAAAATATGGTAAGACGGTAATGAGGGGACTGAAAATGAGAAAGGCGAAGGATAGGAATTTTCCGTTCCCTTGAACACAAATTGGTCTAAGAAGTAGAAAAGGGCAAAGGCTTGGAAAGGAGAACTTGACAACAAAATATGTTGATATATATGTATAAATTTTGTATATTCTTGGGTTTTTTTATAGGATGAAAATACCGAGACAACTTTTTATCGAATGAATGTAGATTTTCTTACCCCTGTATAATCTAGTTATTTTTACCTCTTACTGTTGGAATCTCTCCGTTGGCATTAGTTGTAAGGCTAAGTCACTCTGTTGCTATGTGATTGACGCTGCAGTAAAAACTTTCTTTTGGCAATCTAATTGTAATGTTAATTATATTGATTGGTAAGAGGTAAGACGACCTTTTTGGTGGTGTCGTATCATTCGATGCGACATTGATTATGACCAATGTCGTTTTACATCTCAAAAAGGAAACAAAAAGCAGTAGTATTGTTAATTAGCAGTAGTTTTTGGATCTAAATTATCCATGGAAACCTAGATTTAATACGGATTGAATACGATTTAGATCCAGATGCGATAAACTAAATTCTGGGATCGTGACTGAGCGAGTATCATGGAAACACCTAAACTCGATCCTGAAATGTGTAGAATGTGAGAGTGAGTGCCTCTAGTGGTTTTTCTGTTAAAACTATAGTCAAATCTGTCAAAACACCACACTCTATTCAACCAAAAAACATAACCTTTGTAAAATATCCATGATTCAATGTTTTTTTATGAAATATAGTATTTTTCCTCTATGTTGCCTCTTATTTTTATAAATATTTTAAATTACTCTCCTCATAATAATATCGGACACAGTAAACATTATTCTTGGTAAAAATTCTGTACCTATTACATTTCTTATTTTATTTATTTCTTTTTTTTTTTTTTAAGTCTAAACATTTCTTTTTGATTTATCTAATGTATAATAATTTTTTATTTAATAATTATTTATATATCATCCCATAATTATTTATATATTATCCAATATAGTTTATAGGATTTAATAAATCCCATAATATTTCATAGATTAATGTGTAGTGTAGTACACTTTGTATTCTTTAATAAATTATGATTTTTCTTTTATTATAGACAATTCGTTTTTATTATTAATTTTTCATTGTCTGTGATCTTGAGTTAAATGCTGAAAAACAATATATATTAATAAAGGCATACTACCCTAAGTTTAGGGACCAGCCTAGCCGAGTGGTTAGCGTACTCGCTTACTCTTGCCTGAAACCAAGGTCATTTTTCCAGTATCCATGGCGATTGTTCGAATTCCAGAAATGAAAGACATATTTTACTTTGATGGTCATAAAAAGTAGATAATGAAGTCCCACCCCTCCGGGTTTGCCTAATGCAACCTGCACCTACACTGAGAGAAATTTCCTTTCAAAAAAAGATGATTTCATAATTTTTCTCAATGAGCAGACCGGGAAAACTGACTCAAGGTGACAGCCTGCTTTTTCCAATTCTCGAGAATTGCTTTTTGTTCATGTATTTTGCATATCTAATTTCGAGGCATAAAGCAAGCACATTTGTGATATAAGCTATGACAAGCATATGCGTTTCATTGCTTTCTTAAGACCTTCCAAGGTCCCGGCAGCATTTATTCCCGTGCCGTCATTGCTTCTTCCAATTACCCCCCTGCCCCCTTGCAATGAAAATCCTTTCTCGTTGATCGTCTTGACACCATTTATTCCCGTGCCGTCATTGCTTTTCCAATAACCCCCTGCTCCCTAGCAAGGAAAATCCTCTCTCGTTGCTGTTCCCAGCAGCATATTTATTCCCGTGACGTCATTGCTTTTTCCAATTACCCCCTGTAGACCCAGAGTAACCCATAGACGTAGACAGTATAGTGTCTACGTCTTTGGGTTACCCGCCTTAATTTGGTTTCACCCTCCGGGTAAAGAAATAAAAAAAATAAAAATGAAGGCGTACTTTTATATATATTATTTAATACAATTTTAAACAAAGAAGAGAGATCCCGTCTATTTGTCCTGTCGCTAATAATGTCTCCCAAGAGTGCACAAGAGTGTTGCTAAGATACGAATTACTAACTCGTAAAAATACCCTCGTGCTGAGGCAGTGAGCGACATCACTCTTTCGAGGCCTTATAACCTACCATGACACTGACGATGGGTTAAAAAGATTAAAAGAGCGTGAAAATAATTAGAATATACTTTGTTTGCGAGTTTCTTTGTATTTCTTTTATTATAGTAAAGGTTTAGTTTAATGGATATATTAAGTAATTAATTGTGGAGGTCAAAATGGTCTGTAAATTAATTTTGTTTAGTTTGTGTAAAGAGAAATTATTGTAAGATAAATAGACGTGGCTACAAGAGTTTGAAGTTAGGTTATTATTACTTTTATGTGAATGCATTTTAGTTAAAAGTTGTCATGCCTTTTTCTACGACGTAGAGGTTTTTGAAAAGATTTAATAGAATTATAATAAACGATTTTATTTGAAAATCTATTATATTTCAAGTCCCGGAGTATTCTGCACTTTGCTCTTAGGAAATAGGGATATCGAAAATACTTGGGAGAATAAAGCATGAAACTTCGGTTCTCGTTTCCAAACCTCCCCAATTATTGTTTCTGAGGCTTTTATCTCTCTCAAATCCGGAAAACCAATCGAGCCCCCAATCTGGTGCCCCACGGTTCCGCTCCAAAATAACTTTAATAATGAAGTTTTAAACGGGGTTTCGATTCTCAGCCAGAAACCAAACAATTCCTGGTCCCGGAAAATTTTAACCCTACTTCCGAAACTAGGAAAAAGGGCTACTAGAAACTCCGCTTTTTCCGATTACAAAAAAAATATATACTATAGGGTGGAAAAGAATCCTCAGTTTTCAATCTCCATTGAGTCGCAAATGGACTCATTTTGAGAAGGAGTAAGTTGAAGAGCGGGTAAAAGTTTAGATTTTTCGGCAACCAGATGGAAATGTAACAGTACAAGAATATTTTAGTCGGTTTTTTAAAAGTTTTCTTCCAGACTTGTGGCTCCGTCAAAACCTTATAATTGATTACTTTTCTTTTTAACCAATTGTTTTAATTTGAATATTGTTCAACAGAGTTGTTAATAAAAGAAGAAAAAGTGTTTTCTTTATTTCGCTGCGTGGCGCAATTCACAAATTAAAGGATTAATGTGCTAACCGAGTTGGTAAGATAATTATACCGAATTCAAAACAACATTTCCGACGAGCGAGGTGAAAATAATTGAATGACTCTTGCACGTCACAATGAGAAATTAAAACCTCATGTGGAAACTGGTTTTTAATTGTTAACAATGAACATTTCATTATAAGTATAAATTTCTTTACAATTTAGTTAGTTTCACCAAGCCAAGTGTCTTTTGTTAATTTTAAAGATTAATTGGAAAACAAATTATGTACGCCATCAAATTACATGGAAACAAAACACAGATAAATGAATAAAATATTTTTCATTTCATTACTATGCTTGTGAACCAGAAGTGAAAACATATTTATGCTTTTACATTAAGTAATTACCTTGTATTTTTAATGTTTATACTGACCCCTTGTAAGCAAATTTCGACATTATTCAGAGAATATTATTTTAAGTAGTATTATTTAATTTTCGACAGTAAGTAGTGATAATTACGATAGTGAGAGGATTTTTTAAAAAATAAAATGAACGTTGAACCCTCGAATGAAAATTGGATTTCTGGTATTACTAAAACCTTCGTCGATTCGACTAACCTGAGTATTGAAGGAAATTTTTGGGTTAAAAATACACTTTTATAAACAGAAAAGTATTAAGAGCTCATTATTATTATTTTTTTAATGGGATAAACGAACATTTGATAAAAATTAAGTAAGTAGGAATATTTTAATACATCTGAAATTAAGTGAACATTAAAGCACTAGACCCCATGCCCCAGGCCACAAGTTACTGGCCACTGACCTCTGGCCCAAGGTCAATTACCCTTGGCCGATTGACCCTTACCCTAGGCCCATTCGACGGCCAATTAATTATGTTTATTACTAAATATTAATAGAATCGACGAAGCAGCTTTGACGGAAATTTACAAGAAAACGAGTATGCTCAAAAGGACTTTTTACTGCTACACTGTCAGGTGTGATACCAACCAGTGCAAGTACTTCAGAAGGATGGGGTGTCCATCACCATCACATACGAGCGTGGAAGGTTAAGGTCAAACAGTCCTTGATTAATGTACTATTATTAGCATTCCAGGGTAAACCTTTTTCACTAAATATTATGTTTCTCTCATAGATGGAAGCTAACTTTAAAATTTCAAGTATCTAGTGCAGTTTGTTTCACTGATATTGTCATAAAATGGGAGCAGAGTTAAATTAAAATGATACATCGTAAAAAGGCTAATTATTTATTTGAAACCACCTAAGGTCCGCGAGGAAGGTATTTTAAAAAAGATATAAATATTTATCAGAATATTACGTTTAAATATATAAAAATGAACAATGTGGGAGAGTTCATAACCTGCGATCTAGTAACCTTTTCTTAAAATTTGCCAGCCTGTTTGATATTTTGCTGACACTATAATTTTGCTGCTTTTTTTGACATGTTACAAAAGAATCAAGAAAAATTACATTTTGCAGATTGAAAACAGTACAAATTCTTCATTTTGGTGCCGTGAGTAGATATATAAGTAAATTATTTACTTGTACTGGATAAGTTAGACCTAGTAGAAACCTTGGTTAAATCTATGATCTCACAACTGATTGGCTTATTTTTTTATGTTTATTTATGTTATATATATATATATATATATATATATATATATATATATATATATATATATAATAATAATAATAATAATAATAATGTCTTTATTTCTAAATAACAAAATTTTGTATAGCAGTATAACAAAAGACTTTGACACCCATGGCCTCAAGCCGTCGGGCGGAGTTGCACGTCTAACAAGATAATAAACAAGTAAGATCATATAATATATATAAACATATAAACAAGAAAGAACACAGTATAGTAAATATTTCATTTCCACGGTAGAGCATACTTTTAATTAATTATAAAAATTTCATTACAAACATACACATATACATATATGTATTATATACATATATATACACACACATACACACACATACATATATATTTTGATATTTAATTTTAAAATATTAAGCGTAATTTATAGTAACTACGTGCTAATTTATTTAGTTTATTATTTATTATATATATCTTTTTTTTTTTTTTTTTTTTTTTTTTTGATTATTTTTTATTTTATTTTATTTATTTATTTTTATTTTTATTTATTTTTTTTTTTTTTTGTTACATGTTTAATTAAAGTTAAATTCATCAATCAGCTTTTTCCTGTAAAGCCAAGCCCTTTTGATATAATTTGCCAATTTTTCCCAGTTTTCACCGTTCATCCAATTTTTGAACTCGTCCGAATCCAGGGTGCTTTTGCCCAGAAAATACATCCTATATTCACTAAGGATTGGACACACTGCAATAAAGTGAAAACTGTCCTCCTTTTGATTGAGATTGCAGAGAGCACACCTCCAGTTGTTTTCATCTCTCCCGTGTCTAAAGTTAAGGTTCAGTGTTTCACCTCTTGCCCGCATTATCCAACTCAACAGCCGTCTATCCTCCACACGTTCAAGTATATTATTGTCTTTTCCAAAGCATAATGTCTTATAGTGAATATGGAAAATAGCATTGTTGGCTTTCCGTATATTTTCACTTCCGTTTTCCGCTTCCATGTGCTCTATTAGTCCGATCATGTCCTTTCCTAGTGTACATATATTATCCGTATTCAAAGTCTGTCCGTGAGTATTTGCAAGTTCTATCCAATTTCTGCACCAAAATACCTTTTTTTTAAGAACTTCTTTTACAAAAAAATTTGGTAGTCTATCTTCCGGCAGGTCTAGGGCCTGAAGCACATAATTTAGGTTGGTCCTAAGGGTTTTATAGTAAAGAGGTTGAATCCCTGTTTCAAGATAAAGAACATAGTTAGGTGTGCTCATAGGTAACATAAATATCTTTTTTAGGAAATAGCGTACTATTTTCTCCACCGATTCCGACTGTATGTATCCCCATACCTGCTGTCCGTACAGAACAATCGATTCTACAGCACTTGTAAATACTTTATATTTTACTCGGAAGGAAACATTATTTTGACAAAAAAGATTAGACCAGAGACTGTTGATAGCCCATTTCCCCGATTTTAATTTTTCTTCTAAGTGCATTTTCATGCTTAGGTTGGACGTAATAGTTATTCCTAAGTACCTATATTGTGATACTACTTCAATTGGCTCGCCTTTAAACCACCATTTTTCCTTCTTAGAATTTTTAGCACCGTTCCTAAAAATCAATATTTTCGATTTCTCTAGATTGACCACTAGTGACCAACGATTACAGAATTCTTCAAGCTCTAATATCATTTTCCTCAAACTTATAGGATCCGGCGCTAATAAAACCAGATCGTCGGCATACATCAGCAGTTTTATATTTTTTCCATTTATGCATATTCCTTCGGATAAGGTCTCGTTTAAATCGTTTATATAGAGGTTGAACAAAATGGGGCTAAGCGGGCATCCCTGTCTTAGCCCGGCTTTAATTTCAAAAAAAGGAGTGACACCTCCCTGATTCCATACACACGCCTCCGTATTGCTATAAATCAATTTAAGAGCCATAATAAATTTTGTCGATACTCCTAAGACGGCCAACTTGTAGTACAAAGCTTCTCTATTTATAGTATCGAAAGCCGCCTTGAAGTCGACAAAAAACGCGTAGACTTTCTTTCTTTTGACGGATGTGTGCAGTTTGATAATACTCATAAGATTAAATATATTGTCACAGGTGGAGTAGGATTTTCTAAATCCAGCCTGATTCTCTACGATTACCTTATTACTATCCGTCCATTCTATGAGTCTTCTATTAAGCATCCCAGTATACAACTTGCCTAAAGTATCTAAGAACGATATGCCCCGGTAATTAGAAGCCTCGTTGGGGTCTCCCTTCTTATAAATAGGGAAGATGATTGATTTATTTATTTTATTAGGCAGCTGTTCTAGATTGTAACAATTGTTAAGTAGGCAAACTATTTTCTCGAGTAAAATATCAGGCGCGTTTTTATAAAACTCTACCGGTATTCTGTCAATGCCTGGAGCTTTATTGTTCTTCGATTTGTTCAAAATAATTTTAAGTTCCTCTAAGCTAAACATTTTATCCAGTTGTTCCACATATTTAGGCTCTAGGTTATTACTAAGTATATAAGGTGTTGGTTTAGTCTGGTTTAACAGCTGATTGAAGTGTTCTACCCAATTTTCACTTCCGATTGCACCAGCTACAGAGTTTTTGCGTCCGTTATATTTTTTTGCTAATCTCCAAAAGCTTTTAGAGTCTACTGCTGCGTCAAACTCTGCACACGCATTTTCATAAAAAAGCTTTCTTTTCCCTTTATATATTAGTTTGTAATTCTTATTTGCAGATAGATATAAATCCCTAGTATACTGATTACTACGCTTTTTTAGCAGTGCTAGAGCATTAAATGACTTTTTCCTGGCCTCTTCACAAGTTTGATCGTACCATGGTTCTTTATATACTTTTTTATCTTTCGACAAATATTTTTTGCCACCGGACGCACTGTCCTTAATAATTGTGGTAATACATTCGACTATTTCATCAACACTGCATGGCCACGGTTTTATTTTACTAATTAGTGAGCTAACATTATTTTTATATTCTTGGTTGTCGTGTTCAGTCCATACTAGTTTCGGCAGTAGAGGCATAATGTTCTTCTTATCCGTTAGTACTTTTTCCCCCAATTTAATTTTGAGTGGCAAGTGGTCTGAAAATAATTCCGATATAATTTCCATGTCTCGTACATAATCTAATGTGGGGAGGCTGACGCAGCACAAATCATTTACAGAAGAACCCATCGCGCCTATGAAGGTAAACTCGCCCTGTACATCGCTCCGTGTTCTACCGTTAAGTATTACCAGATTATTGTCTGTACAAAATTCAAGTATTTTTTTCCCCTTGTTATCTACGACTTTATCTTTCGATTTTCTTTTTATTTCGAAGTTGCCTAAAGTTTCCCCCATCATAAAATCCTTGTCTAGTTCTTGCCCTTCTCCAATCCGAACATTAAAGTCCCCTACTAACATATAATTATAAAGCTCATCATTATTTTCAAAAAATTCAATTAATTTATTAAAATTATCGGACCATTGATTACAATTAAGGTATAATGGGATTATAGTTAAATCGTGAATATTTGTCTTGACAGAAATGCAGTTTTTTCCCCCGATCTCTATGAAACATAGTTTACTATCTTTCTTTACTCCCGTTAAAATTCCACCGCTTGCTCTACCGTGTTTTGCTTCTCTCCGCGCATATTCCCATTTTACATAAAAATTCGAAAAATAGTTACAATAATTATCTGTTTTATCCTGTTCAACATGTGTTTCAATTAATATTATAATATTGAAACTGTTTATGAAATCTATAAATGCATGTTGTTCTAAGCAGGATTTAAGTCCTCCTACATTATACACTAACAAATCCATATCCGGTGAATTCCCGTCCAGTAATTTCATATTCTTCTGAGGCCGTGCAAGGTGTAAAGGTTTCTTCTTATGTCATATAGTATGCTGTACATTTTCTCCTTGAATCCTGTTTCCGTTTTTCCAAGTGTTCTTTAGTTGTTGGTACCACTCTTCCGTTTCTTCCATTATCATCTTGGATAACTCCGGAATGCAATTTTTCCCTTCTAACGTCTCTAGATCCAAATCATCATTTAAATTAAACTTTATGTTGTTGACAACAATGCTTGTAAAGGTTATATACATTTTAAAATCTAGCTTCTTTTCTTGCTCCCTAAATTTTAATTCTTTTTTCAGCAGTCTCAGAAATCCTCTCTTCCTACGCACGTCCACCGTGAAATCTCTATCGATGCCGTAATGAGTGCCACTTAGTTTTCGAGCATTTTTGAGTACCTTGTTTAGCTCTTTTTCGCTCGGGAAGGTGACCAACAGAGGCATATGTGATTTACCACGTCCTATTGCCTTTACATTAATAATATTAATGTCCTGAATTTGTAGTGACTTTTCACAGAATAGTTTTATTAGTTCTTCTTGATTTTCTCCATCTGCCCACTGTATACCTTTAAATATCAGATTGTTAGACCGTAGTTTGTTTTCGATATTTTCCATTTTTCTATTTTTTATTTTATCTTGTTTCCGTAAGTCGTCTATTTGTTCCTTGAGTTTAGTATTTTCAGCCTCCATTACCGTTACTTTGTTATTAATAGCTATTACTTCTTCTTTTGTGGCCATACCAACCAACAGACCCTTCATCGCGTCCATGAGTTGCCCTAGGCTTAAGTCCCCTACTTTTGTTCTTGCATCCATAGCAACTTTTTTAGTCGTCAAGGTTTGCTTACTCCCCCCCTCCAATATATATATATATATATATATATATATATATATATATATATATATATATATATATATATATATATACATATGATGACACCTCCTTAGTCATAATGAGAAGTGATCAGGTGTAGACACGTTTTTGGAATGCTGTAGAGTCTTAGAAAAGGGTATTAATAGGAAACGAAGCTTATTTGTTGTACAGTGAAACCAGGCCTACAAAGGACCTAAGAAGTAAGATTTTAATTGATAACCTTGCTTCAGTGTGAGAGTTTCAACTTACAGATACTCTCATAGTGTTTTAGTCTGAGTAGATAGGGTCTAAGGGGTAGGTTAAAAGCAAAGTTTGTCAAACCTCTACTCTCCTAACTAAGGACCTCAATATTCCTTCAGAGAACCCTCATAATACTTAGCAATCTATCTTACTATTAAACGCATACATTCACGTTCAAAACTCTGCTGTAAATACGCAACGCTTTGATTGAGGCACATTAAATTAACTTAGGTTATTATGGAATGAACTTAAATCAAGGTAATTTCATTTTGTACTTCACGTAGACAACTAACATTGTGTTCATATGCATATTAAAAATATATAGCATATATGTATATGTTCATTTTTTAATACCATGTATATTAAAAAATGATGCAAATGTTTTTTTTTTTTTTTATTAATTATTATTTTAAAATGGAGTATCGAGTAATATTTATAATCAATTATATTATTACTCTTTTTGACGTAATGTCTGATGTTGGAACAGTTCATACGTGTATCGATTGCGTGGCACATCCCTTGGTGTCTGTCACTAACACAAATTGTGTAACTTATTGCAGTGTGCTAAAACACGGTATCACATTGCTGATAAAAATAATTTTATTAAAAATTCCTGAACCTAGCGTACGTTAAAATTCACAATCCTCCTTGTGTTTGTTTTAGCTCCTGACTTATAAACCGTTATTTTGGGCATCTACCGAACAGTCGACATTCTGAGTTCTTCACAGTCCGCGATTCTCAACTCTCTCTTAAATTTTTTTCCTTAGCACCTGAATTACCAACCGTTATTCTATACATTTTCAACTCTCTCTTCAATCTTCTTTCTTATAACCTGGCTTATAAACTGTTATCTAGGCGTCTAACAAACAGGCGTCATTCAGTGTTCAAAGGGATATAATTGTTCAGAGGAACAAAAATATAATTGGGAGACAAAAGTTCCTCTTTCCAAAAAATTAACTTATAGAATAGATCTAAAAAATCGATTTTCACAATCAACTAGCTTAGAATAGAGATGATTTTTTTAAAACTATTATGTGTATGTAGAACATCCATTAAGGTTTGAATGTTTCCTTATTTAAAAAAAAAAAAAAATACAACTTTTAAATGGACGACTATCTTTCCTTTATTCGGAATTAGTTTTGAAGTTTCTCAATGTAAATATTCAGCACATAGGAAAAAAGATATCGTGTGAAATACATTATGAAAATAGAGCTAAAAGAAACTTGGCTTTTTAGTTCGAGTTATTATTAAGTTAAATTATTTCAATCAAGAAGTAACTGAACCTTTTACTTAACTGATATTTTTTATTTAACCGTCTGATGTATTAAATGTCAGGTAGGCTCGGTTTAAAGTTAGAGTTTCTAAGTAAAACAATTATTCTGATTAGGAATAAGAATATAAAAATTAAAACAATATGAGGACATCGATTTTTTTATAATTTAATTCTCTTAAGTTAACTTCTTACTTACTAGAAAGCGTCTACCAATGGCAGAACATATATACCAAATTTCATCAAAATTAGTAAATCATAGCAAAGGAGTCTACTCGTATGCAGACTTCAGGCAAATACTTAAAACAACTTTAAGTAAATTCAGGAACTTCAAACGTGAAACCCCATAAAAAATCTAATTTTTACAACTCTTAATATTTTATTTCTATATATTATATGTATAATTTACATGCTTCCCATATTACGAGAAAGTTTGAGAAATTTCGTCAAAATCTGCCCAGTAATTTAGGCTCCAGGCGTGTGCACAGAAAGTCGACAGACAGATAGACATTTTTAAAAGCCACTTTTTTGGACTTTTAGTCCAGGAGAGTGTCTGACTAACATCAAGGTAGAATTTTGTGTATAAGTAAATGTTTTGGAGCCTTTTAAGAATAAGTGGTTGGCTCGTTCGTCTGCGGGACCTACCTTGACAATAGGCATTTGAAATAAACAAATGGGTGGAGAGCGGCCATGTCCCACCCTTTTTGGTGGGCAATGTGATTTTCATGATCCTGAGTATGAACTTAGTTAGTAGACCAATAATCAAGTTGATTGTAGTTTGTCCCTTGATAAGGGAACACTTTGATTTGTAGTAATATTTTTAACTAACCTATTAAATGACATACTACCATCAACTTGATTATTGGTCTACTAACTAAGTTCGTACTCAGGATCATGAAAATCACATTGTCCACCAAAAGGGCGGGACATGGCCGCTATCCAACGGTTTGTTTTTTCCAAATGTCTATTGCCAAGCTATGTCCCGCAGACATGTTAGCCGACCTTATATTCTTAAAAGGCACCAAAACGTTTACTTATACGCAAAATTCTAGCTTGATGTTAGTCAGACACTTTTTTGCACGCTATCTCCTGAACTATCAGGGACCTCAAAACGTGTAAATCCATCAAAATAGAATTTTCGCGCCATTACAATACTTTCTCTTTTTATGATAAAGTAATAAATGAAAAAGAAAGTAACAGTATTTTAACATGTTATTGGAGTATAACAGTTCGCCAGATAACATGTTATTTAAAATAACTTGTTTTCGTATAGCAACTTTGTTATTGTCTCGTTAATATTATTCTGATTCTTTTCTGTTCTCTGCCCCGTTTTTGTTCTTTCTGTTTAAAGTTTAAGTTTCAATAATTTTATTATATTGTTTTCGCTGTTCCAGTCTTAATATATGATAACTTCTGAAGCTCATGGCTTAAAAATTAAAAAAATACTTTTATTTTAATATGTTTATTGGAATGTTAATGAATTATAATTACTGATAATGGTTCATTCATTCCTTCTTGTATTGAAGCTCTTGTCACCAAGATTGACTTACTTTACATTTGGATTCTTTGTTGAGGAATAATTTAGGCAGGTTTTTTTGTCGGGATTCATTGTCGCAGATTCTTTGTCCAGATTAATTGTCACAGAATCTTTGTCCAGATTAATTGACGCAGGTTCTTCGTCGGGATTCATTTTTGCAGATTCTTTGTCCAGATTAATAATTGTAGCAGAAGATTAATACCCGGGTTTCACCCCTGGTCAGTCTTTGACAATGATTATTCGTGACCAATCCCAAATGGGATTCTCTGACTCAATGTTGCTTGACAATGAATCCGAACAAATAATCTAAGTGTGTACTAGGCTTTATGGGACCTTAGACCAAAACAAAAGATCTCTACCTGTTTGTTATTGAAGGGTAGTAATATAAACAAACAATTTTAATTTCCATGAAAATAATATTAAGACTAATAATTAAAGTGTATAAAGATAGAATGTAGACAACGATCTCCGAGTCCTCGGTGTCCAGAATTAATGTTAGAGGCAGAGCTCTTGCTCGAGGAGATAAATTGTAGTCGCAGCAAGGACCCCACCACAATTCCGTGGTACAGCGGCCTATATAGACTAAATAATAAATAAGGATGGAATAATTTAAAAGAAATTCCATTTTTTAATGTAATACTGGCAGGTTTAATAAAACGAAGATGCATTTTTAAATTTGATTACTTCCTGAAGAAAACATATGAAAAATATATTGCGGAGAATAATTTATTAAGGTGAAATTAAGAAAATAAGTTCTACAAGGAGACAATTCATCAATTATATTAACTTGATTTTATTGTAAAAATAATTCTTTATTGCACAGAATTAAACATTTTAGAACTAAAGTTTATTGGAATAAATTGTTTCTTCACGTACATTTTAAAAGTAAAGTTTATTGCTTTCAAGCTTATTATTTCTCCAAACTGGTTCCGATGATTTTGGTTACAATATTTTTTTAAGTACGAGAATCTAACCATAGTAAAAAGTAAAAATCTAATTTATGATAATTTTAAAATAGAAAAACTTTTAAAGAACGAGAGGCCAGTATCAATCCCCGACTAGGAGAAACTATTTTAATCGTAACTTTTGATAGTATTTTAAATAATACATAACTGTTACCGTGAAAACTCGAAACAGCTAACAATTGAAATCACTGGACGAAGAAATTAAGAATGAAAAGTGTAGTGCGATTTTGATCGCAAACGTATTTTTAAAATACTGATTTTGCTGTTTGCTTTTTTTCGTAATTAACAGATTATAATGCTTCCCAATCTAAATTTACAGATACACAGAGTAATATTTTGCAGATGTCGGTGTATTTCTTGTGTGGCAAGCTGCATAATATTATATACGGAATTTTCTCTACATTTATTTCAAGCCCTAGTTTTATCTCTATCCTAGTACTCGCACTTCTCTCAGCCTGGTCATGTCTCTTACTATTAGATTGCTAGATTGCTCTTTTTTTCTTCATTTTTAAAATTATTTCGTATTAAAAAATGTTTTTTTTTATTTATTTATTTATTTTTTTATACATACATAAGTTATTTTATTTCCTTCCGAGCTTACTGAAGATAACGGAAGCTATGTGATCGTCCTAATGATCGAATTTGTTTTATATTTCCGATTTCAAAAATTCCAAGACAGGAATCTGTTTCAGATTTCAGGGAACATTGTTGGTTCCGTGTCTGTCTGTCGCTCAATTTTGTCGCACCAACATATTATCTTAAAACCTGCTCGTCCGATTTTAATAAAAAAGTCCAGAAAAAACAATATACTAAACTGTAAGTTTAACAAGGTTAGGGGTATGGAGCCCACCCCCTCTTAAATAGGGAAGGAGGGGGATTTGAGTGTGCTATAGACATACAGATTTAGATAAGATATGAAAGACTGCACAGACTGACCTATGCCTAGACTGCGAAGACGTGCATGCAAAACATCACTGTTGATATATCCGTCAGGTTATGGGTTTATAGCTCAAATCGGAGTCGAAATCAAAACAGAGGGACGCCATTATTGTTTTACTTAGTGTGTAAAACATGTAAATGTTAAAAAAAAAAAAAAAATTGTTTGTGTTTGATATAATACTATATACAATGAACAATGGTGTAAGAATATGATATCAAACCTACCCATGTTTTGTTTCCTACGCCCTTATTCGGGATTTTAGAAAGGCTTGTGGCTTTGAGTAGGGCAAAGTAAAGAGGAAATAATACAGGGTGGGTTTGATATAACAATATATACAATGTACTTTGCCCTACTGGAAACCCAGAGCCTTTCTATAATCCCGAATACGAGCGTAAGAAATAACACAAAAAATAAAAATATTATTTAGAAACTTGTTATTATTTTCTTAATTGCTTATTAGATTTAGATTGGTGAATTATTTCTTCTTCTTTATGGGTAAAAATGTATCATCGTCATCTGTGTCATATATATTGTCATATCATTGTATATAGTGCAGGAGCCAGGTAGATTTACCTGGAAAGTATTTTGAACTTAATGGAATTTTTACAGGTAACTCAGAGGTCCTCTGGGATGCCAATGCTGAGTTTTCGACCTCGTGGCCCTTGTGCTAACTTGGGGAGGGCTGAAAAACCCCAATTTTTCCGCCAATGTTTTGGTTTTTCGCCTCTAGCTCGAAAACTACGCGTCAAACAAAAAAACTTTACCAGTACAATATTAAAGAGCATCAAATTTCCTATAAAAATCACTGGTCATACGACTATTTTCACCCATTAGGTACTGTGATACAGCATTGTGAAAAATTGTCATATTTTAAAAAAGGTGGATTTTAGCGGAAAAAGCGTGTTTTTGGGCTTATAAAATAGGTTTATCATCATAAATTGAGTATTCAACATTTCTATGTATACCATAATAATATGTAACCCCCAGTAAACCCCTCCCTCCTTACTGCCCTCTCCCCGCCCCCTCCCCCCAGAAACAAATTTGATGACGAATAATGTGCGTGGCTTATTGATTACGTAGGTAAAGAAGTTCTATCCTTCCCTCAAAATTTTTGACTTTTTATCTTTTAATAAAATAAAAATATCAATAGTCCAGGAAATGAAGCACTTTGGCTCGCAATTCTTTCGTCATACATTGATTTACTTGAAAATTTGACAGTAGGTAGAGAATAGTCCAAGCATCAAAATCTATATCATCAATATTGTCATTGCTATTACCCTGGGGGTGGTTGCCACCCCATCTCGGGGGTTGAAATTTTTTATTTTATTTTAACCACAGGAATCGATGGAAAAGCTAATTATAACTCAAAAATAATCTATACATTTTTTTGTTTAAATTAATATTTTTCGAGTTATTCGCGATTGAAAGTAAAAGTTGTTCGACCTTTTTGATCGGTTTTTCGCGAATAACTCGAAAAATATGCATTTTATCAAACAAACAGTAAGAACAAAATTGTAGCCTATAAAAAAAGAAAGAAAATCCTTATTTTATAAATCATGTACGACCAATACGGACCGACCTACGGCTTGTTAGTTGTTGGCTTTTGTTCGTCAAATGCTAAATTTGAGAGATTCAGAGTCCTATAGCGATAAAACTGTGCATTTTACGAGGAAAACTTATAGATGTTTTTTTAAAGTAGACAAAAAGAGCTTTCATTTAAAAAAAATAGAAGTCGATAGCATCAAAATTAAGCGAGTTACGATGAAAATAAAGTTAGTCCCTACATTTTTCTACGAAAAAATCAGTGAAAACAACCCCCTAATTACCACCCTAATTCAAATTGATCTTCGCCCTTCTACGGTTTTGCGTGGATCACATGGGACACATGAGAACAGCTTAACTCCAACTTTTCGGGAATATCCAGACGGCGGGGTACGGGGTACAAAAGTCAAAATAGTATAAATCCTTTATGATGAATGTCGTTGGATAATTCTTTAAGAGAGCAGTAATTGTTGTTATAATCACTTGTCATATTTTCATTTAAGAGGGGGATAAAATGGAAAAACAGGAATAAATGGTTTTAGCTAAAAATTAGAAATATTATTATTTTAGATCCGATATGAATGAAAATTGGTATACGTGCTTTATTTGACGTCAGAAAAAAGAATATGAAATAATTTGTGTGCATTTAGTACTTTGGGTGCAAATCGTTGTAAGGGATGGTTTTTAAGGGTTGAAAAATGGCAAAATAATGAAATTGGTAATATTTTAGGCAACAACATTCTTAAATTAAGTCGATATGATAAATTAATCTTTTATTTAAGGATAAATATTTTTTTGTACATTAAGGATTAACAAGGGTTGTTTTTCAAGGGTTGAAATATTTTTAAATTGTGTTCCAAAGTATAAAACAATCATTATTCAACTAATCCAAACGAAATTTCACCCACCCTAAGCTTTAAAATGTTACTTTATACGTTTTGATAATTGGGGGTAGTTTTCACCCCTAACAAATAAACAGCGCCCATCGGCATAATATAGATTTTGAAGTAGAAGGGTAAGAGAAGCCTAATTCCAAAATTTTGTGGAAATCGATGAAGGACGAACCAATTGCGAGGTTTTGCCATTTTTGAGCATTATTTACTGGACTACCAAGCACAGTTCAGTTATTGGTATTGGTCTCTTCCTCTCGCAAAGTGTTGTGCCCCGTATATTTGTTAATTTATATTGAACATTATTTTAGTGTGTCATTATTTGGACTAATTTTCTGCAGAAGAACATAAGAACAGAAGAAGGCATGGACGAAGATGGGACTGACGAGTCGCTTATCGAAGAGACTCACGAAGATTTAATTTAATGTTCATTTTTTGTTTATTATTTTCATATTATTTTTATTATTATGTAGCATAATTATAGATAACTTGCTTACCTGCGTAATCAATAAGTTAAGCACATTATTATCGCTTCTCAACATTGCTTTGGATTTTCAATTTAAAAATAAAATTATGCCTCCGTTTGAACGGGGCCTGAGGTGGACCGCCCTCAGCCCCCCTGCCTTCGGTACGCTACTGATCAGCGGATCCTTTCCCCCTCCCCTCCACCCTAAAGTAAGATTGATGATAGCATCATGTTGAATGTTTCAGGGAAGAAGAGGTTTTATTTAACTTATTTTTCTAATTTGGTTCTGGGGGGGGGGGGGAGAGGGCAGTGAGGGGGGGAGGGGGTTACATATTATTATGGTATACATAGAAATGTTGAATACTCTATGTGTATTTATGATGATAAATCTATTTTATAAGCCCAAAAACATGCTTTTTCCGCTAAAATCCACCTTTTTTAAAATTTGGCATTTTTTCACAATGCTGTATCACAGTACCTAATGGGTAAAATAGTCGTATGACCAGTGATTTTTCTAGGAAATTTGATGCTCTTTAATATTGTACTGGTAAAGTTTTTTTGTTTGACGCGTAGTTTTCGAGCTAGAGGTGAAAAACCAAAACATTGGCGGAAAAATTGGGGTTTTCCCCCCCTCCCCAAGTTAGCACAAGGGCCACGAGGTCGAAAACTCAGCATTGGCATCCCAGAGGACCTCTGAGTTACCTGTAAAAATTCCATTAAGTTCAAAATACTTTCCAGCTCGACCTGGTTTTTTCGACCTGGCTCCTGGACTAATATAGTAGTTTTTTAGTTTTTGTCATATTATATTTATATTTAAACCTCATCCTAAATACTTTTTGATTTTAATTTAAATTCTTAATTCTTAGATCTTCATCACTTGGTAAGAACCTGTCACACTTTTTTGTTATTTTCTGTTTACATTTTTGTCGTTTCTTAATTTACTTCTATCTTTATATTTTTATGTATTTGTAGATTATCACTAAAGAATCTCAGGGTCCCTGGGCGAAAGCTTTGATGTAATAACAAATCTTTTTAAAAAGGACTTTTATTCCAAATAAATACCCCCTTCTAAGTTTGAATTTTTTTTTGTTTGATTTTGCGGTGGGTTTAATATTATCATACTTAATTATGATTAATATTACTTACCAAATAAAGAAGGGATTACTATAGTTAGAATTATTATTACTGTTAAAATCTACTGGATCATTTCGTATTTAATTAATGTTAAATATGGAGGCTTATCATACGAGTAGTTTCTTAGTTGCATCCATCTCCTTTTCCTATTTCACGTCCTCAGCCTCGGAATTTTGTGCCATAATAATGAATATTATTTAGGTTTATTAATTTAATTATGAGAAGGCCTTACGTCGATTGCCATATTCTAATTAATTTTTATAATACCAAACGAATTTATTATATTAATTAGTTTTAATTAGTTTGCAGTAAACCATTACTTAATTGATTTTACCTTAAATCAATATTGTAAAAACACCAATTACTCTTTTACAACAAAATACTGTTGTTAGGGATCTCTCTCTCCAATGGTTTTGTTGGGTTACGTGAAGGAAAAAATTAGTTTTTTTTGAAAATTAATTGAATTCAGATATTTTTTTCCCCTTTACGGCTGTCCGATATAATTTTTTTTCCTCGAAGTTCTTCTTCTAAAGGATTTTGTCTATTGAATATAAAATAAATTCCTCTTAGATTTTAATTAACAGGAGTAAAAAAAGGGATTGGAGGGTATGAATGTAGAACGAGTGCGTGAATATTTTTTTTTTTTAAAAGAAAGAGGAATTATTTGGTCGGTTGCCTTTGGAAAAGTATTCAAATTTCGCCCTTCTTGAGAAAGGGTTCAATGAATAGAATAAGAATTAGGATTTGGAATTTCTCTTGAGTATTCATTATTCATTGTAAAATTATTTTCTATTCTCTATTGTTTAATATATTTCAAAACAGAAAGCGTGCAAACGAGTTTCTTCTGCTGCGATAATTCACCCACCCTTTGAATGATAGTTGCTGGCGTAAATATTGGATCATGTTTGTTTACTAATAAACGGAAGTACTAATCCCGTAGCATGAACTTTACCTTTATGCCTCGTTTACATTCAGCCACTTCCACAGGTCCTCACGCTGCTGTATTTACTCCCAAAACTACTTCTATGTCAGCATCAAGGGCAGTGAGTGTTTACATTCTACTTTACTTGCTTCTCATTCTACCTCGGTCCAGGAAAATGCAGCTTCAGCGATGAATTGCGTTTTGTCATTTATGTTTTGCAGTTTTTATCGATACTTCATTTGTGGATATTGCCAAAATAGTTACGAAATTATGTAGCGATAAATATCCAAATGTCGATATTTTCAAAATGGCGGCCGATATCAAAACTAAATCCACTGGGAATATTATTATTATTATTATATATATAAAGTGGCTAATCAGCTGATCGAGTTATCAAAATGTTTGGGCACTTCCAGACCACCTAGAGACTCGCGGTTTTTTGCGTTTGGTCCCAAACCGACTAGAAAAATCTGAAAAGTTGAAAAAATTATTTTTTTCCCTTAAAAAAATAAAAATGGTGGACGCAAATTGAAGGTTTTCTTCGAAGGGCTATTGCGGCTAAGCGGTAAGCCCTATCGAAAAGCGGATAGCACCAACGGTAACTGATTTTAAAAGATCTACATTTTTGGTTCTATGACTTTTTGTCATACGACCAACGGTTCTACCTTAAATCGAGTAAATTGGATAATTTTTCGTTAAATTTTGTACTTTGTGCTCTCATGGCGTGAGTAATTACTTTCGGATTTAATTTTAAATTGGAGTTTATGAACCCCACACTAATGCTCTTTAAAACGAGTATTTATTATTCAAATTATTTGTATTTTTTTCCGAGAAAAATGAGTATTTATAAAGGAAAAACTAATTTAAAATTCCGTAAATAACGTCATGTTTACGTTTTTTAAAAAAATAATCATTCACATCACATGTTTATTATTATATGGTTATATTTTATAGTTAAAAACAAGTTTAAAGATATATAATATATAAACAAATATTGAAAAATAAAGTTTGGTTTTCGCAAGGTTAAAGATAAATAAATAGATTAGTTTCTACATAAACACACCTCGGACTCGCGATGTAAACAAACGCTTCTCCCCTCTTCTTCTTCTTCTTTCCTTGACTTTAACTTTAGTTTATTTGTCACCTCGGACCTGTGCAGCTCTGTGCTTATCTCTTTTCCTTTACTACCGACATTTATTAAGGTAAAATTTTATTCTTATGTTAACTATTTATTTAATTGTTTTTATTATCATATTATTTTAATTTATAGTTTGTTAAATTCTATATTAAGTTAATGTTTTAGTTAATTTAAATGAATGTTTTACTATATTTAAACAAATGTTTTTCTTTATTTAAATAAATATTTTAGTTTATTTAAATGAATGTTTTACTTTATTTAAATAAATATATTAGTTTATTTAGATAAGTTATAGTTTAGTTGTATGTTTTAGATTAAAATTAAGTCCTGCAATGTGGAAAATTATTTACATTGTTTTCTTTTTTATGTGATATAGCTTAATATATGTATTATAAAATTATTAATATCTAATTATAAAATTATTATTATTCTATTAGGTTCTAGCTTTATTAATATTATTTTTTATTGTTATCTCTCAAGCCCAGCAGAGCCATTGTCTTTAATAAAACTAATCAAGTATATGTAATGTAATCTTTTTCATGACATGGCCTATATTTTAATCCAATATGTTAATATATTGGATAGTATTTTGATATAGTATTGTGATATAGTCACCGATTCCTAGCATGAACACCACGGTTACGAAAAATCGGTTCTATCTTAATAGATTAAATTTGATCAATTTTTTGTTGTTAAATTTTTGACTTTGAGCTCTCATGTCGTGTGCAAATATTCACCGATTTAATTTCCGATAGGTTGCTTAAACCTTTCACTTATGCAGTTATAATCGGGTATTTATGATTCTATTAATTTGACCTTTTTGATAAGAAAAATTAGTATTTATAAAAAAAAAATATATATAAAATTTCAGAAATAACTTCATATTAACTTTTTAACAAATAATTATTTTTAAAAGCTTTATTTTTAAAAGACAAGCAGTCGCGTGGGGTTCATGCTTGCAATCAGTGGATGTATTATTACTATTTTATACATATTACTATCATATTAGATAATTGAGTAGGCTATTCCATTAAATATAAAATACTACAAAGTACTAATGAGATCCACACCAACAAAAGATAATTTTTTGACTCCAGGATTTATTTATTGTCATCGAGTTAGCTAATTTCAAGGGGAACTGCCTATACGCATAATTTTCACACCTCTATTTCCAATTTCAAATTTAAGAGTTATTCTTGGAATTATTATTTCCCCCGAAGATGGTTTTCTAACTTAAATCATATATTTAGATATCTTAACTATTATTAGTTATTATAGTTATTCCGTTCTACTAACTAATGAATAATGAATTGTTTAGTGAAATTATTTTTTTTCTTTTCATGACAACTGCACAATCTTCAAAGTTAACCTATCATCTGGTACACCGACTGGCTTACAGAATTCAATATTGACATCTCTATATAAGACCCCTAGGATCAATTTAACTATCCAAATTGTATCATATACTTTGTGGTCCATTTAACTATTCTAATATTAAGTTTATGCTTCGATGATGAGTCTTCAGGGGTAAATAAAAAACTGCTTTTAGTTGATTAAAAACATGGTTGATATTTCATCCCTATTTTTTTGGGACATTCTCAAAACCTGAAATTTTATTAATATTTAAATTAGATTCTAATACATTTATGTAAATACAATTTTATTTTTTTAATAAATTATAAAAAATATCAAATTTAATATTTGGGTTTCTAAAAAATTAGTGAAAAATGTCTTTTATATACATAATCAATAATGAGACTTACTTTATTAATTTTATTAGCGTTAAATATATTGATAAAAGAAACTTATTAATAAAAATTATAAATGATTACCTTAAATAGATTTCATGCTGTTCCTTAGTTAAATAGTATAAAGTTAAATCATGTTAAAAACTTTACTAATTGTAAAGTGGTCAAAAATATTAAGACATGGAACTGGAACAGTCTGTGTAGAGTCATCTAACTCCTGCACCTGACTGACTCTGACTACTGAACTAGTATTATTTATTTACCTAGTTAAAAACTAACCCAGGTTTGTTCTTACAGCTTTGCTTTACATTCTCTTATACATACTGACTATTATATTTATTTAAAAACTAATATTTAATTTAAATTTATTTTCCCCCATTAATTAATTTTAGTCATAATCACATTCAACTCTACCATTTAATAAATAATATACTTTTTATATTTGCTTACATATTCTAAGTAAATATCTGACAATCGATTAAAACTTATATAAAATTAAAGGCATTAATAATTCTAATATTATTATATTTATTTAATTTCATTCACGGAGAAAATTAAAGAAAACGGGCAAAAAAGGAAATATCACCGGTTTTCAAACGCCCGCATCTCGAGTTGTATTTGTCCTATTAACGCAGTCTCGACGGCTCCTTTACCTCTTTTCAACGATATAAATTATGTTGGGTGTTGTTCACCGAAATCTCCCGTCATATTTTTGGGGGAAATATTAATAATTCCAAGAATAACTTTTAAATTTGAAGTTGGAAATAGAGGTGTGGAAATTATGCGTATAGGCAGTTCCCCTTAAAATTAGATTAGGTGTGGATCTCATTAGTACTTTGCAGTATTTTATATTTAATGAAATAGCCTACTCAATTATCTAATATGATAGTAATATGTATAAAATAGTAATAATAAATCCACAGATTGCAAGCATTCGCGAAGCGAATGCTTACAATCTGTGCAAGCATTGCAATCTGTGCGAAGCGAATACTCGCGAAGCGCGAGGCGAATGCGTATACTATTCTATACCTTTAGTAATTTGTTAGTAGAAAAATAGTTTACATTATTTTATGCATCATTCATTTTGAAGTTTGTTTTGTTATACATACATGTTTTGTATTTTGTTGATGATTCATTATTGTTATAGATTCAGTTTGTTATTCACTTATTTTTATTACCTATACCAAAGCTTCTTATTTTTTTTTTTTTCTTTATTAGATAAACAATTAATATTAGTTACTATGCTATTATCTTATTAATATAACATAGTTAATAATCAAAGATGGTATTTTAGCAGTTTCATTTTTCGGCCAACCGTAGATAAAATATTGTATCAACAAGGCATTTACTGCCTCAGCTTCACCTCGGCATTTAATTTTCATAGCCTGTCCTCGCCTCCGGCTCGGAGGCTAACTTAATCACTCGTCAGTAAAATTCCATTTTGCTGCCTAGTTTCATCAATAACTATTCTATTATAACAACATACCTTAATAACATAAATCATCCCTGGTAGTCAAACACTTTTAGAAGATAAACATAGCGAAATAAAGGAATTATAAAGATGGATTTATTACCAAATCATAATATATACAATATACATATTCACGTATATATGCATTAAATTCATTTCCCTGTTAGTAAATTGGCCTGAGCCGTGAAGAAATAAATTTAGTTATAACTTCATAAACTTGATATTTTTTTTAATTTATTCTATTAAAAAACTTCGTTACTTTTTTTTACTTCAAATGAAATAATTATGAAAACCACGGCATCGTGTAAAAAAAAATAAACAAAACGGAAAACCAATCAAACTCTACTGCGGATAAAGTGGTGTGAATAATTAAATGCAGAGAGGCGCCGCTAGATACAAATTATTTGTTGGTTTGTTTGAACTGGATTGTGAGGTGATGATTGTTTAAATTATTCTCACACCTGAGGACTTTCTATTAGCAATCAACTTCCAATAGAACCTGATCCTCACTGTACCAGTAACCATATTCAATCATATAACCTACCTGCTAACTCTACATATACTATTGATTCATTTACATACATATGTATAAATTAAAAAAGTTAATTACATTAAAAATTTACTTCGGTTGAAAAATATTTAATAATAAAATTAAGTTAAAAAAAAAAAAAAAAATCAATTTATTTTCTCTTGTAGAGCTGTATTTCTTAATTCAATCTCTTCTTAACTTACTCTGAGCAATTTTTTATTCAGCTAGTAATCCAATTTAAAAACTCATTTTTCCTTTATTTAATGCTAGCCAGGTTGGCATTGGTGCAATTAATTGCTTTTAAATTATCCGATATTTTTGCTTTCTAATTAGACTTAATATTATTTAAATTTATACTTTATTAGACCATTATAAGTTGTAGTAAAGAAAAAATAGATCAGATGAAAAATTAAGAATCTGGTGAAGTGTGAAATTTTAGATTTTTCTTTTGTACACTCTAAAAAAAAAAAAAAAAAATTAATTCAATTTTTCTTCCTTTGCACTTTGTTTATTAGGCCAGTCAACTTATATATCCGACCTTGCAAAACGTCATGTAGTTCTAATTCTTTTATATGCTGTTAGGATCTAATCCAGTAATAAGTAACCAAGGTGTATCTTGTGTTTCCTTCGAGTCAAGATCACGATGCACAACAACCCTGAAGATAATTCCAGTAGTGGAAGCGAAACGTAATTTGTAATTCGCGCCACGTAATTCGTAATTCGTCACGCGGATTGTCAAGCTGTTTATTAATAAGTAACCAAGATTGCAGCTTTGAAAGAAGACCTGTGCGAGGAGAGTTTTATTGGAAAAAAACGTAGAAAATTTCGGAGTTTTATTCAAATTTTCTTAATATCTTAATATTTTCAATAACGAAGCTTTCCAGTGTCCAGGACAAGAATTTCTTTTGGCGATATTGCACAAATCTTGATTTTTCTCATCTAATCTGTCATTGCTTGCCATTGTGTTGTGTCTAAGAAGCCAAATAACTTGTTAACGACCTGTAATGCACAAATCCTAATTCCTAAGTGAAACCAGGATTTGATCTATTATTTGAAGAAGCAATATTTCAAACCTCCTCTCTGTTTTCATTCAAAATTTTCATCTTTATAGACTTCATCTTATATCCTTTTCTTTTTTCGCTTATGCCCCTCTTTAAATTGACGATCTATGTTAAGGCCTTCAGCTATAGTCTTAGCTTAAGTGATCTGTTTCATTATTTGCTCTAGTTTCCTTAGCTCCTGTATAAGGTGGTTAATGTGTAGAACACTTTTCTGTTCGTTAATCTGTATCCTCCCTCCACATCCCTGAAGACACTTCTTGCAAGGGAAACGAAATGAATCCATATAACTCAAGACGTTGTCTTAATGACCCAGAAGTTTGCACCAGATACAAGTACAGAGGCAAGCTTTACAAACATAGTTCTAATCTAATTTTTGCTCTATAAATCGTAATATTTGCTTGGTCTTACTTAATCGTAATTCTTTTACTTTCATTTTTTAAGTGTGAAAACGAATTTAGTTCAATTAAGTTATTTAAGGAACTCGTAACCTATATCCAATTTTCCGAAGCAACGAAATAGAAAGGGTTGTAAATTATTATATATGTATGTGGTTGGCTTTAAATTATGAGTAGAAATAAATTTACCTAGAGGTAATTAAGTGGAACAGAAATATTTATATTCATAGGTATCAGAGTAATATCTAGTGCAAGAGAAAGTGAACTGAAGGAAAAACTTTGTTAAACACTTGGCACTTAGCGAGCTAGATAACCTTGTTTTAAAACTTTTTACGCTATAAACTACCACAGCTCGGATATATAAATCTCAAAAAACATGGGTTGAGGTTGAGGATAGTTTATACTAATCCTTAATCAACATTTTCATTTGGAAATTAATCTGAAGTGGTTGTTTGATTTAAATTATTGTTTAAATATATTTTGTCTGGTTAAAAATAAGAAAGGAATAGTCGTAAACGTAGTATATCAAATCTAAAAGAGGAATATAGGGTGTGTCCCAAGATAAAGTATCCGAGAGGAAAAATTATCTTATTTTTAGGTCTTCGAAAAAATAGTCATTCGTTATAAAATCTCCTGCTTGTTCTTAACCTCTTAAAATAATAAAATTTTCGTGATTTGTGTAAAGGAAGTTCTGTTTTTTGAAAACATTAAAATGTGAGAGTAAACTACCCTTATTTTTTATGGTATCGAAAAATAATATTTAGATAGATAGATTTAGAGGTTCAGAATTGCAAAAAAAAATATTAATATTAATTATTAAAAAATATTAAATATTAAATTATTTTATGAAAAACAAAATAAATTACTTTTAAATCAAATTATATGCTAATGTAATAAATAAATAAATAAAAAATATCACAAGTAATTAATGATTTTAATCTTAAAATTTATATAAGTATCACAAAAAAAAATCAACGGATTTGAAAAAATAAAATTTTAAGAAATAATAATTTGAATGTATTGTGTGAATTTCGATTCTATTTATGAATAATTTATAAGCCTTTTGAACTTTCTTAAGGGGAATATTGGCAGTGCCCAGTTTAATTCTTTCCTTTAACTCATCCAAGATATTACCCACTTGTTAAAATTTAATAATTCATAAAGTAAATTAATATTTAATATTTATAAGTTTTTTGCAATGCTGAACCACTTTTATCAATAATATTTTTCGATACCATCAAAAATAAGGGTAGTTTACTCTTGGTCATGTTTTAAAGTTTTCAAGAAACAGAAAATCCTGTACACAAAATCAAGAACATTTTATCATTTTTAGAGGTTTAAGGACAAGCAGGATTTTTTTATAAAGAATGACTTTTTTTCGAAAACCCAAAAATAAGAAAAATTTTCTTATCGCATACTCTATCTTGGGACACACTGTATATGTATTTATTGTCAAACTAATAATGCTTAATACAAGCTGGTTTCGAGACTTGTCGACTTTTTGAAGCAACAATTTTCTGATGATCTCTAAAGTTGTCCATACTGGTAGAGAAAATCGCGCTATTGTCTACATACAATCGAAAACTTTGTTTATAGACTGTTTGGAACAAGTTGCAAAACAGTTTATTGAATTTGTCACGCGTAATCATGAGTTACTATGCGAACATTTTTCATGAACAAAGACTGCTTGTGGGTTGGTAGCCACTTCTGCGGTGATAATTTTGGTCACTCATCATGAGACGTTTGTAGACATGATAGGTCTTATCAGAGAGAATTGATATTCTCGGGAATAATCTCTTAAGTGAAATTAGAAGATGTTATGGGTTTTCAAAATTGCACGTAGTTGACTCCTAGTGATGTCGACTATTTAGTTAAGATGGAAGGAAGGAAATTGCCAAGAAGCTCATGAATTTCAGAAACCCACCCAATAATACAGTTTTTGGTAAAAAAAAGAAGAATAAAACGGAAGATGGAGCACTGACTGAGGTCAAAAATAGGAAGACGGGTGCTGATATGCATGTGCACAGCAATAGCAAATGATTCAAGGCAAACTAGATGTATTTCCTTTTCTCTAAAATATTGAGTTTCAAGTCGCAAGTTTGCCATTCGAGATGGGAGACCAAAGACATGCAAATTTTTTCAAGAACAGTTGCAGAACACCGAAACTATTTCCCGACTGTCAACAATCCCAGAACTTTATCCATAAACACGAATTAGGCTATTTTTTGATAACCAGTAAATATAGTTTAACAAATGTGGTCGATCTAAAATTGAAAAATTGAGATTTTTGATACTAAACTGACCAATATTTCTCTAGGAGAAGCAAACCTAATAACCTAGGGATGAGATTTTCCAATTTTGTTGGTGATTGTATATGTATCTGTTTTTCTCCTTATCTCCTTAATAATAGTTTGAATCTTTATCCTTTACCACAAGGTGTATCTACTTACTATATTACGTGTTACGAAGTTCGTTTAATGTAACTTAAAAGCTCAAACATCTTTCATAATTAGACTATCAAAATATTGAAATAAATTTGTACTAAATAGTGTGACTTTATTTTTTTCAGGTTGGGAGCTAGATTAGATCACTTGCAGCTTCTTGACGGACTCTTGAAGAAAGGTTACGACAGGAGAGCAACTCCTACAAACCACCTCAGTGAGTTTAAAATCAATCTTTTTTATCAAATCTTTCTCTCAAAGCTTTCTCGATAAATAAATTTGGGGCATTATCCCCAAGAAACGTGAAAAATAGTATTTGTCATTTTCATTATATTCTATAATGTAGTCCATGATATATGACTCTATATAACCAAATAAGTAGTTTTCACGGGAAAAATTAAGTTCTTGAGCAACTAACTATAAAGGCAAAGGGTTCGATTCCTCACTGGGGAGAATGTCCCCAGTGAGAATGTCCCCAGTTCGATGAAATGTCCAATATTAATAACATGTAATACCGATATCTTAAAATAACTAATAAATGGAAAACATTAGACCAAGTAGTGAGAAATTTTAGTTCAAGTTATGTCAGACAGATTTTGATTTTAATTTTTGCATCTAACAAAGTACACTTTAAAGCCCAATGAAGGTTATGTATTCCTGGATTGTAATTTGTAAAGCATTTCTCGGTTTAAAAAAAATTCTACTTCAACCTTAATTTGCATTATTATAATGTAAGAAAGCATCTGTCTCGGTAACCATCAGGGGTTTTCGAAGGTGAACATTATCAAACAGAAATTTAATTATTGTTATTTTATTTAACATAACGTTAAATACATTTCCGTTTATATTAACTTTACATCCTTATTTTGTACCTAAATGAGACTTAAAAAATGGAATTTTGCCAAAATTGAGGTTGGTCATAGGTTATTAGAGATGCAAATCCTGAAGAACTTTTAAAAACCCGATTCCTAACCTTAATCTCCTACCTTTTGTATTTTAGGTTAGAATTACGCCATATTTTAACATAATTACCACTCTTTTACAACGGAGAAAAAGCTTTTTAGTGAAAATATACATTACATTTAATTATATTATTTTCTATTGTGTCGAGATTAGGCAATTTTCCATCATGGATTATCTTTTTAGTTAAAAAGCTAAAATCAGCTTGGAATTTTCTTAGCAAACCAAAATATTAAAAATAATTTTGAGATTGCACAGCTGAACTAGCAAAATATAAAAATATAATGTATTTATTTCAAAACTGCGTTTCTCAATAGTTAATTAAGGCTTAGAATGACGTAGATTATTATATAGTCCAGAAGATAGCGTTAAAAATTTGATTGACTAACATCAAGCTAGAATTTTGTGTTTAAGTTAATCTTTTGGTTCCTTTTAAGAATATGTGGTAAGCTAAGTTCGTCTGTGGAAGATAGCTTGGCTATAAGCTGTTACAATAAACAGACCGGTGGAGAGCGGCTATGTCCCGCTCATTTTGGAGGGCATTGTAATATTCATAATCCTAAGTACAAAAATAGTAGATATAAAATAAAATAAAATTGATGTTAGTTTGGGCTTGCTAGGTGACCACTTTGATTTGATGACATATTTGAATAACTAACCTATCAAGTGAAAAACTAAAATTAACTTTGGTAAAATGGTTTGGTCGATAAACTAATTTTGTACTTAAGATCATGAAAATCACATTGCCAAAATGAGAGGGACATGGCCTCTCTCCACTGGTCTGTTTTTTTCAACAGCTTATTTCCAAGCTATGTCCCACAGACGAACTTAACCGACCACATATTCTTTTAGGGCCAGAAGATTAAACTTAACATAAATTCTAGCTTGATGTTAGTCAATCATTTTTTTGCACACTATCTCCTGGACTATCAGCGCTGTGCAGTAAATTACTTGAAATATGATTGCTTTGCCAGTTTATTTTACAAATGTAAATTCAAAATAATATTTCATGCGTACCATGGACAACTCTAGCCGTATTTATACTTTCCTAATGGAGTTACATAGCGCTTATGTATGATGTGGTTCATGAATTATCAAGGATTTAGTTTATAATCAAAGGTTACCTAATATCTGTATACAAATATCAATGAAATACGCGCTTTGGAGCTATTAAATTCAATTTAGTCTGATCAAAGCTATATGTTCGAGATAGGAGAAAGGCCGTTATGATATAATACTGTTAATGGCTAGCTATTAATAGTATATAATAATTCTCTAGCCAATAACAGATAAAGCTTTATGCTTACCCATTCCTTTCTACGTTATACTTTTTTCATAAACCTATATAGTTATCATGAAGCCTTTATCTATTTGGTGATTTAAGACCAGTTACTGGGTCCCTATAGTAATTTAACCAATAATAAGCTTAACCAGAATATGTTCCATTGAAAAAAAGTGTCATGCATAGAATAATAAAAAATATAATAACTTCCTTACTATCTACTATACTGAATCTTATCTTCTAACCAATTGTTTTTTAATGGGAATTATCTAATATTTAGTAAAGTATAAATTGTTATATTCACAGGGTGTTAATAAAGACCATGTACATAGAAAGGGGGTAATTCTTTCACTTATTTCGTGAATCAAAATTGAAATACACATAGGGCCGCAAATACTTCGTTACCAATGTACAGGATGATGAAATATCAAAATTTGTATAGTTTTTTCTTTAAAGCTCCAGCAGTTTTTGAGATATTTTTGGAATATAGGTCACGCTTTAGGGCTTACATCTTTAGGCATGCCAAATGGTTGTGAGAATCTGAAGGGATATATTTTTTTTTAGGGATTTTGTCCCCTTTTCTCCCTCTGAACTTACCCGCTAAAACCAGAAAATTGAGCAGTATTTTTTCAAAATATAAAACAATTTGACGTTTATTCGATCTTTGATGAACTGACAGCACTTTATTATTATTACCATTGTCCGTCAGTGTTATATGCATTACGTACTACACACAGTAAATTTATTAAATCTTTGTTCTCTGAGGTACAGATTTTATTAATGTAAGCGTTATTTCTTGTGACGTATTTTATACTATACGAGCAATTAAGCCCGTGGGTACGGACTTAATTCTATATTTAAAAAATAAGTAAATTTTTTTATTAAGATTAATTAAGATATGTAATTATATCCATTTAAAGACCAACCAATCAAAACATACATTTATTCTGCTTCTGAGCTTACAGCTTCCCTGAAGACATCAGAGAACATTTTTGGTTCTGCGTCTGTCAGTCTATCGGTCTGTCGCTCAACTTTTGCGAACCAACCTGTCTTAAAAACTACAGATCCGATTTATGGTAGGTCATAAGTAGCTCATTGTTGATCCCATATAAGTTCCGACCTTCTGAGCTCATTTGTTCCTCTACCACATGCGCACAAAAATACATTTATTTACATCTATAGCTTCAAAACTACTTATCTGATTTGTATGACACTTTTATATTTTATCGAAAGTATTCCGCTGATAGACCAGATTAATACATCTGAGTTATATAACTTTTGCTAAATTGATACTTTAATTCATGTAAATAATCAATACAAAACAGTTTTTACAGATTTAAAAAAGGGGAAAACATTAAATACATTTGACAATAATAGGTTATAAAAGCATAAAATCATTTAAGTATAGGGAAATAGGAGTATACGAGGAAGCTATGTGCCAGACTAATTGGCAGACTATATATTGGAATAAATGTGGTTGCCTTAGCTTAGCCATAACAAATCATTTTGAGGTGAGTCTTCGCCATCGTCGGCATATAAATTATTTAGATTTATTTTATGTGCCGGGAAAATTTTTATGTTTAATGTTTTACTTTTACATTCCTTCACGCTATTCTCAAGAGATAAGTAACACTAGATATTGTCAATTGACAGAGAACGTATTAAGAATATCTAGCCGCTAAAGACCTATTGGTTAAGTCATTAGTTAAATATTTTCATTTTTCACTGTTAAAATTACTATAGCTTGTCTTAATATACAAATCATTTATATTGTTGTAGACAAATACAATCTAACTAGAGAATAAACTGTGGTAAATTTGAATATTTAATTTTTAGTTTTAAATCTATCGGTCAATCAATGCTGCGTAAATCTAAATTTTTGTTTGACTCTCTGTGCTTTACGGTTTTTGCGGGATATCCGCAGATGTTTTATGAAAATAATGTGGACTGTATTTTTATGGTGTGTTATTTTTAAATAACTAAAGAACAAAGAGGGTTGGCAAGCACGTTCGTGAGTCAAATGTGAACAATGAAAGACGACAGACTAATAGAGATTATAGTGGCGTTCCCCTAGACAAAAGCAATTCCTAGGGGAGATGGGTAGAATTGCAAATATCGATGTATGATAAAAAGAAAAAAAAAAAGAAAAAAAGGAAAATCTATACAAAGAGCCACAATAACTATTAAACGTGGCAACTATTAAATGTGTGCAAAACAATGTAAAGTTGTGGTTCCCTGTGCCAACATAGAACATGTTGTTGAGTCTAGAAAGGTTTAGAAATACGAGGAGACTTGATTCATAAATTTGCTATGTTTCGCCCCTCCAGGGATACTATTAGACACCTAATCAGTCTATTTATCACACAATATTTTACAGGCTTATCATAGACAAATAAATTATGTCAGTGCTACAAACAAAGAGGCCCTACGCTTTACCATGGAGTTACTGCAAATTTTGTTCAGCGATTTTACAGTTTTCTAACCTCATACTTTTTTAGAGTTGAATTCCTCCTATATTTAGCCTTTTAACCTCTTAAATTTTTGTTGAAAAAATTACTAGTTACCTATAGCTCTACTTTGCCCAAGCTGTAACATGAAAATTACAGCTTTATATTTACTAAAGTATAAAATACATCTGTCGTTTATTCTGATACAAACTGAAAATAGAGAAGAAGTAAACCAATATATACAATCGTGTAATACCACATACTTTATTCCGGTGATCAAAAGCCTATAAGAATGATATAACCATTGACAAGGAAAAGGTGATTACTCCGGGCTCAGAGTACATGTAAGCCGTACTATGTGTAACAGTGTTTGTATATGTGTACGTACAGAGTGAGAGTGTGAGTATTATAATAATACGGAGGCATACCAAGCCCTTGGGCTACCGAGCCAGTCCGGAATAAGAAACATGGCATCAAATAAGATTGTGAATCCGCCATCTTTCCATTACTTTCCACCATGCACAAGGCCCTACATAGCAACTTTCCATATATAGGGCAAGGCTTTCCCTTCAGACAAACTCAAGGCTTCAACTCAAACTATTACATATCTAGTTTATTCTCTCTAAGTTTTCTCCAAGCTTTTCACTCTGTTTGTAAGAACAGTTGTTGGTATCTGAAATTATCTTGGCTTCAGAAATTATCTTCTCTATTTTTATTTCTTCTAAATTAAATCAAAACAAATTTAAATAATGTATATAGTGATTTAATAGAATTTTATTTAAATAAATTAAACTATTTGCAATAAGATATACCGACCAGTTGAGATTAAAGAAGAACTTGAAAGATTAAAACATCTGATTATAAAATATAAATGTAAATAAATAATGTTATAAGCAATAATGTAGACAAATCTCTCTCAATTTTTAATACCACATTTCTCAATAATAATAAAGGCTCAAAGGGGATTGTTGAATAAATTTAAGCATTAGTTTATGCGTGTCATACAGTTTCCTTGAATCCTTTATTTCTCCAAATATCTGCATGAAGACTGACTATAAATTATTAATGTAAACTAAACAATTCTGGATGGAAACAATGAGGAGAAATTCTAACAAGGCATTTGAATTCCGTGAGAAATGTACAAATGTTCTTCCAAAAACTTTTATATTTTTTAACACAAACAATAGGATATTTCATAACCGAGGGATTGGCCATTTTACACTTTTTGATATTACTTGATTTGATAATCTGTGTTATGAGTCTAAGAAATGTCTCGCCTATCTGGAATTTGACCTATTGACGTATATGCTTGTGTATAGACTATAGGTTTGCTAGATTTATGATTTTTTTTTTTTTTTTTTTTTTTTGCCGGGGTATATACGCCCGAAGATATAGAACACGTAGAATTGAACAAACCCAGGTTGGACAACCAAATTCTTCACACGTGTGAACTCTTTCGAGATGCAGTTGTTGAAGATTAATTATATATTTGATATCCTCGTTTTTCAGATCCTTATTTGATCCATGTAGGTATATCGTTGAAGTGTAGTTGAATCTTAAAGTTAAAACTTTAAGTTAGGTTTTAAGTACTCCAGACTTAATACTGTATCAGTAATAATGATTAGTGAACGACAGTATTCTGCGTGAAGTGCAATTGCAGTGAAAAGGTAATCAATTATAAGGTTGTACTAATTAATTAGACTCAAGGCTTAATTGTAATTAATGGATTTCACTCAAGAAAAATGTCAGATAATACTGGTATATTCCTCTCTTCCAAATTTCATCATTTACACTGAGTTGTTTTTTTTTTTTTTGTTTCGTTTTCACTCGAGTAGTTTGTTTCTTTGCTTTACTGTTAAGCAAATAAATGGACTACAATTTAAACCAGAAATATGCTTAAAGTAGAATCTGCAGGAAAAAATGATGAGACCGTCAAGAAAAATTAAACTGTTTTTTATTTTTTCTTTATACCGCTTCATTAGCGTGCAGACATTACACATAATTATTTAGAAATTAAAATTCATAGAGTTGGAGGACAAACCTCTGAAGGATATATGGTTGAAAATATGTGAAAAAGGAAAATTTGTGACAGGAAAATGTACAGATTTTTTTCACTTGCTGTAAAAACCCCATGGAAACTGTGATTTCAAAACGTTTTGACTTCAAGGTCACAAAAGCAAATTTCTTCTTGTTTTATATTAGGTAGTGATAGTAATTGTAGGTATCATAAGCAGAGATATTATAACCTGACTTCCCTATAACTAGTCTGGGAGTTTGCAGTTTTCAAAATTGTTTTAAAAACTGTATTGGAAACGTAGCAATTGCTAAACTTAATTCTAATAAACTACCTACGTTTTAGATACGTCAGGATAGTGGCTAATTAATTGAATAATTATTTTTCTTTGAAAGTTTTAAATCTCTATTTTAAGACGGTAGTTATTACTTTATTTCTTCAAATGTATTTATATTCAGTATCTTGTTATTTTGTGTTTATAATTGGTATCTGGTCACTTTGTATTTATCCAATAACTACTTAGTCTCTCCTTATAATAGTTATCTAATTAATAAAATAAAATATTGTTCTTAGCTAACTTTGAATTTAATGGAATTTACCCAACTCATTGACTCGATGATTTTAGTCTGTTGATTCTGTTGGTTTGTTTGGTTTAAACTTTACCAATTAGAATTTGAGAATCAGGTGACAGATCGCCTAAATTAGAACCTACTCTCTTGTGCGTACAACCAAGGACATGGTAGTACCATAGATAATGGACTTCACAGCCATTACCCCTGATCTATCTACCCGCTCTATTCTCTAGTTATCACACACTTCAATAATTATTCTATATTGATTCATTAACTCCTCTCTTATGACCATTAATTTCAATTTATTTCTCCTTACATATTATTACGTATTAGATCATTTACTTAAAAGTAAATTTTGATAAACGTTTAATAATATTTAAATGTAACAATACGAAAACTCAAATCATACTGGAAAACACTGCACCAAATAATTATGCACTCGTATTTTAGAAATTTTAGTTATGCTATTATTTTACTATTTTTCCTCAATATTAATAAACCTCTTACACAAAGCACTGGAAAAACTGTTTATAATTTTTTTTAAACAACATGCAAATAACTTATATAACTTTTACCTATAATTAATTTTTATTTTTTAAACTTCAGCACTTTATACTACTCGGAAATAATTGTAAACTTAATTTAAATTTTTCATATATATTTTGGATGAATAGAATTTTTTTATTCATTTAAAATTAAATTAAAAAAGGTAAACAAATTTCAATTAAAAACTTTTTCTAATTGTTTTATTAAAAATGTAAAGTAATTTAATTTTTATTGCAATATACGTAACTTCGGTTTGGATTATTATATTTTTTTCACATTTGATGTTAATGAAATCATGCAAATATGATATAATTTTATAGATCTACTTTTCCCTGAAACTACTTTATCATTTTTCTTTGATTAGTTCCATTTTAAATTTAATTTATTTTTAAGGCTAAATTAAAATTGAATAAAACAATTTATATTATTATTTTATAAACGTTACTCTTTTTAAGAAAATTAAAATATAATCAAATTAAAAATGAATTCTTGCAGTTTATAATTCTTGAATGGTTAAAAAATAAATACAATAAATAAAGTCTTACTATGGCTATATAGAATGCTCTTCATCGGGTCAAAGCCAATCTGACTTAAAGATTAAATTTATTGCATAGTCCTTATGATAACTTAATAATAATAATATTTTAAATTTAATAATATTTTCGCATATTTAAGGTGAGTTTTAATAAAAGAATATTTAAATTATTAATTTAAATTGGCAAACTATTAATTTGCTAATTTTTGTGTGACACATGGCTTCCTCGATATAATATAGGTCGAATAGTCACAAGTGATTTAGATCTGTTTCGATTCCAAGTGAAGTCACTCTTAATAGGTAATATTAAATTTGCGCTTATGGTTGAAATTAACATGGGGCCATCTGTGAGCTACTGTCGACCAATCATCCGATGAGTACACTTTAGTTATTGTTTGTGTGCATGCGGAACGAAAAGTAATAGACCACGGTAAAAAAAAAGTCGTTCTTTATATTGATCACGATCACAATGCTTCAGTCAACTTCGTTAAGCTCGTAAAAGTTTATTGTAAAGCTTACATAATTGGCCAATTTTTGATAACTTTGTGCATTATCTTTTTGTTCTTGAGCTACATGTATTTCCATTTTTAAAGTCCTTAGGCAAAACCAAGGACCCTTATATTTTCCTGCTTGTGTCTGTCCGTCCGTCCTGTCGCCTGCTCTCACGGCTACACCTTTCGTCCAATCACTTTGAAATTTGGCATGTATGTGTCTCGTACCTACCCACATATTTTAAAAATATAGCGACTTAAAAAAAAAATTAAAAAAATTAGGGTAAAAAAACTTAAGGGTTAAAATTTGTTAATTTTTTTTTTCGACAACGTGAGGAGTATCATATGAAAGGGTACGTCGAGCTGATTACAAATATATATACTTCTTTGGTTATAAGTTTGATAGAGCGAGCGTAGGCAAGTTTGAAGTGGGTGTGAAGCGTGTCACCCCCCCCCCCCCCACCCCTCTATCTCGCTTATGTGAAGTGCAAAAAATCTGAAAAAATTCCTGAACATTCTTCGACTAAAGGTAAAGATACCACTTTTTGGAAATTTCGAAAAAAATATTATTTTATTTTTTATTGACAAAATACGTTTTTTTATAACTATGGTCTTTTCGATGTATTTATACGGTTTTAGTCCGGCTCAGTGGCAAAAAAATACTTAATCAGAAGTTTGTTTATGTGTTTTGAGAATATCAGACCTTTAGGATAGTTCAAAGTAAGCTTTTTAGCATTTTAAAAAACACCATCAATAGGGTACTACTTAAACTATACAGGGTTGCCTACGGACCCTCGCTGTGTGCTGACTAGCACATACTTGACCTGTTTATTTTTTTTTAAATATAATACATGTAAGGGCGTTAATACATATTCATGTATATATTTGTATGTAGAAGTAGATAGTACCATTATGTAGTAAGTAGAGATGGCGAGGAGTAAGGGTACATCTTCCTTCTCCCAGCCTAGGCCTCTTGCCTTATACCAGTGGTTAGTGGTTATGCTTTAGCAATCCTCTAGGCATGTACTCGCTTTTGTAACCATCACCATTATAATATTATGTGCCTTTTAAATATACCCTACCTTTAAACTGAACCAGCTACCAAGGAATCATTATTTACCATCCCCGCAATAACATTTAATTTAAAAAGGGCTGAACAGAGTTCGTGAAATAAAAACCATTATTTTTTCCTAAGCAAAATAAAAAACTTTTAAAATGGTGCATAACGCAATTGTAACCCAACCTCAACCTTCTACGTGGCAAGCGAACGCGAAATCATTAAGCGTTTTGCACTGTTTATATTATAGGTGTCCCAAAAAGATTAATCCGATTTCCAAAATCGTATTTATTGTAGATTTGAGTTATTAACTTATACTATACACTTTGCATTTGGTTGGACACATACTCCTCCTGAACGACTGAACCAATCCGCACAAAATTCGGCACGGTCATAGTGACCAACCACTGGAAGGTATAAATCTAAAAATTAAAATAGAATAAATATGCCCTTCATGATGCATGTCGTCGGAAAGCTCTTTAAGAGTACCTACAGTTATTGTTGTTAATTCACTTTTATCATATTTTAAATTAAGAGGGGGGGAGGGGGGTAAATTGGAAAAACAGGAAAAAAATTATTTTTTACTAAAAATTATAAATATTACAATTTTTGATCCTATTTCAGCTGTTTATAAATACAAGAAGTTTTATTAATATAACTATCAGCTGTTTAATATATCCGATCAGCTGTTTATAAATACAGATTCGTAAACATAGCTATGCGGAGTTCCATCTCCAGTGAACAACAGTAGGGTAAGTTTTTGATAAATGTGATCAAAAACGTCAGGTGATAAAAACAAATTAATGTAATATTAATTTTAACGCATGAATAAAATTTAAGAATAAAATGCATGCTCAGCTCAATATTGTAAGCTGACTACTGCATTGCACACCTAGTATACGTTAGCAATTGCATAAAGCTTTTGTTATATTTTTACAAATGTTCCCCTCCCCTACCAAGGCTACATAAATCTAAGCGATTGTCAAATTCTTTATAAACTCGTTTAACAAGTTCACTGTAATCAAGTTGATTGTGACTAATGCATTTTTTCCGTTTTTTAAGGTCTCTCGGAAGGGGAGAAATATAAACCGTGTCTTTTATGTACCCCGACCGAAAAATATTAACAATTTTAAGGTCTAGAGAACAGGGCGGCCAAAGGTAAAGGGCTGCGTCGGCAGCGCCGCAACAACTATATTGATTGATGAGCGTCACTATCCTGACGCTACCAGTTGCCAAAAATAATTCGAAAATCCTTTCTTTCAGCTGTTTGGTGGTTCTATCACCACAGAATGTGGTTTGAGATTCATAGATTACTTAAATTGTCTGGGACTTATGATTTTCATCCAACTTAATTATATCTGCTTTATCTCATTGGTCTAAAATACAAGTGTAGTAGGATTAAGGATGCGTTTTAGAATAAAGTGAATTCAAATCGATGTTACAGAACAATATTTCGTGGTCCGTTCTACATCTAGAAATCCACAATCCCATCGTGCTTTAATGTAATCTTTTGTACTATTAAAATCCTTCTCTCTCATTCGAGTTCAAAATTTAATCTGCGTGTCTTTACTATTACTGAAGCATGAAATTATCTATACAAACAATTTCTAGTAGAGATAGAGATTAGTATACTGATTAAAATATTAATAGTTTTTCATTAAATTATCTTTAAAGGCACATTTGAATTTAATAGTATTTATGTATAATCTTCCTTGTTGAACAAGGTATTGGACATGAAAGGGTTAGTTTTGGAAAGGTCTGAGAGATTTACCTGCTTAATTGTTTAGGAGTTGCATTAAATTCGGCTCCAGACTAACTATTAGCTATGTGAGTTTGGTCCGCTTGTAAAAGCTTTAACCTTCTATCACAAGCCTAACCACGTGCCTTCCCTGTAATTTACATTAAAGCTTTCTTTATTTAAACCAGATCAACCGAATACATATAATTAATGCACACTTCCTGTAGCTAATCACATACCTGCTATTTGATGAGTAGGGTTTTTAATGGAAAATATATAATACTGAATAATTACTTTACATACTTACTTAAACCTTTAAATAAAATAAAGGTACAAATTGTAATTTATTTATTATGGTTGCTGGTGGGTAACAAAGTAGCCAAGAGGGTTTAGAGTGAATTTATGCTGAAGCATCGTTTTTGGTACATTTCTGTACTTAAACCAACCATCGTTAAGCTTAATAAGAGCATTAATAATGCAGGAGCTAATAATATTTTCGTTGCTCTCTCTGTAGCAATAGTAATAAAATATGTAATAAAGGTCAGCGGTACTAAGATTTTAAATACCACTGAGCCACTCACTATGAAATATCAAAAATCTCACTAAGACCTAGTTTCTCAAAGTAGTTAATGGACTTTTTTCATTAGAAATCCGTTTAGACATCAGGAGACATATTTGGTCCCGTGTCTGTCGGTCTGTCGCTCAATTTTTTCTGTTAATATTTTGCGGCTCCGCCTCGGGAGTTAATTATCACTCGGGTACAATTGATTTTTACTCTTTTGACGTTTTATCCCAATATTTTATCTACAGAAGGGAGGAAAAAATAATTGAAGAAAATTGTAATTTTATTAAACAAAAAAATAAATATTTTTATATTTATTGTAAACAAAAAAAAAGAAGTAAAATGTAATATTAACAATTAACTAATTAAGTTTAATCACGTTAAAATTTAATTTTAGATAGTTCTGATGTAAATACTTTAGGTTTGTTCCAACCAACCGGTTCCGAATCAGTTTCGAATTAGTGCGAGATCGACGTAATGCGCATGCGTGATCATTACTCAGTTGGGAATTGATTAGTGATTCCGTCTTGTTGGAACGCTTCTGAACTCAAACCAAACTGTTTGATGTGGTAGGTTTTAGCACTGTTATCAGAACAACTTGTTGAGATGATCGTTTATGTGATTTTGCGTTCCTGTGCTATCAAAAATACCTGAACTTATTAATATTAAAGATATGGATGAGTCAATAGTTGTTGAAGAAGTACCAGTCGCTTAAATCAGGGCCTGATTTAGGCCAAGGGGCACCTAGGGGCTCGCACAACAAGGGGGGGGGGGAGTAGAGTAAAATTGCGGATACTATAACGAAATATATGTTCTAAACCACCTCTAACATGCTCTAACATGCTCTAACCACCTCTAACCCCCTCTAACCGCCTCCAATCACCTCTAACCACCTGTACGTAGTGTACCACGGATAATAAATAATAATAATAATAATAAATATTTTTTATTCCACCACTTGAAAAAAAAACATGTAGTACAATTTAAATAATAATTCAAAAAATAAGTATAACTAACACCCATTTAGTAGCTAAACAATAAGCAATAATACATATTATATTACATTATATTTTTAATTATTTATCCTTTACTTAATTATTCATTTATTTATATATATATTAGTTTAATCATTATTTTGTTGAGTCAGTAAGTGTTGTTTAATTTTGTTTTTTATATGTGTTAATGTTAGTAATCAGTCTAAGTTCTGTTGGTAGTTTGTTATAGTAAATTGGTGAAGATGATAAATTAGAAATGTCAGTTTCTGTTGCTACCTCGTTAACATTTGGTTTTAAACTTACATTTTTATCTATTAGACTGCTTTTAATTAACTGTATGACAGTGTACCACGGATAATAAATAATAATAATAATAATAAATATTTTTTATTCCACCACTTGAAAAAAACATGTAGTACAATTTAAATAATAATTCAAAAAATAAATATAACTAACACCCATTTAGTAGCTAAACAATAAGCAATAATACATATTATATTACATTATATTTTTAATTATTTATCCTTTACTTAATTATTCATTTATTTTTATATATATTAGTTTAATCATTATTTTGTTGAGTCAGTAAGTGTTGTTTAATTTTGTTTTTTATATGTGTTAATGTTAGTAATCAGTCTAAGTTCTGTTGGTAGTTTGTTATAGTAAATTGGTGAAGATGATAAATTAGAAATGTCAGTTTCTGTTGCTACCTCGTTAACATTTGGTTTTAAACTTACATTTTTATCTATTAGACTGCTTTTAATTAACTGTATGACAGTGTACCACGGATAATAAATAATAATAATAATAATAAATATTTTTTATTCCACCACTTGAAAAAAAAAAACATGTAGTACAATTTAAATAATAATTCAAAAAATAAGTATAACTAACACCCATTTAGTAGCTAAACAATAAGCAATAATACATATTATATTACATTATATTTTTAATTATTTATCCTTTACTTAATTATTCATTTATTTTTATATATATTAGTTTAATCATTATTTTGTTGAGTCAGTAAGTGTTGTTTAATTTTGTTTTTTATATGTGTTAATGTTAGTAATCTGTCTAAGTTCTGTTGGTAGTTTGTTATAGTAAATTGGTCCAAGGTACGTTGCGTGTCGTTGTTTTCTAGTTGTGTGACTCTGTTGTATTAGCATCTTTAGATGAGTCTGAAACCTAGTCGAGTAATTGTGAAATGAATGGTCAAATTTTAAAAATATTAGAAAATAGCTTACTTTAATATTTTAGTTCTTTCTTTTGACAATTAATGGTCTATTGTATATAAATGATGAATTGTGTCAAGGATGGAGATCAAACGAAGTATTATATTATTTTTAACTTACTATTTTTTATACATATATTCTAGCAGAAATAAATTAAAATATTTTCTGCCTTTATTCAACTTTATATATATATATATATATATATATATATATATATATATATATATATATATATATATATATATATATATATATATAAATAAATATATATATAAATTAATAATAGTAAACTCTGAAACAATGTGTCTGGTCGCTTTAATTATAAGGAATATAACAATGATGTTGTAATAATCGAGGTTCGATAGAAAAGATCAAAGATCACAGTCGTACGATGTCATTTAACGCTCACAGTAATTAGATTAATTAGCCTATCTTTCCCACGGGATAGACTAATAACATCTAGAAGATATTAATTACATGACAAATTTATTACAAAATAAAACACTGTATTTCTTAGCAATATTTATATATATATATATATATGTATTAAATCTTATTATAAATTAAATGTGTTTGAACTGGTTGCATTTCATAATTTTACCTTCTGATAATATTCTTTTATATTTAAAAAATAATATTCAGCAATTTGTTATTTTCCACTCGTCATATAGGATATACGTAAACAAAATTCTCCCACCACTAAAAATATCTAGCATAAAAGGAGAGCGATCTCCTTGTCAGAGTATAGTCTTTAAGAAACTCAGTTTTCCACCGACTATAATCTGCAAATTTCAGCAAAGCAATGTAAGTATAAAAATGTAATGAATTGAAAAGTAAATAATTAAATAATAAGAAAAATTAAATTAAATAAGTAGAATATATATATATATATATTATATAATTTAAATATTGATAAAAGTAAAATTATTAATACAAGAAACTGCATTAAAAAATGTTTAAAAACATTGTTTAACTAAACTAAAATTTAAATTATTTATATATTTTTCTATGTTATTATTCAATAATTATTGCAATTTTTGTAACTTTATTATAATTTTTATAGGGACTCTCTTTTAAATCTACTCAATGAGACTGCTGAGGTTGGTCAAATTAAATACTTAAAAATTGATGACTTGGAAATCGATCATCCTTATAAAATTGAAAAAATAATAATTACTGAAACAAAATATGGCACAGCGTTAAAACTTTGTATTTTGTTCAACGAATGCAAAGGACATGTATTTTTACCCAATAGATTCACGGAAAAAATTAAAGAAGAATTTATAGCAAATTATAAACCTGGTTTGATAAGTGTTATAAACTGTGGAAAATTAGACAACAAAATTAATAAAATCAAATTTATTCACTCCCAAGAATCAAAAAGAAAAAATCCTAAAAAACGTGTGTCCGATGAAAAGAAAAAAAGCACGAAAAAAATTAAAAAATTGAATCCGGAAGAAATAGCCAGTTTAAGTAATTTTAATACTGACTCCAGCATAAATTATGATTCCTTTAGTGACAGTGAGTGATTCATATCTTAAATAACATTAAAAAAAAACTTAAACTAAATTCCCTCTCCCCCTCCAGTTTGGGGCTAGAATAGAACTGGGGTATTTCCTGCCTGTCGTAAAAGTCGACTAAAAGGAAATAAGGCAATAGGGTCTTTGATGTTGATTTATCATCACTCAAAGTAAAATGTGATTCAATGTTTAAAAAATAAAACTAATAAAGTTAAATTTATTTATTTAAATTACTAAATAATTATTTGAACAAACACAATGAGACTGATGAGGTTGGTCAAATTAAATACTTAAAAATTGATGACTTGGAAATCGATCATCCTTATAAAATTGAAAAAATAATAATTACTGAAACAAAATATGGCACAGCGTTAAAACTTTGTATTTTGTTCAACTAATGCAAAAGGACATGTATTTTTACCCAATAGATTCACGGAAAAAATTAAAGAAGAATTTATAGCAAATTATAAACCTGGTTTGATAAGTGTTATAAACTGTGGAAAATTAGATAACAAAATTAATAAAATCAAATTTATTCACTCCCAAGAATCAAAAAATCCTAAAAAAACGTGTGTCCGATGAAAAGAAAAAAATTAAAAAATTAAATCCGGGAGAAATAACCAGTATAAGTAATCTTAATACTGACTCCAGCATAAATTATGATTCCTTTAGTGACAGTGAGTGATTCATATCGTAAGACTTTCTTTTAAATCTACTCAATGAGAGTGATGAGGTTAATCAAATTAAATACTTGAAAATTGATAACTTGGAAATCGATCTTCCTTATATAATTGAAAAAATAATATTTACCGAAACAAAATATGACACAGCGTTAAAACTATGTATTTTGTTTAACGAATGCAAAGGACATGTATTTTTACCCAATAGATTCACGGAAAAATTTAATAAACCTGGATTGATAAGTGTTATAAACTGTGGAAAATTAGATAAAAAAAGTGTTAAGATAAAATTTATTCACTCCCAAGAATAAAAAAATCCTAAAAAACGTGTGTCCGATGAAAAGAAAAAATTATAATCCTGGATTGTTAAGTGTTATAAACTGTGGAAAATTAGATAACATATACTTTTATGTATGTATGTGTATATATATATATATATATATATATATATATATATATATATATATATATATATATATATATATATATATATATATATATATATATTTAATCTGTTGTAGAAAAAAACGTTGTCAAAGAAGCATCTGAGGTAAAAATCAAATACTTGAAACTAGATTACCTAAAAGTTACAATCGCAATTGAATCACCCACACAAAATTTTATAACAATAAACTAATAACACAACAAAATTATAAAATACCGTTGTTATTAAAAAAAAAAAGACTATATATATATATATATATATATATATATATATATATATATATATATATATATATATATATATATATATATATATAAATAAATAAGGAAAAAATGTTTAAAAGTCGATTTAAATTAACTGAAAAAGCATTTCAGAACAGGCTGTTAACCTATGTATTAGAAAAGAAATTCCGTTGGAAATTTTCTCGAACATTGAAAACTGTTCTGGAAAAATTGAGGGTTGAATTAATTTCCTATTTAATAAAGGTACTTAATAAGAATTTTGCAATTAAAATTAACATGTTAGCAGAATGTAATTTTCAAAATATTGTTGGAGATCAAATCAAACGTAGCTTTAAAACAAGAAATAAAGCTGTCTTTCCTGCATCTAACTTGAATCGTATTCTAAGTGATCAATTTGATCAGCTTCAAAATGAATTGGGTGAAATGCAAGTAAAAGGCTCAGGTTACACTTTTATGTCAGTTAACAATATTGAGTTTCGAATCAACAAATATACCCCATTGAAGGTATCATCATATATTGAATTACCGGAGATTTTAAAAAATAAAAAAGCTATAGTAAATGTAAGAAATTTTAATGACAATCGATGTTTTTTCTACAGTGTGTTGGCAAAATTTGTAAAACATAATCCTCAAAATGTTAATTGTTATAAACATCTTAAGCATAAATATAATTTTAGTAGAGTTGAGTACCCAGTTACTTTGAAAACTATTAGACGATTTGAATATGATAATAGAAAACATCAAGTTACTATAAATGTATTCGGTCTGAATCAAGATTCAATTGTATTTCCTATCAAAATTGCCAAATATGAGGGTCAGAACCATACTGATTTACTCTTGTTAAAAGACGGTCAAAAAAGTCATTATTGTTTCATTCGAGATCTGGTTAGACTCGTTTATTCTCAAGTTAGTAGAGGAAAAAGAAGACTTCACATTTGTAAATCCTGTCTAACACTGTTTCATAATAAGAATAAATGTATAAATCATAAAGAGTTGTGTCAGAAAAATCAACCGTCTAAGATTATTATGCCTGAAGAAAACAAAGCAAAAATTAAATTTTATCAATATGAAACTATGGCTGAGATGGTCCCAATAGTAATTTATTGTGATACGGAAGCAATACTATCTCCAATAATTGATGATAGTGAAAAAACAAATACAAAAATAGAGAGGGTTCATCAGATGAGTTCCTACTGCATTTACATAAAGGCAACAAAAGAGCTTAAAAATTATAATTTAAACGTCGGTCCATTTTTATACAGAGGTGAAAATGCCGCTTACCATTTTGTGACTCAATTAAGAGCAATAGCAAAAGATATCAGTAAAATATATCATACAAACATACCTATAAAACCTTTAACCGAAAAAGAAAAAGAAAAATGTATTTTTGCACAATCAATGAATTGTAGCCTTTGTGATTCTCTTTACACTTCTTTAAATAAAAAAACTCGACATCATTCACATCTGTCAGGAAAATTGTTTGATCCTAAAGGAGTGTGTAATAACTGTAATCTAAGAATATTAATGAATAGATTAGAAATCGTAATTTATTTTCACAATTTAAACTATGACCTAAATTTTTTTATTACTCTTTTCACAAAAGAAAAAATTAAAATTATTGCTAACACGGAAGATAAGTATATTTCATTTACAGTTTATTTTGGAAATATCAGAGTAAAATTTATTGACACCTTTCGTTTTTTGAGTGATAGCCTAGAACACTTAGTATACATTACTCCTAAAGATAGTTTTAAGGATTTAATCGATGTTTTTCCGAATAAACATAGTCATTTAAAAAGAAAAGGTGTTTTTTGTTATAATTATATTGATTCTTTCGAACGATATAATGAAATGAAACTACCTCCGATTAAAGACTTTTATAATGACATGACTGAAGTGGAGTGTGACCCTAATGATTACTTGTATGCTTGTCAGATATGGGATGAATTCGAATGTAAAACAATAGGAGATTACAGCGATATTTATTTAGTTACAGACGTTCTTTTACTTTGTGGAGTGTTTGAGGAATTTAGAAAAAGTATGAAATCAAAATTCAAACTTGATCCCTCTTACTATGTTACTATTGCAAGCTACGCTTTTTCGGCTATGATGCTGTACACTAAAGTTGAATTAGAATTATTTACTGACATAGATAAATATATATTTATAGAAAATGGAATTCGTGGGGGTCTGACGCAAGTAGTAAGGAAATATTCAAAAGCAAACAATCCTCTTATAAAGGGATACGATTCTGATAGTCCCATGAAATATATACTTTTACTAGATGCTAATTCATTGTACACTTTTGCAATGAACCATAAATTACCAAAAAATTCATTTAAGTGGGAGAGTGATGTATGGAAGTTCGACCAACAATTTATATTAAATTTAAACAAAGATAGTACCACCGGATATATTCTTGAATGTGACATTGAATATCCAGAATGCCTTCACGACATTCATTCGGATTTACCATTTCTACCAGTAAATGAAAAGCCACCGGGTGGTAAAAGTAAAAAGTTAATGACCACATTAATGGATAAAAATAAATATATAGTACATTTTTTAGCATTGAAACAAGCATTGAGTTTTGGTCTTAAGTTAAAAAAAGTATATAGAGTTTTAAGTTTTTACCAAGAAGCATGGCTTCAACCTTACATGAATTTCTGTACTAAGCTGAGAACGGAATCTACAAATGAATTTCATAAAAGTTTATACAAATTAATGTGTAACTCGATATATGGAAAATTAATGGAATCCCTTCGTAAAAGGCAAAATATAAATCTAGTAACAAATCAAAAATCAATGGATCGATATCTGAACAAGCCTACTTTTAAAGATAGGTTCATTTTTTCTAAAAACTGTGCATCCGTCCACCTGTATAAAGAAAGTCTAACTTTAAATAAACCGATTTACAGCGGTTTATCAGTGCTAGACATATCTAAAACGTTAATGTATGATTTTTTCTATAATGTTCTAAAAACGAAATATGGTAAAAAATGTAATTTATTGTATATGGATACTGACAGTTTATTTTTGGAAATAGAAACTAAAGATGTGTATGAAGACCTACTGACAATAAAAGAAAAAATGGACTTCTCGGACTACCCTAAGAATCATAAATGTTTTTCGGTAGAAAACAAAAAAATTCCAGGAATGTTTAAGGATGAATCAAATGGAACACCCCCGTTAGAGTATGTAGGTTTAAAAGCTAAATCGTACAGTGTTCGGATATCTGACAAAGATGAAAAAAATAAAGCTAAAGGAGTTAAAAAAGCCGCTGTAAAGAATCATTTAACATTTAATGACTATTTAAACATTTTAAAAACCTCTCACAATTTATACACCAATTTTAAATTAATACAAACAAAAAAGAAAAAAATCCATACAATAGAAGTAGACAAATTAGCCTTATCAAATAATGATGATAAACGATATTATATTAATAACCTTGAATCATTGCCCTATGGCCATTATAAAATAAAAAATATATAAAATAAAATATTTCTTAGTTTTAAGATACGTTTTACAACACATAAATTATCACTGTCTATAAAAATAATTAATAGTTTTAACAAATATTCGTAGATATAGAGAAAATAATTTATGGAGAAAAAACTCCTGTAGAACAAATATTTTACCATTCTTTAAATGTCCCCTCAAAATAATTATATAGGTGTGTCAGTTTCAAGTAAAAAATAAATTTAAAAAAATCCCATACCTCACGAAGATTTTGGAGGAGAATGGATGAATTAAACCAGCTCAGAGTTTCGCTGTTGGAACGTGATAAGCGCTCCTTGGTCATTTCTTGCTTGATTAAGGTAATACTAATATATTTTTTCAAATAATTTTATTGATTTTATTACAGCACAAAAAAACTTGTCAACATGAAAGACTATATCGAGTCTTTATTCTTACCCTTGTTATCTACTAATTAATTATTTTATTTCTTTTTACAGTTAACTAAGAAAATAAGCTTAAGGTTTTTTGATGACACCTGGTTGTTCTAGCTGAAGTTCATCCTGTTTGAACGTCACCTCTATCACCTTCAAGCTGAAAATTGTTTCATCTCACATCACAGCGTCTTCTCTCAACACAGTTTAAATATGTTTTCAATATTATAAATTAAAAAATTAAGTTAAAATAATGTAGGATATCATCTAACTTTTTTTTGTTTGGACGTTTATAACAGTTTCTTTTTGAGATTTGTAAATAATGTCCATGTAGTCATGGACTTGAAAATCCAAGATGGCGCTAGGTACACATTAACCCTTGAGCCGACATCCCTTTTGTTTTAAGTTGGCTACTATTGGGAAAAAATAAAGTTTTGGTTAAAATTGAATGTATTGTATATTAGAACTAATAAATAATTTTTATGTTTTATTGTATTAGTTTTTTGATATTTGTAATTAATGTAGTTTTGAGTGTGGCTACTATTAAAAAATATTAAATTTTGGTTAATAATGAATATTTTGGATATTATAACTAAAAATAATTTTCAAGTTTTATTGTATTTGCTTTTATTTTTGATATTTGTAAGTAATGTAGTTTTGAGTGTGGCTACTATTAAAACAAATATTAAGTTTTGGTGATAATGAATGTGTTGTATATTATACATTATAACTATTAATATTTATTATAACAAATAAATAATTTTTATGTTCTATTTATTTTTTTATTATAAACTCATTTTTTCTTTTTATAACTTAATGACACTTTAATATAAAATGACGTTTGAATATATTACAGATTCATTACGTTATTTTCATCCACATGGGAGACACTAGCTTACTCTACGAACTTATAAAATCTAAGTATAATTTGAAATCTAAATATTTAAATAGTAAAATGTTAAATGATGCTTGGAAAAGACGAATGGTGGAAACATATGTCCCGGTCATACAGTTAATTAAAAGCAGTCTAATAGATAAAAATGTAAGTTTAAAACCAAATGTTAACGAGGTAGCAACAGAAACTGACATTTCTAATTTATCATCTTCATCAAGTGTTCAGACACTGCCAATGCATAAAAATAAGTTTTTGATGGGAGAAGAATCTTTTGAGATTACACCGGATAAATCAGTTAGAGAAAAATTTGCCGAACACTCTATTCATGAAAAGTCAGAAATATTGGACAATTTACCGATACTTTTACGCCCTTACATGGAAATGACGCTTTCTGACGATTTTAATTTAGATAATGTATTTGGTGTTCGATTAAATGATAACAACGAACTAAAAATTGGTAGTGCTAACGTAGACATCGATCCTATTGGGGCAGACATTTTAGTGTCGAAAGATGTAGAGAATGGTGATGGTAAATTTATACGTGAACCAGTTGGTGAGTTTGAGGGCACGCCAGGTCTTTACTCTCTATTGTTTACTAGGAATCCGGGTTACTATACAGATACAGATTTGGAAAATTATAAAAAAATACTATTTCTTACTGATGCTATAAGAAATGCAAATATAAGTACTCATAGATTGTCACATAAATTTAAGACTATAATCAGTCATTTTATTAAATAGTTTTAAAATTTACTTATTGATGTTAAATCCTTGAACCTCCTTAGATTGATAAGAGAGGTTGATAGGAGGGATTAGATACAATTTGATTGGTTGTTATAAGAAAGATTTCTATTAGTCTATTCCTAATATTTATAAAACCAATTACACATATGAGCTCAGTCTAAGGCAATACATGGATAGAAGTTAATCATGTCGAACGCAACCAAACATTCTACTCTTTTATACCCGGGATTAAAGCCAAAAATTAACTATGACTTTCCGTGGGTGGTAGTTTGTCTAGCTACAATAACTGGTCCCAACGACTCGAAACTTCCAAAAGAGATCAGTATTGCTACTCCAGATATAACGTATCATTATGTACTAAGAACTCCAAAAAGACTTCTCGAGTATGATGTTGGCTACAGCTACAAAACCAGAACGCACAAGGTAAAACCATACTCTGATTTAAGTCTAAAAAAATTTAACGAAACTTTACCTTATCATGTAAATAAAGCGCGAGTAATATTTGCTCACGGCGACGAAGACGTAATCGAAAAAATCGTGCAAAGACCTGTCATCAATATGTATAACTTAAAGGATTTTAACTTCGAAGCTAATGAAGATTACGTCAATAATAATGAAGGTAAATGTCACTATCACAAAGTACACAATCCAACTTTAATATGTACTCATGCCTTAGCAAAGACTATTGCTTCATGGCTCTTAAAAAACCCCGAAGCCATTGGATTCATAAGGTGCTTGGAAGACAATAATTTACTTATACATGAATCTGTGAAGAAAAAATCAGTGGACGATTTCGACGAATATAGTTCCAATGTCAAAAATGACATGTTTAACATTGAATTTTATAATGCTGATGAAAGTCACTATTTATAACTTTGTTTATAATGTACAAAAATAAAGATAAAAAGTTTTAGAAAACTATTTATTAAAAAATAATGTGTTACATAATATAATTTAAAGTAAAATCTATTGTTAAATGAAAAAGTTACACATTATTTGTTAAGCAATCATGTAATGTTGATAAAAATCAAACAATTTAAACTCATAACATGTAAAAGAAAATCTAAAGATTATTAAATATAAAAATTTGTAAAGATATTGAATTTTATTAACACATTCCTATATTCTTAACATTAAAATAAACAATATTATTATTTTACAGAATATATTAGAAATAATATATGCTACAAAATAAGATTTTATATAAATTGATTTATTATAATTATATTATCTATTACATTAAGCATAATTTACATCAAGTAGAATAATTAAGAGGACAGTTTGTTGAGGACCAGCGATGATGCTCGGCAATATCCCCATCTTTTTCCCAACCATTTATAAATACTTTACAGTAGACACATCTGGTGTAGGTTCTGTTCCATTGAACAATCCCGAAATGTGCTAATGATTCTGGGTCTGCATCATGTGACCAATGCTTAAATGTTAGCAAACGTGTCTTATAGTCAAATAAGTTTAGATTGCGGTCTTTACACCAAAGTGCGAGAGCCCAAGCTCTTGACATAGCACAAGCACTTTGAGAGGAATGATTACAACATCTACTCTCTTGCACGTCTAATGTCGTGACTGGTGGACAACGAAAGAAATCCAAAAGGTATATTTGGTGTGAGATAAACAGTTGTCTTAAGTAGTACCCTTTTTCCATTCCTTTGATAAATATAAAATTATGCTTGGATAAAAGTATATCCAATAGCTGATGCAAAAGATTGTCAGTGTAAATATTTTGTTCACGTGGATAACCTGTTTGCGAAACGTCGATAGTAGGTAACACCATTTCTCGCGAAACTGGAAAGTAAGCATAGTAGATCTGTTTCAAACTTTGCACGTCGACTAGAGCGAGTTCCCTGACATATTTGGTCCCATGATGAAACTGAATATCCAATACAGCAACGCTACTAATATTGTTAGAAGTCTCGTTAGAAGACATAATGCTCATACAACGGTTAGACTAGCACTGAATCTTTTCTATACCTTTACATACTTATACCATTCTCCTTATCACGCCATCTGACGGAGTGTATTGAACAATACGATCGTGAAGTATTAAACAGTATGCACTGGTATTAGAGGGAAAGTTGCTTCGCGCTGAAAATTCAAGCCTTACATCGACCGAACTAGATTTAACGGCATCTTTTTGCTTACTGCAGTCTATAACAATGAGAGGAGCCACATCTTTAAACTGTTGCATCGATATAATTGGTTCAGCATTGTCCTTATTATAATAAGAAACCTGGAATTGTGTATACATTTCGTATAATAAAGCATATTTGTGGTGGTTAAAATCAATATTCATATCATCATAAGGATATGATTCGCCATTTAAAAACAACTTAACGTTTTGGATATTGCAGTGGTCAAAGAGACCTGAAGATGCGTTTGTTTTATTCCGTCTGCTTGTCTGAAATGCTAAAATAATAAAACGGGGTTTTTCCAAACTACTTGACAATTTCACAGACCACGTCTGTCGATCACTGATTGGTAGCTGGGGGTAGTATAGACATTCCCAGCTCCGGAAAGGGATCGTAATGGGATGGTCCCTTTCTAGTATTGTTAGCATTCGTAAACGAGCGCGATCATCAAGTTCAACGATAGGCAAACGCCATGAAACTTTTTCCAGTTTAAAAGAAAACGCTTCGTCTGTAATCCCGTTTTTTCGTAAAAAGGCATCATTGTCACTTTGGGACCTAACCAATATAAGTTCTTGTTTCATGTTTATGATAATTCTCTTATAGTCCTCTGCAAATCCCAGTAAATGTTTCAGAGGTATCATAAATGTACATTTACCATTTAAACCAAAAGTTGCGTCAGGACTTGACAACCAACAGGCTGTTCCCAACGCCTTGGCATGTACTGGATCCAGTGATACCAACGCCTTGAGCGTTGTGGCTATACCCAAATGACGAACTGAATCCACTTCAACTCCATTTAATTCATACCTTATTTCACTGAACAAATGAGCCATTGCATTGTTTATTAACTGGGTTTTTATTTCTGGTGGTGTTCCAGAAGTGGAGCCCGATGTTATGTTTACTTCTACCACTATGTAACTTTTCCCAGGATGACTTTGTATATCTTGAGATTGTGTAGCGATTCTTATCTCGTCATTATTAGCAAACTCACCACTTGTTACAAAAGGATTAAACGTGTGCCATTGGTAGCGAGTAATTTCTTCTTGAAATGAAGGGGGTTGAGCAATATCTAAAATATCACGCATCTTTTACAGTAGCCCGTCCACGACTGAGCTTTCATCGCGTTCCATGTCTATACTTATAATTTCATCGTCCAAATTTAACTGAAAAAGAGTTCGATGCAACTCTGACAATTTAAATCTGATTTTACAACAAATACAAGTATCAGGACCATCGGTGGTATTATCTTTAGACCATGGACAAATTTCATAATGATTCCCGAATTTGCTGGTTATCATGTTTCCTGCATCTGAACAATAAGTAACAAGACAATTAATCAAATAATTGGCTTCAAGAAATATCATAGCACGGGGGTCATTTAAATAAATTTGGTTAAAAATATCTCGAAATTTAGCATAGTCTATTTTTCTTAAAACATCCATGGTGAGCGCACACGAAATCCTTTACGCGTAAGCAGTTCGATGTAGCGACTAGGTATAAACTGAACAAAACCTTTACCTTGACTGATATCTCTAACACTTCTGCTTTGTTTATATTCACTGAAGTCCAACGCCATGGTCTCTGTCGGTTAAATGTAGAACTACTGTTATTTGTTCTCCTCTAAAATTTAAAAGTCGAAAATTCTGATCTAATAAGCGAATCTTCACGGTGTCTATTCGCCGCGTGTTGACAGGGTAATAAATAGGTTTGGTTGGAACTTCCAACAATTTATACCCAGGAGGTACCTGCGGTACAAAGGAATGTATAATGTGAGTTCTTAAACTAGAACTATCCTCTTTAAAAACGTTACTGTATACACCTTCAGCAATGTTACATTCAACCTGAACGTTAAGTACTGGTGTTATATTTGCTATATTCTTTGATTCAACACGCGAATGTCCTTGTGTCGGCATAGGTATCACAACAGGTTCGAATCCAAGCATCGGTCCGATAGAGTGAGGTTGAGAAAAGTCAAGCTGTACATCAGATTTTATTTCTGTTTTAAACGTACTGCGATTGCCGAAAAGAGTTATAGAATGTTCTTTTGTAAGTTCCTTTCGAATATGTGTGTTTAATCCTTCAATTTCGTAAGCACCTGTGGGAAACTCTATATATTTTACTCCTTCATTGACATCGATGTAATGTAATTTATTATTGACATCATTAATAACGTTTGGGAATGAGTTGAACCCAGCGAAGCTGACAAGAGCTATTGAATAATTTCTACTATTTAGATCGATCGGCGGAAACACGTCTGTTTGGATCTCTGAAACGGTATCCGTTAAGGTAAATGTGTAATTCATTACTGACAGGGAACAACTTTAAACATCACGTTATATAAAAATGCAAGACACAACTGTCCACACAGTTCTCCATCAAACTGGATTTGTTCTTCATTATAAAAAACATATAAACCGTTTAAATAGGATAAAACATCGGGAGGAGGAGACAAACCATAGCTGTCAAACACAAGAGAAATCGGCTTAGAAACAATTAAACAGCACCAATGAGTACCGGGGTTGGAAGTCGAGTCTAAGTTGTATATTAAACACTCGGTCGAGTTTCTTCTTTTTGGTAAAGCGTCTCGCATAAAAACGCCTCTAAAGTGAGGTAGTTTCAATATTTTTGCATAGTGAACGATGTTGAAATTAGTCATTGCTCTTGTAGGTAGGAGCGACATTAGTTTTTTTGTGTTGTTCGATGTTTTGTTTTGTTTACAGATGATCCCACTCTGTATGGTGCGAGAAACAGACCTTTACCTTTTTGATATGGAGCTAAAAACATACCACTCCCATTTTTTGCTCCTTCTAACGTTCTATTATGTCTCTTAAGCTCTTCCAATGTCTGTTGCGCAAGTTTGGAATCTTTATAAGATTTAAGTGCAGTCGATGAACTTGCGATAAGACTACCCAATGCTCCCAAACCAGTCAATAGCATAGGAAGAAATCCTCCTCTCTTAGGGGGATATAAAACTCGCGGTTTGTGAGATTTAACTGGTTTAGAACGACGAGCGGCAATAAAAGCTCCATAGTTTTTAGTCCTTCTTTTCCCAGTTCTTCGCTTTGATTTTCTCTTTTGTAGTCCTTTGCCTTTTTTCCTAATAAATAAACGTTTTTTTCGTCTACCACCACCAAGTTTAACTTTACCCTTCATAATGTTAGTTACAAGGTAGGCTGCAGCTTTTTCACCCAGTGATGCGTCCTCTGCTTTTACACGTTCCCAAGCCTTGTCAATTAACAATTTGTCGGCCTTTCGTCTGTCTTCTGAATCTTTACTTGAGTGATAAGAAACGTCGTGGCGTAAACATGCAGAATCGAGAGGATTTTTGGGTTTATCACCACGTTTCAAACGTTTAGTCAGCTTTGTACCCGGTCCACAATAATTGTAAGTCGGCAAATGAAGTTCAAATGGTAGTTTATCAATAACGCTGTTTACAAGTCCTGCTCCTCTAACAGTCGCTTTCATACTGAATCTCTATTAGATGGTTTTACTGTATTTATTTGAGACAATAGAGAGTATAAAACACGCATTAAGTGTGCGAGAAACTCAGTTAATTTAAGATGAAGGTGGTGCAACAACCTGAGATATTAAACATTGACGACATAATACCCGAAGATACACAAACATCGAAGTTTCATAAACATTCTTCTTTGTTACCTAATAATATTCGGTGTCTTGTATCAGGACCTTCCGGTTCGGGTAAGACTTACGTGACATTAGGTCTTCTTTTTCACCCTAGAGGATTGCGTTTTGAAAACGTATATTTATGTTCAAAATCTCTTTCCCAACCAAAATTCGAATTACTGACGAACGTTCTTAGTTCCGTGTCTGAATGTGGATATCATACATATTCAGATAGTGATAAGCTTTTACCCCCTCAAAAAATCAAAAGCAATTCTGTGGTAATATTTGACGACATAGCCACTTCGAAACAGGATAAAATATCAGAATATTTTTCTATGGGACGACATAAGAATATCGACTGTTTTTATTTATGTCAAACATACTCTAAGATACCGAAACAGTTAATCAGAGATAATGCAAATATGTGTATCCTATTTCCCCAAGATAACCTGAATCTAAGACATGCTTACGAGAACAATGTGTTCGATTTAAGTTTTAATGAGTTTTTAAATATTTGTAAGGATACTTGGAATAGTGGTAAGCGATCGTTCCTTACCATTTGTCACGACTTCGATACTAACGCAGGACGATATAGACGTAATTTAGATCAGTATATAATACCCCATCCTACTGATTAACCTATTTAGTTGTATCATGGATTCCGGACGTAAGACCACTGAAAAAGTAGCAAAACTGGCTGAAGTAGTTAGAAAAAAAATAAAATCTTTAAAAAAGGATATGGCTGAACAACAAGAGGACATTGAAAGACACATTGCTCCGCTAAAAGAACCTTTGAGAATAATTGCTTCTGAAATATCTCCTAAACATCGCGTGAAAAATGAGGTGGAAGATGAACCAAAAGAGAAGAAACTCAAAACAGAAGAGTCGGAGGATGTTGAAACCCAAACGGATTCGAAGATGGACAAAGATATAGAATTAAAGGATAAAAACAAAGAAATGGTTTGGTCAGATAAGAAAAAATCTCAAACAGACGGGGAATCAAGCTTTCTAGGAGCCTCAGGTGAAATTCAAGAATTACTTAGAGATGAAAAACAAAGTGATCGCATTTATGGTATCCGTTTTGATGGGAAAAAATATTGGGTTGGTGATTCTCAAATAAAAATGGGAAGAACATATTTTAAGATTGGTGATGTTAAGTATGCGATAACTGATGGACTAACACAGTTGTTAACTAGAAAGGTGCCAGAAAAGTATGATCAAAATGATTTAGATGTATACAAACAAATATTGAAGCAGACCAATGCGCATAAGAAAACTTACACTTCAGACAAACCTATAAATTCTAATAAAGGTCGTAAATACACCCAAATTATAGGTCCACTATTTACAAAAGGACAAGGTCTAGCATACAATGAATATAGTAGTAATAAAAATATTCTTGGTATGTTAGAACGCTTGGAATTATTATGGAGTTCGGAAGAAGCTGGAAATTTTCATGCAGAGGAAATAGAGTGTATAATCAACAGACTCAGATATCTGGACATTATATATTAAGACTAGCGTTATCATACCGAAGTCAGTCAGTCTAGCAATGCCGATCGACAAGTTCGGACGCCACCACTTAGAAAGATTTGCGTCTGAACACATAGTGAATATCCATGACCGCAGACTAGTTAATGTTGCAGACCCTGAAGATATGAAAGATGTTGTAACATTAAATTATCTAAGGAACTCATTAGCGAAAGACTCGTTTGAAACTAAATTTGTAAAAGATGATTATGTAGATTTTAAGAAGAAGCGTGTTGGTAATTTAAACATGCCATTGCGTAGTTTTGATGCAACCACTAAAGTTTATGTAGATAGAAATTTTGTCAAACTCACTAAACAATCTAAACAAGATCGTGCCACTATTAATTATACGCAAAATGAAAATGATGTTATAACTTGGAAAGAACTTTTTATTTTCATGACTAACCACTTTAATATTTCATTTATAAAACAAAACTAAACCTGATGTTCCTCAGTTTATAAAAATCATGGAAAGCGTCAAAGCACAGATTGTACAAGAAATTTACCGTCCTGTTAGGAAAAATTTTCCTCGACGAAAAGTTATAATTAAAGGTTATAATGATCTATTTGAAGCTGATTTGGTAGAAATGATTGTCTACGCTAAAGATAACAAAGGGTATAAATATATTTTAACAGCAATTAACACATATAGCCGATACGCTTATGCAATTCCCCTCAAAACGAAAACTGGAATGGAAGTAGCAAAAGCGTTAAAACAAATTTTTAATGAGGTCGCTCCAAATAACTTACACACTGATCTTGGAAAAGAGTTTTACAATACTCATGTGAAACAAATCTTGAAGCAACGAGGGATAAACCATTATTCTACACATTCAGGTCTTAAAGCTACGATGGTCGAAAGGTTTAACAGAACTTTGAAGACAAAAATGTGGAAGAGATTTGCTTTACAAGGTAGTTACAAATGGATAGACATATTATCAGACTTGGTCAAAGAATACAACAACACAACGCATTCAACTATTGGAGTGAAACCACGAATGATTGGACCTAACACTACAATTAATCCTCACAGTAAACGAAAAATAATTTCAAAAAAACCTAAGTTTTCTAAGGGTGATTATGTGAGAATATCCAAACATAAAAATATTTTTGCCAAAGGCTATGAGGGTAATTTTAGTACTGAAATATTCCGAGTGGTTGAGGTTAAAAAAACTCTACCTATAACTTACATTTTAGAAGACTCATCCTTCCAACACATCACAGGTTCATTTTACGAACATGAACTCACTTCGGCCAAGTATCCAGATGCTTATTTAGTAGAGAAAATTGTACGCAAAAAAGGAAGCAAGGCATATGTAAAATGGCTTGGATTGAAAGAAAACACCTGGGAAGATTTAAATAAAATGTCAAACTTTTGAATAAAATATTAAATTGTGTTTTAATAAACCTGAAAAAATAAAAGGTATTCTTTTTTTACCCTAATTTTCCACGTTTTCCTAATCAATGTTCCATTATTGTATTTACATGATCCGGTGATTGGAGGCGGTTAGAGGGGGTTAGAGGTGGTTAGAGCATGTTAGAGCATGTTAGAGGTGGTTTAGAACATATATTTGGTTATAGTATCAGCAATTTTACTCTCCGCAAGATTATTTTTAGTTACAGTATCCGTTTTTTCTTTTTCTTTGGTTATAAAATCCGCTTTAACATATATTTCGTTATAGTATCCGCAATTTTACTCTACTGGGGGGGGGGCACACCACAAAAATTTCTAATTAAGTTCGAAAGTTAGAAGTTAAACCTACATACTCATAGAGGATATGACGAAAACACATGCACATGGTTCCTTTTCAGATCAGGCTCTTCAATTATAAAGATTTGAGACCCATTGGTTAACCTATTCGCATCTCAACCAAGGTCTAAACACCTTACAGATATGGCCAGAAAAATCAGGCCAATGAGGCGATACATATTTACACGCTGTTTTCCCTATGCACAATAGAATTGTTAATACCATAAACAATCTGCCTATGTTATTTCTATGATGTTTGCTTTCGAATAAAGTGGGGAAGGAGAAAAAGTGTTTATCTCCAGTAGGGAGAAAAAGTTATGATTTTTAATTAGTTTAGAGGGACTAAAGTAAGTCTTTTGATCCTTAAAACTCAAAAAGTAGGGCAAAATAGTAAAGATTGCAACTTAATTATTTTTTACTAATGTAATTAAGTTGTTGAAATCAGGTTGGCGACATTGCTTTTTCTACCATGTTTATCTTGGTTTATAACCTGCATCTAAATAACCTTCTATATGAGTGTAATTTAGTATATGATTTAATCATATACTAACTAGGATTTAGTATATGATTTAATTCCAATTCTTATTTGTTTTTAATATTGAATCTCTTATATCTGCTATTAAAAGTGCTAATAATTATTGTTATTTATTAAAATAATAAATAAAAACTTTACAACGGACGAAAATGTGTATTTTCTTCCTACTGGAGATAAAATATTGTATGTACCTCGTGAGTAAAGTGCCATTATTCCCCTCGCGATAATTATCTCCCTCGGCTGCGCCTCGGGAGCCAATTAAAGTTATTCCCTCGGCTGCGCCTCGGGAATTAAAGAGTCTAATTCACTCGGCTTCGCCTCGGGATTTAGGGACCATGGTTCCTTCAGCTTCGCCTCAAGAACCAACTTTTTCGCTCAGGGAATAATGGCTTACTTTACTCCCTAGGTGCATAAATAACTATTATTTAGTTATTATTTATTTTTTTACGTCCCGACCAACACATCATTAGGTTAATACAGTATGGGGGCCTGCCACTTAACTCGTCTCAATGAGATCATCAGTGTGAAACTTGTCACTGGTCTCTGGGATTCGAACTCAGGTGGCGGAGTTACAAGTTCTTCAATCACTCGTCTAAATTGGTCCTCAAATGTATATTGTTTTGTTTGTTTAATGTATATTATTTTAGAAATAGAAACAAGCTTAAATTAGCCTCTTTTATGTTGATTAAATACAAACGTTATATTAAATAGAACATAATTTAATTTGGTTTCTGCTTATTTAATAATTACAGAAAATAGAAGCTTAACATTGGAACCTAACTAAATATTAACTTTTAAAATAAATATTAACTCATTGGAGAATTTTGTGTCTACAGAGATTAGTCTCGCCCTCGTTTTTAGACGATTAATTAGAAGTGTAATTTTTGCAGAGTTTATTTTCAAATAATACTAACTCGTAAAAAATTGTATTTAAAAAAAATAATAATCCTTTCAAGAGTCAGATTTAGTTGTCCTACTCCATTTTTCAATTAAATTAATACCTTTAGGTTATTATTGAAGTTTGTTGCGTGAGCTAAAGATAAAGGCTAGTCTAAGGGATAATAAGAAAGATTTGTCATTAACCGGAATAATATTATGCGAGAGAGGGGTGACTGATAATTAAGAAAATAATATGAAAATGTTTGAAAAATATCATGAAGGAGGATGATGGTTATCAAATATATTATTAGGAGTGCTTGAACCCTTAATAAAAAAATATAGGTGATTACTTTAAGCAGCAGTTACTGTGTACTCATACGAGTACAGTTACTCCTATATCTTTTTGTGAAAACTCTTATTGTTTCGTTTTTGTGTCTGTCTTTCTGTCACTCTGTTTGGTTCCAATAACTTTGGTATCAAAAGAGATAAAAACATAAAAGTTTGCAGTATCAAAGATTATTTTGACGCTCACACAGGAAAAATAAAACGAACTCTAAATTATCAGCTGTTCAATTTCAAAATGGCAAATAATTCATGTCACGCGATTTATTTTTATAATTTTTAGTGAGGTATTAAATGAAAGGTATTGAAGAGTATATTACAAAAATATATAACACTTGTGAATAGTGCTATGCCATTTTGTCAAAAAACATTAACATTTTCCGTGCCCCCTTACCCCCCTAAAACTTTATTTCTGATTTATTAGAAAAAAGAAGCTTAACACTTATATTGACGAAGAAGCTTATGACTATATTGATCTATATTTTCATTTGGTTCGTTTTAGGGTGAAAGGAAATAAGTTTATTCCTTCTCCTCTTACTTTTAAAAACATCTATATTTCGCCCATACTCAGAGCTTTTTCATGCTATAAGATTTAAATTCATAAACATATGTTTATATAATTTTAAAAAACAGTGGTGAAAATATTTAATTTTACAGTTTTTTTTTAGTTTAAATATGAACAATGTAACATAATCAATAATATTTTTTTTAGAATAGCTATATTTCGACCTCACATTTAGTTTCACATTTTCATTACTCTAGTCTGAAACTAATATCCCAAAATACCCTCTGTGATAGAAAAAATAAAAAACTGAAAGTAAAATAGAGTAATAGGGACGCAAAAACAGAAATGTAAACAATAAGCTATAAGCTAGGCTATAAACTTACGCTTCCGCCCCTAAATGGCTTCTGCGCATGTTGTTATAGTCGCAATCGACGAGTGCATCTAACGCGGGAACTGTTGTGACGCGACGGTTCTAGGACTGTCTCAGAACCCTTTCCCTTAATCTACCAGTTCTATAACTGTTCAGTTCCTGAGAATGAGAAGCGGGACAGCATTTTGACAGTGATCCTAACAGTTGAAACAAACCTTAAATTATTTAAATTAGAAACATGATCTAACTAGAAACCAAATATTTATCACAGATATAAAATAGTTAAAACCAGCATCCTAATACCAATATCGGAACCTTATGATTTGTCTAAAATTGGACATAGTTAATACACGAAAAAACAAGGAAATATTAACATAATAATATGTCGATATAAAAAATTAATTTAATTCTTCTACAGGACATAATCCAGTGATAAGGCCTTAAATAGGTGTGTAGGGCTATATACATAAGTGAGTGAGATGGTCCTGAAAAAACCGTTGTATATTAACCAGGGTCGTTTCCTTAACGGTCGACCATGCCAGCCTCGACTACTTAGCGTAGGGAGGATCTAACCTTTCGACTGCACCGAGGATGGCATAGTAGTGAACATCTCGCTAAGAGAGTCCGACTACGGCCGAAACCAGGGAAAGTAATCGATAACCTCTCGTTAGAGTTACGCGATCACAACTCCCTAGCCTTAGCCTTATTGCTTTGACCGTACCGTGTCGTAGCGGAGCTCTGGTCCTGCCGTCACAGCAGAGATTCCTTTCCTCGGCGGGGCGCAAAGGGTAGCGGTTCTCTTCCGTCGCAGTACGAGGGGCTCGGGCGAGGTAGAAGAAATAACGAGGTCGACAAGTTTCGTTAGCAGCCTCAAGGGTAAGACGTTGTTACCGCGGTTCCGTCTCTAGCACTGGATGGTTCGCCTTATGCTGTCGGTCGACGCTGAACACAGCTTGACTCTTGCGATGAGGAAGGTTGATGTTGTGGGAGAAGTGATGGTACTGAAAAGTACCGTTTAATAATGGGTCCTGGGTGTTAGTCCTAAAAAGGACCGTATTGTTGAATTTCTTCGGTGCTCGTAGTTAGGAACGTGAGGGTAGCTCGGCCCCGGCTTAGGCTCTCTTGTTTCTAGAAGAGGCGGCCTTAAAGTCTTCGCCGGCGGCTCGGAGTCTTCGTATGTTGGCTTGCGGGCACCGTCGAGTTCGCCTTGTCCCGGGGGAGTCCGTCCTTTCTCCGCTTTCTTCTCCGTTGTCCGTTCTTCTTTGCTTGATGGGTAGAAGTGAGAGATTAACCAGGGCGAGAAGTTAGAATCGAAATCAGGATCATTGAAGTGAGGTGTGAGGTGAGAGATAGGTCGTAGATCGATAGATCCTCTCGGCGGTCTTGGTCGGTAAGTAATGCTTTTATACGGCCCTTCACGAAAGCAGCCCTGTTTTTCCTTTTTTCTAGCCGCATTATCTTACGGTGGTTTTTCCTCTTTTCTGACTGCTATGATGGTGCTACGGTGAGAGCTCTATCGGGCAGTAGAAAATTGGATTTTGAAGGGTTGTTCTGGAGCGAGAAAATGACCACATAAGTTCTAGAGACTCAGAACCACGCATTCAGTCAGTTCACCTTCAGATGTCACCTCGGGGTTTTATATCTAAAATTGAATTAGGAGGGGAGTCAACGGTATCACCAGTTTTTTCTTCTCGCTACTTGAGGATGCACTTATTAACTTAGTTTCAATATTGAACACGAGCTTCGTAAGTATATCACTGCTATAAAGTGGTATAAGAGATGGTACCTTCCATATAATAAATTCAATTCAATTTTTACCTTCATCTCTTGAATCTACGACTTCAACTAACCTTTTCATTTCCATCCTACCCTTTTTATTTATTTCATGTACTCTGTACTCATAACTCTTCCTGTTTAAAGCATACTTTATAAAAGGAAAGTTAATACATATGTATGTGCAACTTTATACATTAAGAAAATATATAATTTATTTTAAAGGTGACAACATTAAAAGGAACAATAAATTTCAAATAAATATATTTTAAGTCGTTAAATTTCATTTACATATTCCTATAACAAAATATAATCTTTATGCGAACATGTATACAGCCAAGTAGTAGAAAACCGGTCGTAAATCATTTCAAGAAAAAAAAAAATATTGTATTTGAAAAGAAATTAGGGGAATAACACTAGAAGTTTGCCAAAACTTCTGTACAAGTGCTTTTAACAATTGAATTTTTTAACCCTAACACTAACATCTTCCAAATTGTCTAGAGTTAAAGTAGAATGTAAAATTTGCGTATTTTCACATGATTGTAGGCTAGACGACTCTTAATATAACCAAATATATAGTCAAATATAAAGTATAAAATAGTCCAAATATAAAGGTGGCCACAGACGTCGTTCTTTATTAGCAGTTTTAACCGTACGGGTAAAACGGTCGGTGTTTGGCTAAAAACCGTCCTTCTTGCCGGCGTTCCAAAATATCAGCTACAGCTTGATGTGTGGGACGACGCAGTCAAAAAGGATGGGTTTTATGGCTATCTTCGTTGTTTTTGTTTACCCGTACGGTTAAAACTGCCAATAAAAAGAATGACGTCTGTGGCTACCTTTGTTGTTCGTGTTTACCCGTACGGTTTTCCCCGTGCGGTTAAAACTGCCAAAAAAGAACGACGTCTATGGCCACCTTTAGTCTATCTATCATAAGTAAAAAGTATATACAAACCCGGTCAATCTGAAATAAATCGGAGAAAACTTTCTTATAATAGATATTTTTTTCCCAGATCTGCTATCTCTCTAACTAAATTATATAAATAAAAAGATAATTATACAATCAAGAAACTTGTATTAAAGTATTTAGAATAATATAATAGTACATTACGCGTCGAGTGCGGAAAGTAGCATTTTGCATGCGAGTGTGGAGTTTGCACCCGAGCGACAGCGAGGGTTGTAAAACCACACGAGCAATGCAAAATGCCGTTTTCGCTCGAGTTGCGTACCGTACTTTATCTACGATTGTTAGATTTAATAATAAATACAGAAAAAATAAACTTGCTGTATGTAAGTTCGTATCTCTCTCTTGATAAAGATGGCATTAATTCTTGAGTTATATTTTTTGCCGAATTAATTATTTCTGGAGGAGTATTATTCTCCACATTTTCGTCAAAGTCACTTAATTCACTCATTGTTTTTCACTAAAAACTCGATATAAACAGTTACTTTAATAAAAGAACAGCAAATTAGTTTTGTTAAATGTAAACAAACTAGCTAATCGTGCGTAAAGCTGAAGAATTCCTCTTCTTTACCGCACTAGTGTGGTAAATAAGAGGAATTCTTCAGAACTATGAGACGCGCATGCGCCATAAATACAAGTACGTAAATAAATACTTTCAACGCATCTAAACAGAGATAAAATGTTTATATTTCTTATCAATCGTAGATAAAAAGGCATAAAAGTAACATTATATCTATATAAATAGCCACAATAATGCAAATTAAGCAAAAGTTTTCCTTTCTATATTTCTGTCTAGTAACTTAAAAAAAAGTTGTTTTTTTTCTGGCGCACGAGTATCACTTCTACACTATACTAAAATGACTTCAGATTATTAATCTTAGCTATTAATCATAGGGCTGTCAGGGATGCTTAGAAGTTTTAATATTAATAACTCTATACTGTACAATGGGGGGGGGGTGGAGGGAGAGGGCACTCAACTCCTCATCAATTTAAAACTTACCTCCCCCTAAATACTTTCACCACAAATTTCCATATTTTCATCGCCTCCATTTATTATTTAGATACATATATATGTATATGTATATATATATATTATATTATATATATATACCCCCCCCCCCCTCCAATATATATATATATATATATATATATATTGGAGGGGGGGAGTATTTGGAGGAGGACTTTAGACTTCTCTTGACCAATTCTATTAAAAATAATTATCTAAATATTTTAAAATTTACTGTATCTGTCAACTGATAGGGACAAAATTTTAAGTTATGCATTTCATTTAAACCCGTTTTATCACAATATTATGTATATAGAAATATATAGTCCATCAAATTCGGATAAACTTTCTTTTATACATATACTGATATTGAATTTAAATAATTATTATATAGGAAGTTGCTTAGATTTCGGTTTCGATATTGAATGAAAAAGCACTGTACTTGTGGTGTGTTTAAAGTATTAAAATGTTGAAAATAAAACTATTCATTATATAATTGATCATTAAAAATTGTCTAAAACAAATTTATTTCCTTATTCTCTACAACTTCATTAACAATTTATAAACAAATAGAGACCGGTTTGCAAATAATTACAATAACAATTTCAGTCAAAATATGGAAACAAATTTTTTAAAATTCTGTTTAAGTAATTAAATCAATATAAAGCAATAGTTATTTATGTAACTAGGCAGCAAAATGGAATTTTACTGAGAAGTGATTAGATTACCCTCCGAGCCGAAGGCGAGGACAGCCTATGATAATTAACTGCCGAGGCAGGTAATTTACCTATTTGACTGCCTCGGCTGCGCCTCGGCAGGCAATGAATAAACGAGACAGAAATGTTTCCTTTGCTGCCTTGTTGCATACAATATTTTATCTACTCACGCTATGCAGATAAAAAATGGAAGCTTAGGTAAGAGTTAGTTTGAGATGAATCGTCAACAAACTCAAACCAAAACAAGTCGTGCTCCAGTGTAGCCACTTCTTACTCGAGATTAATTATTCAAAGACCTAGAATAAAATCCTTTTTCAGCTTATCATTTTTAAACTTTTAAATAATAATATGATTAATACATTAATAATATAACACTGCTTTGTAATAAAACAAATATGAAACTAAATTAAAATTACACAGAATGAAATAAAACTAAATGACAAACAAAATCAGAGGTTATGACACGCAGTGGTAAACACTGTTACTTTCTCTGCCAAGGCAAGGAAATATTTCCCGAGGGTAGCAAAACCACACGAGCAATGCAAAATGCCGTTTTCGCATGAGTTGCGTACCGTACTTTATCTACGATTGTTAGATTTAAATAATAAATACAGAAAAAAATTAACTTCCTGTATGCAAGTTCGTATTTCTCTTTTGATAAAGATGACATTAATTCATTAGTTGTATTTTGTGCCGAATTAATTATTTCTGGAAGAGTATTATTCTCCACATTTTCGTCAGTCACTTGATTCACTCATTGTTTTTCACTAAAAACTCGATATAAACAGTTACTTTAATAAAAGAACAGCAAATTAGTTTTGTTAAATGTAAACACACTCGGTAATCGTGCGTAAAGCTGAAGAATTCCTTATCTTTACCGCCCTAGGGTGGTAAAGAAGAGGAATTCTTCAGAACAATGAGACGCGCATGCGCAATGAATACAACTACGTAAAGAATCACTTTCTACGTATCTAAACTGAGATACAATGTTTATATTTCGTATCAATCGTAGATAAATATATTTACACTAAAATACGAGAAGAAATAATTCAACAGATTAACCACAAACGACAAATTATTGAAATTTATGCATGAAAATAAAAACAGTAAAAACGAACCACACAATATTACCAAGAAAGGCCTTTGCTTAGTCCAAAATGTCACAGAGTGCAATCGTGAGATGTTGGAGCTATTGAGGCGTTTATTTTTCGAAAACGACATACATCGGGGTGTCATCAGAACGTAACGTGAAAATATTGAGAACGTCACACCCTCTTCGAACCATATGGTTTCAACTTTCATTTAACAGGGTGGTAAAATGAGGATTCCGAGAAACAATCATCGTGATTCTGAGGGAAATATTGAAGAATACGATGAAACATTTTTTCACAGAGCTAACTTAGTGCGTTTTCCGCGAAAGACACCATTTACCTGTTAAATGGTTTACGTACATAAATTTCAATGACTCATTGTTTGACGATATTGTTAATAAAATGGCGTGACCTACGCCATTTTAAAAGCACAGAATCTGTTATTTATATTATTATTATTTTTTTTATATATTTTTATTTTCTTCATTTCTCGCTGAATTATTCAAAACGGGAGGGGAGTTCTTTGTATATGTAATATTATATATTATATATGTAACATAGAACCCCTTCTCATTTTCTACACACACACACAGACACACATTATATATATATTTAGTGGGTGATCCACGGGAAAGGACAATACTACGGAAAGTAGTATTCGGTTATATTGAAAAGTTAAAAAAATTAACATATTCTATCTGCCAATTACAAGCCATTTCATTTTATTTTATCTCCTATCTACCCATTGTCGAGAGTACTAAACAAGAGTGGGGGGTCAGGTGGTTTCTTCTTCATTACTTTTCCACTTGGAAGGTTGAGCATATTGACTCTAAGAGACTTAAGATGCTTTTTTGATGGTGTCCAATATTAAAGTCAGATAATCCCCTTAATAACTCAGATTCAGCACTTTTAGCAAATGTGATTAATGCAAACACGCGATTTTCTACACTCCACTGAGCCACAGTGACAAGTTAGGTTTTACGTCTCTACTTATTTGGTAAGTTCTATCATTTTTAAATACGACAGTTTCACATCATTGCTCAGTGAATTATAGAAATCGTCTGTTAGTATGTGACGCATTTATTAAAAGTACTGAATCGGTTACTGAAGGGTTGTGAGTTCCGACGTTGTTAGGCCTTAAAGATTGTGTATGTAGGTGTAGCTGTCTCCCACAGTCTGCTTTAATAATAAATATAAACCATACTAGAATTATACTTTTTGACAGCTACATTTACATTCGTGTGGAATTAACAATATTCAATTAATTATAAGAAAACTTTAAATTTGGGACTACCTTAGTTAGTAGCTAGTTTGTGCATATAGATAATGAGGAGGAAGCGATTTTTTGACTAACAATAATAAAATATCTTATTGAAGAAAATGTTGTCATTTTCATTACTTGTCTATTACTTGTAGAAAATGGTAGGCAGTAGTGTTACATTGAATACTATCTAATCGCAACTGTATTTCAAGTCGAATTTTACAACCTTTGAGAACCAGTTTTAACTAAGGATGTATAACTTAATTTTAACATAATGACATACTTTCTTTACTTATTTATACAATTTATTTCTTTACATTTATCATTTTACAAGTCAAATGATATAATGTGTAAATGTGTTTAAAAACGAATAAACTATACAAACAATAACAACATAAGAGAGAAGGAAAAGTTTTGTTTTTATACTTTCTACGTCTTTTGTTCTATGTTGTTGAAGCTTTAGTGGAGCAGTGCGTAGTCCGAAAAGGCATTTTCCGATACTGACTAACATTGAATTACAATGAGTCTAAAAGAAAAGCCTTTTTAGATAGAAAACAGAACTCCCTCGATACAGAAACAACAGTAACAACTTAATATACTATTAGAAAATAAAGGTTGAAAAACTATTTTTAAAATTAGTAATTTTTAAGTTTTAGGTCTTCGAGTGGTGACCACTTAATGTTCGATGTGTTTTCTGACGTTTCACTTCCTATGCAGGGGGCATCTGCAGGAGTGTACATGTTGTTTTGAGCTAGAGATAAATACGTCTAGTACTCGGTCAGAACAACTCTAGTCCTCGCTCGGAACAACATGCACACTGAAGATGCCTCCAGCATAAGAGGAAAAATGTCAGAAAACATATCTAACATGACGCGGTCACCACCGGATGACCTAGAACTTAATTATAACATCAACCGCGAACGATTACACATTAAGGTATAATCATTAATTTTATAATATTTTATTTTCGGAGTGATGTCTCCGAGAAAAGGGTACATTGTTCTACTTTTTTTTACAGGCAAAGTAAAAAAAAATAAAAGTATTTTTTATATCTAGTGATACGGGATGAAGTACCCGCTACAAAATCCAAAGCCCCTTACGATATTCAATTTTGTAGAGGAGGGTTCGGTTAGGGGCGAGGAGGGTACCTCACCTGTAGACTGTGATGGCTCGAGTACCTGCAGCGTGGACGGGCCTTTTCTCTTTGGTCGGTTGGAATTTCTCACTGCCTGGTCGTCGTCTGTCAGTTCTTGTTGATGCCTTGCTCCTAAACATTGCTCTCTGGGCTTTTTCTATCTTTTGGGTTATGTTGAGTTGTAATTTCTTTTTTTCTCCTTCTTCCCTCTGGTGCTGAGGGCTGGTGGCCTCGCTGATGTGCTGCTAGCCATCTGACCTGCTTGATATCTTCGTTTGTACCGGTTGTCAGTAGATCCTGCAACCTTGTTCTCCAGGCCTCGCTTGATTTGACTCGGAATGGAAGAACCCCCCCCCCCCCCCCCCCCCTTGATTGGAACCCCCTTTTATACACGTTACAAAGCTCCACACTTATTACCGATGGGACCGAAATGATGTATATTATAGGTTGACTTTGTAGCATTAGGTGGGAAGAGGAAGGCTCTGGCCATCCACGCGGCAGCATTAGTTAAAATCGAAGTTATAAAAACTTCCTGATAAACATTAAAACTCCTTATGTTATTTTTTTAATAAGTAGCCAAAGAACTTGAAATTCATTTATTTAGCTGACATTTTTTGTTGGTACAATTAATTAGCATATCATACAAATTATGTCAACTTAAACAGGAAAATCCTCTAAAGTCGTAATGATTAATTATAACTTTTCATTTTTTATTTTTTGAATAACCTAAGTCACTAATAAGAATTTTTAAAAGAAAATTTCTAATGTCTTATTGTTAAACTGTCAGACGTAAAAGTAGCTAAGAAAAAAAGAAACGTCTTGACTCTTTGTTTTCACTATTTGTCTTACTCTTCCGACGAAAAAGTAATATTTTTTAAAAAAAAAACGAACTGAGCATCGTAAATATTTATATTCGAAAAATTGCTTTTATTTCGCCTTGAAGTTCAAATGTCATTTTTGATTTATCACTAGATGGTTTATGCGGTTTAGTATTTGTCTCGAAGATAAATGACGTGGTTGCCGTTATGTTTCAACTTGTTCCACGAGGTTGGTGTGTTTCGGTAGAGAGGTCATTTATAAACGGTTTCCACTTCGGATTCAAGTTATGGTTATCTGGAAATCAAGAGATATTTATAGAGTATATTGTGCTTTCTCAAGAAATGGTCCGTAAAACTTGCTTTTCTTTTATGAACATCAAAGTTTATTGTTATATATATTTCGTTTATTTTTATGAATAGTTATTTTATATTTGGTGTATTAACATATAGTTTTATATATTTACTTTATTTTTATTTATAGTCGTTATAATTTTTTTATTGTTATAACAATAAACAATGTATACATATTGTTTATACATTTACATATTGCTTCCAAGCTTACCGCTTACCGAAAGTAAAGGAAACATTGTGTTCACTTTTGAGAACGAAAAAATGTTGTGTCTCTGATTTTAGGTCGGGGAAAAAAAATCTAACTTCATCTATTCAATGAGACAAACATTTATTTCAACAACATTTTTTTATTAAAACAAACAGCGACACCGCTATGAAGTGTTTAAATTGTTAGATCGCTAAAACCAATAATAGCAGTTTTTAAACAATAAAGTAATATAACAATAATGTTAATATAAGTAGTTGGTTGTTTTTTGGAATGAAAGTCCTTTATTATATTTTATTCAAACAAGCTTTCGTCCAGGGAACCTGGACTTCTTCAGGTTTTGGAAATACTGTAAATTTAGAGAAACAAATGGTCAAAATGAAAACGAATTTTGGAAATGAAAGTCTTACCAAGTTAATTTTGATTGTTTTTATGTTTTTTTTTTTTTTTTTAATGAATTAATTTTATTTTTTTAACTGACATACCTAATCAAAAATTTTGAATTATTTATTTTTATTTGTATTAAATATAATATTTGTGTAATAATAATAATAATAATAATAATGTTAATGTTAATATAACAATAACGCACATGATAGATACGAGGCAGCTATGTGCCACACTAATTGGCAGTCTATTTTTTATTAGTTTATTCTTATATAATAATGTATATATTTATTTTATTGTTATAGATAGTTGTAGAATATTTCGTTAATCCTTATATAGTTTATTTTATTTTAAGGAAATCTGTGATTTTTGCTCTGTTTGCTTAAAAATGACAAAATTTATACCATTTAGATTATGTAGTAAATATAAATATAATACTGTCGTTTGTCGTTAGCAGATAAACATATATTTGGGGAGATCTGTGAACTTTGAAATAATTAATAAAGTTAAACTTTATTATTGGATCATGAAAATAGAACCTAGGAGAGATTACCTAAAAACATTACTAAAGAGGTTTAATATTAGTAAATTTATTATTGAGATTTATTCAAACAATAAAATGATATGAAAATACAAGGAATAGAACACACACACACACACAAAAAAAAAAAAAAAATGTTATCTATGTATTTATTATTAAAGCAACAGCTAAACCTTCAGAAAAGAACACATACATTGTTATACAGGATGCTGCAATAAATAAAACAAACTTCAGAAGGTTATTCTATTCTGAAGAATAAGAGAACCTCAATCAAGATACTGGTTGGTCCTTGCCCTATGTAGGTGAGTTCTCAGAAAAAACACTACGCCTTCTAAGGAATCACGAAATCGCTGTCGCGCTAAAATCCTTTGGTTCTCTTAGAAGTATATTTTCCTACCCTAAAGACAAGATTGATCTTTTGGGCCGTAGCGGGGATTATTTCTTATAGTGCGGTGTTTGCTCTTCTACCTATGGGCCAAACCGGGCGTCGCTTTCGAACCAGGGTCAGTGAGCACATAAGGAACTCGGTCAACCGTTTCTTCGCTCATCTCCAGGATGGATACAGGGCACCAACATGGACTGCACGAAGTGGCGTTACAGCATTTTACAGCCTAAGGCCCCAAACTTAACTCCTTGGAGAGTTGGGGATTCGAAGAATCCTGGCAAATGGAAGGGACTTGTCCCATGAGAGGGAGGTGGGCGGATTTTCTATACTGTTAGACACGTTTTGTCATTTTCCCTGCCCTCCAGTCCGTTTTTTGTTTCTCATCTGACTCCAGACATAGAATCAGTCATTGTTTTTTTTTATCCCAACCACGTCGGGTTTTTTCTTAACCTTTTATCGGTAATTAGTTTTATTAATTATAATTTTTATCAATTTTATGATTTTTTTAAAGTCATCCATCTCCTTGTTATTCTTTTCTTTTTTCTTTTCCTCTATTTTTGTAGATGTTAATTTATTCTATGTATTTATTTTAATTAAGTTGATTTATTTATTTTATCTTTGTATAACCTCCTTTTTCATTCCATTCTGTTCATTAAATTTTTTCACCTCTATTTTCTATATTTACACGTTATATTTATTGTTACCTACCTGTAAGTTATTTTAACTTTTTTGGAATTTTTATTAACTACTTTAACATTATTTATATATGTATTAATACTTATTATATAGCCTTATTTATACTGTTACTGTAAGCAGTAATGATGGCCGAGAGGCCGAAAGCTAGTTTGGAGGATTAAATCAAAACAAATTAAATCAAATTGTTTGTTCTTAGGGTAGTGACACACTTCGCCACCCGAGTTTTAACTTTTTTCGACCAGTCGAGAAATGGACCCACAGGAGATAGCTGTGCTTGCTTATCATTACTTTCGTGAAAGAAGAAGGGGAAAAAAGGAGTTTTTGGGTTCATCTAATAATTTCAGACAAAAACATACTAGTTTGTTTCATACAGTGTACCCCTGTATCAAAGAGGACATTAACAATTTTTAAAAATTGAATTTTCAATTTTTTGCCGAATGTCGCATGAAACTTGCAACGAATTGCTTAGAATATTGAACAACAGTTTGACCGGTAAAGACACATATTATGAGGGATGCAGTTAGCCCCTGATTTGATTTTCCCTGTATTTGATTGAAGGAATGGGGCTGAGTGGCAGGGACTTGGGTGGTACCGTCTGACAGGCTCAATCAAAAACAGTGAGCTGACCGGGTGGCGGCTAGACCCTGGGACGGTCGACCGTTTAGTGCCACTCGGCGGGTGGCGCCACCTCGTGTGGCAGGTTGCATTCTATTCTCATTGCTGACCGGGTGGCGCTACCCGGTGGCGAAGTGTGTCACTACCTTAAGGCACTGATAATGATAGCCTTATGACAGACGAAAGCTGCTTTAATTTATAAAAGCTTTAATTTACTGTTAATATTAGTCCCCCTTCAATATATCCATGGTTAATTTCCATCGATTATTAAGCTCTAGGAATAGTCGGTTTGAACAGGAATGCTCATTTTTAGATTGTTTAATTTAAAATAATTCCAAGCCCCATGTAACCGCTATGTTATTATAAAAATTCTATCGTTTATTTACTTACTATTGTTTTTTTTTCAATAGTGTTTGTAGAAAAATATTTTGCACCCAATAATACAATATAATCGTGTAAATTGCTTCATTTAGTTATGTTGAATCCTTTCAATGATAAATAATTGTCTGAGTTTTCATTGAGTAAAATCAGGGATTCTATTCATACTCTATTTTAGATTTATCTCAGAGTCTCCCTGGAACCTCAATTAAATACGCCAATTTTATTTCTATGTCTTCTGATGTCCAGAATAATATATAGAAAGAGTCATTGTGTTTATATTCCAACTATACAAATGAAATACTAGATTTATTTTTTGATTTTATATTTCAAATTCTAAAAACAATTAAACTCTTTGGTTTTTGAACATACTGATGTCCATTATTGGAGACATCATTAATCCCGGAGACTCTTTTATCATTTGAAGAAAATCGTTGGTAATTTTCACCATCTAGACCTAGACGAAACCCTGACTGTTTCACTGATAACTCTATAATCATTTTTATGGTCCGTAGGCTAAACCTAGGACCCTTATATTTTCCTGCATGTGTCTGTCCGTCCGTCTGTCGCCTGCTCTCACGGCTACACCTTTCGTCCGATCACTTTCAAATTTGGCATATATGTGATTTGTACCTACCCACACATTTTAAAAATATAGCGACTTGGGTAAAAAAAAATTGGGTAAAAATACTTAACGGTTATATTTTTTTTTTTTTTTTCGACTCTGTGTGGGGTATCATATGAAAGGGTACGTCGAGCTCATTTTTGGTTATAAGCTTGGATAGGGCTAGAGTAGACGAGTTTGAAGTGGTGGGAAAAGTGTCCCCCCCCCTCTATCTCACCTATGTGAAGTGCAAATTTGAAAAAAATTCTGTACATTTTTCGACCAAAAGTAAAGATACCACTTTTTTGAAATTTCGAAAAAAATATAATTTTATTTTTTATTGAAAAAATACGTTTTTTTTATAATTATTGTCTTTTCGATGTATTTATATGTTTGTAGTCCGGTTCAGTAGCAAGAAAAAAAAAAAAATAAATAAATAAAAAATGCTTTATCAGAAGTTTGTTTATGTGTTTTGAGAATAGCAGACTCATAGGATAGTTCAAAGTAAGCTTTTTAGCATTTTAAAAAAACACCATTAATAGGGCACTACTTAAACAATACAGTGTGGCGTATACGGACCCTCGCTATGTGCTTCACACTTGACCTGTTTATTACTTTATCATATACGCGTAATATGTAATATACTCATATACAGGGTGTCCCAGCTAATATGGAACAGCGAAATATCTACGGAACCATGATAGGTAGAAAGATGCGGTTTTCAGGGTTCGATATTAGATAAAAAGGCTCTTCTAGAACATATGCTGAACATTTTCTGTGTTCAGCACAAGTGTGTTCAATTTACATATTTAAAAAAAAAGTGAATAGGAAGCCAACTTTTTAAGACTGGATCTGGATTTTATGGCTAAAAATAAGAATTTTTTACTCTTGGAAATTTTTTGCTCCGACCATTAGTTTGAAGTCTGGAGAGCCCTGAACGTGCTAAAATTAAATCTTAAAGTTCATTTTACAGCTTAACTAATGGATTTAGGAAAATAATTCAAGGAACAACAAATTATTATTTTCAGTCATAGAATCCAAATCCAATCTAAAATGCATATCTTATATGTAACTGTTTATTGCCTAAATAAAGGTATTCAGCAGGGCTCATATAGTGAAAAAAATATCAATAATGCATGTTTTTAAAAATGGATTGGATTCTATCTGGATCTATTATGGTTCCGGAGATATTTCGCTGTTCCATATTATCTGGGACACCCTGTATAGAAAGAAACCCTGATTGTTTGTCTGATATAATCCTTTTTACTTTATCATATACGCGTAATATGTATATATAGAAAGAATTCATGATGAAAATACTAAATTTTATATTTTGGTGGATTTACATGATTTAAGGCCCCTGAATCCAAAAATGTTTTTTTTTTTTTTTTTTTTTTAAAAATCTCTGTCTGTAGTCAATAAAGACGTGCAGACCCTTAACTACTGAGTCGATAATGAAATTTGGCATATTTTTTATACTCTGAGCCGAAATCAAGATATTAATTTAAGCCCTAAATGTTTGGGTGCTGCCTCCCAAAAACTCATGAAATATAATCTTTCTCGAAAACGGTTCCGCTACAGGCTTGATTATTGGTAAAGAGACATTATTTTTGTACAATTTTCTCTTTGGTTTTTCATGGGCTACTTTTAGGCATATCACAGTGAATTTCGTATATATAACACAATTCTTTAACCTGCTTAGACACAATATGGAATATAGTTATGCTTTAACTCCTACTGCATTTATAACTATCGTAAAAACACTGTGCTACGCCGCTATTCCTTACATAACGACTTTAACCTTCTGAAATGTACTTTTTCACAAATTCCCATGGCCCATAGTGTGTGGTATATCACAGGAAAGTGCATGCAAAATGCTGTAAAATTACACCTTTACCAACTCAATGAGGAGAGCTTCCAAAGCAATTTTTAAAAAAAATCCTGTTCGCGGTTTTGGGAATAATTTTTAAAAACTTTACATAGGCTGTAATTCAAAACGAGGAGACATATCTGGGTAACATTTGGTATTTCTACAAGTCTAAAACTTGTACGCACCTATGCCATATTTCATGAAAATCCGAGATGGTAAGGTTTTTACCCTCAGTTGAGTTGACCTGTAATTTCCTTCTTCATCTCCTTCCATCAAGGCCCTTCACACGTTTCGGTTTGCTGAAGAGGCTGGCTGCAAGGCCAAGGCTTTTAAATCTGTTAAAGTATCCTCCTATTCGTTATAGTTATCTCGACTCTATTGCAATTATAAATCCTATCCATTATTACCATCTGGACTCTTTTGCTGATGTACTCTAATTATATCCTATCCTTTATTGTATTCTTGACTCTATTGCTTATATGATGTCCAATCCATTATTGTTATCTCAAGTACTTTTATATGTTGAAATCCAATATGTTTATATGGTGGAATCCATTATTGTTACCTCAGAACTGGTATTCTTTGTATAAACTATACATAAATTGGAGTTACAATATATGTAACTACACAATCTGTGTCCAAATCCTCAGATTCCATCAAGATTTCGGTTTCTAGTACATACATCCATTTAAAAACCTCTGTTTATTTATTAAAATAAAAATACATGTGGTGTCGCGGGACACCCGGTAGAAACGAAGTTCCTTATATTTTTCATTAAATATAATCATTAATATATAGTGTCGTCATGTACAGTCAGTTTTTGATATAATAGACCTCGGTCAAAAAACACATTGGTGTTCTTTTGTTATTAATAATTTTATTTTTGATAACTTCTATATTTTTTTAATATTTTATGCAACAGGCAACACTGTACCTGATAAGAAATCACTAATAATGTACGATGATATCATTATATTATTATTCATAATAATATTCTTTCAATTTAAATCGATTTTCTTCTTTCATAATCTATTATTTCTTCCTCTTAATTTCTGAGTTATTTGGATTTAGGAGAGGTGTGACTATAATTGTATAAAAACAAACAAAACAGGAAACCTAACAGATTGGAAACCTTCTTGTTGTTGTTATTCGTGAGATTTGACGTAACTGCGCATGTCATACTAACTAGAAATGGGTATTGTCTTAGCACCCGACTGTACTGACTTCGGCACTACTCGGAAGTTCCGATTTTAAACGAAGTTAAGCTTTCCGTTTCTCCCATGTTCATGACTTCTTGGTCGACCTCTAACTGTTTGTTCCCAGCGGAGTTAAGGCAAAATTAAAAGAGAAGCATTATTTATACCATTAAAGCAAGCGTCTTACAATAAATATGCATTGAATATTGAGAAAAAAGTTGATCATGATGAGTTTATAGTTTAAGAGTATGTTTGTAGTTGGTAGGTAATAGGATTGTTTTCTACCTACCCGGCCTACAAATTTAAAATATTATAAAATATATCTCTTCCCTACTCAAAAACGTCTGTTTGGATCAGGTTGAAATTTTACATGCCTGTTTCAATTGTACTTTAGACGATGTGGAAGAAGTTTTATCAGAATCGTTATGTTAGAACGTAAGATATCGGTAAAAAAGTTCTTTTCTTTATTTTCAATGTTTAGGTCCACTTTAATAAATTTAGCGATCTTTATTACTTCATAGCAGTGTCGGTGTTCGTTTTACTAAAAAGAAATGACTAAGAAATTTCATTTTTAAGTTTTAGGTAGTATTCATACTACGGAAAGTTTAAATTAAATTCAAATTATAATTATTATTAACAAAGGGAGACAGACAGAGAAATATAGACTCCAGCGCTGGGACTTGAACCAAGGGCCTCAATATAAAATAAAATATTTAAAAAAGTTGGTTGTCTCATTTAATAGATGAAGTTAGATTTTTTTTCCGTCCTAAAATTCCAATTTTAAATTTGAAGCTTTTGTTTACGCGCATGAACGCTTGGGTGGATAACATTGTCCAACGAACTCAGCCTGGGCCTTGGTAAAATGAACATGTGTACCAAATATCAACTGACTCGGTCATCTTTTACTCAAGTTATCGTCATCGGTAGATTTCGTGACGCTTGGTTTTGTGACGGTGATATTGGTAGTTTTTGCGGATTCACTCCCGGGCTCCAGAACGTGGAACTTCGTTCCAAAAACTTTATTAATCAAATTATTTGACTTATTGTGAATAAATCAACTATATTGCTTGTAAAAACCATACATATATTGGAATTTCAATATATATAATAACACTAAAAGAAATCTGTGCCCAAATTATCAGGTTCCATAAAGATTTCTCTTTCAAATTTGACCATTTAAGATGCTATTCTCGTTGATTGAATAAACATCTTGATCACTCAAATTATTTCTCTCAGTGAGAATAATCAAAATTTTATCTCGTTCTTACAAAATTGAGAGCATATTCTTAATTAAATATCTCATTAGTGTATCTTATAACTTATTTGTAATTGTGTGCGCACCTACACTTTATCTCTTGTTCTATATTTGATTAGGTATTTTAATTACTCTCTGTAGAGCTATTCGTACTAGTTTAATTCCATCAGGGGCCACAGGTGTCACAAAACCATTCTACCCAAAACTATCTAACTTAAATGAACTTTTTTTTTTCGTTATTTGTTTAGTCATTTTGAAAAAATAAAAATCTCCAGTCTATATAAATAGACTATTCATCTTGGTTTTTTTGAGAAGGGAGTTTTTTTTTTTTTGCAAAAAGAAAAATTAATCCAAGTTCAACGTTGAATTCGAGGAAGGAAAATTTGGGAAATTTATGGCTGTTTTTAATTACGGATGTTGGCCTCTTGATTTTATAATCTTAGTCTGTAGTGAAATTATGTTTTTGGTATAGAAATGTTAATTTGTGTGTATAAAAGAAAAGTGTCGCTAGTGGCAAATTTATCATAATTTATTTTCACTTTTCCTTTAATTGTGTTTTGGACTTGAATTCATTATCACTAATGAATTTTTCTTAATTACTTTTTGTTTCTTTAATACAAGATAGTTAAGAGATATTTAATTGCATCTTGCGTTCTTCGGATACAACAGCTGCCACTAAGTGATCTTATTTATATTCCTGAACAAAATATTATACAACAAGATTTCTGAACATGGTCTCTAATATCCTAGGAAATTAGAGGGAATTTCGTCATTTCTAGGCTGAATTTATAGACATTCCATAATTATTTTACTATCTGATTGTTATATTTTTGTTACTTCAAAATTATTAAGCTTGCTGATGACTCTTCTTTATTTCTCTTACCTCCAATATAAATCCTTGTGGAGGGTAGAAAAATATTTTTTTTTAGCAGGATATAGACTAAACTGTTCTAGGGGCGAGAAGGTAAAGATGTGGCTAAAGTTGGTTACGCATAGTAACTTTGTAGTTAGTAAGATTGGATATGAAGCGTGAGTGGTGGTTATCATTTAAGGTAGAAGGAAAAGTCTCTCCGCGTAAAATATTTATTTATAAATCACATCCATTATAATTTAAATAAATTTAACTTCTTAAAAAATGTAATGTTACCTCATTGTTTAATGTAAGGTGAGTTTTTAATATATTTTATCACTCCAGTCGTTGTTGTTGCTTCAAGTAAACATCATGATGCATCACACCCCTGAAGATGCTTCCAATAGTGGAAGCGTAACGTCGGACTTCAACCGATCGTTACGCGGATTTTACCGGAAAACCTAGCTATTCATTACGAGTCAACCTGCGAAAGCCTATATACCAAGTTATTCAGATGTGTACAAAATATGTATGTAATTTCAAGTAGGAGGGGAGATTTGAGGGCCAAACGATCTGACTAATAAGCCATATTGCTATACATTAAAAATAATAATACCTAAATAATGATAATTGTAACAGAGCAGCTAAATTATGATGGTATCATTAACTTTAAAACTCCATTTCCCAACAATGTGGAATTTGCACATTCAGGGTTCTGGTGGACGATATATACGTCATTTATATAATCGAGTAGTGCCCCGCCGTCGACGACGGCTAGCCTCAAAATGAAATGTTATTGCTAAACTATGGAAACCACATATTTTAATAACAATTGATGTTCGATTTCATTTTTTGGTCTTCAAGTAGATATTATAACTTATCTAAATTTATTTACTTAATTTTACTTTTACTCCTAAATATAAAATTAAGCCCTTTCCGTCGGGGTTAACAGCTCGTAGAATAGTAGTACGTGTGTTAATAGAATGGTACATTATGTGTGGCTGAAGCAAAACAGGAGCAAGTTGTACCTGAAGGTGAAGATATGCTACCTATGCAAAGAAATGGATGGAGTAGTGCCATCAATGAAGAGGCTGAAACTGGCTGGACTGACGGACATAAGAAAAAGGCCTTATGGAGCGTACATAGTACACCGCTTCTCGCTTTATCGAGTAGTAGTGATGACTTATTTGGGTGGTCACAGAGCATCTGACTACTTGCTTTAACCATTTGCAAGTGCCAAGGTTTAAGCGATAAAGCGGGAAGCGGTGCACTATGTATGTACCTTCAGACTACTACCTTCCTATAAATCGTTACAACATGATCCTTCTAGGTCGAGCTACTCATAGAACCTCAGCAGATATGTTATCTTGCTTGCAGATTGTTGGTGAAATAATTCTTAATTATGACCAATTGTATTTAAGACCTTCATTTAATCATATAGGAGCGTCTATGGAGTTCATCTTAAAGGAATAACAAAAATCGTATCTCCACGTAAATTCAAACGGGTTTATTTAACAAAGCAGCTTTCAGCCTTCATAAGGCCATCATCAGTGCCTGATCTGTAACGCTCATTGAGGCTCGAGCCTCAATTGAGGTTTCGAGCCTCAATGAGCGTTGAAGGCACTGATGATGGCCTTATGAAGGCTGAAAGTTGCATTGTTAAATAAACCAGTTTGAATTTACGTGGAGAGACGATTTTTGTTATTCCTTCTAGTGTAGTTGAGTTTTATGTGTCGCTGTCCTTTTTTACTTTTCATCACTACCCATAGTAGAAAAAGGACTGGCTTCACCAACAAATTTTTTTCCGAGATTTCAACGGAATTATCCGTTTTGGGTGTTTTTAAGACCTCCTGAGTGGTTTTCAGCATGACGTCCGTATGTATACTATGTATTTGTGTGTTATCATCGTAGCGCCCAAGGTATTTAACCCCCCATTTAACCCAGGTATTTAACCCGCCCAGTAATTGTTTGAAACAATTACTGTAAAATTGACGATGTTTTAGGCATGAAGATGACCTGGTCATGGTCGAAATATAGCCAAGTTTTGAAAACAATGTAGTTGTTTTTATATAAAAAAGTTAATTACCCTACACGACCCACACCTAAGAAGATATATACTAAGAAAAATAGGGACACAGGAAACCAAGAAACAAATTAAAATAATTAAATAAAATATAGGTATTAAAAGTAAGGTTTTCTTGAAGAATGATAATAAATCAGTTTGTTCAGAACGGTGACCCATCCAAGTACTGACCACGTCCAATGCTGCTTCCTCCTGGCTCTCACTTCAGAGGCCACTTGTGGCCTCTGAAGTGAGGAAAAGTTCCCCTTAACCTGTACCCGATTTTTTTTTATTTATAATAACGATAAGTGCTGTTTAAATATTAGAATTATTCAGTTATATTAATTAAGAAATATTATAGCAAAGTTAATCCTTTTAAAATTATTATTAAATATAAATATTATGCGAAAGTATTCTTATCAAAATTTAGTAAACGAGGCTAAACGGTGGTGTATATAAATTGCATATGCATTTAAACTCTTGTATATTGCTTATACCATAATATTGTACGTGGTTTAAGGATACGTGTTTAGAATCAAGGTTGCAATACGAATAAGGCAAGGTAAAGCTAAGATTTATTTTTAAGCTAACAGAAGGTAGGGACAGTAGTTAATGCTGATAAGTCGTATGGCATTGTTACCTCACCACTAAAACTACAGCAGGGTAAAACTTTAATCCCTTCTAATTGTTTTAATCCCACCTGAAACAGTATAGAATTAGTTTCTCCTCTATTAGACTTATTCTCTATTTTATTTTGTGACAACTTTATTTTGACACGTGGCTTTTGTTTTAGGTAAAGGTACTGTCGTCAATGTTTCATCGCTCCTATTATAGCAAAACTAATTAGAATGGATATATTATTATATTAATATATTTAAATATATCTTTGAAGTTAAGGTATACTCTGGTTGGAGCCCTATTCGCCTCAAGCAGGCAACCTCAACGATCCACAATCGTAGACTGCGTGTAAATTCCACAAATCTAAATATTGCTTTTTTACTGAATGAAAAAAAAGAAAAAAAAAGTGTTCACCTCGCATCCTGTTATTGGACGAATGTTCACATGAGTTTAAATAAAATGATCCCACTGTTAAACCTGTTTCAATACTCAGTGGGGTAATACTTTTTTTAACCAATATTAATATGCCACGGACATTAAAATTAATATGGGGTCATCAGGGGGGGACTTTTTATAAGCTATAAACAGTAATGGGATAAATACTTTTAAAGATATAGGTGTCTAAAATAAAATTTGTATGCATGCAGAAGAGAAAGTAATGGACGCAATAATTTAAATTTATATTAGACCTACAAGTGGGCCAACAGTTTGACCTACCATTCTAATATCATTAAAATTTAATTAGTAGTTTTATTAGATGAGGTGGATCGTAAAAATGTTAACGGTTGGCCGACACGAAACCAAAATTGTTCTCTGATGACTAACCCCCCCCCCCCCCCCCAGCAATGCTTAATCAAGTTCCCATTCCGCAGTCTGACTCCGTCCGATACATTGGTCTTTTCCTTGACCGACGATTAACGTGGCAACTACTCACAAAATCAAAACGTACTTACATCACACGACGATACAAGTTACTGCTCGGTCTTCTTGATCGTAGGTCTAAGATTTCTCTTAAAAACAAGCTTCGTATTTATAATGTAGTTCTAAATACAGCTTGGACCTGACTATAGGTAGCAAGTGTGGCGCAGCACCAAGCCTTCCAATTCCCGTCGTCTCCAAATCCTACAGTCAAAAATCCTTAGAAAAATAACCAATGCTCCTTTCCATGTTTCTAACCTTACTCTCCAAGAAGATTTGAATGTGCCCTTTGTCCGAACTCTAACCGTATCCTCTTGTACAACTCCTGTGCTCTCTGTTTATCCCAAGCACCAACCAGACGTTTGGAAAGGAGGTGGCCTAGAGATTTCTTATCTTAAAATATATCTTTTTCCCTTATATTATCTAACCTGATTAAAATTACTTTAAAAAAAATCAATTATTTTGCTTCCGAGCTTACCAAAGGTAACGGAAGCTATTTGATCGTTCTGAAGATAGAAAAAAATGTTAGGTCTCCGATTTCAAAAGTTCCAAGACAGAAATCTGATGGTAGGTCATAATTAGCTCATTGTTGATCCCATATACTCTGCCACATGCGCACAAACATACATTTATTTACACCTATAGCTTCGAAAGTACTTATCTGATTTTAATGAAACTTTTATAGTGTATCGAAAGTAACCCACAGATAGCCCCAGATTAATTTGAACCGTCTTCGCTCTTTAACTTTTGCTAAATTGATACTTTAATTCGTGTAAAAAATCAAAAACATTTTGACAGATTAAAAAAACGGGGGAAACAATTAAACCAATTATACAATAATGGCTTGTAAAAGACTAAAATCAATAAAGTACGTGGATAGGATGCGAGGAAGCTATGTGCCACACCAATTGGCAGTCTATTTTTCTAAACTTTCATAATTAGTAATATCAATTCACTTTATCATGTATCATTACTTATTTTATCATTATTAGTAGTTATCTTTCATTATACTTATTTCACTATATTTACTGCTAAGGAAGTGTAGTCACTGGACTACTTCTTCATGTCTTTCCCCCCACATAACCTATGTAATATCATTATCACTTATTACAATTTAAATTTGTTGTTGTATTACCCAATAAAATTTTTTAAAAAGTTTATTTTCCGGTCGGCACAACTACAGGTTAGGACTGATTTTTCTGCCAAGTTTCAGCTCTCTACGTTAAATACCTTGGGCGCTACGGTGATAGCACACATACACACACACATACATACCACTGAACAACCACTCAGGAGGTCTTAAAAACACCTAAAACGGATAATTCCGTTGAAATCTCGAAAAGAAATAATGTTGGTGAAAACAATACTTTTCCTACTATTAGTAGTGAGGAAGAAATAATGTTGGTGAAAACAATACTTTTCCTACTATTAGTAGTGAGGAAGAAATAATGTTGGTGAAAACAATACTTTTCCTACTATTAGTAGTGAGGAAAGTAAATAGATAAGAAATATGTTTAAAACGGATTTATGTCAGGAATTTTTGAATTCGGTTGTTCCTCGGAATTATTAGAATGTACTTCCGTTGTATTAGTTAAGTTAAAATTAAATAAATTAAAAGCTTCGAATTTCATTCGGTAATAATGGAAACACTTATTAGTTGGGGATTATTATTTGGATTTTCTCTCTGCAGAAAATATATAGGAGTTAATAAATATTCAAGAGTATATTTCTATTTAAACTGAAGTCTTCAGGGTAAGAAATCCACTAGTGGTGTACTTGAGTACTCCGACCTCTTGTTGTGATTTATAGCCTTCGAGACCTTTGAGAATTACCCTTGTTAAAGATCAGCTAGAGAAGATACAGCGAGGAAAAATTATTTCCGCTCAGAAGACATTATCTGCCTGAAAGCTACTTAGCATCTGTATGGGGTTTATCTAGATTTGTGTTATATTTCACTTGACGAGGAGAATCCATTCTACGAAATCGATAATTATCGTATTATCTTTATTTTAAAGAATCATCTTTGCTTTTTTGTTTAACTTTAAAAATAATTATTTTTAAGCTTGAGATAATTAAGATTTTCTTTCACCATCTTGGGTTTTAAGCTTTTCTTATTTTAACTGTGGGATTTCTTGTCTGATTGTATTAAAATTCTTGACTCGTCGTTTTTTTTTTACTTTCACTCCTACATAGTAAATGGAAATTATGTTTATTGTTTTAATAAAATAAATGAGAGGTGATAATGGATGAACATATTTTAGACATCTCAATAGCAATTTAAATTGTCTGCCATTTAAAATGTGTGTACTCTTTGCCAAACGGCACCTCCACAAGTCTTCTTCATTTCTTCGTGGCTAGCCTAGGTCTTCCTCTTTTTCGTATCTTATCTCTAGGATACCAGTTTATAAGCTCTTGGTCCATCTATTATCTAGAGTTCTTACAATGTGCCCTGCCCAATTCCATTTGCGCTCAACCACAATCTTTCCTAAATCTTCAAGTTGAGTCTTATTTCTTATCCACACGTTCCTTTTTCTGTCCTTCCTGGTTATCCTGAGCATGCTCCTCTCCATGCCTCTTTGGGTGGTTCTATGCTTGTTCAGTCTCTCAGTTAGTTCCCACGGTTCACACCCATATGTAATGACTGGTAGGATGCATGATGTCCATAATTTCTTTTTTACTTCGATTCCTACATTCGCTTAAAATAGATGCCGATATTTGTTGAATGAAATCCATCCGAGGGCTATTCTTCTGCTTATCTCGCTATCTTGACTATCTACTTTGTTACTTATCTGGGAGCCTAGGTAGATAAATTCATTCACACATTCAATGGAGTCATCCAACATTTGTATATTTTCTGTATTATCCATATTTACTTTCATTATTTCAGTTTTATTCTTATTTATTTCTAATCTTATATGCTTAGCTTTATCTATTAAATTTTCCAGCATTTCTTTGGCTTCGTCTACGATTTTGCATATTAGAATCACATCGTCCGCAAATTTTAATCAATTGAGCCATCTGCCATTTACGTTAACTCCTTTGTTCTCCCAATCTTGCATGTGAAAAACTCTCTCTAGTACACGAATGAATATTTTACTTGATAGCACATCGCCCTGTCTGGTTCCTTGATTTATATTAATTTGTCTACATGTTTGATCAACAGATACCAAAGCTTGGCTTCAAAGTAAATATAGTTTATTACCGCGATGATCTCTTTGTCTGCTGTAGTTTCCATTATTGTATTCAGTATTGCCTGAAGGCTTTCTTGAAATCTACGAATATAAGGACTAAAGGAAAGTTATAGTTATAGCATCTTCTTATCATTTGTTTAACAACAAAGATGTGGTTTAAGGTAGACATATTTTTTCTGAACCCTGTCTGTGTGCTATCGATGTCAACTTCCAATAGGTTTTCTATGCGTTTTGAGATTATTTCCATACATATCTTATAACATACTGATAGGAGGCTAATAGGTCTGTAGTTCTCAATGTTGAATCGATCTCACTTATTACTCAAATCCTCTATTTTATTTGAACACAGTATTCCTGATCTGTTCTATTTGTAGAATAATTAATATATTAATTATACAATGAATATTGATTAGATATTAAGTTAATAAAGTTTAATTATAGTAAATTAACAATAACCATTCTTGTGGGTGTATATACTCACTGATCTTAAGAGGTAATCGTTTGACATGCTGATTAGGCTATTGTAGATACTATAGATTATAACCTAACTGGTACAGTGATATGTATATATTTATATATATTTTATATATATATATATATATATATATATATATATATATATATATATATATATATATATGTATATATATATATATATATATATATATATATATATATATATATATATATATATATATATATATATATATATATATATATTTTATATATATATATATATATATATATATATATATATATATATATATATATATATATATATATATATATATATATACATATATATATATATATATAGGGTAATGGGTGAGGGTTAAGTTTGAAATGAGATAACTGTTGATTTACCTCAATTTTTCAGTTTGATATTCTTATTTTGGGTAGTGAGGAGATAAGTCAGAATTATATGCTTAAACCTGTTTTAAGCCTTTTTTCCAATCATCTCCAGGAGATATGCTTTTATAGAGAATTAAAAAGTTTAGAAAACTCAATTTGGATGCAGAATGTAATCTTTTTCTTGAAGTTATATGATTTGATCCTAAAAAAGGCTTCTTTGACTTTGGAACTCGCAACGTTTTGAAAACGGTGTATTTAAGTTTTTAATACAAATTAAGTTTTCAAAACGTTCAATCCTGCAGGGTTGGTTAGTGGAGATTGGATTTAGGTTTTAGGCGGCGGAGTTGTGTGGCTACTCACTCGTCTAGTGACGCTACTCGCTGGTCCCCCGGATATGTTATTCTAAAAACTAGTGAAATGGAACATTTGACAATGTTGACATTTGTTCAGGCCACTGAACAAGTTTTATTTTTCTATAATATATATTATCAGATAGACAAACCAGCGCTTCGACAAACCTGCAACACTTCCTACAGTTTCACCCGGTTCTGCCATCTATAGCCCAATAATGTGGAGCTATACTCGTTCAGATCTTTATCCAGAACAGTGTCATACTGCCAAACCTGAAGAAGCCGTTACATGAATACGATAAGAAAGAAGAACACTGCACATGGTTCTTAGACGCTACAAGTGGAAGTCCATAATTGTTCACGAACACTAATTCCTTTATTCATATTCATACATTACTTTTGGATATCCAATAATTTATTACAGCAATACTCTTATTATCAGTTTACGTTATTATTATTATGCAGTGCCACTAAGAGACATTACCAAACACACTCACCACTTACTTCATTTCACACGGCTAACACACACCGCACATTCATCGAACAACATTTCATCTGCCATACAGTTAGGAATTATCATTATTATTATTACATCTCATTCATTATCTATGTAAGTTGTTATTTATCTCTATACATTATATCTTCATCATATCATCTACCTTTTGTACTTATTTATTAATATATTTTTAAGAACCTATCTAACCACCCTATAACTACAGTTATACTCTACTACAGTCCACGCATTAACTTAACTGACCCGGCAGCGGAATCAGGCGTAAGCCCTTCCGTACCGAACATTATGGTGAGCCAAATATTTGATATATTTTAAGTGAGCCGAATATTTTATAATATTTGGACACCAATCAAATTTTATTACACTCCCACACAAGGTTTTATATTACTATCTTTCCAAGTTTACATGTCCCTTCATTTTATCCCATTACACGCTTACATATATATTATTATTTACACTATCATTTATTTATATACATTTAATAACAATCTCAACTTATCTCAAATACCTGTGTACTCATACTCCGTTACACTTCCAAGTTACCATTTCACTTCCAAGGCCTGTATATAAATGTAAATCAAACCAAAATAGTCAACAATTAGTGTGCCACTTAACTTCCACACGTCCAATTATTGGACGAATGGTCAAAAAGATTTGAAAATTGCTTTGATTTCCAGTGGTGTCATACTTGTTTTTAAGCAATATAAAATTTGTGCAGACGTTTGAAATTAAAATGGAATAGTCCAGGAGATAGCGTGCGAAAAATTTGTGACTAACATCAAGCTAGAATTTTGTGTATAAGTAAATTTTTTTGCGCCTTTTAAGAATATGCCTGGGTGGCTAAATTCGTTTGAGTGAAATAGCTTGGCAATAGGCAATTGAAAAAAAAACAAAAAAAAAACGGAGGAGAGCGGCCCGGTCCCGCCCTTCATGGTTAGTTAGTCAAATATTACTCCAAATCAAAGAGGCCTCCTATTAAGTGGCAAACTACCGTCAACTTGATTTTTGGTCTGTTAACTAATTTCGTATGGCATCATGAAAATCACATTGTCCACCATAAAGCGCGGGACAGGGCCGCTCTCCACCAATTTTTTTTTAAATGCCTATGGCCAAGCTATGTCCCACAGACGAACTTAGTCGACCACAAATTCTTTAAAGGCAACAAAAGATTTACTTATACACAAAATTCTAGCTTGATGTTAGTCAGACACTGTTATTGCACGCTATCTCCTGGACTAAAACCAACTGTGGGGTAATTTCAACAAACCAGCATATTTCTTAAACTTCAGATGAGTGTTTATAAAAACAAGTTACAGCAAACGCAGAATTAAGCTATGAGCAGAGAAGTGTGAAATTATTATGGACTAATTATGATCTTCTATCCAAGTTTCATCAAAATCGGACGAGTAGTTTTTAAGATATGGTGGTTCACAAAAATGACGGAGAGAGTGACAGACAAACACGAGACCAAATATCTTCTCCTTCTCGAACATCAGAAATAGATTACTATCCCGGAATGTTTGAAGTCGGATACATAATGAATTATCTTTCTTCATTCTCAATGCTTCTGTTATCTCCGGTAAGCTCGGAAGGAAAATTGTTTAGAAATGCAATCGCTTCAACTTTAAATTAGTTTAATAATAGATTCTGAAATAAAAGTTTTTCAATTTTCTTGGTTAGTTATCTTAGTTTAGCCAGTTTTCTTCAATTTTCATTTAAGAATTATCTTAGATTATTTCTTCCTTATATATAATAAGTAATATTTTTTTAAAAGTTTTTAGTTTTATCTTTTTAATTTTTTTTGTTTGCTTGATAACACATTTAGAAAAATACTTTTAGGACTTTGTTGATAAGGTTTAAGTATATTTAAAATTGTTTAATTTTAAACTTAATTTGGGGGATGAAAGAAAAACTATTTTTTTTTTACGTTTTAGGTGATTTAATTTTGTTTCAACCCCCTTTTTTAAAAAAAATCTACCATTATGATCTCTTAAGCATTTTCTGTAGTCCCATTTTCCAAGGAAGAGAGGGATCATTAAGTAAAAGAACAGAGCTTAGAGTGGTCGTTCAAGGACCGACTTCTTCCTGTTACGTTTTTCCTACTTCGAACCATCTTAGAGAAAATTCAAGTCGGAAATTCCTCTTAAAACCACAGTGTAAAACCACCGTCTTTTAAATAGTTCTAAAAGATAAATATCTTAAAAGGATAAAAAAGTTTATCTTTTTGTATAAACTTTTAACCACAAAAAGAATATTAAATTAAATGATAATATTTACTAAAAAGAAAGATAAAACTTTGTCCCGAATAAATGGATTATGTTTTATCTAATGTAAACTATCTGAAAACTAGTTAAGTGATTTCATTTTTTTAAAAAAAAAATGTATATATATTGAACGTTATAAGATACAAACTACCTTAAAAAAATGAAATTTAAAGAGTTTAAAACTTTTCTCTATACTGTTATTTATAGCAATTGTTTTTTGAACGAAGTTCCTTATGGCAGATTCTGGAGCCCGGGAGTGAATCCGAAAAGAACGACTGTCACAAAATCACCGTCACAAAACCAAGCGTCACGAAATCTACCGATGACGATAACTTGAGTAAAAGATGACCGAGTCAGTTAAAATTTGGTACAAATGTTCATTTTACCAATGCCCATTTTGGTCACGCGAAACGCTCGCGTAACGTAAGCTTCAAATTTAAAATTGGAATTTTAGGGCAGGAAAATATTATAACTTCATCTATTTAATGAGACAAACAACTTTTTGAAATAACTTTTTAGTAAAACGAACACCGACACTGCTATGAAGCGAACTTAATGAATCGCTAAATATATTAAAGTGGACCTAAACGTTTAAAATAAAGAAAACAAAGTTTTTACCGATATCTTACGTTCAAACGTAACGATTTTAATAAAACTAGACACATCTAAGTTTCCTAATCGTCTAAAGCCTAATCGTCTTTTTTTCTTTTTTTTAAGCTACTTGCAAAAGATTGCTATTAGTAACACAGATCACAATGGTTAATTAGCGTGGTTTATCGTGAGAGGAGAGGCTACCCAGTGGTAGTACTCCTATCGGGTATTGCTTATTACTTTAATTATTGCAATAAATCTCTTACTCAACTCCTCTTCAGCCGACTGGGAGGGTGGTCGGTGATATGAATGGAAGCCATGGATTCGACTAAGGGATTAGGATGATGGTTTAGGTTTTCATGGAAATTTGTGTAGCGGGAAGAAACGAGGTCTTGTACAAAGGGAATTTTGAGGTCGTTGTGAATTGTGAGATTGGAAACGTATGCAGGAGAGTTAGTGATTTTTCGAAGGATCTTTGATTGAAGGGATTGGATCCTATAATAATTTGAGCTCTTGGTGCTACCCCAGAGTTCAATTCCATAGGTCCAAATTGGTTTGAGTATGGAATTGTAGATATGGAGTTTATTAGAAAGGGATAGGTGGGATCATTGGTCGAGGAGTCGCAATAAGAGTTTGTACCGTCTGTGTCCGTACGTTTAGTTTTGGTGTGCAGATCCCAAGTCAATCGTCGATCAAGATGGAGACCTAGGTATCTTATGAAACAGGATTGAGGGATGACTCCTTGGTTGAGGATGACTGGAGGACAAGTTGAATGCCTGAGGGTAAAAGTGACGTCAACACTTTTTTGCTCATTTATTTTTATCCTCCATTTCCTTAACCAAGGTTCAAGGAGATCAAGGTGGTTATGGATGTTGGTGGATGCTGTATTCGGATCAGAGGATCTGGAGAATATGCAGTAGTCTAAAGTAAACTAGGTAGTCTAAAGTATAAGTTCATTTACTTAAATTTCTAAAAGTCTGAATTAGTTGGAACCTGAATTTGGGGATTGATATTAAAAGGTCAGTAATAATTAAATTGCGATTGAATGAAGTTTTACCTTATTTTGTATTTAGTCTTCAATATGAGCATGAGCACCCCAAATTCGAGAAAATGTCAAGGTTTTTGCTAATAGAATAATTTTTTTATAATGACTTTTTTTAAGCCATCTACCAGTAAAAATGTCCATCGTAAAAAAGTATCATCGAAAGAACTTTTTATCTACCCTCCTCCATATATCCCCTCATCAAAAAATTAATTAATAAACCCCTAAACATAATAAAAATTGTATATCACTCAAATTATGAGGTTTATAATTTCACTTGGAGGGGTTCAGATCAAAAAAAGTTCAGATTAGGTACCATCTCCAAAGTGGACTCTTCAAAATAGGTTACTTTTTATTCGGTTTGGTCTTCACGTAAAAAATTGCTTGTAATAACAGGGTACACTATAAAAAACGACTTTTTGGCACCAGAGAGTTTTTTTCAAGAGTTAAATTAAGTAAGAAATATCACCTGTACTAAACATCCTGTAGGGAAATCAGATACAACCGACAGACGGATAATTTAGTGTACATATTTCATATGAAAACATAAATAATATTGATTTTTTATCTAAGTAGTGCTGAGTCTAAAATACAGTGAAGTATAGTCATTTAAGGTAGCAAAATAATTTGGTACCTGGCCAAATGGTCTGCCTTATATTATGACGAAGTTATATGGGTTTTAATAACCATCGTTTTATCCTCAATTTTTTCCTTTTTCGTGTTTTCAAAACCTCCTTTTTCCCAGCTAAAAACGCTAATTGGCGGTAGTATTACAATTTTAGATTGTTCTAAAGTACTTTGGGCAAAATAGATGTTATGAGGAAACAAAATGATTTTATGTAAAAATATATACAAGTATATTATAAAAAAGATTTTGTGTAGGTTCGCTTGTTTTTTTATGCATAAATTTACAGTTTTATTCCTAGATTGTTGAAATTTTGCCCACTTGACCTTCAAACAAGGGAAAGGTTATTGTCTAAATGAGATTTCGATGAATCCTAAGTAATCAATTGTGTATATTTGTTTCAGATAATGCGACAACAGTTCACTGCGAGCTTTACATCAGGAGTTTTGGTTCTATCAGTCCCGTCACTATGGTGAGTCAGAGTTAATGTTCCTTAAACTGTTTCTTGACTAAGTATAGATATACAAATCAAAAAATTGTCCCATCAGCTCCTTGCTATCATACGAGTTTGGCACGTAGAAAGTTACAGGTTCAATTCTCGTCTCCGACTAATCACTTTTTAGCTGTTCTTCCACTAAAATTAATGAGTTGAAAGGTAGGGAAGTGGAGTCTATCTGGATTAAAATTCCTATGATACGGTTTATACGGCTTTCGGAGGTACATGCTCAACCATTTTTATCCATTACATATTGTATAAGCCCTTTAGCAAGCCTGTACAATCCTCAGGCTGTTGCGCCATAGATTTAAATGAAACTATGGATAATCATAAGTCTGTGGGTAATAATGATTCCATGGGTAATTATTGAATCGCTTGAACAGCATTTATAACTGTAACCTTTTATCAATATGCTTATTTTAACTTTAATCTAGTTTATTTTAACTTTTGTATTTTTACTTATTGTATATCAATTTAGTGAATTTCTAAGGTAGAAGTCACAATTGTTGGAATTTTCTGACGGAAAACGTTAAGAGAATAAAATATAGTTTTTATTGATCTCACATTGTCTCCGTCATTTGGCTTCCAAGCTTACCGAAGGTGACGGAGTGGCACTATGTGATTGTTTTGAAGATCGATACATTTTATGTCTCCGAATTCAAACATTCTAAGACAGAAATCCCTTTCAGATATTTCTGGGAACATTTTTGGTTCCATGCCTGTCTGACAACATGTCTTAAAACTACTTCAATTCTTAAATCTGCTTCTGATTTTAATGAAATTAGAATGTCACGTCATAATTAGCACATTGCTGGTGCCATTTAAGTTTCAAAGTTTCTCTTCCACATGCCCACAAACATACATTTATTTTAACCTATAATCTTCGAAATTACTTATCTGATTTTTAATAAATTAGAAAGTAGCCCGCAGATAGCAAAAAATTAATTTCAACCGCATGCGCACGCGCACATTAAATATTGCTAAATTTATACTATTATTCATGTAAAAATAAAATAAAATTTATAAATTTAAAAGGGGGGAAATTAAATAAATTTTTAATTCATTTTTAATATATACAAGGGAAAATCTCTGTACAAAGGATCTCGCTAAACCCGAATTTTGACTGTGCCTTCGATATGCTCCCGTACAGGGGACGGACGGTGAGAGAAGAAAAATGAGGCCAAGATCAAGAGGGGTGGTTAAAGTTTTTGCTCTTCCTTTCGAGTGCCATGGGAATTCGGTCCCCGGTTCTGAGTTATAAAAGAATACAATCATTAAAGTATGCTTATGAAGTATGCTAAGCCATCTAACAGTAAAAATGTCCATCGTGAAATATAGGACGCGAGAAAGTTCGCACAATACTTTCTCTGTATACACACTACCTATTTAAAAAAGCTAAAAATATAATATGAAGTCATTAACCCTAACCCGTATTCTTTTATTCTTCGAAGAAAGATATAAATTATTTTATCTACGATTGATACGAAATATAAACATTATATCTTTGTTTAAATGCGTAGAAAGTGATTATTTACGTACTTGTATTCATTGCGCATGCGCGTCTCATAGTTCTGAAGAATTCCTCTTCTTTACCACACTAGTGCGGTAAAGAAGAGGAATTCTTCAGCTTTACGCACGATTAGTGAGTTTGTTTACATTTAACAAAACTAATTTGGTGTTCTTTTATTAAAGTAACTGTTTATATCGAGTTTTTAGTGAAAAACAATGAGTGAATCAAGTGACTTTGACGAAAATGTGGAGAATAATACTCATCCAGAAATAATTAATTCGGCTAAAAATACAACTAATGAATTAATGCCATCTTTATCAAGAGAGAGATACGAACTTACATACAGCAAGTTTATTTGTTTCTGTATTTATTATTTAAATCTAACAATCGTAGATAAAGTACGGTACGCAACTCTTGCGAAAACGGCATTTTGCATTGCTCGTGTGGTTTTACCACCCTCGCTATCGCTCGGGTGCAAACTCCACACTCGCATGCCAAATGCTACTTTCCGCACTCGACGCGTAATGTACTATTAACATGGAGAAAAATAAATTATTTTTCTTAAGGTAAAAATATATTTTACCTATGGTTGTTTTCTAAAATCAATTATTATTTGTTCTTTCCAGGAGTAAAAAGGTTTCATGATTGTGACTTGTTTCTCGTCTTGTCCTATTTTCCAAGAACACCCATTGTCAGTTAAGAAAAGGGCTCTTTGGAACCGTGAAATAATTCAAAAGGAAAGGTCTTAAAATTTAGATGGAACTAGAGGCCTAATATTGGATTTGTATAGTAGCAGGACAAGGGTCTGGACCTTTGCAGGATATATAAGCTCCGGGATAATATATAGCTTGGACTAAACCAATAAGTTTAAGAAGGGAGTGAAAAGGTAGGTATAGGTACGACAAGAGGTCAAGGGAGTGGTTTAAGGGTTTCAGAGTGGTTCTGACATTGCAGTGTATAGAGAATAGAACTCAGCAAGCCAAAGTTCCATCCTTTATCTTCAATCCAAAGGATTGTATGCGTCCCTTGAGATACTGTCTTGACTAACCTACAGTCCTTTACCTCTAGAATCATCTCCCTCAAATAAACTTTCCCTACCTGCCCAGTTTGTCCCTTTTCCTAAGATATATTAGAACCTGACTTGAAACTACAATAAAACAATGTATCAAGAGCACAGTTTGCATTCTCTCCATTAGTGAGGTTTCAAAACACGATAATTCATAGTTACAAGGTTCCTCTAGACCTTTGGTAAGTTAAAGCTGGTTCCAGCGTTTTCTCTAAAATACCTCTTAACTGATAAATAATGATAATTTATATTTCTTGATAAACCTTTGATTATATTTGCATTACTGCCAAAATTGCTACTGACACTACTTTTAGATCAGCTAAAAGAACAAATTCTGCTTAACTAAAAACGTCAGTTTGAAATATCAATAAACTAGAACAAGCCAATAGTTCTATTGAACTATTGGCTATACTGTTTTGCTGTTTTGTCTCATCAATTTTTTTTTTTTTTTTTAACTTTTTGTTTGTATTTTTTTAAGGAATAACGTCTATAAAAAAACAAGCGAAGTATTTGTATTCAAGTACTTTTTAGGGTTTCGTAGGTTATTCAACATATACGATATTCTATTATGATTTTTGAGGGACATTTTGGCGCCCCTATTTAATTTATTTATTTGATTCATCTGTACCCCCCTTTTTTTATTCCATTCTGTTTATTAAATTGTTCCCTCTTGATATTTACTCATTACATAGTTAACTGTAATTTAACTGTATTGTTTTCTTTTTTATATATTAGTACAGTTAAGTCTTCTTAATCCGACATATATGGGGCCATACCATGTCGAATTACTGGATGTTTAATAATTTAAGTATAAAATCAGAATCAGGACACAATAAAACTAGCGTTTATTATGCGAGATATGAGAGTAGACGTTCAGAGAACAAAAAATGACTGATGGTTTGTTTTTGTTTACCCTATTGGACCTGTGTTTCCCAGATTCCCCCGCTTTAGTTATCTTATCTTACACGGAGCAAGAGGGAAGGGGGCCTCAGCCTGCCGGACTGCCGAAGTGTCGGGCAACATTAGTCTCTGTTTTTTTTTAAGGTACATTAGTGTACTTATGTACCTTATTTTTTACAAATTGTAACCAGTGATGATGGCCGAGAGGCCGAACGCTATTATTAAAGATTAAATAGTCATTTTGTGGAGAGATTTTCGTTTATTTTTTCTAATTCTATTGACAAACTCCATCTGCGCTCTTATACATCAGTCTTTCATGTTCAAGATGTCACTGAACTGAATGACATCAGTTGATCGTGTTGTTTCTTCGAGTTGCACCACGATGCATAACACCTTTAAAGGTGCTGCCATTATTAGAATCGAAACATTAAACTTAAAATTCTTGACGAAGATTTACTGGAGAACAAAGTAATTTGAGTGAGATAATGATGATGTCGAATCAGTAGTGGTTAGTGTGGTTACCCTCTCATAGATTGGTAACCACAAAATATTCTTTGGTCTTTACAGATTTTATATTAAATAACAAAATGTGGCAAAAATTAAATTTGTTACCCAACATATTATATCTGTTTACAGAACATCATATTAGAAATTCCTTTGTCTAAATAAATTTTGAGAAATAGGGATATTTAGTCTAAAGAACTTTTGGGTAAATGAACATACCTGTATGTAAAGGTGATAATATCCCTTAGTCTAATAAACTATTAAGACAAGGGAATATTATTTATTTCTTATTAAATTTATTTGGGGTGGGTGACCATATCAATGAGTGCTACGAAATTGATATATTATAGTAAAGAACATCGAAATAACGAACGTTTGGGATGTGTATGATATTCAGACCAATCAACTGTTCACATTTTTTGTTACCTCCAAGATATCAGTCAATTGTAAGGTTAGAATATTGTTCGCAGTCTAAACGCAGTAAATATGATTCCATATCGTTGAATTTTTCAAATACTGTACGGCTTTTTGAACGAAAAAAAAAAAAAAAATAGCAAGCGATGTGGAAATGCCGAGTTCATTTTTTTTCCAGTCGTATTTTTCCAACTCAAGATTCTGGCCTAGGTTGGCTATTAATAATTCATATGCGCACTGTGTAGAGGCTGGCCCAGTGTTGTTTCTGATCTCTCTGGCCCAGTGTTCTTCTGCTGATCTCCTGTGCGCATTGAATAATTTACAGTCGTTTATATTTTTAGAGACGTGTCAAGTTAACTAACCAACCTAACAAGACCAGTTCTTTTCTTTTTAAAATCAGTGAATTAAAATATAACCAACTTTTAGAGCAAACGTCACTTTATTAAAATCTATCGCCTGTTTGGAATTTAGAGTATTCCAGAAAGAGAAAGAAATATTGCAAAAAACTATAATAGCTAATACAAAATGGTTAGTCTACTTAAGTTAGTTTTTTAAAAAAGTGAGGTGATTATAAAACAAAATCTATGAAAGATTTTTGGTTTTTATACATACGAATATTTATTAAGTTTTCTAAATTTTTCCTTCAAAGTTTATCTAAAGGGATAATGTTTAAAAAATTTCAATTAATATATATATATATATATTGTTGGGGACATTTTGCGCACACCTTGGAATTTTTAAGCCTTGTATCTGATTTTTTATGCAGTGAACATTTTTCTTATAACATTTGCATGTATATAAAATTAATGTTTTGTCTTTACATTGATCAGGATTGGAAATTGTTTTGGGTACCTTTAAGACACATTTCATACATTAAGAAAACCAAAACTGGACTTACCTTTTTATTGTCTTTATGTATGTGTGTATATATTAATGTATGTCTGTCGCCACAGTTCCGACTTCATAGATGAACAAAAATTGCTCAGTGGTGGGCGCCAACTTTAGGCTTGGTTTCATCGAAAAATATTGAATACAGCCAGAGATATTAATAATTTTATCTAAAAGAAAACACGCTTTACATTTTTTGATAATCATCGCGGATAATAATTATTTTTTACATCATAAATGAAAAAACAAAACCAAAATTTTTACATCAAAAATACAAATTTTACATACTACCATTTTCTTTCACTAGCTTTGTTTACGTTTGTACGGTTAATATCATCATATATAATTTTTTCCACTTTTTTGAGGGCTTTTAACATGGATATGTTTTAGCTCAAAGTGACAGAAGAAATTTCAGTTACGCAAAAATCGACTTGAAAATGTTATATTTTTAAACATCGTGCCAGGAAGTTAGGATTAAACAGGAGATCGATAGGTTTTCATTTATAGCACACTTTTTTAAAGTTAGGCGGGCTGAAGTTTCAATAAACGACATGCAAAATGTGACCTTCTTAAATATCGTGCCATGAAGTTAGAATATAATAGGAGGTAGATTGGTTTTCACTTACGTATTCATTGTAGTACTGTAATATTTCGCTGATAAAAGTTTCTACATTTGATATTAAATTATGTCTACTAGTGGAAAAAATAGAAATCAAAATGTATTAATTCATTTCTCGATTTCGCCTAGGGGTATGGTTTTTCTGAACATGAATGCCAAATTTCATCAAAATCGGCCTAGTAGTTTAAGCTCCACGTATCTGCACAGACGACACAGACATTTGGACTCAGGGGACCTCAAAACGTGAAAATTCATCAAAATCAAATTTTCTTGAGAAAGTAAAGAATAGTATGTATTTTTTTTTTTTTTTACCAAAATGAAAAAATTTGAAAGAAAAAATTAAATATTTCGAGATATAATAATAGGAGATATATATAATTTTTTCAAGATTTAAATATTTATTTATAGAAATTTATATATATTTTTTACAGAAGAATAATTAATAAAATCTTATATTTTTCTTCACTATTAAATTTATTTGCTAATAACGAAAAATGTTTCTTCTCAATGATAATGTTTAGCTAAGATCAAAATCTTATCACACTAGAAATTCAATAAAAATAGAAAGGCAAGCTTGGACTTTGTTATTGAGGTTTTTTATGCTTGGGACGTGTTAATGGCCAGAGATGGATGGGTTTGAGTCCTTTGTACGCCCACATCGTCTTCAAGCCTGATTCCCAAACCTTCGGTAAAGAAAAAAGGGCCTCTGCATCGAGTCAATGTGTCCCTAGTTAAACCATTTTTCCCTTTTCACTCACTGAAGCTCTAAGTATTTCAACTGAGGGTTACGCAGGTCAATTTTGCTAGAATAAACAATGACTAATTTAGTCATAACAAACAGTTTTGTAATATTTCTTAATTTTAAATCATTTCAGCTCTTTTTGAACTTACGTCTATACGTAGTATAAGTAAATATAATAAGCCGTATGAAGAACAAACAAGCCCAGTGAGAATGATATATACTAAACTGTGAGTAAGAGAAGGTTAGGAGATCTCCCTGAGAAAAGGGGAACTTGAGAGCGCTACAATTAGTGCGTGCTTACAAGGAAGGGGATAGCTGTTCCTTCTTGGACTTCTGCGCATGCTTACGGTGATTCTTATTGGCGCTTGGCCAATAAGAATCTTTTCCCCCACTACATCAGTCGCGATAGCTATACTCTCCTACTCAACAGTCTGCGCGCTCTCCTCACTCTATTATAAACTGCCTTATAACATCGTTCTATAACTATGTAGACACATTGGAAAATAAACTCTCTAAATTGCTATGATTATTTATCTATTTACTTTTTACTTTTGCTTTCTTACTTTTACTTATTTTATTTTTACTTTCTCATATATGCAGTATATATCTTTGCATATGTGTACTTATATTTATTTGTATTAATCATGTTCCAAATAAATTGCTTTATTCATTTTATTTTGTTTTAAATTTTACACAATTAAAAACAAAATCTGTTTCTTTGTAGAACTACTTAGTTTAAGATTATTGGCTTATGCCAAATGGTAAAAAGTTATAAAGGTTTAAATAAATAAAGATTTCTCTAACAAACGTGATATTTTACAACAGGTGTGTTTTAGGTATGATTGAAAAGAAGCGTCGCGTCGTAAGATCAATTTTAATGCTTCTCCCCATAGTGCCTTGACATCGCGAAGGTTCAAGGCAGCGGCCCCTTTTTGGGGGTTGACGAGTGAAGCGAGTAGGGGCGGAGCCCTCAGCTTGCTTTTTTTTAAAGGCTATATACTAACCTTTAAAAAAAAATTAATATCAAGTTCTGTTAAAACGAATTTTCAAAAAAGACGAAAGTTAAAGATAATTCAGGAAAGCAAATCAAATTTATTTTTGAGTTTTAGGAATCAAGAAAGTTTAAATATTTAAGATAGAAGGCAAAAAAGAATGTTAGAAAAAAGCAAATAAGGAATAATAAAGAGGATTGAGTACTTTAGAATATTCACCGGCCTAAACAAATAGTCAATTTTGGCAAACCACTATTTAGCTCTTACGATTGAAAAACCCAGAAAAGGGCTCTAAAATAAATAACAGAGGTAAATTGCTCTGAGATGGTGTTTGCCTTCAGAAAAAAATGAGTTCCAAAAAGTGGAATTAGATGGATTATTCATATTAAATTATGTAATAAGTTGTTATTTCTGATTCACAGAATTGTTATGTTCATAAAAGTCAGTATTTAAAACAAAATATATCTCTTATACCCTTATTTCAGTTCTTTACCTGTCAATTCGTTTCGCACATAGCTTCCTCGCGAACTTTATTGGTGGCATGCTTTTACAACCCATTATTTTAATTTATTATTTTTATCTTTTTCTTTAAATAAATTAGAATTGGTTTTGTTTTACGATAATAAAAGTGTCAATTTAGCAGAATTATTGAATAATAGAATTATCTGGGGCTAGCTATAACTTTCGGCCAACCATCCAAATTTCGTAAAAATCAGATGAGTACTTTTGAAGATATAGGTGAAAAATAAAGGTTTGTTTGTAAAGTATGTTAGAAAGAGAATCATATATGGGCGGAGAATGTTGCAACTTATAATGGACCAACATTGGGCTAATTGTGCCTACCATTATAATATTAGAGTAGTTTTTAAGATGTGATTATTCGGAAAAATTGTGGACAGACCAACAAGCACACATGAGACCAAAAATGGTCCCTGATGTCTACCTTCCGTACTCAGAAGCAAAATTAAAAATACATATATTATAATAGGGGTACTCAAGATTGAGTGAGTCAAATGAATGAATTTGACAGATGTTAAATTGGGTAGAGATCATGGTGGTAGGAAAATAGATGAGAAACATATATTTCATCCCCTATGGTTGAGATTGGGGTTTTAGGTGATTATCATGTGTGATGATTGTGATTAGGTTGGTAATCTAATCTAAAAACTGTCAAATCGTGCATGTATAAGTCACTAAAAGCCCCACCTGCTGATCAGTTAAGTTATAGCTCGCCTTCTGATCAAGGTTTTAGCCCAGGCGCACATTGAGATGCAGGTGACGCAGGGAAGGGCAGAACAGTTTTTTCAATGGCAGATGTATACGAAATCGCAAGACTAGAGACGCGGAGAAGGGCAGGGGTAGTACTACTTTGAAAGCACGAGTGTGTTTAACGCCCGAGGGCTGTCATGGCGCTTACTGCTCGTGGTGTTTACACTATTTTACCCCCCCCCCCCCCCGCCAATAAGACAATATAACAAAATACAATTTTTCACTTCTGTTTTGCCGTAATCTTCAAAACCATAAATGCATATTAAGGTTACATCTGTACCAAAACAAACCGCAGTTATAAAAATATTGATTGTTACAAATTGAACAGCTGACGCTTAGAACTACTAGTGCTTCCTGCACGCAGCGGCACTTCTCGAAATAGCGGCCTGTAAAAATGCATGCTTTATTTTTACTGGCCCTAGGGCTGTAAAATAGAACTTTACCGTCCGTACAGGATAGAAATGTTTACAAGTGGTGAACGATAAAAATATTAACAATCACTTGACAAGAAAAAGAAAAGATATATGAACAATCACTTGTAATTAAACGTTACGTTATAATTTATTATTAAAAAATCACAAGTAGTGTATCGACAAATATTTTTTATTTAATTCAATTTTAAAAGATTTGTGGTTTTTTTAGATAAGCGTTTCGATTTGATACATGAATTAAAATTTAACAGACTCTTTAAAACAAAGAAAATTGAGTTACAGATACTACTGCTATTTTACCTCATGAAATAATTTAATATCTCTGCCGAGAAATTTCCTACCAATTTAAGATGAATAAGAGAAGCAAGTAAGTGGCAGGTAGGATGCCTTGTGGCACTCCGTTGTAACGTCACTCATCCCCCATCTACTTTACCTGAATTAAATTTATTCAGTTTTGATTGACAGTTTCTGAGTAAAAAAAATCAAATTTTTACTTAATCTACCTCAAAAACTTTTTTTAACCTTAATGTCTAAAAAGAAAGTCATTTCCTATTATATTCACCGTCAAAGATAATTGTATTTCAAATGTTTTAATATTAAACCTCTGTACCCTTTTAAAAATTGTTAATGGATTATAGAAGCATAACATATTAACGTAGCGTAATAAATCTCTTTCTGTAAAAGAATAGCCCAATAATATTTGTTACTAATTATTAATTATACTTGTTCAACAAAAATAATTACAAGATTTAGAGACTAATTGAGAAATATTTTGAAAATAATCAATAAAAAATGAACATTAGGCAAAAAACATCAAAACTTTGTATATAAATATGACCAAATGAAATTACCACTTAGAAAAAAAACGGTAAGGCTAATGTCCTAGCGTTGCCATATGGCAACTTTCAAATTGACGCTCAATTTAGGGCAGAAAAATTAAATTTTGTGAAACTGCAATAATTTTATATTTTTAAACACTCTTTAATCTAATAGTTTCAATACCAATAATACAATTATTTAATTAATTAATTAATTTTAAAAAATTAAAATTCTTTCCGTGTCTCAAATTTGGAATAACCCATTTTTTAAACCTGTCTTGTCGCATACGTGTTGCACCAAACAATTAACTCTAATGATGAAAAATCAATTTAGCCCTTCTTTTGACATAATTTTAACATTTAAAAAGTTCAATATTAACTTGGACCTCTCCAGACAATAATAAAGGGAGGGGGTTTTGCTGTTGCCATATGGCAACGCTAGGTTATTAAGGGTTAATTTTTCTGAATATAATGTTAATAAAATGTTTAATCCTGTTTCAATTTTAGTAGGAATGTTGTAAATATTCCCCAGCAAAAAGGACTTATATTGTTTATTTCTTAGTAATAATTATTGTTTCTAGGGAATGTAATAAACTCTTCAGCATCACTTACATTTATATTACGACATATCCCTAAAGACTCATTAGAAACAACAATAATACTCATTGAGGGATCACCAATCATCCAGTAATAATTATAAATTAATAAATAGATTTTATCTCCAATAGGGAGAAATAGTTGTGATTTTGAATTAGTTCAGAGGGACTAAAGTAAGTCTTTTCATCCCTGAACTCAAAAAATAGGAAGAAAAAGTAAAAGTAGGGTGAAAAAGAAAAATAGGGCAAAAAAGTAAAGATTGCAACTTAATTATTTTTTAAATAGGAGAAAATGAATGGCTAATGTAATGAAATTGTTGAAATCAGGGTGGCGACACTTGCTTTTTCGACCATGTTTATCTTTCTTTATAACCTGCATCTAAATAACCTTCTATTTGAGTTTAATTCCCATTCTAATTTGTTTTTAATATTGAATCTCTTATATCTGCTATTAAAAGTGCTAATAATTATCGTTATTTATTAAAATAATAAATAAAAACTTTGCAATGGACGAAAATGTGTATTTTCTTCCCACTGGAGATAAAATATTGTATGTACCTCGTGAGTAAAGTGCCAATATTCCCCTCGCGATAATTAGCTAATTAGAGTTATTCCCTCGGCTTCGCCTCGGGATTTAGGAGGATTCCTGTATACAGGAGACCCGTATTTCAAATCCCGGCGCAGGAATGTATTTTTCACTGTCTGTTTCCCGTAGTCAATAATAATTATAATTTGATTTAAATTAAAATTTAAACTTTCCGTAGTATGAAAACTACCAAAAAACTTAAAATTGAATTTTAAATACTTGGTTATACATACTACGTCTGCTCATGACGACAAACGATTGACAGTCATTTTAAACAACGCTTTATTATAATCAAAATAACATTTTTGTGCCATCACATTACTTTGCCTCTTAATAACAGTATGTATTAATAAAAGAAAGTAAAAAATGCTACATTTTTAGATTATAAATTAAGTTTTCAATATTTTTTCCCAAATCTCTATCTATTCAAGTATGTTTAAGAAAATTAATGTAATGAAAAAAGTTGAATAAGAACTTAAAATGCAAAAGAAGAATAATTCGGACTGGTAAAAATAATTCATTAGCTCTTGCACTTGCCATCTTTATATACAATATTCTAGTGGATTATCGCAATTAATAGTTTAGTATAGATTTATCCTTGAAGCTTGGAGTAATGATGTAAAGGAGAACATTACTAGTAATGATTGATTTGGATTAATTAAGGCCGAGTTGATTCCAAGTGAATTAATTACTGGTATCAAATGAATTTGAAGTTGTATACTCGGAAGTCGGTTCGTTCCACATCAGAAGCTACTTCAATCCAAGATTGCTTATAACATGGAACCTTCTGTTGAGTACTTCATTCCTTCTGTTTGATTTCCACCTTTAATTGCCTCTGTTCAAAGGATCATTTCTTACTTACTTAATGGTAAAAGGAAATTCAATTCTCGATACTATAATTTAGTGTTGACAGTGCCGCTGGTAGTTGCTTGAAATAGAATGATTTTCATCAATCAAGTGATAATGTGCAGACTTTGATGAGAAGTTTACATCCTGGTGAATTTCTTGTTTGTTCTCTTTTTAAGGTTTACCGTAATTAGCGGAGAATTCTTACATTTGGTCTCTTCAATCCTGCTTTATTTACTCTCCTTGACATTTCCGGACATGAAGCTTAATTTATGCTTATTTATATGTTCCACATCTTCGTAGATCACCTTAAAAGCAATTAAGTCTAGATCATTAGGTAAATAAGGGAAAATAGCCTTCCCTATAGTAATTGCCAAAAGTATTAAGTGTGTACTCTCAATGTTAAAAGCATCTCTGGAATTTAAATCTGTAAAAGAAATTTAACCTAAAATCCATTTTATTACAATGATTAAAAATGTGACTTTCAAGTTCTACTTTTAGAAGTGTCAACAAGCCATTAATTCTATCCTGCTCGCAGACGCTATAATTTGTTTGCATCTTAACTTAAATGCTAATTGCTACGGAAATAATGGGTAAATATTAAACATAAGGAGATTGTCACAAATTTATATGGAATTAATAACCTAGGGAAATAAATTTTTATTTTAAAATTATGCAAGGATAATTATTATTTCTGCAAATTGCACTATGCTGAGGAATGTTAGACAATTAGATATTTACTGCTTAACAAAATTAAGGCATACCTTTCTCTCAAGTTAATAGTTTTTATATTGTTAAAATGTTGCAGAAGATTTTAAATCCATATTATTTAGTACAATTTTATGCTTCCGAGATTACAGAAGGTAACGGAAGCAATGTAATCAATCTGAAGAATGAACTTTTTATATCTAATTAAAATTCCTGGACTGTAATCAGTTTTAAGCACGAGGGAACATTTTTGTCTCGTGTCTGTCAGTTCGTCGGTCAGTCGTTCTTCATTCTTGCGAACTACTTTAATACCTTGATAACTACTCATCCAATTTTAATGAAATTACGTTGGTAAGTCAAAATTAGACCATTGTTAGTCTCATCAATTTCACCTTCTGCATCCATTAATACCTCACTACTTTTACCAATCCAACCATATTTCTCAAAAGTTGGATCAGTACTTTTAGAGATATAGGTGTTAATTAAATCAAGTTTGTGTACACGTCAAAGGACACAGTGAGTGCAGTGAAATTTAGAGTCAACAATGTGCCAATTATGCTATTATCCGAATTTCACAAAATTCGAATTATTTTATTATTAGTGGTTCACAAATATGTTGGCGCACAGACTAACTGGCAGACAGACGAAGACCAAAAATGTACCCTGCCCTGATGTCTGAAATGAACTTCTGTCCTAGAAATTTTGAAATCGGAGACAAAAAACATTAATTCTTCTGAATGATCACTATGCTTTTTCGTTACCTTTAGTAAACTCGAATGAAAATAAAAGGGTAAGAATTAATTAGACAATAATGGGTCATCAGGGCAAAACCTTAATAATGCACGTGATTGGGCGCGACGGAGCTATGTGCCACACAATAATTGGGAGACTATTTTTTACTCTCTGTATATTCACCTTAATCTCAATAGGGAATTAAATAAAACTTTTTTTTTTTAACAAAATTATACCAGTTCTTGGAAAATATTTAAAAGTATGGAGTTCACTTTGGTAAATCAAACGTGGATAGATATTTGTTGAAAGGGATACATTTATCAAGCCAGCTGTTATCCATTTTGTTTATAATGCCATTTGTCAGGTAATCGACAGTGTTAGTAATAGCTGATGAGATTTTGGAATTTATATTTCATATTAGAAATACCAATTAAACTATAGAAATCACTTGATTTCTCGATTAAATCATTGTTTCCAAGATAATGCTTCTCGAAGAGTCAAAGCTAAATGTCTATTTTAAATTTGTGAGTGTTCAATGTAGTTTAGGAGCGTTTAGTTTATATTAAAGATTACTTACAATTTTAAATTCTTCTTTCTTAAATATTTTTCAGAGATGCTGTACAATTTTTAAACGTCGTAACAATTTCTTCTTGACTAAAACTTAATAAAAATAAAAATGTTTGATACCAAATTTTTGGGTGTATTAAAAAACTACTACTTTAAAAAAAGTTTATTATTACCTTCGCCTTTTTAGTATGTATCTGCGTTGGATTTCAAGCCTAAAATGTTTAATTATTTTAATGGTTAAATTTAAGTTTTAAAAACATGCAGAAGTTTTTTCTTAAATATCTAACATCCTTGTCTGAAAAAACCAAAAAGATGTATTGAAAGTTTCTAAAAAATAAGTTTTTTTCAAAGCTTCTCTCGTTTGAAGTTGAGGATGAAAACGGAAACTTCTGAATACATAAACCTTAATCTTCTAATTACTGCGTCTCTTAGAATTAGCAATATTTACTCATAATTAGGATTACCGTGCTCGTCAAAAATGTTTTTAGTTCGTTCTCAGTTTGAGATACATTTCTATATATACAGTGTGTCCCAAGATAGAGTATCCGAGAGGAAAAATTTTCTTATTTTTGGGTTTTCGAAAAAAAGTCATTCTCTATAAAAACTCCTGCTTGTTCTTAACCTCTAAAAATGGTAAAATTTTCTTGATTTTGTGTACCGGGTGTTCTGTTTTTTGAAAACTTTAAAATATGACCAAGATTAAACTACCCTTATTTTTGATGGTATCGAAAAACATTATTTAAAAAAGTGGTTCAGAATTGCAAAAAACGTATAAATATTAAATATTATTTTATTTTATGAATTATTTAATTTTAGTTAATTTTCTAAAATATTAAATTTTAGTTTGTTTTTTAAAAGTAAACAATGCTAACTAAAACAAAGCGTTCTCTTTGGATTTTTATAATAAACAATTGTGATAAGAAACAAGTGGATAATAGCTTGGAAGATTTAAAGGAAAGAATTAAACAGGCCACTGCCACTATTCCACTTGAGCAAGTTCACAAGGCTTGTATAGAATTCATAGATTGAATCGAAATTTGCGTAGAAGTAGGTGGCAATACATTTGAATAATAATTTCTATATTTTTTTCTATTTTTTCAACTCTGTTGATTTTTTGTGATACTAAAATAGATGTTAAGATTCAGCCTAGTTTGCACGGGTCGAGTATTTTAGTATAGTAGTTCAGTAATTTAGTACTCGACTCGTTTACTTACTCGTGTACTCGACTTTGTTACTTAATAAATTTATATTACTCGACTGATTATATTACTCGACCGTGGCTACTAATACTAAAATACTTGACACGTGCAAACTAGGTTTAATACTAAAATACTCGACCCGTGCAAACTAGGCTTTAGAATTATTAATTACTTGTTGTTATGATTTTTTTATTACATTAGCTTATTATTTGATTTACAAGTAATTTATTTTGTTTTCTTAAAATAAATTAATATTTAATATTTTTACGTTTTTTGCAATTCTGAACCACTTTTCTAAATAATATTTTTCGATATCATCAAAAAATAAGGGTAGTTTACTCTTGGTCATATTTTAAAGTTTTCAAAAAACAGAACACCCTGTAAACAAAATCAAGAAAGTGTTTGCATTTTTAGAGGTTTAAGAACAAGCAGGAGTTTTTTTTTTTTTTATAAAGAATGACTTTTTTTTCGAAAACCCAAAAATAAGAAAATGTTTCCTCTCGGATACTCTATCTTGGGACACACTGTATATTCATTAACTGAAATCATTTTTAATGTATTTGAGTTATAATTATTTATTACTAAATATAAAATTTATATAATAGTGCACATAAGTGCTTCCGAGCTTACAGAAGGTAACGGAGACTTTCGGGGATCAGGTACGTTACAGACAGATAAGCGCAGGGATGTATAAGAGTCCTCGTTTTTGCCTACGGACTCTAAAAGTTACTCATCTAATTTTAGTGAAATTTGGATGGTAGATAGTAATTAGCCTATTCTTGGTGCCAAATAATTTTAAGCCTTGTGTCTATTGGGTTTTCTGCCGCATACTCACAAACCTCTTTAAAAGTTCTTATCCGATGGTTGGTCGTATGTAGCCCAAAAATGTACCGTTATTAATTTCAACAATCTGCACACATTAAATTTTGCTAAATTGATAATTTTATTGATGTAAAAAAATAAAATAAATAATTATTATACATTTAAAATTAGTCTGCCACTTAGTGACCCCCATAGTTTCATGTGATTAAACCTGCCAATATTGTTCGGTTTATCACATGAATAAAATTAACAATTTAGCATTATTAAATTTACACTGACGGATGAAATTAATATGGTACTATCTGCGGGCCTACTTTAGACGAACTATCCAAATTTCAAAAAAATTGGACGAGTACATAAAGAATAGGTTTAAATAAAAAAAATATTTTGGGCATGATGAAAAAAACAATGATTGTAGAAGATTGAAAATTGTATGGGACTAACAATGAGTTAATTATGAACTACCATCCATTTTTCATCAAATATAGACAAGCAGTTTTCAAGATATGATGGCAAAAATTGGTAAAACCAATTTTTAATAGAAACATTACGTTATGTCCCTCAATCTGGATTGGCCCTTAATTGTAATCCATGAACCGATAGAGTTTGAAGAAGTTTTTTCAGAAACACTTATGTGCTCCAAAACAGATTAAAACGACCTAATATCTGGATCAACATCATATCTAATTAAAATCCGAGAGAAGGGGTTAGTGTTTTTCACAAATAATACTCTTACCTAGAAGATTTGTCATGTGACAGATTCCTCTTTTCTGTAATACCTTCTAATATATTGGGTAGGACGTGAGAAAAGCTAATGTAACTGAGCTCTGAGTGCTGTATCAGAAAAAAATAATGTTATAACAGCTTATGTTTAAAATTATAATTTTTTTTTGTAAATTTGTATAAATTGTCTCTAGAAATGTGAATGGTTGATTTTGTACGTTATTGAGGTTTGTAGTTCGTCTTGGTAAGTCTCGGTGATTCCCTTGTAAATCAATCAAATCAAGTACGAAAACACACCTGATGCTCATGTGATAAATTTATTTTAAAGCGGGGACGGGTCGATAGGATTGGATCTCACAGATGACTTGACGTAAATGAGATACATCCCTTGGAGTCAAAGGACCGTATGAACCACAGCTATCTGTGGTCGACCCTGGAATCCAGGACTATATCGTATGGTCAGAACTGGAAACCGGTGATGGTTGTAGAGCCACTGATAATTTGATTCACGGTCTAATTGAAATCGCTGATGCGTATCTCTTGGCTCAGAGTGGTTCAAACAAAGGAATCTACCAAAGAAATATTCTCAGCCTCTTCATTTGAACAATTTACGAAATTTTATGTATTACATTCACCTCTCTGCCAAAGATGCAACAAGAAATGTGTGTGTATATTAACTTATATTTGGAGAATAGGTTATGAGGAATACTTTTAGGATCCGTAATCAAAACCGAGGAATATAATTTCCTTTTTTGCAGTCTTTCTGTCGTTGTCATCGCCTGAGCTCCGAAAGTACCAACAAAAAAATTTGAAACTTTTATGTTATGTGTGCTAACCCAAACACCATGAAAATATAGGGAAGCCCGACAAATTATCTCTCAAAACAAAAGGCTGACATTATTGCTTCCGAGCTTACCGAAGGTATCTAGGTTCCGATACCTTCGGTAAGCTCGGAAGCAATCGATCCAAGACTATTTGTCACATTTCAGACTTCAATTTTAGATTTTGATATAATCTTACATCTAAAGAATATAAATTTTATACTTTTCTACATAAAGTATAATAAACGTTTATTATTTCAATTAGGTAACTTCGAATTGTCATTAAAGGGTTCTAAGGTTGTTGACTCTTTTTCTTTATTTAACTTTTCTCCAAACAAATGAAGTAGAAGAAGGGCAAAATAGAATTTTATTATCCTTTCAAAGTAAAATGATTATTTTTTTCTATACTAGGTAAGCTTGTTTTTTCCCTTCTTTGGTTCATTTGAATTTTATTCTTTGTTTTTATAGATCTGATAACGATGGCTATGTGATCGTTCTGAAGAACGAACATTTTTTATGTGTCTAATTTAAAAAATTCCAAGACAGAAATCCGTTTCAGAGATCAGGGAACATTTTTGGTTCTGTGTCTGTCCGTCGGTCTGTCGGTCCATCTGTCGCTAAATATTCGCTAAATACTCGATTTATTTTAATGACATTTGAATGGTAGGTCATGATTAGCCTATTGTTGGTTCCATATAAGTCTCAACCTTCAGCGCCCATTTGTTCCTCTTCTGCATGCACACAAACATACACATTTATTTATATCTTCAAAAGAACTTATCTGATGTATATGAAATTTGTTTGGTCTGTCCAATGTAGCACGCGGATATTCCCAGATTAATTTCAACCGTCTGCGCTCTTTAAACTTTTGCTAAATTAATGTAAAAAACCAATACAATTTTGACAGATTTAAATACGGGGGAAACAATAAAATAAATTTGATAATAATGACTTGTAAAAGTATAAAATTAATTTAGTACGTGAAAGGATACGAGGAAGCAATGTGCCACCCTAATTAGCTGACTATTTGTAATGGTAATGCGTCAAGTGGGGGTTGTACTTGAAAGAGGACAGACACCCTGAGTATAAATATGTACTTTCTCTAGTTTTTATACCAATTCATCTATACCAAATTATCTTTGCACCAAAGATACACATAGAGGAAGAATATATTATAGAAGGAAAATACTTCTGCTTTTCTGATGGTTTAATAATATTTCCCCAATAGTCCCAATTACTATTTAGTGATTTTTCAAGTAATTTTATCCAAGAGGAAGGAGGTAAATAAAGAAGGGGGGAGAGGGTATCGGTAACTATGGCGTTTAGATATTGTCGCTTAATAAAATTTCATGATGTTAGTTTATAAACCCATAAAATTAAAAAAAATTAAGAAATAACACACAGATTCGATCCATAGTGAAGCACAGGAATTCAGCTAGTATTTTAAATAGATGTAGGTATAGATATTTAAATAAATACTAAAATTGGTATTAATTGCCTGCGGGACCACTCTGTGTGCTAAAAGTACATGACGGCTAATTTATTTTCTAATGCTATCGCTGACTCTTATCTTGTGTTAAAATAACTTTAAATTGATGTGGTTTATAATAAAATCCAAATGCAATTCTTATCCCAAAGAGGTGTTTTGACGTCCCAAGCCCCATCGTTGACATTAGGAGGACGGAGTATCGGCCATGTTGGAATCGAGTTAGATCATCAGCGAAGCTTCTTTGATTCCATGATAGTATATATATTGTTGCTTTAGATATCTATTGGTGTTTGAGATTTGCTTTAAATTGCTAGAATAGCTTATGTAGTTGAAGCTAGCTAAACTTGCATTATGTTTAGCTAGCTTCTCGAGCTAACATCACGCCTGAGATAAATACAGAAATAAATTATGTTTTTTTAACCGTTTGAATACGACTTTTCTCGCAAGTGATACTGAATACTTAATTTGCATTTATGATAACTAATTTTACACAATGTTTAACAACGAAAATAAAAGTATTAATGTAATAATGCGAACGTATTTTGAGAGTTATAAAATGTATTTATGTGTAAGCCGTCAAACTAACACTCTGAATTTGTACCACCTGGGCCTTTGTTTGCCATTAGGATTTTTTCTCTACATTTTATTAGCCTATATATACGTGTTATACGTTTGTTCCTAAATAACGATACCCGCATGGAAGGGAATAGAAGTATAAATTTCTAGTAGTTGAGGTTAAGTACAGTGGTAACACTTAAAAAATACTTTAAATGAAAATATGGCAACATTAAGTTTATCTCGGTACTACAGTAAAACTTATATACCAAGCTATAAATTTTTCGTGGGTGAGCTATAAAATGTTATTCCAGCTGTAGCGGTGATACTAAACATAGAAGCAATGGAACCACAACATATAACCAAGACAAATATTGTTTTGATACTATCAGCTATTTTTTTTTTTCGTTCCTTACACCTAAGAATAAGAAGTAGTCGTTGAGGAACATGCATTTCATTCTTGTTGGCACTTAAGTGGTGGAATTTGTTGCTGAAATATATCGAGAAAAGAAAATTGGTTACATAGAACTAAAAAACTGAATTGTATTTCTGAATGGATTCAGTAATTGCACCAACATTAGTTAGTTCAATTAAATCATCTTCTTTCCGGTTATAAAATTGATTTCTTAATTTATTGCATTAATTATATAAGATATCATATCAATAAGTATTTTTGTAGTAGTATATTTGGTAGTAGGTAGTTTAAAAAATGTTAAATAATTTTATGACAATCTGGATAAATTTTAATATTAAATATTACCTGATCATGAAGAATTATCCTTGAATAAATAGTTCTAAAATAATTATTGTGTAGCTCATGGGGGTTCGCGACAAAGTGCCTATACTATCAAAGACCGATGATAACAAAAGATCTTGACAAAATTACCTTTTTAGGGGCCGATCAACTCATTATTAGAATACAGGCTGGTGGACCGACTACTTTAAGCATGTGACTATCTTATTGTGTAAAAATTCGTCTGTCTTATCTAGGATTCGATCCTGATATGTTGATGTTGGGACAGTGGTTTCAGTTGATCGCTATATCAATTGGTCAAGGTAATCCTCACCATTTTATTACCCGTGGTGAACATTTAATGCAAGGACTAAATGAAGATCGTTGGTATAAAAATATAAATACAGTTTTAACCAGTTACATGGGCAAGTTTCTTTTCCTCATCTATTATACTAATTCACTATGATATTTACACCGACGTTCCATCGACCCTGATAGCTCATTGCTATCATCTTTGCTTTAAATTCTGGGCAATAAATCTTTGCTTTCGATTCTCAATGTTCACCCAGCATCACCATATAAATGTATAGCTGCGCTTATGTGAAGTGGCGTCCATCCTGTTGCGTATATCAATTTCAATTATTTTTATACAGCTGATGGAACGTCACACTAACCTCGAGTTATCCATTACTATTTTTAGGCTTAAGTCCTTCTCGAGCTGTTGCGCCACGGGGTGGGTTAGTTAGTTAATATTTAAGATCAGGTACTACAACTTAGGTTTTAGTTGCTTAGGAATAGTTGTAATTTAGTTAAACGTTAATTAAAGGCCTAGTAAGATTTGAAGACAAATCTGGAGTTAGGTTAATTGTTAATTTCAGGTGTTAGTTAGAGCTTGGTAGATGCTATTACTCATGTAGTTAGATGCTGAGCTTATAGTAGCCTTCCTTTAATCTATATTAAACCCAGTTGCTTTGCACTACTAGACTTGCACCAGGATTACTTGTGATTACTTTGTATCAAAGTTATTAATCTAACGAGTCATCAACTTACCAACCGTCCTGTTAAGGTTATCACGACTCCATTTCTACTAGAAAAAATATTATAATAGTTTAAAATTTCCTTGTCAGACTAAATTGAGGAATGTGAGACTCTATCACATAGATTTGATGTGTAAAGTAGTTGATCCCTTTTCCTAGAATATAATCAAATTTTGTGTTCAATGTAGAATAAACATAAATAAATAGTGATGCTGAAATTAAATCCCGTAACATTTAATGATACATTTATTATTTATTAATTTTTATTAATTTATATATTTTATTTAATAATAAGTATTCATCAGGTGGCAGTTTGCATCACGCCTTTCAATATCTCGGAAATTAGATTTTTCCGGTACACACCCCACTTAACCCACCCTATATATTTCTTTTACCATGTATATCGAAATATTTTGTTTAAAAAACAGCTATTAAGACGAGGGGATGTTAAATCGAATGAATTTTGAGACAAAGGAACATCATACTTTTGTATGTATAAATATACATTTATTGATTTTATGTAAAATATAAATAATTTTCGGGACTCCAGGGCCCCTCTATCTACGCCTGTGTATGTGTATGCCAAATTTAATTGAAAACCGTCCTGTAGTTTAGATTTTACGCTTTTGCAAAACAGGAGACTTAATGATATTTTTAAATAAAAATCACAGGGAAGTACTTGCATCTAAGTACTTTTTAGGGGTTCCTAGGATATTAAGCATATATACGTTATCATATTATGAAATATAATTTTGACATTTTCCTCTCTTGGCAAAGGCACATAATCTCGAAAAGCGTTATTAAAAATCGACACTGAAAAGAGTTACACGTGTAACAGGGAGTTAGAAGGGTATAGGAGGTGTGCAATCAGGTCTGCCCGCTCTCGACGTAGGGTCTCCCCCTACCGCGCTTGGTAGGGCCTTCCCACCCCTCCCCTCCCGGTCAAGAGGCTACCTGCCCCCACGTCTCATTCTCTTCGCTTCTCGCTACCGCTCCAGCAGTCGCTCGCGCGCCCCAGCGGTGCCTCCGTCCCCCCGCAACTACAACTTCTGTTCTACTGTTCCAATTTGCACCGAACAAACCCCATAACCCATAGAATATTTTTTCTAATACACTTAAGTACATCAAATTTATTTTTTACTTTATTATTTTTTATTTTTGTTATACTATAATTTTTTGCATTTATTAAAAGTTTATTATATAAAAATATTTTCAAAAACAAGCTTTTATTCGTATTATTCTCAGCAAACCCTTTCATTTGATACCCATATCATGGGCGTGCTTAAAAATAACTAGTCCGCCATCTTGTGCTGTCCAACAAATTGGATTTAGAATGACGTCACTTAGCTAACCATGCAATGTCATCCAAACAAAACGTGTATGTAAAATATCAATTCAATCGGTTGAGGATAACTGCTTTAAAAATCAGTTTATTTGACCCGAACATACATACATACATACATACAAACATTGGAAGTTAAATAAAAGCTTTTAATAAAAATATGGGTGAAGAAGCTAAAAGATTACTTCTTAATAAACTGGAAAATAAGAAAAGTACTTTCTATCTTTGTGCACAACATATGATTATTTACAAACGCAAGAATCTGCACGCTCGAATTTTTTTTTTTACATTTTCATGTCTTTACTTTGCACATAAACTCGAAAAGCGTTACCAAAAAACTTTACCAAAATGCGTTACAATGAAAATGTCTCACTGTCTTGCAGACTCGTATGCAAGCAATTTGTTTTCGTCCTTATTGTTATTAATGTTAATTTTAATATTTTGTTAATGTTCTATGATGCACAGATTATGATGTGTTGATTGCGAGTGAGGAGATAATTATGTATTCTCATTAAAATATTTAACGAAGGAACGATATCGGTCCAAGTATGTTTTAACTAATTTTCACAACATTGTAACCATCCTCACTAAATCTCATTACAGGTATTGTAGTCAAAATGAGTTAAGTAAATGTTGAAGGTATTTTGTTACGTCGTCCATTTAATTCTTTTTAAAAAATATATTTTCTAGGCTTAAAAATGGTTGGTCAGGCCGAAACGTTACCACTTGAACGATAGTTTTATTTATTATCCCAAATGGATCTATGACTACATTTAAAATTATTTGATACATCATTAGAAAGTAATAAGTCATATTATTTTAACCTACGTTTGTTATCATAGTAATATATTAAAACGCGTGAAATATATATATATATATATATATATATATATATATATATATATATATATATATATATATATATATATATAAACTTCTATTTATAATATATATTTTCACCGTCTTTTACACGTTGGGTATCTTTTTAGTGATTTCTGGGATAGCTTAAGTGTTTTACTTGAATTCTGGAAATAAGAAAGAATATATAGATATATTTTTAAATTGTTCAAACAGTCTATACTTGGCTCTAAGGTCCAGATCTTTAACTGATTCTATTTCTATTTAAGAAATAGAATTGAACAATCATACAGGCTCTGCACTATTTCTCACTTCCTTTCCTCAAACAATAGAAGATATCAAAGAAAAATATTGGATAAATTGTCAAGTACAAGAGTAGGTTCAGAGAAAAAAGAGTTCCTTTTACACCTGAGTTTGCAACTCTCTTATGTCTTTTGTCGAGTTAATATCTTACAGATTTAACACAATAGAAATATCGTAAAAAAGATTTTGTTTAACAGTACCATTTCTTTGTATTTGGGAAGGTTTGTGTTGAAAGAAGAAAATCCACCACATATATTTATTTTTCTCTACATCAACAGAGTTAATGAAGAGATTACTACTTTCTTATATTATAAAGAGCATGTATAGTGATGACGTGAAAAGTTTATTTTCAGATTTTAATGAATACACACGTTTTGAGGTCCCCTAATTCCATATTTTTTATATTAAAAGAAAAGTGTGCAGTCGTCTGTTGTCTGTGCACACGCGTTAGCTACTGGATCGATTTTAATGAATTTTTGAATACATGTTCAGATAAATAGAAATCGAGAAGTTCATTTTATCTCTATTTGGAGGCACTACCCACAAAAAACTCTGAAAAATAGTTTGCCAATTTATGAAGCTTCCTCGCATCTTATCACGTATTTTATAGATGGTATCCTTTTAAATCCCAATATTGTATATTTATTTTATTGTTTTCCCCCTTTATTATTATTATTTTGCTTCCGAGCTTACCGAAGGTAACGGAAGCATTGTGTTCACTTTTGAGAACGAAAAAAGTTTATGTCTCCGATTTGAAAAATTCCAAGACATTAATCCGTTTCAGAAATCAGGGAACCTTTTTGGTCTCGTGTCTGTCTGTCTGCCTGTCTGTCGGTCTGAGAGTCCGCGAATCTTTGAAACGTGTGACGATAACTTGAGTAAATGTCGACCGATTTTGATGAAATTTAGTAGACATGTTCATTTTACCAATGCCCAGGACGAGTTCGTTGGACAACGTTATTCGTCCAAGTGTTCAAGCACTACGCTTGCGTAAACGTGAAATTCAAATTTAAAATTGGAATTTTAGGTCGGGGAAAAAATCTAACTTCATCTATTCCATGAGACAAACATTTTTTCCAAATACTATATTTTTTAGTAAAGCAAACAGTGACACCGCTATGATGTGTTAAAGATCGCTGAAACTATTATTAGTTTTTATCTACGATTGAAACGAAATATAAACTCTCTGTTTAGATGAGTAGAAAGTGATACTTTACGTACTTGAATTCATTGCGCATGCTCGTTTTTATAATTCCTCTTTTTTCCGCCCTAGGGCGTTAAAAAAGAAGAATTCTTCACCTTTACCCACGATTAGCGAGTTTGTTTACACCTAACAAAACTAATTTTCTGTTTGTTTAATTAAAGTAAGTGTTTATACCCAGTTTTTAGTGAAGAACAATGAGTGATTTAAGTGATAAGACGAATAATACGCCTACCGAAATAATTAATTCGGCACAAAATACAACTAATGAATTAATATCATCTTTATCAAAAGAGAAATACGATCTTACATACAGGAAGTTTTTTTTGTGTATTTATTATTAAAATCCAACAATCGTAGATAAAGTACGGTACGCAACTCGTGTGAAAACGGCATTTTGATTGCTCGTGTGGTTTACCACCCTCGCTATCGCTCGGGTGCAAACTCCACACTCGCATGCAAAATGCTTCTTTCCGCACTAGACGCTTGATATACTATTACACAATAAACAATATAAAAATAAAGTAATATAACAAGAATTTTAATATAATATAAAAATAAAGTACATGCTAGGATGCGAGGAAGTTATGTGCCATACTAATTGGCTGTCTATTTTTTTTGTTTAATTAATTTTTTTTTTTCACGAATAAAAGTATCAATTTTTAAGGCTGTCTGTGGGCTACTTTAGACAAATCATCATCATAATATGACTAAACATCAGATGACTGCTTTTGAAGATAAATATCATATGTGTAAATAAATGTATGTTTGTGCTCATGTGGAAGAGAAACAAATGGGCACAAAAGGTTAAAACTTATATGGACAAACAATGGGCCAATTATGATCTACCATCCAAATTTCTCGTTATTTTGCGTTCGCAAAGACATCGCGTTACAACCCCGTCCAAAACAACTACTTTTGTAGACCTTTCGTTGTTTTACGGGACGAAGTACCATCACTATCCTCCTTCATACATTTTGTTAATATTATGTTTTTTATTTGCTCAGAAACTTAAAACAAAAAAAATATTAAAATTTGTTAACTCAACCCAAACCAGTGTAAGTGTATATTATAGACCAGTTTCTTCAATCGGACCCGTTCTCTGACACTATTCACAAAAAACCGCCGTTCAACCTGGTTAATGATTCCGGACTAAGGGAAATGATTTTTGTTTCTCAATATTTTCTGATGTTGTACAATTCTTTATTTGGAAGAGAATAATAAATACCTAAGAATAAAAGATGATAAATAAAGTTATTAATTAATTCTTTCTTTGATATTTTGATAAAGAAATACGATGTGGTAAGTAAGTAAGAACACGGGGGCAGTTTCATGTAGTGATCTAGAATCTAGATAAATAAAGCCATTAATTTATCCTCCCAAATGAACTTTTGTCATCCATTCACACCTCAGTAATGAGCAGAGACCTTCAAATGCCTTTTTGCCATGGCGCCATACTAAAATGCCACATTTTGCCTATTTTTCGGTAAAAAGCCACATTTTGCCGATTTTCGGTAAAATGCCACACTTAGTGCCACATTTTGCCTTATTTGGGCTAAGTTCTGAGAAAAAAATAGAAATATTCTAATATTCTAAGGGGCTAATACCCACAAAACCAGGTAAGATCCGTCCTTGCAGGGCAGGATTCCAAGGTGCTGAGGATTCCCCAAGTGACGTGGATTCCTATCTTAGGGTAGAGACGGTAGAAATTCGTCTCGGGTAGAAGTTCTAAGGTTAAAAAAATCAAGTTTAAAGCCGCGTGTAGCAAATAATCTGGGGAAAGACGCAGGTAGTGTTGTGATCAATATCAATTACCCTTAAAAGGTATAAGTAGCATAATTAGAGGATAACCATTGGCACATTCATAGTAATATTGAATGGTTTAGGGATTAACTCCTCCTTTAACATAGTGTTATATTTTGGGTTTTTTGCTAACGGTGCCTTCCCTCTTCCAGTCTCAGGTGTACCTGAGTCAGATACTTGACCAATATCATTCCACCTCTCTGGTTGTTGACAGTTATTGTGTTCTTATAGTCTTCGAACTTTCCCAGTGATTTTAAACTTTGTTTGTGTATTACATTTTTGACCATGCAAAAGAATAGAAGTAACCGAACTGCCCTGCTCTGACAGCGCTGCATACATACTGAAAGCGGGGGTTTGTTTGAAAGTGTGTTCCCTAAAATGGTCCATGTAACCTGCTTGGCCCATGCTGTTTTTCACCAGCTGTAAATGACTTAATTTCAGTGGGGTAAACAAATTTTTATTAAAGCTCTAAGCCGAGTGCCAATCTTCAAGGAAATGCGCTACTAGGGACCCCTCTTCCTTCAGAGCCTATCTTAACAAGATGGGAAACTTAAATAAGAGCGGCCCTTTATTACCCCGAACATGGAGAAAAAGTGAAGGTTCTATTAGAAGAATTCGACGAAGAGGATAACATGGCAATTAAAATAGCCAAGCAGGCACTGGGAAACGTTCAAACTTTGACGCAGCTAAATTTTATACGAGCTCATTTTTTTAAGTTGCCACAGATGAAAGAAGAAGAGTTTCAAGGCACTTCGTTGACTTCAGCTGCTAAAGTTGTCTTGGAGCTCCAAAAAGCTGCGATGGAGTTGCCGGGCCAAAAAGGAGAACAAGCCCGAAAAATACTGGAAGCTGCTTTAAATGTAAATCCAGATTGGAATGAAATAGTTAATGTTATCCTGGGCGCTTAAGGGTTAAAATAATGCAAGGCGGAGACGCAGTATCAAGTTTTAAAGACTGCTTTATATTGAAGTATGTATAAGCCAATTGTTTCTACCAACGTGGAAAGGTCATTTTTGAAATTGAAAAATATACTAGTAAACAATCGCTAGAAATTGACCACAGAAAATATTGAAAAGATAATTATTGTACAGTATATTAATTTGAATTAAAGTATAGAAGTTTAACTAAAGTATAATAATTTTAATTTGAAATTTTTGTACAAAGCAAATTGCTACATAAAAAGAAGTGTATAAGTAAGAAACCTTCTTCATCTTATATACATATAAGTATGTATATGCTCAAATTCTAATAAATTTAATTAAGAAGTAAATGTGTTTTTTCAAATCTCCCCCCCCCCCCCCGGTTAGCCTAAATAATTGATAGAGAATATAAAAGAATATTTCGGGCATGCAGAGAGAATGTATTTAGGCTTTTTAGAGCAAATAATTCCTAACCCTAGTAATAATGTAGTTAATAGGACTCAAGTTGCACGATTTAATATCCCTTTTATAATGGAAAGGGGAGGGGGGGGGGGGTTGGAAATTTTAAAAATAAATGCCACATTAGCTAAAATAAATGCCACATTTGGCCAAAATAAGTGCCATATTGCCACATTTTTTAGTGCCACATTTCATAAAAATAAATGCTACATTTTGAAGGTCTCTGGTAATGAGCTATCCCTCAAGAGTTTAGAATAGAGCAACTCTTTTAACAACCAAATCAATAACCTCTAATGGGCAAGATAGATTTAATAAAAATTCAGTTAAGTTAGATAAATTTTAACTTCTTTGAAACCTTAATACATGACAAACTTATACATTGATTGTAATCTATCCAGTATTCTTTTGTGGCTATTTCATATATTCTTCGAAAACGGCAATTCTAAGGTAAAACGTTTTTGAAATATTCGTTTCATTCTGTTTTACTAAGATTTATTTGAAATATTGTTTTTCAATCTACCCCGAGGTCCTTTCCTATTTACAAGGATTCAATGCAAGTAAGTCTATAGGAAAGCTTATAAGCATGTCCAATAAATTATCTTCTAGAGAGTTCTCCAAGTTAGGCCGTGTTTGAGTTATCGTTTCCTATTCAACTGTGAAAAGAGGTTGTGGGGTTGGTTTCCATTGTTCCCCAAGGAGAATATTGTTGGGGCAAGTCGAACCGGAATTCCATTACTGGGGTCTTAGTACCCTCTCCTTCGAGCCAGTATTTGGTCTGGGAACATCCCCCTTTTAGACAGCCTTTAATGATGACAATTAAAGTACAAGGTGGCTCTTCGATTACCACTTTTCAATTGAGAATATTGACCCAATTTTCCTTCCTTTTATTCAGTGCGAGTGGAGAAATTGACCCAATTTATAATTTTATACCTAAATTTTATGTTATCTTGTAACCTAATTTAAGACTAGATGAATTTTACAAACGAAGAAGCTTTTAGCATTATTTTCTAAAAACACTAAATACATAGTATCTGTTTATAATATATATATATATATATATATATATATATATATATATATATATATATATATATATATATATATATATGAGATTAAAAGCTTTTTCACGCTTTTTTGAGTAGAAATATAAGTTTAATTTGATAAGGAAAAAAGGGTATTTTACTGGAAAGTGGAATTTTTAGTGCGTACGTGAGACAGTGTCATGGTGACTCTGATCGTGACTTATACGCCCCGACCCCTACCACCGGTTTAACCATCTTTTTAAATCCTAGCCTCGGCTAACTTCGTGCTCTGTCGCCCTTTTCCGTCTTCTCTTCAGCTTGCTCTCTTTTCATTTTATTTTGTTTTAAATATAAAACAGTCAAGTTTAAAAAGGTTTCTTCTCGAACCACTAGAAATAAAATAATTACATTTCTACTCTTTCAGTGAATTTCCCTTCTGATAATTGCGTTTAGTTTTCCCCTCTTCTTTCTTGTTCTTTCCTTCTGTCACTTGATCCCGTTATAATTACGTTCTTATGTCAAATTAAAACCGATTCTAGAATTAAATTAAAAACTTAACTTTTTTTTTTCTTCTTGCTCTTCTTAACCTGTCCTTGTTTAAATGTTGTATCTTTTTACCTGTTTATCTCATTTTATTAATTATCTTCTTATAAAGGACCAAACTTTGAGGGAAAGTTTCTTTTTAACCTTCTAATTATAAGATCCTGTAATGAGCATCAATTTAATATATTTTTTCTATTTCTACCTGATTCAATTCTTAAAGTTTATGCAGTTAGTTTTATATCGAAATTTGTTCGTAATTATTTAAAACTAATTTTTAACCTTATTTACACGTTGGCTCAAAGTCATTAAGCAGCTTCCTTTGAGTGGCTATTGAGTTTTATATAAACAATAAATATTTAACATTTAACAATCTATCTTTAAGCCTGTGGTCCCCTTCATTAGTAGTTACAATTCTTTAACTAGTTTGTTTCTGTTCTTCTCTCTTATATTTTCTAAGTATTTCTCTTTTTTTTCTCTAAGTATTGACCTGGTATTTATTTATTTGATATAATTCATTTCATTGGAGACCTTATAATGAATAATTCATTTCATTATAGAGATTTCATGGTCTACAAAATGATTCATTCTTAATATCCAAATAATCAACCACAATCTACCTGATATCAGTCACCTGTTGTAATTTATAGCTGTTCTTTAAGAATTATTGCAGGGAATGGGTTCAAAACCAAAGGATTTGCCTATCTCTAAGCAGTAGTGCAATTATACTGATTAAACCCTGTCTGAATTAAGATTTTTATTCTACGAAGTGACTGACATAGTGCTTCGTTTAGTCATGATGCAATTACTGAATAGACAGCTATTTCCCGAATTGTGTGCCTTAGGTTGGTTCTCCCACATCATATAAGTAGATTTATATCTGTAGGAGCCAAGTAAAGATACCTTTATCAGTATCAGTATCCTTGATTGAGAATTAATAAACAGGTCAAGTGTGTGCTAGTGAGCACACAGCGAGGGTCCGTAGGCAACACTGTATAGTTTAAGTAGTACCCTATTGCTGGTGTTTTTTAAAATGCTAAAAAAATTACTTTGAACTATTCTATGGGCCTGATATTCTCAAAACACATAAACAAACTTCTGATAAAGTATTTTTTTGCCACTGAACCGAACTACAACCATATAAATACATCGAAGAAACCATAGTCATTAAAAAACGTATTTTGTCAATAAAAAATTAAATCATATTTTTTTTGAAATTTCCAAAAAATGGTATCTTTACTTTTGGTCGAAGAATGTTCAGGAATTTTTTCAGATTTTTTGCACTTCACATAAGCGAGATAGAGGGGGGGGGGACACGAAATTTCGCGCCATCACAGTACTTTCTCTTTATATGAGAAAGTAAAAATAAGAGGGGACATGAATAACGAAATTTAAGGGCACGTGACACAAAAATGAATTGCTACAAAAACGAAACTAAATAATTATCAACCCTGTAAACTATAACCTGTATTTTTGAGTGTGCTGCATATTACAAATAACATAAGTGCAAAGTTAAGATATGAAGCGCTAGTGGAGGTCATCATTAAGTGGTGAAATAAAAGGGTCTGTCCACGTAAAGAATATTTAATAAATTCTGAGCAGCTTTCAGCTACTATAGGGCCATCATCAGTGCCTAAACAAACAGTAATGAAAATGTCAAAAAGAAAAACCGAGACAATATAACGATATAGCAGATAAGACTCAAAGAACAAATTTAAAAATAATAAGTAGCAAGATAAGTACAAAGTAACGATTTTTTGGGTGGTCAGTTACCGTCAACACCTCCAAACTGAAGGACAAACGCAGGGAATTATAAGGCTCCTTGGTTTTGCTTATGGACCCTAAAAAGGGACAACTTTAAGTTAGATGAGTTCGTGTATAGTGCAAAAGCAAACGTCAATGTTATTGTGAAATTTTCCATAATCTAAGACGGAACAAACTAATTGGGTGTTGGATATTGTATTTATTTTTGAAACTTATTAAGGAAAATTCTTATAATTCATAAACGATATTAAACTGTAGCGTTCATTAATGATGATAGTTTAATATGGTGACTCTTGTTTGACAAAATGAGAATATTTTATTTATTTACTCGAAGAAAAGGAAAAACTGCGAATTTAACCAGCCGTCGTCTTTTTTTACTTTACACGTCCTCTGAAAAGGAAAATGGACGATTGTAAATTATTCAATGTTTAAAAGAGATAAACATGGTAGAAACAATACAGCAAGAACCTCATGTCTGTGAACAACATGAATTATTAATAGCCATCCCAGGCCAGGACCTCGTGTCGAAAAATCCGGTATAAAAACAACTCAAAATTCCGACACCGTTTTATTTGTGCCGGACGTGGTTTGAAAACTCAAAATTCAAATGTAGCTCAGTTGTAAACCAAACATTATAATTAAAACAAAGGGGAATTAATTATAAAAGAAAAATACGATAGGTAAAAGGTTCTTTACAAACCCCCTGGATTTATTTAAAAATCTATCCTTTTTCTAAATATTTTTAGGAAAACCAACAGGGACATTTAGCGTATTTTTTTTTAAAGCGTAGTTGTGTAGTGAAGCACTATATCATGAGCAGTATCTCTTTTAAATAAACCTTTTATTATATTGACGCTATTTAACATGGGTCCCATACCTATGGGCGGGGGGGGGGGGGGGGGCTGCCCCCCCCTAGCTCTCAGGAAAAGAGGAATAATATATATACATTTCCGCAGACAAGTCAGGTGTTTTGCTTTCAAGAAACCTACCCCAACCCCCTTCCCGGTGTCGGTGGCCCCCCCTGGAAAAATTCATATGGGCACTCATGCTATTTAACGACTTCATACTACATTGTGGTGGACAGATATAGCGAATGCACTACTACCATTGATGGGCAATGTATTAAAATAGTCTGCCAATATGTCTGGCACTTAACTTCCTCGCGTCCGATTTCGTTTACGCTTTTACAACCTTCTACCTATTTGCGGGCTACTTTCGACGAACCATCAAAATTTCATAAAAAATCAGATTAGTACTTTTGAAAATATAGTTGTAAATAAATTATGTTTGTGCGCATGTATAAGTGAAACAAATGGGCGCAGAAGGTTGAAACTTATATAGGACCAACAATGGGCAATATGACCTACCATCCAAATTTGAATAAAATCGGACAAGCAGTTTTTAAGATATGTTGGTTCGCAAAAATTGAGCGACAGACCGTCAAACAGACACGAGACCAAAAATGTTCCCTGATGTCAAACGCATTTCTGTCTTGTAATTATTGAAATAGGAGACCTAAAATGTTTCGCATTTTAGAAAGATTACATAGCTTCCGTTACCTTCGGGAAGCTCGGAAGCAAAATTGTTTAATTTAAAAATAAGAAATAAAATAATATATATATATTTTTTTTTTACGACTCTAGTGTGACAGAAAAGAAAGAATTAGTTTTCGAAAAACGTACGTCACAGAATAGAAATTAGTTAGTTAAGAAAATATGGCGAAGATGAAACTGTATATTATTTTAAAAAATTTGCAGCAAAGAAGAAACAATTAGTTTAAAAAAAAATCTTACTACAGAGATGAAATAATTTACTTTAGAAAATCTTAAGAAAAGTTATATATGGAAGTGTCTATGAAGGTCATCCTTAAGGAATAAAACAAATTGTCTCTCCTCGTGTATTCAAATTAGTTTAATTTAAAAAGATACTTTGCCTTCACAAGGCCATCATCAGTGCCTAAAAACAAACAAGAATTTTCCAATTAATTAAAAACATTAAAAACAAAACAAAGAACAAATAGGTTTCAATTAAACCCAGTAATTAACATGCCAAAATATAACGAACAGTCGTATACAATAAATATAAAGTAAGTAATAAAATAAAAGGAGAAACCCCGAAGAAAGCTAAATTTAAACAGAATTATTTAGTTAATGGAATAAAATAACTAAAATAAACAAATATATGATACATACTTTCAAAATATATAATAGGCTGTGTGTATTGTGCATAAATGTTTAAAAAATTATATGTGTGTATAAACAAATGTTATGCTAACTAAATTAAATTAGATATTTAAATTAAACCAATAAACTAAATTGAAAAAATTGAAAGGAAATAAGCTATGTAAAATAAAAAGGGTTAAATCAAATAGCCTACGAATTGCGGAAGAGAAAGATTTACATTAATAAAAGAATTTAGTGAAGGTGAATCGAATTCATGTCCGAAGATCGATGTGGACTTATTTTGCTGGAACAGAAACCAGCGTCCTTACCGGTGATGAAGTTCCCTTAACTTTCGTCAATAATTTTCTCCCCAGCCCGGCGCTGACGTCTTATGATTTCCAAGCTCTTTAATGATTCTTTTGAGACTACCAACGGACTATTTATTTGCATTGTGCTGTTAAAATATTGTGTAGGCGTAAGAATTTATATATCAGTATTTATTTATTGTTTTACTTTTTTTTTTTTACATTTGAGAGTGTATAAAATGTGTTATGTGTGTGGTATTTGTTTTGTTTGATATTTAACGAGCCGTTAAGCCGTGGCAACGGACTTAATTTTATATTAAGAAAAAAAGTTAAATTAAGTAAATTAATTTAGATATTTATTTTGAAGACCAGCAAATCAAAACAAACATTTATTTTTATTGGAATAAAAATGTGGTTGTCTTAGCTTAGCAATAAAATATCGTTTCAAAGTGAGTCGCCGCCAACGTCGGGACACTACTCGATTATATAAATGATAGAATGTATTGCATAAATGATAAAATATTTTGTATAACATATATGCCAGACAATCTGGTGAAATATTTGGAAAATGGTTGAGAGAGCAAATGGTTGGCTTGAGACAATATTTGATATTAGATGAAATATTGATATTCAACCGAATAATAGGGATTCCTTTCCCTTCTGTCTGTTTATTTCAAAATAAGGAAACTATCAGATAAAACAGGCTGAGAGTTTGACGAGGGAAAGACAGCTTGAGATATCGAGGGAACTTCGTTGTTTTACTATCATACATTATTTGCACTTGATTCTATTTCATTTCTTTTAATTTAATTTCCATTTATATATATCTCCTATTTTTACTTTCTCATATTAAGAGAAAGTATTGATGGATTTACACGTTTTGAGGTCACTTGAGTCCAACATAATAGCTTTTAAAAAATGTCTGTCTGACGTCTGTGCAGATGAGTGTACCCTAAAATACTGGGCCGATTTTGACACAATTCGGCATACATGTTCATGAGAGGTAAGAATGTTCTTTCAGACAAATCATACAACGAGGACCCTGGGTGTTCTAGAGAGGTAAGAATGTTCTCTCATGGCGCAAGAGCACATTGTGGGCTGAGAAAGTCTTGTGATAAAGAGTGAGTTGTGGAGTAAATTGGCATCTTCAACAAGGATTCTGGAAAGCCGAAAATCATCTTGGATTTTGCGCTGCTGTTGGACATTGCTAGCAACGGCTTCTGAGGCCCTTTTATGTCACTCGACAAACCCGATTAAGAGGTTCTATCAGAACACTTCGAGTAGCCATCGTCGAAATCGGTAGCGACCTTTTGAGTTTCACCCCTTTTCATCTATCTCAAGTAAGATCGACCAATTTTAGCTAGTTATCTTCCTGAGTGGGACGGCTTAGACCCCTTCCCCCACTCCACCTAGGATCTACCTTCTTCCTCACAGCACCTACCTCCTTTGTTGTCTATCACTGTATTTTCAAGCAACCATTATTATTTGCAATAGCCTAGTTAAACAAATATATGACTACAGCAGTCAGTAATTATAATTATTATACCGAGCCGAAGACTGCTTGTAGGAGTTATTTGTTTAGAACCCTCAGGTGCACCGTCAGTTTTACTTTTATTATTAGGGACAGTATTGAATAACAATTTAAGTTGGTACACGATCTTCAGGACTTCCTGGAGAATATTACTAAAGTGTTATTCATTTATTGTTTTACAGGAGGAGATTATATTTTATTTTCCCTGGATTCCTCACTCTCCAGATTTCTTTCTGATCCATTTTTGCTACCCTCTTTACCTTTTATGTAACTCCAGTGAGTGCTTAAGCTTCCTCGTTCCTTTATTCCTCCTTGTTCTTTATTTGTTTAATTTTAAATGGAGTCCAAATTTGATTTTACTTAACTAGAGGTTGTCAAGACCATCATAAAGACCAGCCCATATTGCAGCCGACTGAGTTAGGCTATAGGTATAATTCAAATCTAGGTCTAGGGCCCATTGATTTTCGGGCTTCAAAATATGCTGGTCTAAGAGTGTCCGATCTTGAAGTAATTACTCCCAATTAGATTTTATCTGCAATATCTCCATTGTTCTTTGACAATGGACAATTAAGAAATTTTCTCTAGCAGTCTTCGACGAGGGTATAGCTTTTTATTTTATTATTATTATTATAATTGCCGAGCCGAAGACTGCTGGTAGGAGTATTATTTATTTGTTTGGTAACTACCAAACACCAGTACTAATATTACATTGCTTTTGAAGATTTATAGTTTAAGAACGATATATTTATCGCAAAATAGAGGTTATTCCTGAGCACTAGACCAAATCTAAAGAATATAATTAAATGCTGAACAGTAAACTTTAATTTAGTAATTCCTAGACAGACAGAGACATAATCTCCATTACCAGGTTGGGCCGAGGAATCACCAGGTTGGGGCCGTGAACTCTTCGTTCCACTTATTTGTATTCGTTCCACTAACTACACTATTTGTATTATGTATCCATCGGTTAAGTAGTTATGGCTCTATAGTTGTAGTTATTTTTTTTTTTTTTTTTTTAATTCTCCATTAAAGCAGAACCACTGATATGTAAAGTTTTTATTCGAGTTACCATTTCAAATGACTAATTAAGTACTCCTTCTGTAAATAGTAATGGTTCAAGTGTGAGCCAATTAAAAATGTTTTAAATAAACAACAATTTTTAAAATCTAAACAGCAAGTGGACTGTTATTTTAATTATTATTTTTTTTTTAGAGGATTAGCTCTGTATGATGTTTTGAGAATTTGGTTATCTTTCAATGAATTTCAATTCGGCAATTTCCTAAAAAAGGCAATAAAGTAAAGAGTACATTGCACTATTGTAAAACAAGATGGCGGAGTCTTCAAAGTTTACTCGGAGTGGAAACATGAAATTTTGTGGTTGAGAGCTCTTATGTCAATCCGTGCCCTCGGGGAGATGCTCTTCAAAGCTGCCCTTGACACTCCGCCACGCCCTAGCACCCTATGCCTCTACCTTTTTTAACCCTTTATTTTTAAAAGCCCATTCAGAAGAGTGAGTTTTTTGAGAAAAAAAAAAATGTAAACCACTTACTAAAGACCATGTACGAATTTCAAAATAAAGCACACATATATAATCACACTGTACTTTATTTGGACCTTCCCCTTGAAAAGATTTTCAAATTTAAACTTTAATACTAGTATTTAGACACACACACAAATAAATATCTATAATATAACGTTGATATTCTCTACACGTAACCATTTTTTATTTAGTTAATTCTAGACATATGGGAATTTATCTCTTTCAAATCAGGGACCGTTAGACGCTAATATTTGAGTACGTTCGGGAAAGGTATGAAATCTAAAATCTATGTTTATACATATAGTCCCCTGGCCACCAGAAGAAGTGAGTCGCTGATTGATAAAGTTTTCTTACCTTATGGAATCGCTTATTTATGCCGTGTCCACCGATAAATTGGGTATATGGCAACTGGGCGCTGAGCCACTTATTTTTTTGACATGTCAAACATGTCGTTCTGCAGAAACATTGAAAAATGATAGATAAAGTTTTTATTTTCACAGGGTCGTTTAATTAAATTATTTAAAAAACAGTGGTACACGTGGCCACCGATACAAGTGGGCCGTTTGGGGTATCCACCGCCCCAAACATGTCGCTCTGAGGGAACATTAAGAAGTGATAGATAAAGTTTTTATTTTCACAGGATTGTTTAGTTAAATTATTTAAAAAAACAGTTGTACACGTGGCCACCGATACGAGTGGGCCGTTTCGTGTGTCTACCGTTGTGCGGTACGCTGTGTGTGTAAACATGTCGCTCTGAGGGAACATTGAAAAGTGATAGATAATGAGTGGACATAGAAAGACATGATACTCAAATGTATTTGTAAAGGAAATGAACTATTGTCAACCTAAAAATTTGGGTCATTTCGCTGTCCACCCATAAAAAGAAAAAAAAAACACAACTTATCTATAAATTCCATAAATATTGCATCCTTTTATACTTATAAATAACCTTCAAAAATTTAGAAAACAAAATTTGAACCGGTGTCTAACCTCTTGTATAACTGACTCTGACAATATTGTGCTGAATCTTTATTTGGAAATTTGGAAAAACCAATTTTTTTAAATAAAATAATCATGCTTGATTTTTTTTTTTTTTAATTAGTTATTAATTAATAATTTTAAAAATCGTTTGATTTATCACTTATACTGCTTATTAACTTGAACCCGAACCTTTAGATTTTGCGTCCAAAGCTCAACCAATTATAGTCCAGGAGTTAGTGTATAAAAAAGTGTCTGACTAACATCAAGCTGGAATTTTGTGTTTAAGTAAATCTTTTGGCGCCTTTTAAGAATATGTGGTCGGCTAAGTTCATCTGCGGGGTATATCTTGGCAATGTGATGTTCCGGGCCTTTTTTGGTGGACAATGTGATTTTCATGATCCTGAATACGAAATTAGTTAGTAGACCAAAAATCAAGTGGATGGTAGTTCGTCACTTAATAGGTGACCTCTTTGATTTGGAGTAATATTTTACTAACTAATCTATTAAATGACAAACTACCACCAACTTGATTATTTTTCTACTTAGTTCGTACTCAGGATCATGAAAATCACATTTTCCACTAAAAAGAGCGGGGCATGGCCGCTCTCCACCGGTTTGTTTTTTTCAAATGCCTTTATTGCCAGGCTATGCCCCTCAGACAAACTTAGCCGACGACATTATCTTAAAAGGTACCATAAGATTTACTTATTCCTACACAAAATTCTAGCTTGATTTTAGTTAGACACTTTTTTAGCACGCTATCTCCTGGACCATTATAATATGTCGGAGAAAGATGATATCACAGGGACATGCCTATAACTTCGGACAGAGAAAAATCGTTTTCCGGCGTAACTTAATTGGTAGAGCTTTGGACACGAAAAAAAAATCTAAAAGTTCGGGTTCATGCCCCGGTGGAGAAATGTATTTTTCTCTGTAACGTCTCCTTTAAATAATTCTAAGCTTTTAATATAAAATCATTGAATTAGAATTATAAGTAATGAAGTTATAGCTTATTTGATAAGAACGGGTAAGATACAGAAGGGTTGAAAATCTGACAGCGTTTTTCCGGGTGAACCTTAATCCCTCTGTCAAATCGGAATCAGAGCTTTTTCTCCGCTCCTACAAAAAATATTTATGACCTAAATAAACTTACAGTTTTACTGGAAAGTAGAAAACTCAAGTGTAAAACCTTTTATTACTTTCTTATTTGTCGTCGCAGGATATATACTTTTTCAAAGAATTTTGATTGATTACCAAAAGTCTCATAGGTATTTTTGTTACATGTCATAAAAAATATTTAGTCCAGAGGCTACAATTCCTTGGCATTAAATATTGTAAGATAATTATAATACATGATAACTAAATAATGATAAAGTTTATTAGTAATACAATATTAATAAAGTTGATAATAATAAAGGAGTTGAGGAATTGATCATAAGAATAAATAATAATACATTTTATTAACTATAGTTAATTAAAATAATATATAAGATCACTCGGCCACTGTATCTTCAAGTGTCAGGTAGAGTTGCCGTGAAAGGTTAGAAGGAATTTCCTATATCGAGATAAGGAGGCACGGATAGATTTCGGACAAACAGGACATTCTTCGTGAATAAGGGTGTTCTTCATAGTAAGGTTGGAAACACAGAAAAGAGCACTTTTCGAGAGGAATTTCGATACCTATACTCCCTAAATGAGGGCCTTACTATTTGAAGAAAATATTTCAGCTAGAATTTGCAATTTGCTTAGATCAAATTTTCCTCAAAAATCAGCTCCTTCCTAACTGGATTTTAATTACTTTTTTGTACTCTCATCATACTTTGAATAACATGGCAGATGCCAAAACCCTTCTTAGATTACTTCCATATCATCAATGGAACCTGTCAAAATTGGTAATTCCAGATTCAGTGCTTTCCAATATTTAGTCATGAATGAATAGTTAGTTATTACAACTAAGATTACTGTATAAATCCTAGTTGAACTCTAGATCAAGAATAATCTATATTTTGAATAACAAATTGATATATTATTATGATTGACATGACGTCAATCATCATTCAACATATACAGGGAGGAGCGCGGCAGACGTATGAATTTGAAAATGTAATAAAACACAGAATGTTACAAAATATTTTTATTTTTTCCTGATTTAACAACAATTTACCTAGATTTAAACAAAGTATCGGATATGTGATTCCCCTCACACTCCTAACACTGATTAAGCCTTTTTCGAAGTTTTTGTGCACTCTTTCGAGCATTTCCACAGGAATTTTGGCAATTTTGGCTCGAATGTTGTTCTTGAGGGCGTCCAGGGTTCTGGGACGATCGCTGTACACTAAGGATTTAAGGTATCCCCACAGAAAAAAATCACAAGGAGCCAAATCAGGCGATCATTCTGGTCAGTTTAAATCGCCTCTTAAAGAGATGATACGATTGAACGCACCACTCCATTATAGCGACTGAACCCACGTGGAACATTAACTTCCCGTTCCCCTCTTTCAAACGACCCTACTCTCAACCGTCTAGGACCAATTGGAAGGGAGCAATCCCCTCTTCAGCGCTCCACCCTGTATAAATATAATTATACTGTATTAGTGAATAATTTTGTAATCGAAAAGAAAAAAAAAAAAAAAAAATACAGGTAATTAATTCTTTACACACATAATGAAGCTTGCACAAAGGCCATGTGCTGGAGTTGGCCATTACTTTTTCTAGTTAAAAAAAAATTACATATAGGTTTTAACATTGATCTATTTCATTGGTAGTAGTATTGACATATTCTCACTAACCCTAGCCAATATGTAGATAATTGAATAATTAAGTGGATTTTGGCCAAAATGACCACAATTAGTTATTGAATATGCAGATCGAAATATTCCTTGGATGTCTATGTCATTTGAGGAAACAACGCAAATTTTAATGAGTCTATATCATAACGGTTTCATAATAATGAATAAAAAAGTACAATATTTCGCTTTTAATATAATATTATCTACTAGCAAAATTGAATGTGCTTGGCTATGGAAAGTGTTACTTGTAATGATTTTTTTTTTTAATTTGATGGGCACATAAATATAAACTACCCCCAAAAAACATTAAATATTTATTTTACTATGCGAAAATATTCAGGTGCAACAGCTGCCTACTCCCCACCCCCCATTAATTAGAATATTATCTGCAAAAGTTCCTAATTAGTATTTAATTCCAACTCCTGGAAACTTTTAAATGTTAACTTTCCGGTGAAAAGCAGATTTTTTTTTTCTTTGTAAGTATATATAAAGAAAGAAAAAAGTTACTTCTGGTGCCGTTGTCTTATCACATCTTTGGGTTAAAATTGGATTTATCTTTTATTAATATATTTATGCTTACTGCCTAAAGAGAAGAACTTTTCTACGTATTAACTTCAATAGATAAGGCTCGATTCCTCTTCTTTCTTTACGGTTATCATTATTCCCCCCATAAGGGTCAAACTTCATAAAAACCCATCTTGGCAAAAATCAATATTTTTTTAGAAATTATCAAACCAGCAACAATGATTTTTTGTAAGTGTTTTAAAAAAGTAGTGATACTTATTATGTTAGTGATTGAAATCGGTTTAAAAAATATAGATAGCTGCCATCTTCAATCAGAGTTTTCGATTAGAAAACCCTTTCACAAAAGTTGACTACGTCATTAAAGGAAGCTAACTTCTTAATTTCAAGTTTGTAGTGCTGTTTTTCTCTTTTCAAATTATGCATGTGACCGCCATCTTGAATAAATGTGGTGGGTCGTAAAAAAAAGCGATCACTTACGTCCTGTGGTTTTAGTGATATCGTAATGAGTTTGGGGTATTTGGATTTTATATTCAAATACAAAGAAGATAAATTATTATCCACTTGAATCCCTTTTTCTAGCCCTTCACCCATATTAATTTTCTAAGAAATATTTACAGCGACCTATATGGTAGTGTAAACTCTAATTCGGTGGTTTTTGGTCTGAAATTTCGGCCTCTTTATACTCAATGAGAGTATATTTGGGAGGATATTCTAAAAAATGAAGGTTTTTAGATGACAATGGGCCAAAGTATTAGAAAGAAAACCGTGCGAGTTTCTCATCTCCAGAGAAGCATTATACCTTTATATTTTAGACTCTATGCTATAATATAAAGGCCTTCTTTGTTCTCATTTTGTCTGTATAACCACACTAAGCCAGTTATCATAATAAAATATAATCCACCTTTTGTCTACCTTATTATATTGTGCGTGTGTGTGTAAATAAGCCTCTAGGTAATTTTTTTACTGAGTGCTTCCATATTGCTCTTAGTTTATGAATAGACTTTTTATACGTGGAATTCATTTCGTTGGAAAATGATGCATCTTTAAAGCGGACTCTAAAATGACATTTTATCTAGTTTTAGATAATTAACTTCGGCTAGATAGAGACAAAGATGACCCAGCTGTAATAAAAGGAGAGTAAAAACTTAGTTCATTGTTTCATTCTTTATATCTCCAAAATTCAACTCTAGGCCAGAACCGGAGAAATAAGCTACAATTCGTAACTATTTCATACTATGATAGGAGTAAACATGTTACATGTTAGTGAGTTAAAGTGTATTGGTGTTAAAACAGTAGCTTCAGGGCTTTAAATTCTTTAAGAGACACTAACATCTTTTCTTGTTATAAATTACAGGTTCATTGATATGAAATGGAAGACAAGAAGATATGAATTAATTTTTAAAGAATAAACAATAGTGAGTTTTTCTTGTAAATCAGTGTCAGTGTATATATATATATATATATTATGTGTGCTATTATAATTAATTAAGGCTATGAACTTTTCATTTGATGACAGCAGTTTCGTCTATTTGTTTTTGGGTAGGATAGGGCGGGGCTAGTTGAGTAATGTTTCATATAATCTATCATAACTCTTAAACGTGGCAGATTTACTTGATTCCTTCAAGGTTAGATAAGTAATTTACACTGCTTGAAACTTCTCCAGAAAATAAAACAATTTCAGATCTGCTTTAGAAGATACCTATTACTATTAATGCGAGTAACTTCCTAGTTGCTCAACTGGCCCCGTGGTAGAGGTAACTTAAGCAAGTGTGTGGTTAATAGGTTCAATAGTGATTTGAAAATTGCATAAATCCACAATAAATCTATAGTTGATAAATAAAATACATATTTTAAGTTCCAATACTAATGAGCAGTGAAACACAAAACAAAATCAAATCAAAAGCAAACAAACGTACATAGGAGAAAAAATTACGACTAACTTATTTATTATTATTTACTAACAAAATAAACAGATAAGCGTCCGTGCACCTAAGGCGGCAATTGAAGGTCAAGCTATGCGTTCCCCTCCCTCATCCCCCTCTTTCCGTTATTTGAAGTATTCTCGTGACTTGCCCCTATGCTCAACTCCTGCTCTACCCTACCTTTTTTTAAATACTTAGCAATGAGGACAAAATTTTTATTTTCATCCTGATCATTGGATTTATTAAATCCAAGAAAAAATTATATGTTTGAATGCAGTATCACATTTTAAATCTCCGTGTTTATTTATTTTTAATTTCTCATATACATAGTAGATATATATACAGAAAAAAAAAAATTGTGACGGCGTGATATTTATATTTTAATGGATTTAAACGTTTTGAGGTCTCAAATAGTGGTTTTTAAAACATTTCTGTCTTCTATGGAGACGCGTGGAGCCTTTACACCTTTTGATCAAATTTGGCATCCATGTTAAAAAAAATTCAACCCCCAAGGTGAAATTGAGCAATGGATTTTAGCTCCAACTTGAGGCGCAACCTCTAAAATTCATACAGTAAAAGCAAACTGACATAAACACCCCTGAAGATTCTTTAAGTAATAAAAGCAAAACGTCGGGATGATCGCACTTCGTGGTCGCTATTGGAAAACTTAGAATTTCATGAATGTCCTTCAATACAAACATTCTATTGGTTTGTAGTTTAAGTACTTTTTTAATATTATAATTTATACATTAATAATTAAGCAATCGATTATGAATGAAGTAATATATAATTGTCATTTCAAGCTCCATTTTCATGAGCTAAATCTTTTTTTATTATACCTAAATGGTCAACTCCAAATAGTTTAAGTACTTGTATTGTATATCTAATTAATATCAAGGTTCTAAGGAGGAAAATATACATATTAATTCAATTTTCTAATTATATAATTGTACAATTTCCATAATACTACTTTCCAAAAACTACACAATAACTCATAACTTAATAACAATACAAATCTTTCTAATTGGATTTAAAAGACAAATTAAATAATTATATCACAGCTCCTCCTTAGCATTTTGAAATTGGGTATTTTCTCCTTTGAAAATTGACATTAAGTTACTACGCAAACACTTAAACAATTGTAAGTTTACGACTTTGATATAATAACAAAAGATTTAGATCTTACCCCATGTAAATGGTGCTTGAAAATCACTCAAAACAAAGTCGAGATATAGTAAAAATGATAACGGAGAGTTTGTTTGTATTACATATCTAAATACTTACAGGTAACAGCAATATTACATCAATTTTGAGTTTTTTTAACTTTTAATTACCTTTCACTTTAATATATTTTAGTGAATTTTATTTTTATTTTTACTCCATTCCTTGTCTATTGGAGGTTATTGATTTAGCGTTGAAAGAGTTGCTTTATTCAATACTGGTTATTAAGGGATAGCTCGTTACTGAACTGTGAATGGATGAGAAAAGCTCTTGCAGAAGGATAAATCCATGAATCCATTTATCTAGATGAGTTCATCAATCTCCCTTGTGTCCTTACTTACCATATCATATTTCAGAACCAACTTGTCTTAGAAAACATTAATCAAAAATTTCATTCATCATGTTTTACTAATAGGTATTTCTTATAATCTGAAGTATTGCATTGTATATCGAAATTTTTTTAATCCTTTGTTAAGTAATTACAAAATAAATTTCAACTAAATTTGGGAACAGTGAGAAATTTTTAACGCTCAATTGTAGTATTACAAAATTACAGCTTCGACGTGTTGTTCATTTTATCTTAATTATTTTAAGTGCTTTCACAACTATTTTTTTTTGTTATCTATTATGACACTAGAAATTTATTGCATACTTATCATTGTCTAGTTTTTATAGGTATTATAAACTCCTTACATATAAATTCTATTTTATTATGAAGGTTCAGTTTCAAGTTTAAATTCTCTGTGAATTTGGGAATCGATTACACTTTAGTTCGGTCACTGTGAGAACGTTCAAATCTTTGCTGATCTGTAGAACTATTAATCACTCAGGTGTATAGCTAACGAAGATGTTGCTAATCAATGTCTTTATTCTCCGTGGCGTATTGCATTTTTTCTTCTGTTCTTCTCCCTTAAATCTCAAAATTGAATTATTAAATTACCAGACTATTATAACAATAGTCTTCATTTGGTCAAACATTAAAAGTTTTATTCGAAGGGTTGTCGCTTTCAAAAATAATCAATTTTTTAGACTATTATAATATTCCTCTACCCTTAATAAACAAATTAGACCTATTTAACTCTCAATTCAGTATTTCTGAAGTATAGTTTAGACCTTATATGTTATATTCATAAACATTCTATTTTTTATGCCTTAGTACAAGCATTATTCCATTATAGAAGTGGTTCGGTTAAATTAACAACCTAGTGTCTATTATATATTAAAAATATAATAAGGATTGATTCAATTATTTATTACTTTTATTTTAACTTAAATTATTATAACGAGGTACATCAAAAGGGGAGGTATAATGACAAAGAGAAGTCATTGTTTGATACTCTGAGACAGGGGTTGGCAACCTTTTTGTCTTTAAAGGCGCAATAAAAGATTTGAAAATTAAACGAGAGCGCGGTGGTTGACGAGAAAAATTAAATATAAAAGGTCGTTACATTCAAAAAACGTAATACATTTCAGGTTTAAAAACTAGACAATTTGGGTTATATCGTTAATGAGGGTACATTTAAAGACCACAGAGGTGCAGGATTTTCGACCCCTGTTCCGAGTTGTAATGGACTGTATAAGATGGAATGTTTCTGTAAAGGAAAAAATAGTCAAGTAAAAGGTAAGAAAGGAAAGTGCCTCAGGTGTCGATTAGGAAAGGAAACGGTTTTAGCAGGGAGACGAAGATCTTACGGTCATTAAATCTCCAAACGTATCAAATTCTCTCAATTTTCATACTTTTTTTTGTGGAACACATAAATTATTATGTAATTTATTTATTTAAAAAGTAACTACAATATGTTAATGTTTTATTTGAATGAATATTATTTCCTACATTGTATTGGAATTTTAGTGATTTTGACCATCAAATGTAATCTAGAAGTTAGGTTAAATGTAATAATCCGACTTTTAAAGGAAAACATTTATTTTACCAGAAGCTTAAAAAGCATTATTTGACCAGAAAGCATAGAATAACAGAAAGCGAATTTTATAAACTTAATCATTATGTTAGGACTTTACTGATAAAGTCATGAGCCGTGTCTAATCTAGAGTAGGATTAAGGACTGTTTAGAGTACCACATCCATCGCCTACGCCATGTGATACTAAACCGAATTGAATTTGCTCTTCGCCACAAATTAAAGGCCCTCCTGAGTCACAGTTGCACGGCGATGTACCCTCGGCACTGGATGTGCACAATTCCGCTTTTATTCTCAAGAAGGGAAGACTCTCTCTACATTTCTTCCACGTCATCAAGTAAACAGTTCCTTCTTTAATATTTTTAGACCGCGGGTTATCTATTCTTCTGCCGTCACCCGGATAATTTTTTCCCCAGCCTAAGACTGAACAATGTTTCTTATTCTTTAGCATAATAGGAATTAATTCGCTGTAGCTTTCATTAGGCAGTTGAAGCGGTTGCTTTGTTTTTGCGAATGTAATTCCATTTTCTAATTTCAAAACAGCAATGTCGTAAACAGCCGGTGTAGTTATATCTCTTAGCAGAACTCTTCTCTCAAACTTCGGATGACGATGAACTTCGGTAACTATGAATACCTCTCCACCGTCTCCGAGATTCACCGTACCTAAGCGGACCTTAATAGCGACAAGTCGACGATACGGTTAAAATCATCTGTAATACAATGTCCTGCAGTGAATATATGATTTGGACCGATTATTGATCCACCGCAAAAGCTGGGATCCCTTCTACCTATCTTGTTAATTTCTAGCTGTGCAATAAAAGGGTATTTTTTTATCTGCGTCTGATTTCCACCGACTACCCTCGTTGTTATGACTACTGTCTCAAGGTATTCTGTATAAAAAGTTTCTTTCTTTGAGACATATATGTCTTGGTAACAGTTGATGAACAAATCTTTACAATTACTTCTTAGTCCCATAAAGGTGGGATTCCTATGCTGCGTCTGACGCGTGCGGCTGACGCGGTGCGTCAGACGCAGAGCACTGCTACAATGTAATTCAATGGGAGGGATTCCTATGGTGCGTCAGACGCGTGCGGCTGACTCTGGGTCGCTCTGGTCGTGCGGCCGTACCGGTTCGAGAGCAGTGTAGACGCAGACGCGAAGGAGATAACGGGTCGTAAATATGTACTTGAACACCTTCTTTATAATTATTGTCCGATTGAATTCGGGTTTTTTTTAAAACTATTCCTCTTCACAATTTTTAATCTGCCACCATTTCATTAAATTAAATACATAGTTTATTAAATACATACATATAAGACCAGAAGTATATAAAAAGACCTTTTTATATACTTCGTTTTTAAATTTTCTGTTGAATCGTATGTAATGTTGATAATATAATTGTTATTGTTATATAATATATAATATTAGTGAAAAAAAAAAAAAATAGTTCCGAATTTATTTACTTCTCATAAATGACAACCATCTAGAGAGCTGATCGTAAACCTATAAAAGGACAAATCTTTGTACAACGGATCTCCCGAACACCAAATCTAAACCGTGCCATCGATATATTAGAAATAATATAGTCGATATATTTCCTGTTTTGCTGTCATTCAATGTTTATCTCTTATTTATAAAAATCACAAATTTGAAACCCGTCAAAATGAAGATTGCGTAAATATGGGGCATGGCAAAACAAATAAAATAACTTGCGGATTTTTTCCGAACTAACTTTCCATACAGCAAAATTTACTGAAAACCAATTAAATCTGCTGAAAGATGGCTAAAAGTATTAAAATAATGCATTGTTATCGTGTTCTGAGCTATGCTAAAAGTTTCAAATGTCTAGCTATTCGGGAAGTTAGTTAGAAATCGATTGCCAGATTTGTACCGGACAAACAAACAAGAAAGCAAGCTAATGAAAACGTAGTAAAATATGTAATCCCCCATCCTTAAAAACCCCTTGGTTCCCAATATTTCCCGTATATACGTGAGTGGATATTTATATAAATATATTTTTAAAAAAAACGATTTATTTTACCGAAACAGTGCCAGGTTAAAAGTTGTTAAATTGTAGAAAGGAACAGTTAAAAAAAGAAAAAAAAAGAAACGGTAGTCCATCGGACAATTATAAATAGGTGGGTGTTCAAGTGCTTATTTGAGGTTTTTTAATCAAATCTGTTATGTCGGATAAAGCACTGTTTACAGTTGAGGAACATGAAAAGTTGGTGGATATTGTTTCAAAATGTCTGTTATTTTTTTTTTTTTCTTCGTCTTCAATCTCTTCTAAGTTCAAATAGAAGAGCAAATAGCGGACACTCATTATTGTCACCCTCTCACTACCGAGGCCGCAGATCAACTGAACGTATGCATAGGAAACCCTCTAACCTGCGTCAGCCGCACTGCGTCTGACGCATGCATAGGAAACCCTCTACCCTGCGTCAACCGCACTGCGTCTGACGCGTGCGTCAGCCGCACGCGTCAGACGCAGCATAGGAATCCCACCTTAAGCACAATCAAAATCAACATCTGTATAAATAAAAATGAATGGTCATCTGTCTGTCTCTTATGCCTGCCTAAACCGTTTATCCGATTGCGATGAAACTTGGTAATGGTCTGACGCATGCCCGGGAAATTCTGAGTTAGTAAAATTGAAGAAAATTGGCCTAGAGCAAAGAAAAACTGCTTAAGTATTATAACATTGTAAATTTTGTTATTTATTTGATAACTTTCGTCTATCGGATTTGTTTTTAAGATTGGTATTTTTTTTTTTTTTTTTTTTTACCAGAACTAGTGTTTTAACATCCCGAGTGCTATAGCCTTTAACATTTATAAGTATTAAGTATAATTACCTTATTTAAATTATTAAACGTAAGTATTTATATTATTCATGATTAAAACAAATAAACAAAATCCTTTTCGTTTAATTTTGACGGGTTTGTTTGTCATATAAAAATGTAGGTCAACAAAATACGTTTACCCTTATAAGTAATATAAGGGATCGAGAAGCTCCAAGTGTTTGTTATAAACATAGGCACACGATGTTGTTATAGATGTGACATGGTGTTCTCTAAGGAGTCCTTGACATCTTTTCTATCAGGAAGAGAAGAATGTATAACAATCAGTTGAAGAGCAAAGAGTTGCACTGAGTGAAAGGGCTGCCTTGGGACACACAATGGCTGAATGCAGAAAAACCCTTTTTTTCTGAATCAAATCAGGGATCGCGACGATGTGGGTGTCCTTTTCTCTACTGGGCTCCAACATAGCTATCTTCCAAAACATAAAATCACACAATACTCTAGTCCAAGCTGGGTTTTCTGTTATCTCTTTGAATTTCTCGTGGTCTTTGTTCTAATTTATCGGATATTTAATTTTAAACCATTTTCAGTAAAGATGATGTTGATATTGACCGGCACGAATATATACATAAACCCTGATTATTGTAGAATTCTGGAAAAATTTGTATCAGTCTCATTGCTTCCTTCTTTATTAAATAATTATTAGAATATCTACGCATAGATTGATATTAATTTCTTGTTCAACCCTATGTAATAGTTCGTATAATATTAGTCCTTAAGTGATTAACTCCATAGCGTAACAGCCTTTGAAGGTCGTAGGTCTGCCAAAGAGCTTATACAACTACGGATATATTATATTATGTAATGAATGACTCAATATTAGTGTGTTGTTCCATTCTATAAACCTTACAATTGACATATGCAACCTGCATAGACTTTACTTCATATAAGCAGCTACCTATACCTATATATTTATATATTTTTATTTATTTTTAGTTATTAACAATAATTTATTTTTTCAGTGAAAAGTGATTTATTATTTTATTATTCAGACTGTATTGTTTTTGAAAAGTTGTTCTTTTAATTATTTTGTATTAATTTAATAAATGCTTACATTAATCAAGGAATTAATGAATGGACTGTATTTATAAAGAAAACTTTAATCCACTTCGCTTATAATAGGGAAATTGAAAGTAGGAATAAATTAAAAATTGACTAGGTGGTAATTTAACAATGACTGCTCTCAACCGTAAGTTTATATTCTATTCTTATCATTTAAATATAATTTAATTAAAATACCTTTTCATAAAACACGTGTCACTCTTTTTATACTCCCTTACAATACATTGCCAGCACGTGTCTAAGTACCTATGGTACAATGTAAAATTAATTCAATGCAAGCCATGCATTCCTTGGCTTGCATTGAAAGTTTATATAAAAGCCTCTAGAGCTTCAAATAAAACTAAAATATGTTTATATAGTATTTTAACCTCCCATAAATCCAAAAATGAATTAATACAGAACCGTCTGTGCGATACTTTCAAGAAAATATCCAAATTTCTTCAAAATTAGATGAGCACTTATAAAGTAATATTTGTTAATAAAAGCGAGTTTGTTGTTCTTGTTACTTTTTGTGGTGGTATGTGGAAGAGAGAGGAATGAGCGCAGAAAAGTGACTTTAAACTCCTTCTAAATTATTTAGTATTTAAATAAAAATCTCAATTTACAATATGTCATGAATAAAAATATTCTTTAAATTAGTGTGGCACATAGCTGAATAGTTTCTATTCAATAAATAGATATTTATATCTTAGTATCACGATTTTATGCCATTTAATTTTTATAATTAAAAAAAAAAAAAGGCAAATATAATTTTAATGGAGAATTATTTGATAAATCTAGCCCGAGATATATTTGTACACTTGTATGAAAAAAGGGGAGTATCAAAATAAAAATGTGTTTATGGGAAAGGGGTGATTGGTTTATTATTGGGTCTTAGATATCATACGATATGGATCATTGTGAAGTAAGATCGATCCAAGACTATTTGTCACATTTCAGACTTCAATTTTAGATTTTGATATAATCTTACATCTAAAGAATATAAATTCTATACTTTTCTACATAAAGTATAATAAAAGTTTTTTATTTTAATTAGATAACTTCGAATTTTCATTGAAGGGTTCTAAGGTTGTTGACTCTTTTTCTATATTTAACTTTTCTTCAGACAAATGAAGTAGAAGAAGGACAAAATAGAATTTTTATTATTCTTTCAAAGTAAAATTATTTTTTTTCTATACCAGGTAAGCTTGTTTTCCCCTTCTTTGGTTCATTTGAATTTCATTCTTTGTTTTTATTAATTTGATAACGATGGTATGTGATCGTATACTCAAGAAAGAAAAATGTGGCATACCTATAATTTCAAATATATTAAGACATAAATCCGTTTCAGTCATCTGAGAACATTTTTGGTTCTGAGTCTGTCTGTCGGTCTCTTAGTCTATAGCTCAATATTTGCGAACCACCTAATCTTAATAACTACTTGTCCGATTTTAATGAAATTTGAATGGCAGGTCATAATTAGTTCATTATTGTTGGTCCCATATTTATAAGTTTCAACCTTCTGTGCCCATTTTTTTCTCATCCACATCACATAAACATACATTTATTTACCCTTATATCTTCAAAAGTAGGTACACATCTGAATTTTAAAAAAATTGGATGGTTTGTCGAAAATAGCCCGCAGATAGCCTCAATTTAATTCCAACTGTCTGTGCTCTTTAAATATTGTTAAATTGATAATTTAATTCATGGTAAAAATCATACCAATTTTTACAAATTCAAAAAAATTTGACAATAAAGATAGTAAAAGCATAAAATCATTTATAGAAAATAGGAAGCTATGTGCAACACTAATTGGCAGATTTTTTTAATTGTTACTAAATGCAAAAAGTAAAAAGTTTCAGAAAATAACTTATTTTAAATGGTTGGTGCTTCAAGTTTACCCTGCAATGCTAAATATCCCTGAAGATGCTCAAAGCCCTGACGATTTATACCGTGTCAAGACCAATCCGTCGACAAGTTCAGTACAATTATATAGGGATAAAACAAGTGAAGTTCAAACGAAGTAATCTTTTGAATTAAGGAAAATCTACTAATCTGTTTTCCCAAGGGTAGCTTGTCCTTACTAAGTGCACATTAAGTTAAGGACCTACGACGTGGTTGGAATTATTGGAAAAGCTTTAACTCTTAGAACAGTGTCGTTAGTTAGCACTATTACAACTACCAACTCTTTACTTGATTGAATCTTGATTTTAGCTTAGACTGCACTAATTTTCTTTAACCTTAGATTGAAACACTTAACTGATGAATTAAAATCAATTCACGTCTTTGAATGACAGAATGCATTGAATCATTCTTCCTTAATTCTTGATTAAATTTATTTTAGTTTAAAGACTATTGTCAACCTCTTTAATAGATACATTGAATTAGATAAATTATTGGAGCACATATAAATAGCCAAATTAATTAGTATGGAAATAAATTAATCCATAATATCCACTTAACTTAGAAACTAATAGAAAAATAATTTAGTAAAACTAAATACTGATTATTGTATTGTCATCGGAAATTCATAATCTTTGCAAGTTTCAGCTTTCTAAGTAGTCGGGAAGTCAGTCAAATTTACGTTAAAAGATTTGCCTCGGACATACAGGTCAAGTTAATTAAGCGTGTAAAAAAGAAACCCTTTCAAATGAATTCAAAACCAGACGATAGCTTACCTCCGAAATAATTTTGGATTCCCAGATACCCAACAACACTTTCAACTTGATTGTGATTTATTCTTTAGGAACTTAGTCTAGTTCCAGGGCCTTCTAACCTATCTGAAGCCAATAATTTGGAAAAATTATATAGCTTGGCTTATAGAGTATCAAAGCAAGAGATCAAGAGTCTTTCTTTTTTGACTTACTTAAATTAATTAAAGTAAGTTGACTATGGGCTCATGGGCACATCCAGGAGAATCCGCCACTTATCCTCGATCCATAGCCATTGATTCTGATGTTATCCCAGACATTGACCAGCCTCTTTTTCCATTTTTCATCTCTTGTTCTTGTTATTTGGTATTAGTAGGTCTTATCCGTAACCAACTATGCATGATGTGCACGTGGGTGCATGGATAGTATCATTCTGTGGCAACTCGCATAGAGTTAACTGCATATAAGGAGCCTCTCCTTCTCTCTTAAGGTACATCCAGCTTTTTAATTTCATATTATTGGAATCATTGATTCTGGCTTATCAAGGTAGCGGAAGCATGTGATCATTTTGAAGAACGATTTTTTTTCTATATATACGAATTGAAAAATCCCTCAACAGAAATGAGTCTGTGGTTGTCGTTCTTTATTTTTACGAACCACCTTATCTTAAAATTAATCGTCCGATTTTTATGAAATTTGGAGGGTAGTTCACGATTACCCCATTGTTGATCCCATAATCATTTAATTTTCTGCGCTTGATCCTTTTTCTTATGCATGCGCACACACCTTTTTTTGAACACTTACATCTTCAATAGTTCTCATCTGATTTTGATGACATTTGGATGGTTTGAAGAAAGAAGCCCACAGATCGTACCTCATTAATTTTACCAATATGCGCAAATTTAACAGTGCTTCATTGATCCATTTATTCATAAAAAAATCAATTGTGAGTTGTTTTTTTTTTATAAAAAAGGGTGAAATTTAAATGAATTTAAAAAAATCCAAACATCGTTTAAGTATGTAATAGGACGTGAGGAAGCTACGTGCCAATCTAATTGGCAGATTCTTGTAGCTAGAATACATAATCCCTAATAATCATCGCCCCTGGCATTATTGCATCAAGATTGTGATTTTAAATAGTTTACTTTGGCTATGATTAACAATAATTCCTTCCATCAGTTGCCCACTTTTACGTTCAGGTAAAATTCCTTTAGAATTGAACTAGATCTTGATAATTTAATTTAACATTAATTTAATTCAACTGCAGAGTGGCTGAGATCTGCATAGCTTGGTTTAAGGTTAATTAACATTAGCCTCCTCCAATATCCATTACCATTACACTTCGTCCCAATTACCAACAACTGGAACGCCTTCTCTCCCCTTCAATATGTAAATCTATTAATTAAATCTTTGTAAATTTATATTTTATAGTAAATTGTTATAAAGATTGAGGTTTTTATCCACTTACCTGCTCTTTAGTTAAAAAGGTCAGGTGAAATGGGAATAGTATATTAAAAGAGTTAGGCTAACAAAATTATATTAATCTTTCGTTCTAGAAGGTTTCTAGATAACTAAATATTATAACTGTAGTTCTTAACTCAATACATTTTAGATTAAAATTCATAAATTTATTGTCTAACCAGAAGTCGTCCATAGCAATGTTAGGGTTATTATAAAATGTTTTTTCCTGGTCAATTACGCGGGACGTCTAGAAAGTAACATTACAACACGTGTTAAAAATCTACAAATGCTTATATTTTAATGTAATTTACAGGTCATATGCGAAAATATGTTATTACTCTTCATATAATCGCCGTCGAGATTAATGCATTTCTGAACCCTAGGCACTAGCATTTGTATAGTATACCCTCGTCGTATACCTTACACTCCTTCTCTGGAAGTTTCTTTGTCACAGCGTCCTTGACCTCCTATTCCTCATTAGAAAATCGCTAACCGCCAATATCACCTTTAATTTAGTGAAAAGATTGTAATCCGATGGTGTAATCCAGGTCTGGGGAGTAGGGTCGGTGAGTGACAATATCACATTCAAATGAAACGAGCAGATCCTGAAAGACCCGGATGGTACGAAGTCTGGTGTGATGAAGGAGAGACACACCACTAGAACAGTCCCCCCCCCCCCCCCCCCCCTTTGTCTTTATTTGATTTTTTCAACCTCAAGTTCCCTTTCCTCTGTAGAGACTGCTTTTTTGACTCATGAGTATAGTGGCACACCTACGTTTCGTCCTCAGCCACAATTGAGCCGAGAAAGGTTTCACCCTCATTTTCATACGTCACTCCTCTCTTTGTCGTGAGTGTTAGTACGGCTTTCCTAAAATAACCTAACCCACAATAACCTGATCCATCTTTACCTCGGATCTATTGGTTTCCACCAGCTGGTGGATATTAGCCGCGGATTCATAACACAAAGTGAGAAACCGGATGACTGAGCGAATCTCACATCTACGGTAGATGGAACGAACGCAGGACAAATTGGTTCACGCATTTAGCTGCAGCGACGACATTTCGCAACGGACTGAGACGCTCGATGGCTTATTTTGACCTTTTAGAAAACCTCTACCCGTCAGGGGTGCCAACTTTGAAAAAGCCTCTTTTGTAACCTTACTTTCTGGGCGTCCCTCGTAGTACACTGATAATAAAGTAAGCTGTTAAACTGATGTAGCTATCAGTTAAACATAATCTATCTAGAATACTGCCTGTGCTTATAGATAATTTGTTGGTATTATAAAAATTCCTGAAGACGTTTTAAAGAATATATAACTGTCAAGTACAAAGGGCTCAGGAATTTCAAGCTTGATTTGGAATGAAATTATATGTTTATATTAAAGAAGATTGAAAAATGTATTACATTTGTTGAAAAGTGCTTAGTCTAGAAAAACACATATAAGCTTCTGTATATAATATCAAATGACCTCCAAGATACTAAATTTAATAGTACGATGAAATTCAATAATTCAAAATTGAATCCTAATGTTATGATTGCAGATAAATAGAGTGAACGAGCCAGCAAACATAAGAGCCCACGCCTGATCACTGAGCCGTATTTATTTCTTGGAATATACGGGTTACTCATGTATGTAATTGAATTTAGGATTTTCTTCTTTGTTTTCACGGGGCATTTTAACGGTGTATGAACACAAGACGTTGGGCTGACTGTGATGGCTTAGAAGTAAGATTCTGTGTGAAAAGACTTGAAATACATTGCAATTGCTTATAAACTTTAATTCAAACACCTTTTGCTTTAATAAGAAATACAAGCACATATAATGACTCACTTCTTACGAGAAGTAAACTATGACTTTGATAGTGAAGTAGAAAAATATAATGGTTCATATCTTAAGGCTCCGCTTAGGTGTGTAGTGTGTACACAATAACTGAGGGGTCAGGGTCTTCAGAACGATCGTCATACAAGTCTGAGTATTTATACAGACCAGTTTGGCGACCGTGTGGTGTGTCTGGGAATTGACCATATGCCGTATGAACATAATCTTTTGCTTAATAGTTCATTTCTTACGAGAAGAAAACTTTTCCCTTGCCTATTCAGCCAAACCCGAAGAAAAACTTATAGTTTGGAAATCATCAGATGTCCGGTTCGGCTTCAGTTTACACAACGCGCAAATCAAATAGAGAGGTCTATACCGGGGAACCACCCGGAACGTAGTTTTAAGATAGTCTGCCATTTAGCGTGGGTCGTAGCTTACTTTAATGATGTTAATCTTTTAGAGGCAAGGGGGCCTGGGTGGCTCGGAGGCTAGAGCGCTCGCCTTGCGATAAGGCAAGTTAAGCAGCATCGAGCCGGGTCAGAAGGTGACCGCAGCTCTGGGTTCGATTCCCGGACCAGGCCCCCCGCTCAATGTCCACCCAGCATTGTTTAAACAAGTGGGAAGCTCCTCGAAAGAGTGGCACCACCAGATGTTGACCTAGAAACCATGATTATGACACTCCTGGTTGTAATACAACTAGGAGGGGAGTCATGGTTGACGACCATATCTTCACACAGTCGTGTGAAGATTTCGGTCCCTAACCCGGGTTTGATGAATGGGCTCACCTAAGTGGCCTGCATCTTCGGATGTAAAAAAAAGCCCCCCGGTATATATATATATATATATATATATATATATATATATATATATATATATATATATATATATATATATATATATATATATATATAAAAGCTTTTAGAACCCATATTGTCTAATTTATTGCATAAAATATTGCTCGATTGACACTTTTCTTCTAGTAAAAAAATAAAACAATTTTGACAGATTTAAAATAAAGGGTGGTAAATTAAATAAATTTGACAATTATGGGTTGTAATATAGGATAGGACGCGAGGAAGCAATGTGCCACACTAATTGGTTATTTGAAGTAAATTTTCAATATTTGCAGACTAAGTACATTATAATATTATAAAAACATTTTCCAGAAGTATTATGAACTCTTTTTCCATTATAATAATGCAGAACGGTTTGGCTATTGTTAAGAATCTATCGTGGCTACTTTGCACCAGAACCTAAATGGAATATAAAAAGTGGATTTGAGCAGGGAAGGAGTTGGCTGGAAATTAAACTGGGAGCACGTGACTGGCTTCAACAAGCAGTTGACTGCACCACTGTCCAAGTAATTACTACTTCCATACCACAAAACGTATTCATTTATACAAACTACTCGATCCTTTGTTACCCTTAATTTTCAGTATTAAGATGACTTGATCTAACTACGTACATATCGTATTTAGTTAGTTAAATAAGAGGGATACCCGGTTTATTTAATAAAGGTGCCTGTATGCAGCGCCGGCTCTAGGCCATTTGTCGCCCCACGTAAACAAGGGAATTGCCCCCCCCCCCCCCCCCCCCAAATATTTAGGTTTTAGGCTGTAATTTTCACAGTCACTGCACAAGAATTGTGCTGTTGAAAATTAACTCGTCTTGCTTTAGCGCTCTGTATGACTATACATCAGGAGTGTAGTCAAGGATGATCGAAAAATACTTTGCAGCTCTAATTTTTCAAGTATTACCGATTTAACTTTTCCTTACGCGTTGGCTTATTATTTGATTTTGAATAATTTTTCCACTATAGCGATCATGAGTTTCTTTGGATCGCATAGGTACTTGACGCAAATGTTCTCTCATAACGCTTAAGTAGTCTGACTTAAGAAATTAGAGTACGAGTAGGATATAGTAACATTAGAAGCTGTTACACAGTTGCCGGTGAGTAGGGGCTTTGAAAATTCATTGCCCGGCTCGCCCACCCTTGTGGCTCAAACGACCGAAAAACTTATTTGAGTGTGAGTAATAAAGAGAAAGGGAATTGCCTGTAAGTGTAGGTGTGAAGAAATATCGTGTATTGTGAAAAAAACGTATTATATATTTTAGATTAAACGACCTGTGTGTTTTATTCAAGTGTTAATATTTATATTAATTACATAATATTAAAATAAATTTAAGATAAACGAATTTTCAGACACGAACAAGAGCTTGAATGAAACTTAATTAGAAAACGATCAGATTAGAAATGGTCTTGAGTTAAGTAGAATGTAACAAGAACTTAAAGGATGATAATGAGGTGAGGGTTGACATGTCAAAGGAGTTATGGTTATTAGGACTAGATAGCAGTAGGAGATAGAGAAAGGAAGAATTTGAAAATGTTTTAATAACTTCTATTAGATAGCGCTAAATACTACGCAGTGTCAATAGTGTTATATATATATATATATATATATATATATATATATATATATAATATATATATATTATATATATATATATTATATATTATATATTATATTATTATATTATATATATTATATTATATATTATATATTATATATATAATATATAATATATATATATATATATATATATATATATATATATATATATATATATATATATATATATATATATCATTATTGTAGCCAAAAATGTTGTTGTAATTAGTGATCTATCTTTGTTTTATTATTTGGTAGCAAAGGAATGCGCTCTGCGTCTTTTCTACCAACTCTGAGAATAGAGCCATATAGTGCGATAAGCAATCATCTCTTTTTATACTTAAATTCGTAACTGCTTAGCTCTTTTTATGTATTAAATGATGGTACGTAGCCTATGATAAGCCAGACGAACTAATGGATACTTAATGAAAATTTGATTCTCGCTTCTCTTTATACCGTAGTAACACGTTTTGAAATGGAGAAGGTGAGGGGGAAAATAGCTCTTCAGGTCCTACGTATCCAATAATACGTTATGGTACATAAAGAGAATTGCCTATGACAATTGTGACGAACCAAGGTATACAAAGTGAAATTTTCATTTTAATCGGTCCAGTAGTTTTTAGGATTAGTGTCTCCATACAAATAAACATACAGAATTAGTACCCCTTTATATATAGGGTCCGGCAGTAAAACCTGACATTTTCTGAAAATGTTTGAAATATTTATTTAATTATAAAGAGGAATAGTAAAAATCTACAATGCTCGCCAAAAAAGTTCAATAACAAATCATTATGGAGCAAAAATAACACTACTTATATGACCTCCATTATCCCTGAACTGTTCGAATTGGTTGGCAAAGTTTGTCATTACTCCTTTCAATTATTGGCGAGGGATCGCATGAATTTTTCTCTGAATATTCTTTCGCAACACTGCCAAATTTCAAGGCTTGTCAAGATAAACATTTTATTAAAATTTTCTAAGATGACCCATAGACGCACGTGAAAGGTGCGCAGTTGCCACATCCTGCTTGAACCAAACCGAAGAGGAAATTGGTGGCGTCGTAATTCAGAGAGGAGTAAGTCACGGATTGTCGTTATGTAGCGCTCAGAATTAACGCAGTACGGCCGATCCACTCAATAAAGGGCCCTATCACTGCTGACTTAAAGTCTGCTGCCCTCACTGTTACTCTTCTGCTGTGAAGAAGGTGTTAATGAAACTATTGTGCGTTATTTTAGGCCTAATGACGGAAATTTTGTTTATTAAAACAACCGTTACGTGGGTGATGAAAAGGAGAGAACTCAGAAGAAGAGAAATACTTTCTAGACCCCTCCCAAAAGTGTCAGCCTATTAAAGTAATGATTTCTACATTGTGGCCAAGTCTATTTTATGCCTCATTCAGAAACTGGCCAGGTGTTAAGCAATAAAATGCAAGCGCAGTGTTGTTGCTCTTGAGGAGTGACGTGAGATTATGGACTTAGAATGAGCAGATTTGACAACAATATAGACCTTACTACTTTAATAGTCTGACTTTTTTGGGAGGGGGTCTCTGGAACTTACCTCTCTCTACAAGGTTACGTTTTTGCCGAGAATATCAAGCAAGGGAGCAAGACCACTGATTTTCCCCATGTATATATATATTTTTTTTCATCAACAAACGTTGTAAAAATAAACACCTTTTTTACTTGTATATTTTATTCAATTTTAGATGGATTTTTAAGGTGCATTTAAAAATAAAAAACTAGTAGATTTCCATTTCTTTTATTGTTGGACGTTTAGACCCTCTAAGGTCATCTCCCCATCACATCATTTTTTCATACTACAAATGAAAAACATTATAACAATATTATTAATAACATATTTATACAATTCCTTTTAACCTTAATTATTAACAAGTACTATAATAATGGTATTCTTAACAATGCTATAAAAATATATGTATATAAATTTATTTAATAAAACATTTTTTACTTATAATTTGCGTGTAGCCACATTTAATTTTTAATTAATTTGTTTTTACGTTAATATTAAAATTATTTTTCTCCATAAGAGTCGTCAATACATATACATAATAAAAAAACTTGACTAAATAAAATTTCATTTATAACTTAACACTTAATAACACAATTACTTTACCGAAATATAATCGGTCTATTAATGCGGACGCTAGAATAGCTTAAAGAAAATAGTCTTTGAACATTATTATCACTCATCTATATATTAAACGACGAATAATAACACAGGTATAGATTGTAAAGTATTATATGATATTATTGTATGATATTAAGGAACGTTTCACTGGCATTCTTAACTGAGCTTGGCCTGGCGCACTGCCGTATGCGCTCAGATCATTACGATACGAATCAGTACAAAATTACTTAAAAAATACACAATTGTAACAGATTCAAAGTACCATTAGAGGCATTTAAAATTATGTACAACACCGAAACAAACTTTAAAAACAAGTTGTCATGTGACACGGCAGTCGGGAAAATAGTCCAAATTTTCAAAATAATATTATAAATTTAGGATTTGAGCCCTCCAATCAGAAATAAAATCAGTCCATAATTGCGCTCGCTAGGATAGCTTAAAGAAATAGTTTTTGAACATTATTATCACTCATCTATTACCAGTAGATCTTAACAGTTATTATAGCAATTTTATTATCCATTAGTATATCATCATTTAATACTATTAATATATCATCAACAGGCTTTTAAAAGTTATTATCGTTAAAGTATTTTCCTAATTTTAATTTTACACCATCACATTAACGTTTCAGTTACACCTCGTTACTTGAATCTCTGAATTTAACTAATAAGTTATAACCATAAGAAATGTTAATAGCACAACTATTATCTGCAGTTTAGATAAGTTATAGTCTATATAGAGAGGTTTTTTCCATACTTAAGGTTTCAACTAGGTCAGAATAGCAGTAGAGAGAGGTTCTTTAAAAAACTTCCCAAACTAGGACCTATCTCCTGTTACAAACAACCTATATATATATATATATATATATATATATATATATATATATATATATATATATATATATATATATATATATATATATATATATATATATATATATATATATATTTCCAAGAGATCCAATGAAAATGTGATTAGCTTTTATTCGAGGAGAATGGGTTGGTTAGATAGTATTTGGTGGGTTGTCTAGTATCGTAAAGTTTCATAGATGTGGCCAAATAGCCAACTAAAAAGACCTCGTTTCAAGATAATTTAGAAAGGAGGGTCCTGTTCGTTCATGTTAGAGGTTTTCCTAGTTCTGACAGAGGGTAATTTTTTTCCAGGGTTAAACCTTTAACCAGTTTATTCCTTTACAAATAGACCATTGCACTTAACTAATAAATAGGTCAACACAAAGTTTTTTTTGGCTAAGATCTAATAGAGTAATAGAGCTAAAATGATTATTTTTATAAACAAATATTAGGACGAACACTTCGCATTGTGTTATCTATATTAGTTTAAATGTATTAATTTGATGATTTTGACGCTATTTAAGTAATTAACGCTCTATATTTAATTTTACCTTCGACTTTTTACAGGGTAGGTCGAAATTAATCAATTTTTGGTCCTATAATATTTTTGTCTGCTCTCATTTCTTTGTCTTTTGAATGTGCCAAACTTTTTATTTTAACACCTATATTTTTAAAAGTATTTATCTGATATTAAAAGAAATGTAGATGCTTTGTCGAAAGAAGCTCACAGGTGGTTCTATATTAATTTCAACCATATGCTCATGTCAAAATCCAAGATCAAAATATCATGTGACCATTTGTCTGAGGAAGCTATGTGCCACACGAATTGGCAAACTATATGAATTATAGATTTTATATTGTGGGTTTGGTAAAACTGATTTAGTTTACATTAATAAGATTCAGACTTGTACCCACCCCCCAAATTTTATTTTTATTTTTTCATTTATTAGCTTATTTTTTGCTTAAATGGCAACAGATTTATTTATCTTTCATCCTTTCCAAAAAGATTTTACCACATTTTATTTTTAGTAAAAGTGTTGTTTGTTAACTATCTAGCTTATCTTTTCCATCCTATGTGTATTTCCTGCCTGTAGAACAGCTGATTCATAATTTTGATAATGTGTAGAAGTTGAATCTAACACCTCGTATGAAGGAAATTAAAATTCCGGTTTTGGTCCCATGCTTTTGTACTAAAATGAATTAAACTGACTGAAAAAATGTTGTAATTAAGTATATAAATGTATTCTCTTAGAAAGTTAGTTTTGTGTTATGTTACTTTAATTCGTTGGTGACACATTGACGAAGGCGTTTATCACCTCGTACATTTTAATATTTTAAATAATTGGATTAAGTGTACTGCTTGTATGTTTCATTCCAAGAACCCTATTTTAATGCTATCTTTATGAGCGTTCGTTAATTGTGAGCTTCGAATATACACCATCATTCATATTTATATGTAAATTTACAGCTTTAAAACTTTCTTTAACTTAAATTGGACTTTAAGCTTGTTAATTTATTAGGCACTTATTTAAATTGTTACTCCCCTTATAAAAAAATAGAGGGGAAAAACAATCTAAAGAAGATGTCTAGAATGTTCTTCTTTAGACTGTTACTTCCCTTGTAAAAACAGAAGTGTGATATTCCTTTGTCCCAAAGTAAATCGGACTAAACATCCCTTTGCCTTAATAGTTATTTAGTCAGTCATTCATATTCTAAGAAAACATAGGGGAGTAACTGTCTAAGGAAGTATCATTTATTATATATTTTATTATATATTATTATTATTATGTATTGATTGTATTTACTATAACAAATATTAAATTAAAAGTCAAATAAACGTCAAACAAAAAAAAAATTAGTTGATGTTTATAAGTCGCGGGCATGTGTGTCAAGAGAAAAAAATTATTTGTTAATTTCACATAATATGATATAAGTGAAAGAAAATTATAACTCAAGTGAACAAATAGAAATTTGATCTAATATTCACCATTATCAGTGCGGCGGATTGATTCGGAAATATTAAGAAAGTCAATGAAATACGAAAAACATATTTCATTTCGAAAATTGAAAGATATACGATTCAATTTACATTCTTCATAACGACTATCGAAATTTTCCGGATTACTTTCTTTGATTTATAAATGTTAACTGTTGAGGGATCTTTAATATAGTGAGGGAAGGAAATTGGATGTTGGAAAAAGTAGGAATAATAGACACGATAAAGAAATCAGTGGGGAGTGCTGACTTGAAAAAGAAAAACACACAGTTGAAGATGACAGCTCGAGTAGGTAAGAAAAAGCGTGAGGACATGTTGATCCATATCCCGAAAGAGTTTGTCGACAGATTTAAAGACGGCCAAACGTTCCATGGAAAAGCGGTTAAAATCCCGGGAAAGAATTTGGTAAGACTTAATCTCGAATTGGAGAGCAGCAGGCCGTCTCGTAGTGAAAGTCTCTCCAAATTTTTCAACTTCTGGAAGAATCGTCGAGACACGGAATTGGTTATAGACAAGAGAATGTACACTCTAGAGAGGAAAGTGTCCAAAGTTCAGAGGAAGTTGCTCAAGTTAGCTTCGATTTCTACCGTCTTGGTAGATGAGGAAGAAGAATCAACGCCCACTGGCGATACACCTAAACACAAAGCACGTGATGCGCGTTACAAGATGTACTCATGCAAGGGCATCGTCAACTACAAGAAATAGACCGTCAGTCCTTGGCACACATTTTACATACTTTTGTACTTTTTTTTTTTTTAGTGAAAACTCAATACATTGTGTCGTCCCATAGTGTCAGTGTTTATTATTATAAGTATAATCTGGTTTATAGTAAAGTAGATATTAAGGTTGCTGGGTGTCGATGCCCTAAACCAAAATTACAAAAAATTGTAATCGATAATCTGGCAGTCTTTGCTGCAGATAAGTCTGCTCCCCGTGGGATATTGAGCCTCGCTATAGTAAATGTTTCATTTATATGATATGACAACCCAGTCATTGTTAATTCCCATCAGTCAGGTAGGTTTCTCGCAATAGGGTTTTAAAGTCTAATACGTCAAGATCTTCTGGAGGCAACCGCGTCAGAGAATTTGTTAATCCTTACTTTGTAAACCCATTACACATTAGTAACTTGTCATGAGTGAATCCCCTGGGAATGATTTCTGTTAGGGCTAGGAAACGAGGAGATTTACAAAATCTCAACTGTGGAAACTTTCCTAAATTTAAAGTAAATTATGAAATAATATTAGAATAAAGGGAAAATGCAGTAGAACATTTTTATAGGCAAAAAACTAACTGGTAAACAGGGCCAAGTTTCTGACTCCTTTCTAAACAAAGTTAGGCTATCCAAGCAGGGTGATCTATATTGTTGCCAAATCTGCTCTTCCTTTAGTTCATAACCTCTACTTTTATGATCAACACTGCTCTTTTATATTTTTTTTGCTTAGCACTTGACCAGTTCTGAATGATTTCCACATGAAAGTAGGAGTGAAATGAGGTTATGGACTAATGAAAGAACTGACTGGGCTACAATGCATCGTCGGCGTCGTTTCGGTGTTTTACGCGGCTCTGGAGGGATCATGACCACTGAATTTTCCCCATTTATAGGTACATAAAACCGACGAAGAATAACGCAAGTATAAAGTATGCATTATCTATGATATTATTATTATTATTATTATGATTTTATTGCTGTATAATTATGAATGATATCAAGTAATGATCCACTGGCATGCTTGCTGGGACTGGGCCTGGCTCACTGCAGTGCCAAGACTATTAGGGTCCCCGCACACTAAGACTAAACTGTTTGGTTGGATGTTGGTGCGCAGGCTGTCCCAAATTATCGCCTGATTGCTGCTTTCACTCAGTTGCAGTTAAAACTTCACTGGATTTCAACTTTTGTGCAACTGTATTATAAATTTTTTTCGAGAGCTGTTATTATTTTTTTTTTTTCTTTTGGGTTTTAGTCCCGATCAACTGCCAGGGTTATTACAGGAGAGCTGTTATTATTATTTGTTCTATAGAACAAAGGAGGAGATTGATAAAGAAAATTAATATAAATATTGGGTACATCCTATTTACAATGATAAACTGTTGCTAGCTAAGTTTTACTAGCTCCATCCTAAACTACTGAAGTATGCGAATAAGTTGTTTGCATTTTATAGAATGAGCATCTGCATATTTTTTTTATATAAAGTGTTAGTAATAATTGATAAACTTTTGTATTTTAAAATATATAATATGTAAGTATATTAAATATATTTTATGTAATATTAATAGCTCTGATCACTGCACGCCACAAGTGTCGGTTACCGACCGAAAAGGTGGTGATTGTGCGCACTGCGCACTCCCATAGTACACCATACTGAATAAGCAGTCTGACGATAGTTTACCAACATTTTAGTCGGAAGGGAATCAGGAAGCCTATCAAACTATTTATTCATTTATTAGCTTATTTTTTGCTTAAATGGCAACAGATTTATTTATCTTTCATCATCGGCACCCGATGGAGGTACGAAAGAAAGTCACCAGCCTTGCGCACTGCCGTGAGCTCAGATTTAAAACTTACGTATCTTTATTGAAATTAAGTATTTAATAATTTTAGATCCCACGTTGCCCAATTAAAATCATTATTTAAAATGTTTGCAGTTACCCTTACTATTGTTAACTTTTGCCAATAAAAAAAAAAAAATATATATATATATATTAGATGGGTGATACAAAATATATGTTTTTCATAGAATCATGTCGAATGAATGTTACAGTTTCTGCTCTAATAATGATTTATTTGGTAATAGAACATATTTTTTTAGGGTTTGTTTGGTCTCCTATTCATAAAACTCTGACATTGTCGAACAGATCCTATTTTGATGTATAATTCATTGACTATAATAATTCTATCAGAGAAAAACTTGCTAGGTTTTATGATTGGTTTGTAATAAAATAAAAACACGGTTTTATTGTTACTCGAGATTAAATTTATCGAAAGCTATAAAATGATGGTAAATCGTATTTACGCTAGCTCTTCGCTTAAATATTAATTTATTTTCCTTGAAAAACCAAGTAATAAATTAATATGACGATATCAGTAATAATAATTTTATATTTCTTTCAACATTGTTAACTATAAAAAAGAAAATTATATAGATGCCAACAATGTTCATAAATTTATCTATACATTACATATATATTGAATTTGATACATGTTTTGATTTACAATACACATATGAACATCAATATAAGTTCTTTTGTAATAATTTGTTTAATCATGCTTAATATTTTTTTTATGGTGCTACATATTAGCAATTTTAAGACTAAATTTATAGCTTTTCTGGATCTTTCTCGAACTATTTTTTGGGTAGAAGCTTCGCCATAGTTGTGAGTTAAGTGAGTGACCAATTATTGGAGGCTCAAGACGTAACTCTCTTTGCCTTTATAATGTCACAAAAAAGCTCAAGATATCCTCCTCCATGAATCAAGAATGTTTACAAAATATAATCTTTAAATTTAATCTTATCTTTTGTACGTTATGATCTGCCATTATGATATGTATAAAAATACATTCATTCCATTGCAGAAAATGAAACTAGTGATTCATATTTTACCTTCGATTACGCTATTCACACTAAATGATTGCAGTGAACACGGGAAAAAATTTGTTTATGTCTGTGAATTCAAAATTCATGGACAGAAATCTGTTTCAGACTTCAAGGAAATGTTTTGTCTCGTGCCTGTCTATTGGTTTGTCGTTCAACATTTTTGCGAACCATCTTATCTTAAAAACTACTCTTACGACTTAAATGAAATTTGGATGGATGGTCATAATTAGCCCATTGTTGGTCCCATATTAATTTAATAATTTTAATATTCTTCGCCCATTCCTTTATCTTGTAATTGCGCGCTAACCTTTTTTATTAACAATGATCTTCAAAGCTACTTACCCCATTTTCAAAAATAATTGAATGGTGTGTCGAAAGTAGCTCACGAATGGTCCCATGTTAATTATTTATTCTGGCCAAATTTAATATTGCTAAAACATTAGGTTGACCCCCAGTGGGAATCAAAACTGACCCAAATTTCACGTGACCATTCGTCCAATAATAAAAAGAGAGGAACTTCGTGCTACACAACCTAGCTGACTATTTGTAAAATTAATATATAATAATACCAACTTAATAAAAAAAATACTATGGCTGAATTGACTCAGCTTTTAGACCCTAATTTTTACTACGTTTTTATTAGCTTCCTATCTTGTTTGTTTGTCCAGTACAAATCATGCAATCGATTTTTAACTAACTTCCCGAGTAGCTAGACATTTAAAACTTTTATAATAGCTCAAAACACGATGACAATGCATTATTTTAATACTTTTAGCTATCTTTCAGCAGAATTTAATTTGTTCTCAGCCAATTTTGCTGTAGGAAAATTTGTTCGGAAAAAATCCGCAAGTTATTTTATTTGTTTTGACATATCCCATATTTACAATCTTCATTTTGACGGGTTTCAAATTTATGATTTATGACAGAAAATTTAAAAACCGTAGTATGTAAAAAGTTCTTTTTATCTTGTAATAATTTATTCTCTTTTTTTTAAATTCAACTTTCGAAATATTATGACCGATGACAGAATATTTAATGTATTAGAAAAATAATAAAAAGTTAAATGGTTAAATAAAAAAAAGAAGCTATATACTGTAGTTTCAGGAAAAATTTTGATAACGCCACAAAATAAAATATAAAAAAAGTTTCACTTGTAGGGTAACCTCAGGATAAAAATTAATGAACTCCTATTGGTTGGCTTGGTTGTGATACACATTGGTAGAGTTTAAAGTTGTTCTAGAGTTAGTGCTCTCTCAGGAGCTGTTATAATATTGTTTGAGAAAAACATGGTATATACTCTTGGGAATTATATTGAACAAGGCTGCAACATTACCACGTACTTACCATCAAGAGCTCGTACAAATCACTCTTCTTTCATATGATAAAGTATTGTGGCATAAAGATACAATGAACTGATAAGTTACCATCGAGTGCCTACAGTTTCCTTTTAACGCTATTCTTTCACGCTAGATATTATATACAATGAGAATAAGTTATTGTAAAACACAGATAAAAACTATGCATGAGGAGAGTAAACTTTTGGGTTTTACTAAGGATAAAAACTATCCTATGTTCAAACCTCAGAGAAAATCTATCCTATGCCCATGAAGAGCGTTAAACTCGTGGGTTATAAAAAGGGGTATAATAAATTAACAGGAATGAGAAACTATTCCCAAGTAAAGAAAGAAATTATTACATCCCCGGAGAACCTGAGTGGAACTAAACATTTTTTTTAGTGCTATATATAAAAACAGTGAGATAACTTTATTATTTACATAATATAAAGTATGTTGATTGCAGTCATATTTCTTTATAATTGTACTATATTATCCTAAGGACCTTAACGCGTGATGTACTATCAAAATATCAAAATCAAATTATGAGCCATCGAAACAGTACTGTCTAGATATAAGGATCAGACACAAGTATGATAACACCCCAATACCTTTTTGGCGATTAGCGGAGAAACACCGAACTCAAATGATGTTTATAGGGCATAAATATGTACTTTTTAGAGAATGGGGGGGAGGAGGGGCAGCTTTACCTCCTTCAAAATCTTAGTAAAATAAAAAGAATAGCGCAAACTAGAGGTCTCTTTCTCAAATCTATCTAGAATGGTGGCAATTCAAAATGAACCAAAGTAAATTTCTTATTTGGCCGCCATCTTGGATAAGATTGATATAAAGACCTCTTTTTACGCTTACCTTCTTTTTTTATCAAGACCTTTTAAAACAATCAGACAAAATTGCCCCATGCACTTTAAAGTACATCTTTACAATGTATTAGGTATTATTACAATATATCTGTACTAATGATTAGGGTCTCCCAACAATTTTTACTAACCATATATATTATAGTACTTATATACGTAATTCCTATACACAATTATTTTAGAAAGTAAATATACTGAAATGGCTTGGCATGTCTAAAAATAACAGAGACCGACTAAATAACTAACTCCGTGGCACAACAATCCGTCGAGGACCTATGCCTGGCTGGCCTATACAACAATGTATGCAATTGATCGCTCCATCTGGTGTATAAACCTTACAATAATTGACATACGAAACCTTATGGTTATTCGCCACTTCACCTAACCTGCTACCAATTATTATAACGATACCTTACTGGTGGCCTAGGACGGGAATTAAACTCTGCTGATCTGAGGTCACCATTCCAAGTTATTGCCACGCCCTAACTTGCTACAGTGCTATTTAAATTTTTGATAAGAAAGCCAACTGCTCTTCTATACGAGCTACCGAGGCCTCCCTATATCAAGACCGAGGTATAGAAAAATCCCAATTGAATGAAACAATGAAAGTTTCTCCAAAAATAACTTCGTTTTATATAAAGGTAAAGCTTTTAGCCAAAACCCCCTATCTCGGCACAATATAGTGAAATTAAAATTATCTAGATTAAGGTATATTTACTGAGAGCCAGCGTGGCCGTTTGGGTTAAACCACGTCTGCTCGGCCATCACTGAATCATGAGTGGAACGAGATGGGGTTCGATCCCTCGCCGTGACGCTCTGATTTATATGGCTCACTATTGATCACATCATACTCGCTTCGGTGGTACAATGTACGTATGTATGATGTGTGAAGTGGCTGGAATTCTCTACCGCGGGGCGTAAAAAGGGCCTAAGTGATGGCCTAATTGCAAGGTTCGACCAAGTGGTTAGTCCTACCCGTTCTAGTAGGAAGTACTAGACTACTACTACTAAGGAAGGTTTACTAGTTTAGAAATATATATATATTTATTAGTGAAAAAATTGTTGATGTATAAATTTATTATTATATATATTATTTGCTTCCGAGTCTGCCAAAGGTAGTGGAAGTAATGCGGCACATTGTTGTGCGGCGAAATTTCATGGAAAGCCATGTTAACAATGATCAAATGAGCATCTTGCCTCTGCCTATCTCCCTTGCACTACCCCTTCCCCCTCCAGGTGCTCCCACGATGCCAGGTACATTTAAATAAAACTTTTGTGATACGAAATTGTACATAATAGAAACACGTTTCTGTTTTTCCGCATCAATAAATGTAATATTTGCATTAAATTAAAATGTATTTTTACATCACTTAAAACTTAGGTTCATAACCTAACCTAAACAAACACACCATTTTAAGCTATTTACTGTTATATAATTACGATGGTATTAATGTGACAAAAGCTTAATATTAGTCTATTAGTGTGTCCGTAGGTTGGGTACATAGGTTGGTTTCGTAGGTTGGGATTAGTGTGCCGTTAAGTCAAAAAGGTGGGGAAATATTGTGCTATGGAAATGAAACGTTAATAAAAAAGGGTTTAGTATAAGAAAAGAAGCAACAGGACCGAGCAGTGGAAAGGATTTCATTCCAGTAAAAGGTGTAGGGTTTTGAATAATGGAAATCTAGGAGGTGAAAATTAAGAGAAGGGTCAAGAAAACCCATCCTACAGCCCTTCTAACCTTACTAGTGAAAATTACTTTTCCGCAGACTATATAACGAGAAAAACTCTTCCATCTTAAACAGTATAAGGGTAAGGGCTGTAATCACTACGTTATATAGACCTGCTCTTCATCCATTATCTCCCAGGCTTACAAATAAAATGTTTATTTTACCCTTGTATTGCAACTTAGTGTTACATGCCAAAACGTAATTACCAATAGATTTACAGCATTTCTGAAACAAAATAAAAATAAACAACTAATATTTTTCCTTTTCTGTAATTGCATTTGTTTTTCCTCTTGTAGTTTCTTGCTCTATTTTATGAGCTGATTGCATGATAGGAATGTTTTTTCACTTCTTATTTTAAGAGTAAAAATTTGAAAAAATAAATTACTGTTACTTGTAAAACTGTACAAGTGAACTTGAATCTCACCTGGTATTAACAAATTGCATTGTAACACATTTCTTTTAAACATTTTAATAGCAACAATTATTCTAAAATTTATATCAATATTTTAGTAATTAGAGTGTTGGAAAAAGTCATCTTAATGACTATAAAATGTATATGATTATATTGCATTTAATTTACTGCGGCGTTTTCGGTAGGTCATTGCTTATCGTGTTCGCTTGTAACGCAGTAGGTTCCTGAAGTGATTTCCGACTCTAGCAAGAGTCCACTGTCACCCAGCTTCGCCATATAAATGGACAGCTGCTTATATGATAAGGTGATTTACAGGTTGTGTGTGGAAATATTAAGGTTTATTCAGCTATTGGCGCGACACATTATCCCCATGTCGTCCTTTATATATTATGTAGATGCATTAAACCTTAGGCTGGTCCAGACCCAAAGAGTAATTTTTCCACAGGCTTTTGCTTCAGTTTTTCTGCATTTAATTTGGTAACTTTCCTCACACGGTTTTTTTTTTTTTTAAATTCTTACTACATTGTGTGTTCTGTGCATTAGCGTGGAGCCTAAACTAATCCATTGTTCTAAATTGAGTTTTTTTTGTATTTTTCAGGTAAGCAAGTATTTTCCAATTCCTGGTTTCATTTCGCTCTTCGTCTCTGTGAGTAGATTTTAAAATATTAATTTAGTTTTTAAGCTGTCTGGGATACAATTACTACGTTTCCATAAGTTTTCAAAAGTGTTTAGAAAACTATATTGGATTCTAACCTAAAGTGTTTCCATGAGAAGTTTCCACAACTATATTGAAAACTATAAACTCCCAGACTAGTTATAGTTACCTAATGCCATGTCTAAATTTTTATTTTTCAATTTAATACCCGTGTCCTTGCTATTTATCAAAACAGTTTCAATACAAAAGTAAAAATTTGCTGTTGTGACCTTGAAGTCAAAACGTTTTGAAATCACCGTTTCCATGGGGTTTTGAATACCAAATAGGTTGGAAACGTAGTAAATATTAAATATCGTTCCCTAGTTAATGGCTCATCACATTAGTGTAGTAGGAAAAGTAGAAGTGTTTATCTATACAACAAAATCTAAGTATAGTAGACGATTAATGTTGTGATTTTTGGGCGCTATGGTCTGTCAGCTTTCAGGTAGGCCTGGGACACATCTTGCCTGGGGCCTGGGTAGCCTGTTGGTGAGAGTGATTGACGTTCAATCACTCAAGGTTTAAGCAGCATCTGGCGTAGACAGTAGTTGGATGGGCGTCCGCCTGACCACAGGTTCAATTCCCACACGGGTTCAATTCCCGGACCGGGCACCCCACTCAATGTTCACCCAGACTTGTTCAAAGTAATGGGTTGCTGCTCAAAAGAGTCGCGCCACCAGGTTTCGGCCTGAAAACCATGATCGCCATTCTCGGTAGATTTATATATCGAAATATGAGACATGGTTGACGACAAACGACTTCACACAAATGTGAAGACTTTGGTTATTATCCCGGGTTATGTTATTATAATTATTATTATTATTATTATTATTAGTATTATTATTATTTTTTAACACGTTGTTGATTGCTGTTTATTAATTTAGATTTACTTGTTATTCATGTATAAATTTACTTTACTTATATGCATATAGTTGTATACATATGTGTGCCTGCTGTCACTTCCGTTTCTTTGAACATACTACGCATGTACGTGTAGTAGATATTTGCATAATACAATCAACGGGGTGAAAATTCTAAATGACTACTTGCAAATGAACTCTCCTGTGAGAATTTAATCAATTTTAAATTCAAAGCCATCTTAAACAAACATAATTTTCTTTACCTTCCCAGTAATATATATATATATATATATATATATATATATATATATATATATATATATATATATATATATATATATATATATATATATATATATATATATATATATATTTAAGAAAAGGAGAAAAAAATAGTTTTGATATGGTTGTAGTTTGTTAGTTGATTTCCCTGTAGGCTTGAAGTAGACGTGAAAACTTTTACTTTGCTCTTAATAAATATACTAGTGAATTGAACAAATGAGATCAACAAGTTTATTTCAACAGGAGCTATTTTAAAATGAAATACGTACAATGAGAGAAATAATATAAAAACAATAATTTGACTTACTTGGAGAATAGTCAGCCGATTTGTGAGGCACATAGCTTTATTGCGTCCTATTATTCGACGAATGGTCACATGAGATTTGGAATATTAAATGTGCCAAGAAGATTGAAATTAATATACGAACTAGGAAATGACATCAAAATTTCTTTAGAAATAGGCAATACTTTTTAAGATATTGTGGTTCGAGAAAATATTAATCAACAGATCAACATAAAAGTCAGTATAGACTTAAAATGTTCCCTGATGTCATATTGCCTGATCTAAAAACGGATTTCTGTCTTGAAATTTTTTAATTTGGAGACAGAAAAAAATGTTTGTTTTGTTACATAGCTTTGTTAAAAAATCGGTCCGAGACAACTCAGACAAACTTTCTCATATACGAGTTTATAACTACTTAACCCAGTATTTTCCATTTATTAGTTTTCAAATGTACATTTAAATATTATTGAACATTTCATCAAAATTTATCATAAAAATAACTTCTCCTGGGCGGGGAATCGAACCCGGGCTCTCTCCGTCCGCGTTTTAAGCTAATTTCTCAGGAACTAGATTTTTCCCGGGAAAACGGCTTATATCGTTGGATTCGTATTCAAATGGACTACATTTTAGAATTTTTTAATCAAAATCGTCGGAACCGTTTTCGAGAAATAATTTTTTTTCATGTTTTTTCAGAGTTTTTGGGGGGTAGCGCCCCCAAATTTAGAGCTAAAATTCATTTCTCGATTTCGCCTCGGGGTATGATTTTTCTGAACATGTATGCCAAATTTCGTCAAAATCGGCCCAGTAGTTTGGGCTCCAGGCGTCTGCACAGACGACAGACAGACGACAGACGACAGACGACAGACAGACATTTTTTAAAAACCACTTTTTTGGACTCAGGGGACCTCAAAACGTGTAAATCCATCAAAATCTCAAAATCGAATTTTCGCGCCATCACAATACTTTCTCTTTATATGAGAAAGTAAAAATATTTAATAAAATTTAGAGCAGCTTTCCACCATCGCATCAGTGCAAATTGAAATTGATGGTATAATGTAAATTAAAACATAAAAAGATGTGAGTGCAGTGAGTCGGGAGTCATACCAACCTAGCCACGGGTACAAAACTAACTTGGTACTTATCTTTGGTAAGGTCGAAACTAAATTCAGAATAATGAAATTTGAGACAGAATGTTTTTCTTTAGATCTTTGTCGATTTTTTAAAAAAAAAAAAAATCAATTAGTTCTTTGTTACCTTTAGTATTTTGCTTCAGAGTTTACCGAAGGTAATGGTCAAAATAAAATATAATATACAAAATATATACAATACATACAAATAATATAAACAAACAATATACACAACAGTTTTTATACGTCGTCATATACTGACATCAGGGATCACTTTTAGTTCGATATCTGTCTTTTGGTCTGTCGGTCTGTCTGTCACTCAATTTGTGCGAACCAATACATATCATAAAAACTACTCTTCTGATTTTAATCGTAGGTCATAATTAGCCCATTGTTGGTTCCACATAAGTTTTAATCTTCTTCGCTCACTTCTCTTCCACATGCATGCGCACAAACATAAATTTATTTGTACCTATTTCCTTTAAAAATATGTTTCAGTGTCAGGGAACATTTTTGGTTCCGTATCTGTCTTTTGGTCTGTAATTAAATTAAATATTTGTTTAATAAAATAATTGGTATTAAAAGCATAAAATCATTAAAAATAGAACGCGAGGAAGCTATGTGACATTAATTGGCAGACAATTTTTTAGGGTCCGTAGGCAAAACCAAGGACACTTATATTTTCCTTCTTGTGTCTGCCTGTCCGTCCATCCGTCTGTCACCTGCTCTCACGGCTAAACCTTTTGTCCGATCACTTTAAAATTTGGCATATATGTGTATTATAGTACCTACCCACATATTTTATAAATGTAGCGATTTAAAAAAAATAAAATAAGGGTAAAAAACTTAAGGGAAAAAAAAAATTGTTTTGGAGACCGTATGTGGTATCATATGATAGGGGACGTCGAGCTAATTACAAAAATATATAATTTTTTGGTTATAAGCTTTGATTGGGCAAGCCGAGTTTGAAGAGGGTGTGAAAAGTGTCTCCCTTCTCCTCTATCTCGCTTATGTAAAATGCAATCTGAAAATTTTTTCAACATTCTTCGACCAAAAGTAAAGATACCAATTTTTGGAAATTTCGAAAAACTTTTTTTTTTTATTTACAATGTACGTTTTTTATAATTATGCTCTTTCCGATGTATTTATATGATTATGGTCCGGTTCACTGGCAAAAAAAATTTTGTCTACGGACCCTCGCTGTGTGCTGACTACCACACACTCGACCTGTTTATTTAATCTTATACCTTTTTTTTATTATTTTGCTAGATAAGTGTTTCCCCTTATTTATTAAATTGTAAAAAATGGTTCATATTTGAGTATTGGAAAAAAACTCATTTTTTAAATTAAAATGTGTAATATCCTGCGCGGATTTTATTTGTATTTTTTTCTTTTTACTCAGATTTCATTTAATAAAATTTTGATCAAAAAAAGTAATTTCTGAAGAGGCCGTAAAACTGGGTGATAAAAGAAAACGAAATCAACAAATTCATTTTCCCTTTTTTATTCACCAATATGTTTCTCCAAATCTATAGTATAAGTAAAAAGAAAAAATAAAAGTTGGTATGTAAAGTGAAATTCTCCGCATTATTATTTTATTTTTTACCTTACAATATCCAAGGGTACGTTTTGAATGTGCTTTATTTATAATAATGTGAAAAATGCGTACACGAGTATATTGTTAACTTTGAGATAGCGGATTCAATGTCCTATACTATATTATAGGCTCTAAAAACTTATTTATAGCTGTTTTAAATTGTGATTTTTTTCTTGTTGGTAGTGCTTGACTACAATATATCTGTAAGAGTTTTTTTTTTTGGAGAAATATTCTTTTATTCGGGATGAGATATTGCGGGCCTAAACCTGAAGTCGTTAGGTTGACAAATTCAAAGGTATGAAAAAAGCAAAATGTCGAGAGATAGGCATGAACATTTATAACAGAGCAGAAATGTTCTATGAAAAAAATATGAACAAAATATAAAAATATTATTTTTTCTGGGATAATGTGAAATCTTGTAAATTTTATATATTGTATTTTTTTTATTTTTGTTATTAAATTATAATAAAAAATAAAATATTTTACTACACTGTCTCTAAGTAGAAACAACACTTATTGTAAGTAGAAACTTTAAATGTAATGTAAGCAATTTACTGTGGTCTTCGGATCCTTTATTGTCCGTCTTCTCCTACTGCCTTGCGCAAAACGTTTCTTTTTTCTAACCACACTAGCTTAGCGTATGGTTCCGTCTGAATATCTCCGGTTCACTGCTATATTTGTTGCAGTACTGATCAGTTCAACTTGCTTACGTAAAACTTTCCTCTCTAAAAACATGTTTCCGTCTGAATATCCTCGTTTCAAGGCTACATATTTGAATACAGTCCTTATCAGTCGTTCTGGCTTGCGTAAATCATTCCTCTCTCAAAACAGACTGGCTTATCGTAAGTTTCCGTCTGAATGTCCTTGGTTCACTGCTATATTTGTTTACAATACTTATCAGTTCTAGAGGTGGGTCGAAAATAACGTAACAATTAAAAATAACCTGTTATTGTAAGGTAACCGTTCCTCAGATAACCTGATATTGAAAAATATCTGTTATCGATTAACTCTAGTCTAATTTATAAATATACCGACTGGCGGTGGCGCGGAGGTAGGTACTATCTCAGAGTAAGGGAGATAGGGTCCCTTCCTTACTTGAGGGTACTGTCGTAGTTACAGCTCTAGTTTAGTTCATAAATATTCCGCTTAGCTGCGGCACTGCACTCGTACTCTGCTTCTATGGCATGATGCGTTATATTTATAACGGTAAAGGAGCGGAAACGTTATCAATAACTCCTGGGTAGTGTAGGTATTAGGTTTCCATGAAGCGTTATATTATAACGTTAACTGTATCAAATATCAGTAACTCCTTAGGTATTAGGTTTTAATGAAGCGTTATATTGTAACTAAAACTCTTCATTACGTTACGTTATCAATTCAGTTATGTTCTTTATTTCCGTTACCGTTCTTGATTTCGTTTCCATTATAATGGTACAGTAAGTTATGTTATTTCCATTTAAATAATTTTATTACAAAATAAAAAAAAGCAAAGATTTGCTAGTTTGTCAATAGGGTAGATGTATAGAGGCGTTCGGTTGGAACCTACTCGCAGCCCTCATCCCTTCCTCTGCATAGTTAGTAGTTTCGCACCTGGCACCTAGTGTCAGTGTCTCTGCCGCGGGCCCTGCGGCGGACTTATGACAAAACCTCAGCTGACACCTTCCAGAACCAGGTTTGCGCTACGGCCCCACCCCACCCCCGCTTTTCATACGTAACTAACATACGTTTTATCTTCTGTTCTACTGGACCGATTTTTCTCAAACAACTTTTATTATAAAATTATATTATACGTCTCTTTAGGACTTCATCGCCGCAACTATTTTAGACTCACACTTATTACACGCTTTTATTATACTTTAACGCAATCCTACTCATTGGATTTCAAAGTATTAATATCTTCAAGCTGCGTTTTTTTTTTTTTTTTTCTGTTTCCACAAGTGGAAACAGGTGGAATTTGTGGTTGAGAACGGGAACGTGATAACTAGTTACCGTCAAATAACAGTTATTACCCACCTCTAATCAGTTCTACTTGCATACCTAAAACTTTCCTCTCAGAAAAACAGACTAGCTTATCCGTATGTTTCCGTTTGATAATATAGTTTTACTGCTATATTTGATTACAGTCTTGATAAGTCTTTTTTAAGCTTTGTCATATAAGAGTCGTCTTTTCAGTAGCCTCCTGCTGTGAGCAAAGTGGTCTTACGTTATTATCTTCGGCCATATTATGCTCTGCATTCATAGTCCCTGTCAAACAAACAATTGAGAGTTAACTATTTGTTATAGAAAGAGCTTTCTTACATATCACATTCCCTATTACTCCTTTTTTTCTTGGGAGAACCATTGTCTGTTTTATCTGCTTGTATCAGGTTGACATTTTAATGCCTGTTTCAATTGTACTTAAGACAATGTGTATGAAGTTTTATTAAAATCGTTACGTTAGAACGTATGATATCGGTCAAAATTTTGTTTTCTCTATTTTAAACATTTAGGTCCGCTTCAATAAATTTAGCGATCTTTAACTCTTCATAGCGGGGTCAGTAATGGCTTTACTAAAAAAAATATTTTTTAAGGTTGTTTGTCTCATTGTATAGATGAAGTTAGTATTTTTCCGTCCTAAAATTCCAATTTTTCATTCGAAGCTTACGTTTACGCGAGCGTTGCGCGCGATCGCTTGGGCGGATAACGTTGTCCAACGAACTCGTGCTGGGTAAAATGAACATGTCTACCAAATTTCAACCAAATCGGTCATCTTTTTTTTAAGTTATCGTCTTCGGTTGATTTCGTGACGGTGGGTTTTTTCGAATTCTCTCCCGGGTATGTAATATAAAATTACACTATTACATCCGTAAAAAATTGTGTAACGGTAGTTCGAACACGCAGTTTTACTAATATCAAATTTTATTCTTATTTAATTCACAACAACGTATTAAATTTTTTAAAAGGTTGCTTAAAATGTTAATGTGTATTGACTGTTGGGTCTCAGAGGATAGTCGGTTTTTTTTTCTCAATAAGTCACTGAAGATAGCCTTGTTGTAGCAGTGGATATTCTTGTACTTTATCTTCAAATACAAAAAAATATTTATTCCAGTAGATCCGCTTTGATTCGGTTGTATAAGATTGGGAGGGGTCTTCTCTAAACGATTAGGATGATAGAATAAGTTGGGTACATGTCGAGAAGGGAAGCTCTTGTATTGATATTCAGCCCGTATCTGAGGCCCCTCTCAGTATCAGAACCTCCTCTCAGTGTGATAGTCAAGATTCAGGACTCTTTCTTGATTACCATGCTTTCCACATCCTGGGGGAAAAAAACCCTGTTTTATTCTACGATTACTCCAATTCTACGGTACCCAGGTAGCTCTTCACCCTTCGAGTGTTTTCATCCCCCTTAGAATAATAAAAAAATATTTATTATTATCTTAACTTAAGATGTTCTCTTTAAAAGGTTTAAGGAATAAATAGATTCTAAATTCTATATATTCAAATGCTTTTCCAGTTGACTGAATCAATTACAAATTAGGGATTTTAGTAAATTAGATGTGATCCATGGGGAGGGTTTTTAATATTAAGTAATGGACGCATACAACATAAAACCTAGTAATCCTGCACAATTCTTAGCTATTATAAAATTACCTGCTTTAATAAATTTACCAGGTCCTATATAAGTACCAGCTTTTATACAATTCCCTGGCATATATATGTACGTGGCAGTTAGACGGCTGCAGGCTGGCCGTAGGCTAGCCGAGACCGGCTAATTATATTGTATAGTTCCTCCATGTATTAAAGTGTGAGTGGAAAATATGTATGTTTAGTTTATTATGTTTGTGTTCCACTAACAAATTCCCAAGGAGCCATGATTTTAAACATGGGTAATCTTAGGGAGTCTGAAGACTTTAGTCCCTCTAAATATCAAATCCCCTCCTCCTAAATGATCCGGGGATTTACATATTATTGCATACAACATACCACCCTAAGAGACTAGGAGTTTATCCCCCCTAAAGATTTTAGAGAGGATTATAGATTCCCAAAATCCAAAATATGAAAATGAATAATATTATTTCAGAATTGAAAGAGTCGGTAGCTTGTTATTTTTATTTTTGCTCTGCCTTGAAAAGAGAACGCATAAATAAAAGTTTGCCTACAAGGTATGAACTAAGTTACGAGAAAGGTTCAATACCTGATCTTGTCAAAGACGTAAAGCTTCACCGAAGTCAATGACTTCAGGCTGTTGGAAGGAAGGAGGTAAACACAAGTAAAAAGAAATATTATATTTGATGTCGAAAAATATCTGTCTAGATATATTATATACATGGAGCGTAGGCTTCCACCGGTAGACTCGTAATAAACAACTTGGTTTTCCGGTGAAATCCGCGTCACGAAGGGGTTGAACCCTCCGGTCACGAAGGGGTTGAACCCTCCGGTCACGAAGGGGTTGAACCCTCCGGTCACGAAGGGGTTGAACCCTCCGGTCACGAAGGGGTTGAACCCTCCGGTCACGAAGGGGTTGAACCCTCCGGTCACGAAGGGGTTGAACCCTCCGGTCACGAAGGGGTTGAACCCTCCGGTCACGAAGGGGTTGAACCCTCCAGTCACGAAGGGGTTGAACCCTCCGGTCACGAAGGGGTTGAACCCTCCGGTCACGAAGGGGTTGAACCCTCCGGTCACGAAGGGGTTGAACCCTCCGGTCACGAAGGGGTTGAACCCTCCGGTCACGAAGGGGTTGAACCCTCCGGTCACGAAGGGGTTGATCGAAGGAGTCGAGCCCCTTCGTGACGTGGATTTCACCGGAAAACCAAGCTGTTTATTATACATATATATACAGTTTAAAATTATTAAAAATATAAGTGTTTCGGATATAAAAATAAAAAGTAATGTACAAAAAATGAATTTGCTAAAGTGGGCTTTAGGGACACTGGCCGATATTATCTGGCAACCCAAAATAAAATGAATTTACTGTTGAGGAAAAAAAACGGAATAGACTAACTTCCTACCTGTCCTAACTCCGGAAACAGTGGGCTACGGCTCGTCCTATCTCGGACACAACTGTCATTATTTCCAAAAAATGAGAAGGGGAAAATGAAAGCATAAAGGAAGGAACATAAGGGAAGCTAAGTTAAGTGAAGTTACAAGTTACGGTAAAGTAAGTTAAGAGAAAAATAAACCAGATTCAGTAAGTTGGTTAAGATAAATATTAAGTTAAGGGAAACTGAACTCAAGGAAAATGATAAACGTGGGAAACGTGCACACTAACCTCCTTTCAGAATGTCACACTCCACGTACTGCTAAGTCGGGTACAAATCATCACTTCGGGAAAGCGGCTAGATTCGTAACGTAAGGGGAACTAAATTTAATGAATACGTATACGTAAGAGAGTTGAGTTCGGTTGTAAGACGCATCGAAGCTAGATGGAGGTGTAGAGTCGAAGTGTGTTGAAGTCTTGTATAGTTTTCTTACGGTGAGGTTAAGAGGACACCAGATGCGCTGGCTTAACATCGGCAGACTTTGGCCCCCAGCTGAAAACAGTACCTAAATATTTATAGTTAATTTCCCAGAGAAAAGTATTCAGCAAAGGAAAAGCGTCACCCCAAGCGTCTGCGTCACGGCACTTCCAACTCAATGGCACAAGTCTAGGAAAGATGGAAAATGCTTGCTAAAATATAAGCGTCACCACAGCGATCGTGAATAAAAGTCTGCTGCAACGCATCACGAGGATCGAGGATCCACAACACAAAAATAGAAATGTGTCGTTATTTCAACTATAACTTACTACAGTAACGGGACGGTACTTTAAAGATAAAAGAAGTTGGGAGTTAGTACTCTTACTATTGGCAATGGCAGAAACAGTTTTGCTTGGGTAAGTAACTCCTGTAATTTTGTCGGCCATCTTCGCAAACTTGTCTAAATTTTCTTCACTAATGGAAAGAATGGCTTGCACGTTCGGCAGCCCACAGACAGTCTGCAAACTGTTTTGCCCCCAGTGTGCGCTTAGCCTTACAGTAAAGGGACGGTACTTTAAAGATAAAAGAAAAATAAACTTGATTAAACGGAATTTCCCCAATAAGACTTGGAAATTTCGCACGGGAAGTGACGCTGAGGAAGAAAGCGACGAAGTAATGATGGCGCGGCCAAGGGGTGGATAGAAAGAAAGGGTGACTCAAACTCTACTCTTAACTAACAGGTGGGGAACCCGCTAGGTAGCGTGGGGGTGCCAGAACGTAATGAGCTCTGTGAAGCGTAGACAAGCTCCATCTGCTAAATGTCGTCAATCGCCCACCGGCTGCTCCATTTTAAGTCTTGATAAGCGGCAAATTCAAACGGCAGAAGCTAAACGAAAACGGCAATAGTATATACTCAACAAAAAAATATAGACGAAACATTTTATTTTCATTAAAAATAGATAACATATTTAAAGTACAAAACAAATAGTAGGATGCATATTTAATTAGAAAATATTAAAATAAGTACATATTAAAAGTAAAAAAGAAACTAAACATATAAATCATCATACTAAACAACTCCTCTTAGGTCATTTTTTGCGTCCATGTTCGTTTTTAAGTTTTTACAAAAATAGTGGATGTTAAGAGGGCACTAAATGTAGCAAATCAAGTATGTCTTGTTTTTTTTCCATCGTGAGATTGGTGCAGGGTGCAGAAATAAAGGATTAACTTGATTTATGATTTATACTAAAATCAGATATTGTATAAAAGCTGTAAATTGACTTAAACCCTTTATGCTTGGCAGTAACTATATAATACTAACTTAATCCTTATGTACCGAGCTCAACTTAAATCCTTTACAGTATACCATTCTATAGATAAGCTATCGCTGATTTCAAAATGTGCTTTGCTACTTCGAAAAACGAAATTTTTCATCTTAACACCTTTATACTTTTCAGTTCAGATTTGATGTTATTGCATAACAAAACAGAACTGTTAAAAAAACCATTAGATCGATTAAACTAGACTATAATAAGAACTACTTTAAGTAATTAATGGTTCCGGATATTCGTCTAATGTGTGGTTTCATTATCGAAATACCCTATGACATTATCATCTGGTACAATCATTAAAACCATTTTATTAGTGTAAAAAATCATTATACAGAACTTAAAATCGAATTCGACAAAATTTACCATAGAAATCTATAGTTGAAGTTATTGCTATGAACCAAAGGCTATTTCAATGTTATCTCTATTTGTCCATTTGGTCGAGTCGGTTGTTAATTCCACTCTTGGATTCTGTTCCTGTCGAGGGCCTTGTTTATTTAAAATAGACAGACGTTGCAAAGGCTTGAAAACGAACCCGAGAAACATATATATTTTTCCAAAAACAAACACTGAACTAAACTGTTTCCTGTCCTAGCAAATGGGCTTTGTCAGTTTGAGAATTAAATATTGTACATGGTGTTTATGTCCGTGGTTTTAAAATCAGAATTGTCTTTTTCTAGGATAGTTTCGGTTGTTAAATTATGTAATAGTTTTATTGAGATTTTAAACAAACATGTAAACGTACATATAAATTTACTCTACTACATTATTTAAGTCCTAAAACATTATTTGTTTTTCCTCTCAATACAAGATGCCAGATTGAGGAGGTTTAATCTATTTATTAAAAACAACTAACTGCACTGCATTTGTGTTCGATAGAATTGCAACTTTACGATTTTCTAATTACAAACACTAATTATTTTAATTAGTATACGTATAATAACTCTAATTACAAACACTAATTATTTTAATTAGAATACGTATTATAACTCTAATTACAAACACTAATTATTTTAATTAGTATACGTATAATAACTCTAATTACAAAATAATATTATTAGATTTAACGTGATTTTGTTAAATTTGTCTCTTATTATTTGTCTTTTTCTAATGTTGGTCGTATAGGCTTAAAAATGTCAGCAAAACAACTAGATAATTTTAATCTGGCGGTATTTCACTCCAAATGTGTTTTGCATGATTATAAATTACACATCAAATCATGGTAACTATATGGGGTAACCATATTAAAACCTTCTTACTATATCTTTATATCTCTCTTACTAATCCTTTATCTATATCTTTAATTTATTTGTCTATTTCATTATTATATATATATTTTATTATACATTATTTGAACTATTTAATTAGTGGGAAGATATGATTTGACTTTTTTATTATTTTTAAAATAGCTGAATAAATATTCATAAATATTCAAATATATTGCTTACTTAATTTTTAGGGTCCGTAGGCAAAACCAAGGACCGTTATATTTTCCTGCGTGTGTCTGTCCGTCCGTCCTCTCGCGTGCTCTCACGGCTACACCTTTCGTCCGATCACTTTGAAATTTGGCATGTATGTGTCTTGTACCTGCCCACATATTTTAAAAATATAGCGACTTAAAAAAAATATTTTTTCAAAAAAATTAAGGTAAAAAGACTTAAGGGTTATTTTTTTTTTTTTTCAACACCATGAGGGGTATCATATGAAAGGGTACGTCGAGCTGATTACAAAAATATAATTCTTTGGTTTTAACTTTGACAGGGCGAGCGTAGGCGAGTTTGAAGCGGGTGTGAAACCCCCCTCTATCTCGCTTATGTAAAATGGAAAAAATCTGAAAAAATTCCTGAACATTCTTCGACCAAAAGTAAAGATACCACTTTTTGGAAATTTCGAAAAAAATATTCTTTTATTTTTTATTGACAAAATACTTTTTTTATAATTATGGTCTTTTCGATGTATTTATATGGTTGTAGTCCGGTTCAGTGGCAAAAAAATACTTTATCAGAGTGTGTTTTGAGAATATCAGACCCTTAGAATGGTTCAAAGTAAGCTTTTTAGCATTTTAAAAAAACACTGTTTATACACTTTACAGTTAAACACTATATAGTGTGGCCTAAGGACCCTCGCTGTGTGCTCACTAGCACACACTTGACCTGTTTATTTTGAATCCGTTTTATCATTAATATAAAATTAAAGTTTTGTCTGTACATTGGTCAGAATTGTAACATTTTTGGATACTTTTATTATTTCAGACATTCTGAAAACCGAATCTGGCCTTAACTTTTTTCGTGTACGTATGTTAGTGTGTCTTTCGATACCAGTCCGACTTTATAGGCGTAAATCTGGCTAAGCGAAATTGATTCGGTTTTCAGAATCTGAAAAGATAAAAAAACATATTTTCCTCCCTTTAACAATTAAAGATGGCGGACGCAACTTTAAAGTTTTTTTTTGGAGCCCTATTTGAGGCTATACGGTAAGTAGTATCGAAAAGCAGATTGCACCAGTGGTAACTGATTTTAAAAGCCACTAATACCTAGCATGAGCCCCGCGCGGAGCGCGTGTTGAAAGCTAGTGATATGTAGAATTATCATTTTCAGACATTGCTCGTATATAGCGGTTTCAAGATATTTGCGTTTTGTTTTATTCCTTTCTATATTTACGAGCCTTTAGGCCCGTGGGAACGGGCTTAATTTTATATTTAGAAAAAAAGTAAAATTAAGTAAATTAATTCGGATATCTATTTAGATAAGTTATTATATCTATTTGAAGACCAACTCATCAAAACAAACATATTTTTATTGGAAATAATGTGGATGCCTTAGCTTAGCAATATCAAATCATTTCGAGGTGCTTCGTCGTCAGGACACTCCTCGATTATATAAATGATGATTATTTTAATATTTTCTTTGTCTTGTTAGTGATTATAATTATCAATATGAATGGCGAGGGCAGTTTTTCCATTATTACGTTGTATGTCATAATTATTATGTTGTTTAATTCTATTTTCCAATCTTTGCAGTTTTTCCGATGAAAAATTTATTGCATTCTTTACCATTCATTTTGTTTATTACTTTTTTTTTTTTTTTTTTTTTTTTTTTTTTCTGCAATTAGGTTTCCGTACGAAGTAAGAAAATAAACCTTATATAACGGCTCTGTCTATCTGTATGTCCGTTAGCGTCTGTCCGTTGGCATTTTTTAATTCATAAACTACTATAGCAAGGAATATGAAATTCGGCACACTGGTGCATCTCGGCATTTGTGACAACTATACACTTTTTGGAGTTTTCGCACTTAATATTTCCAAGATGGCGGGCGATTAAAAAACTGTTTTTAGTCACCAGGACATATTATTCATCAATTTAAAGGTCTTGAAGTGTAAAAAAATAATATGCAACTATTATATCTTACATATATAATATATATCTTACACTTATAATTTTAACTTAATTGTACAGAAACCAGTGATTATAGCCTTACGTACTTACGTGAAACGCGCCTTACTTGTTTCTTTTAGATTACGGTTAATCTTGATTTGTATATTGTTTACTGGTTTTAATCCTAATTTTATACTATCACAATCTAAATATTAAAAAGTTGTTATAGATATTTTCGGTTAGTCCTTTAATATAGCTATGGGATTTATAGTATTATTTGCGTTTTTCTATTTTGTTTATTTTGGTTGTATTTCTTAGAGATATTTGAATGAATTTATTCATTATTTTTTGGGGTAACGTTTTTTTCCATATTTTTTGAAAATTTCATTAATGAGCGTGGGTATAAATTTTGAATCTGTGAGTGCAATTGACTTTTTCATTAAATTGAGGATATAATTTATTTTTTTCGTAGAACGAGTGATTAGAGTGGTAAATGAGAATTTTTTAATATCTTTTTCATACCAAATGGTTGAAAATTGGCCGTTATTTTCTCTTATAATGGGTAAGTTTAAATAATTGATTTTGTTCTATGGTGAATACTATTTTTTTATTTTTGATCAATAAAGATTTTTAAGTTCCTTCAACAAATAAGTTTTTCGTTATAATTAATTAGATCGTCTACATAGTTACCTATTAACAATAGCTTTACTTCTAATTTGCTAATGGCTTCTGCTTAATTGCTTATTTCTTAAAATGCCACTTAATTAAGTGGATATGCATCCGCTCATTGCGGTTCCATTTAATTGTCGATACAGCTGTTGGTTATATATGTGATGTAGTTATTGCCACACATGAATTCTATAATATCCAAATAAGTGTTCTTGCATTTTATGTTTGTGTGTAGAAATATATGTTCCCATTTATTTTATGTTATTCCATACACTTCCTGCAAAGGTACACTGGTAAATAAGGCTTTTAATTTAATGAAATGAGTGATTCATCGTTATTTATATTTTATAGAGCTTTTTTAATTTATAATGAGTTTTTATAGTCATAAATATTGTTTTTACATAACGTATTAAGAGTTGAGGATATTTGCTTAGTTAGTTTTTTAGTGGGAGAGTTATTATTACTTACTATTTTGTCCTAAGTGGGATATAAATTTTGTGTATTTTAAAAAGGCCTTATATTTTGACAAAATTTCAATTGTTTATCATTGGTTTATTGTTCTCCTCTTTATTTATATATTTTGCTTCCGAGCTAACCGAAGGCAACGGAAGCTATGTGATCGGTCTGAAGAACGATTTTTTTTTTTTTCAATTTCAAAAATTCTGTTTCTGAATTCAGGGACCAGTTTTAGTTCCGAGTCAGTCTGTCGAACTATCTGCTGCTTAAATATTACGACCAACATGTCTTAAAAACTACTCGTCAGATATAAATTAAATTCGGTATAAATAGCCCCTTGTTGGGCACATCTTATTTTTATGAAATTTGGATTGTTTGTCAAAGATCGCGTGTAGATAGCCCCAGATAAATTTCAACCGTCTGCGGTTTTCAAATTTTTGCATGTAAAAAAATCAAAACAATTTTGACAGATTTAATAAAGGGGGGAAATTAAGTAAATTTCCCAAAAATAGTTTGAAAAAGCATATAACCAATAAAATATTCAAAATAAGACACTAGGATGCCATGTGCTACAGTATTTAGTTTTCAGACTATTGATTTTTCTTACAAATTCAAATATGTAATGAAATAGATAAATTAATTAAATATATAAATAAATTTAATATATAAATAAATTAATGTAATTTAAAGTTATTGTTAATTTTTATAATACACATTGTTTAAAATATAAATATAAATATTAGAATGGGTTTAACATGGTTACACCCAGAGCTGGATTTACATATTTGGTGGCCAGGGGCCCAAGAAAAATTGCCGCCTAACCCCCCCCCCCCCCCCCAAATATTGTGACAATTTTGTAATTCCTATAAAAAAGAAAAAAAAAAAAAAATACTGCAAGTTTTGTCCTATAAAACATATGGACTAATGTCTAATGTTTTATAGTTTGTCCATTTTTAACCTGATTTATTTTAATATTATTTAAATAATATTCCACTATTATTACAGGACTAGGCTAAAACCAAATTAAACCAAATACCAATTTTTTAAAATAAAAAAGTTTTTGAATGATAAACAATTTTCAATTACACAGTATTTATATACAAGTTTTATTTTAAAATTAGTCATAATTTCACAGTAACTTCGTTTGTAGGAAATAAAATGTTAAAGTATAGTTATAAAATAATTTAAAAAAAAGGCCAATTATGCACCATGACTTAATAAGAGAATTTTCAAAGAAATCTGTGTATTATTGGCTTATGATAATACAGGAATATTTTAGTTTAGAATTTGGATGGATGAAAAAAAATTGGTACACAGGGATACCAGGTACAAAAATCAAAATGGAATATACCCTTCAAGATGCATGTCGTTGGAAAGCTCTAAGAGTACAGTAATTGTTGTTATGTACACTTTTGTCATATTTTCATATAAGAGGGGGGTAAAATGGAAAACACGTTTTATGCTATTTTTGACCCTAAATTGTCAAAATTTGACACCTAAATGGACTCCAAAAATTCTGGCCAACGAACTCAGCCTTTCTTTTGATATTATTGACATTTTAAAATTTGTTTAGATTTTTTAAGTGCATCCTATGGTGAGATATCGTCTGGAGTGACACATACCATACATACATACATAAAAGAAAGTGTTAAATTTCAGGAATCGATTAAGAATGGTATGATTTCATGGAGAAAATTTTCAAAAATTCGCATTTAAAAAATTTTGAAGCCATTGCAATAGCTTAATTTTCTTCTAAATTTCGCTTAAAAAGAAAAGTAATTGAATAAATTTGTTGAGAAATTTGTTTATTTAAATTTTTTACGTCTTGCTTTAACATTAGGAAAGTCATTTATGACATTTAAATTCAAGTCATAGTCCAGTTATTTTAGTCATAAATATGGCTTCTGTTCCAAAAAATTCGAAGCTTCAAATTTTTATTTTTTGATCACTTCATTTTGATATTCTAAAAAGCACGACTTTTTGCGTATTTTTGTAAATATCTCGCTTCCTCTAGCTCGGAGATCAATTGACTATCAGATCAAAATTGAAGATTATAAAATTTCACACGAAACATTTGTTTATTTTTTACTTAGAACGAACCTTTTGGATAATGAAGTGCTCCAAAGCTTCCGCACAAGGCGTAAAAAATAATTTTATTACATAGATAATTGTCAATTAACGTTGGCGGAGCTGAAGGGTTTGCTTGGAGATAATGCTCCTACCGATGTGACAATACAAGCAAAATTGATTGAAAAGTATGGCAAGAATACTTGACTACGATTCACTGTATGCAGCGATACTGCGGACGCCTTCTCTTATAATTGCTGCATCAGCTTCAACTATTCGTGGACGTTCTTCTTCTTGATTCAATTTTTACTTTCTCATATAAAGAGAAAGTATTGTGATGACGCGAAAATTCAATTTTAAGATTTTGATGGATTTACACGTTTTAAGGTCCCTTGAGTCCAAAAAAGGGGTTTTTAAAAAATGTCTGTCCGTCGTCTGTCGTCTGTGCAGACGCCTGGAGCCTAATCTACTGGGCCGATTTTGAAGAAATTTGGCATACATGTTCAGAAAAATCATACCCCGAGGCGAAATCGAGAAATGAATTTTAGCTCCAAATTTGTGTGTGCTACCCCCCAAAAACTCTGAAAAAACGTGAAAAAAAATTATTTCTCGAAAATGGTTCCGACGATTTTGATTAAAAAATTCTAAAATGTAGTCCATTTAAATGCGGATCCAACGATATAAGCAGTTTTCCCGGGAAAAATCTAGTTCCTGAGAAAATAGCTTAAATTGTGGACAGAGAGATCCCGGGTTCGATTCCCCGCCCTGGAGAAGTGATTTTTATGGTAAATTTTGATATAATTTTCAATAATAATTAAACGTACTTACAAAAACTAATAAATGGAAAACACTGGCTAAGTAATTATGAACTTGTATATGAGAAAGTTTGTCTGAGTTGTCTTAAACCGATTTTTTATTTTCATACCAAGCGTTAGAAAGAATAGTCGCATGTCGCATGAGTATCGAGGAAGCTAATCATTGTCATTTTTTTGGTTTCGTTGTAATAAAAATATTGTTGCCATACTTTCCAACCAATTTTGCTTCTATTGTCGCATCCGTAGGAGCATCATCTTCAAGTAAAACCTTCCATGTAAAACATAAAATTATCTATGTAAAAAAATTTTTTTTTTTACGTCTTGTGGGGAAACTTTGGAGCACTTTATTATCCAAAAGGTTCGTTCTACGTAAAAAATAAAGATCATGTTTCATGTGTGAAAATTTATAATCTTCAATTTTGATCTGATCGTCAATTGGTCTCCGAGCTAGAGGAAGCGAGATGTTTACATAAATACGTAAAAAGTCTTGCAAAAACAAACACTACTCAATTTATAATAACCTAGGTTTTTGCTAAACTGTTCGTTGTACGTAAAAAATGAAAGATAACTTTTCTGTGGGAAATTTAATGATCTATTTTTTTTAATAATCACCTTAATTTGTCTCCGAGCCTTAGGAAGCGAGATATTCATAAAAATACGTAAAAAGTGGTGCGACAACGGATAACAGATATTCTTCGCTCTATATTCCGTAAACCGTCCATTGCACGTAAAAAATTAATGAGATTTTTTTTGTGGGAAATTTTGTTATCTTTAATTTTGATAACCACCTTGATTGGTGTCGGAGCAATAGGAAACGAGATATTAGCAAAATACCGAATTTGTTGACCTTTGCCCTTGAATATCAACTAACGCGACCACGATCTCATTACCGATTTTCAATATGTTTTTCAGAACGTCAAAATGAAGTGATAAAAAAATATAATATATTTTTTGATCCCTTCATTTTGACGAGCTTCGATATTATTGAAGCTCGAATTTTTTGGACTAGAAAACCTAAAATGACTGGACTATCAAGAAAGCAAAAGAAAGGTGTTTTTAATGCAGTTAATAATTATTTAATGTATATATTATAAACTGCTGGCTGCTGGGAATTCTTTAAATTGTTTGAAAACATAGTTTTATGCCCGTTTTTACCTTTAAAGATTACGTTGTATAAAAATAGAGTAAAGTTGGCCTAAACTGTAGTTCTAACTGGGGACGTACGTGAATAACTAGCGGCGACGAGTTATAAATCACTAACTGTTCTATGTCCAAAATCTAAAATCCACTTAAACACTAAAAAATAAAAACTTATGCCTACTGACCTGCACTTGCGCTCATACTCAACTGTACAATTTAGTATATAAAAGTTCAATTAATAAATAGAATATTATACTTTTGTTCACAACAGTGGCGTAAATAGCGCCCCCGCCAACCCCGCGGCGCGGGGGGCGCCTGCTCTAGGGGGCGCCGAAAAATGTGTAAACAATAATATTTAATAATAAAAATTAAAATAAACTCTATGTGGGCGGCATTATTTGAATAAAATTATTTTTGGGAGATAAAAATAAATGAGAGATAAAAGAAAAAATAGTTTAAATCCGGGTGAGAATAGTTTATATCATATTATGTTATGAGATGTTATGGTTTAGTTTAGAGTTTAGAGCTCAGAGCTTCAAGTTAAGTGTCACTATACCTATTTTATTATAATTATATGGGTAAGTATATCGGACTAATTCTCCCTTCTTCATTTTGGACTGCTAGGAGATCAAAGTGTTTATTACAACTAAAAGTCATCTTATCTAATCTGGTTTTAGCTGCACTAGATAAGGAAATCTTCCAAACTTGACAAGTCATACAACAAGTCAGATAACAGGAAACATTTTTGTTTCCGTGTCAGTCTGTCTGTCGTAAAAACTACTTGTACAATTTTAATGACATTTGGATGGTGGCTCATTGGTTATCATGACTCATATAAGTCTAAACCGAATGCGTCTATTTATTTTTCTTTCACGTACGCACAAACATACTTACATTAATACACCTATAAAATCTTCAAAATTACTCATCTCAAAGTAGCCCGCAGATAATCCCAGATTATTTTCAAACGTCTGCACTCATTAAATTTTGCTAAATTGTTACTTTATTTATGTAAGAAATCAAATCATTTTGACGGATTTAAAATAAAAACGGAGAAAATTAAATAAATTCAACAATAATAAGTTTTAAAAGCATAAAATCAGTTAGTATACAAAAAAAGGACGCGAGGAAGGTTTGTGCTACATAAATTGGCAGATAGATGTGCATCTGTATATGCGAATAAGATATTCCAGTTCGTCGTCAAGCAAGAAGCAAGGTTGCTAGTTTGTTTGTGTTATTTTTATTAAGAAATAAAAATAACATTATTACTGTAGTAGTACTGTACACGAGCATTTAAAAAAATAGAAATAATAATCTGTTGAGCAATCTGTTGGGGGGGGGGGGGGCATTTTCAAAAGTTGCGGGGGGGCGCCGGATATCTTAGTTACGCCACTGGTTCACAAGAGTCATATTGTAATGTCCAATATAAAAAAAAAAATGTTAAATTTTCTTTCTGCCGCCTTTTGCCACCTTCGAAAATTTGCCGCCAGGGGCCCGGGCCCCCATGGCCCCTGCCTAAATCCAGCCCTGGTTACACCACAGTTACCACGTTTTTATGTGTAGTGCATGATTATGCACCGGAGAGGAGTGAAATAGAGCCAGATTGAAATGAACTAGGTAATAATTTTCTGAAAATGTTAACCCTACCCAATGATTGGTTGTTTTAACTGAGATTTTGTGGTACCACTTCATAATTATGACTACAGAGGTTAATAGAAAGTAACACAACAATATTGGCACCTCAATTGTATATTGATTACTATCAACACGTTTATAGTAAAGCAGTTGTTGTAAAATAACGTATATTAGTTTTTAAGCTATAATTTAGTTATAGTAAAATAAGGAGATTATTGTTTAGCTTTAAGCAGTTGAAAAATAATGTTATACCTGACTTAACCCTTTATATCCCTTACCTTTCGTTCTTTAATCCTTCTATAGCGCTAGTCTACCCCTACTTTGTACTGTTATTTTGTCATAAAAGCTTGTAAAATTAATAGGTATTTAGTATAATCATTACTCTTACAATGAAGATATAGAATGTCGATTATTTGTTAATAATCAATATACAATTGTGGCAACCATATTGTCGTGTTACTATCTATTAACCCTTATCTCATAATCATTATACAGAGACTAATTAAAATAATTAGTCTTTGTTATTAGAAAATGATTAGAAGTTGTGATTCTATCATACACAAATGCATTGCAGCTAGCTATTTTTGATAAATATATCAAATTTCCTTAATCTGGCATCTTGTAATGAGAGTAGGAACAAATATTGTTTTAGAATGTAAGTAATGTACTACAGTAAATTTATACGTTCATATTAAATTTGATTCAAGGTTATATGACACTATATGATCTAAACTATAAAAGTTTTTACCAATTCAAAAGATATAAAACTTCCTTATTGTCTGTACTTATATAGTTTTTCTAATATCCTCACCAAAGGTTTTACGATTTACAGTTATTAACTTTAATATCTTTGACAATATCAAAGCTGGGGCCTTTTCAAGCACTCGTGGACCTTTTTATAAAATTTATTTTATTGTTATTTTACGGCTCTTACTGCCTAATTTCAGTCTAAATATAGCGTCACCTGAAACGAATAGATCTTATTTATTTTTTAAAAAGTCTTAGATTTGGAAGAGAACCTGTTATTTTAGGAGTATAGGGATATTTCATTCTATTATTTTTGAAGATTATCGAGCTAGAGGCAAGACTGTGTCTAGGAAGGGAGGTGTTAGGTTTGCCATTGAAGGGAAGTTTCTCGTTTATATATATATATATATATATATATATATATATATATATATATATATATATATATATATATATATATATGCTATCTAGGTGGCTGTTGAATAATTTCATACCATCTCTTTCTTGCTTTTCATAGAGATGAACGCCTTTCTTTAAATTTTTCTTCCGAGCTTACCAAAGGCAAAGGAAGCTATGTGCTCGTTATGCAGAACTTTTTTTTATGTCTTCGATTTAAAAAATTCCAAGACAGAAATGCGTTTCAGACATCAGCAACATGGTTCCGTGTCTGTCGATCTGTCAGTGTGTCTACCGGTCTGTAGCTCAATTTTTGCGAACCAACATATCGTAAAACTACTTGTACGATTTTATTGGAATTTTAATGGTTGGTATACTTAACCCATTCTTGGTTACCTTTAAGTTTTAACCTTCTTCGCCTTGTTTATCTTCTACATGCGCACAAACATAAATTTATTTGCACCTATTTCTTTCTTCAAGAGTACTCACCTGATTTTTTTAATGAAATTTGGATTGTTTATATCGAAAGTAGCCAGCAGATTGCTTCAGAACAATTTTAACCGTCACAGACTACATTTACAAAATGCGTCAAATTTTCAAAATAGATTTTTTTGGCCATCACTATACTTTCTTTCCATAAATACTACGTATATGAGAAAGTATGTATCTGTCCGATACAACTCATACTAAACTCTCTTATGTACAAGTACAAAAATACTTGGTCTAGTGTTTTTCACTTGTTAAGAGTTTCAGGGTTTCATGGTTACATTTAATTATTAGTCAACATTTAATCAAAATTTACTATAAAAATAATTCCTACCCTACACCTATATTATACGCTACACAAATGAGAAAGTAAAACTGGGAAATACGATGAGTAAATAAGAGTATAGATTTAACAAACGGTTAAGTAGTTTTTATTTGACTTAACTCTTCTAGTAGATTGCATTTAATTTCTAATAGTTTGTATTCCAAGGGTTTTCCCCTTGCCAAATGTTACATGGCGTTAATTTCGACACTGGCTCCAGTTTTTCACCGAGCTCGGGAGTGAAGGGAAGGGATCCTGTAGTAATTTGACATTATTTCCCTATTCCATTTGCCAAAGGGACTGCTAAAATGTCAAAGTCAAAACCATTGTGTTATTTTTTATTATTTGACGTTGATATTTCTATCCCTGCTAAAGTGCTCTACTCGTGTGCTTTTATGCATAACCCTTTTAAATTTGTTTTCGCCTTGTCATGTTAAATCGAATGTTTATGTAAATTAGTTGTAATAATAATAATTACAAAAAGCTTAAAATAAGAATATCCTCTCTATTTAATATTTTGACCTTAAAACTGACCTTCATTTTGTAAAAGTTGGTTTAAAGAAATGCAACCTTTAATTTATATTATTATTTGAAAATGTCAACTGTTATAAATAAATAAAAACTTTATTAAGAGATGCGTGTAAATTACCTCTGGATATACGTGTAAGTTTTTTTTTTAATTACCTCTATATACTTATATATGTGTAAGTTATGAAATTGAAAATTTACAGTGTGGCCCATTTAAGGGATTTATTAGAGTTTTTATATCTTAACTTTATTAGCTGACTTGCATCGTATTTAGAACAAAATAGTCATCATATAGCTGACGCAGTTTTGAAAAAATACTATGGCATTTAAAAAATGCAAGTACATATTTATCTTTCCCATGTTTATAATATAATATACACATTTGGTATGTATTTGGTTTATCAGCGTGAAACATGCCTCATACGAGTGGTGGGTATTCGACGCAGATTTATGAAGTAATTCTTCCTAGCGCTACCGCGAAATTCTGGGGCCATGAAAATTAAATTTAAACACTTGACTTGTAAGTTTATAAAAGAATATGTACAAAAATTTAAATATAATTTGGCTGACAAAGAGGGCGAAGATTAAATAGATTAATGAAGTTAAAAGACGAAATTATTATCTTTTCAATCAAACTAAAATCTGAGTTCTGAGTTTGCTCTATAGTTAGCTATTAAACTTATACTATTTAGGAGAAACTGAACGAACTCAACTTGTCTAGTAAAGGAAAGAAAAGCGATTTATTTACATTAAAGAACGATAAAATTTAGGTTTTTATTAAAAATATCAACATTTGTTAGAATTGGATGAACAAAAATGCATTAGAAATGTTTATTTTACGGATATCGACTATTTTATAGTTGTAAAGAATAATTGTAAAAATAATTAATTACAACAATTAACATTAACCATTGTAACAATACTTAGGTAAATAATTTTACAAAATATTTCATACTTAATTTTAATTTTAAAATGTTATTTTGGATAACTATTTTAAATTGACATTGATGATATTTATGATATGTGCGTTTATAAAACTAGAGGAATTCGCTGAGCTATGTTCAGTGACTCAAACTTGAAACGTAAAAAATGTTTGAATTCTGAATTGGAACTAAAGACGCGTCCACACTATGCCACGCAATGCCAGTTGGCAAGGCCAAGCGGCAAAGCCAGATGGCACCACGAAAAAAATCATCCGTCCACACTGCAACTGGCAAAGCCAGTCGAGATTTTGAAGTATGATGAAAAAATAAAAAAATAAAAATAAAAATAGGTGTCACAAAAGATAAGAAGAACGGAGAGATAATAATTTTAACAATTTATAGACACAAAAAAATTAGTAGTGATGTGAGAAGGGGCTCGACGCTGGATGCCAAGTGCAATGTTGCCGGGTGGCACGTCCACACCTTGCCATACGACTTCTTGCCATCTGGCTTTCTTTGATCCGGACTGACAGTCGTCGGGTTCGGCTTGGCATATCAAGTGGCACGTTTTGTGCCATGCTTGGCAAAATAGCAAATGCCAAGGGAGACGTCCACATTACAATTGGCAATGCCATTTGGCCTTGCCATTCCTTGCCGCTTGGCATAGTGTGGACGCCTTAAGGCTGAGTTTGGCATAATTTTTTTAAATGGCATAACATGTAAAGTTTTCCATTTAGCACCACATATTAAAACCGAATATTGTTAAACACTGAAAAACATAGAAGATGCTTTACGTTCAGCAGTGTCAAATATTATACCAAGGTTTAATTTGTTTGGCAGCAGAAAGTATTCACATAGAAAGTATTCACGTAGAACGTATTCTCATAGAGAGTATGCACATGCTACACATTGATCGTTTATTTTCTCATATAAAGAAATATTATTCTGATGGCACACAAATTATTTTAGAGAAAAAAGTTTTGAGTCAAAAGTGTTTTTTTAAAAAATGTCTGTCTGTCGGCTGTGCAGAAGCGTGGAACCTAAACTACTGGGCCGATTTTGATCAAATTTGGCATCCATGTAAAACAAATCAATCCCAAGGTGAAATTGAAAAATGGATTTTAGCTTAAATTTGGGGGCGCTATCCCCAAAAACACTTTGAAAAAAAAAAATCTCAAAAACGATTCCGACGATTTTGATTAAAAACATTTTAAAATGAAGTCTATTTAAATAATAATCTAATGATATAGGCCGTTTTCCAGGGGAAAATTTAGTCTCCATGATATTTATGAAAATAAATTTGATTTTTGAGATAATTATGTAATATAAATGCAGTTTTAACAATATGAGAACACGGAGAAAAAAGTAGAGTATTGATAATTCTAAAATGGCATCCCCCAACCCGCAATAAGTGTTGGCTCAGGAACAAACCTAATAGAATAACTGTAACGCTTACCCAGTGTTAAAATTTTGGAGTGTAGACACAATGATATAAGAGTTAAGTCGACATTACCATTTTCAACACTAATGGCAACACTAGCGATTTTAGGGTAAATGTAACACTATAAGGGTTGCGAAATCAGCGTTAAAGTAAAATTTACTCTAAATCGGGAACACTAATAGTGTTAACGTAACTCACTAATGTTCTTCCAACTCTGGCATTGCTAGTGTTGGGGCTATATGGAAGGCCTCAGATAGAGTTGAATTAACCGCTTAGTGTAACTTTAACACTAGTAGGGTTGTCTTAAATGCACTGTTTAGTGCTAATTCAATGACAGTAGCATTATCGTGACACCTTTAAAATAAGCGAGGAAGGTCGCTCCAACACTATTAGTGTTAAATTGAACCGTGAACTGGTGTTGTTTCACATTTTACTATGCTTGTGACCAAACTATACTAGTGTTAATTATACTCTAATTGGTGTTGTACCTATTCTACGTAATGGTCATGTTAACCCTTGCTCTGGTGTTGCCACCACCCCAATAGCGTTGCCCGTACTCTGTACTTAAGAGTTGTCGCTACTCTATGTAGTGTTGTTCTTACTCTAAACTTTAGAGTTGTTGTAACTCTATGTAGTGTTGCTTGTACCCTGTACTTAAGAGTTGCTACTACTCCAAAAGGAATTTTCCTGTACCCTCGCGGAAAACCTGCTGGTAGGAGGTTTCCGCTCTGATGTGAAGGCACAAAAGTCTCACAAGACATTTAAGCCTTCCCATCAGAGCGGAAACCTCCTACCAGCAGGTTTTCCGCGAGGGTACAGGAAAATTCCTTTTGGAGTAGAAGCAACTCTTAAGCACAGGGAATTTCCTTTTGAAATCCCCAAAAGAAAATCCTTCTGCTTGCAAATGTGCTTAAAAATTATGTTGCACTGGGTAAAATAGCAATCAATATGCGTGCACAGAGTGTAAAGAAGCAATTTTTAAAATGACTAGAACATATAATGCCAAGTGAATTAAATATAAATTTTGAAATTGAAGTAAATTTAATTGTTTATAAAAAGATTAGTGATGTACATTTATATTGATTGCATTTTTATCCATTACAATTAGGGTGAAAGGGGGTAGTTTTGTAACGATGATAAATAACAAATTATTATAACTATAAATTTTATTGTTCACTAAATAAAGTTATATGTACAATTTTTTTTAAACACAATAATTTTTAAAGTTGCATCCAATTGATTAAAAAATCATGTATTCGTAAATTCATTAAGTAAAATAATTTGTATAGTTTCATGAAATGTACAAAATAAACACAATTTAAATAAGTGACTATAAGTAGTAGAAAGTAATAAAATAAAAAAATGAATAAATAATAATAAATTTAATAATGAAATCATAAATAAATGTTTCGATTATTTATTTACTTATTTTTAATAAATAAAGTAAATTAAATTAACTTAGAAATGAATATATTTACATCGAATACCTACTCATTTATTTTATAATTTATGTTAATTAAATTCAATTAAATACTACATAAAATGTATATACTTACATTTAGTTTTGACAAATGACACATCAATTATTTTTATAATTGTACATATTATGATCTGTTTAGTTTATCTGTGCCTCCCTTATCTATTTAAATTAAATTAATAGGTTAATAAAGAAGAAATGATGGAAGTTAACACTTATAACTTTTACACATAATGAGTCATAAAATCATGTATATTTTTACTTTATTTATTTTTTTAAAAAAACATTTGCTGTCTACATAGAATAAGAGAGGCCACGATAAAATTGACAGATTATAATTAATATTTACATCATTAAATTACAATTTAAATTAAATTATTTACACTGACTATTTACATTATTAAAATACAAATTAAACGACATTATTAATTATTTACTTATTTTAAATAATAAGTAATTTATAATAACAAATAATAAATACTAATAATATATTACAGTATGAATTATATGACTATATATTATGATATATTATGGTATATTGTTATACTATATATCTGTACAATTTATTAAATATACTTCCTTAATTTGTTAAGTGCTGTGCTGTACATTTAAATTTTTAATTATGCACTTATTACAAATAAATAATAATTGATATTCTTACTGCTAATTAACTACGTAATAGCCCCCATCATTGGCGTGGACAGTGTTTACAGGCCTACATGTGTCATTATATCTCATAATGTATAAGCTATAAACATTTTGAGGAATAACTTCATAAGAGTCCAAATGGCTAGAGAGGCCAATATTGAGATAGTTTTCAACTATGAAACAAATACGTTCATCAAGAGTAATAATAATGTGTTTTATGTTAGCAAATTGTGGCACACCTTCAATTTTGTTTATAACGATTGTTTGTCCGATCTTAAATCTTGTTCCCTTCGTTTCAACCCAAGGAAAAGAGGTTATTGGACTATTAAATTTATGCTCACTTTCAGTGAGTAGTGGTTTTACAGATTTGTCTAACAATTTCTTAGGAGGGCCTACTGAGAACCCAACATCATTGGGCCCTTTATTGGCTGTGCCTATTAGTTTATAACATTGTTGTAATTGACATTTAATTGATAAGCTAAGAGGTACATTTTGGCGATTAGATATAGCTGTCACGTATCTTTTCAATTGTCTGTGTTTCCCTTCGAATCTCATGCACCAAACCTGTTTAAAGGGACCCATATTATCAATCATGTTGGGATAGTGAATAAGGAGATGATGCTTGGGCTTTAAAGGGGTTTTAAATTTATCTAGATAGTGGCTGTGGTGGGACAGGATGAGACCTTTCAAATAATCTGAGCTACCGGGGGGAAATGAGTCAGACAAGACAAACATGACTATCTTTCTGAGATTGAGATATAACTCCCAAACGTCGTTACCCTCAGGAATCAAGTCACCGACAATTAAAGTGAAATATTTTACTAGTGCACACATTTCAGAGGCTGACATAATAATTGAACCTTTTTTTAGATGTTGCAATTTAATAGGGGGTGGTGCATGATCACTGTCTATGCCAAAGTTAAAAAACTTGATCCTAGAGTTCACTGTCGTGAGAGTAATTACCCTCACTGATATGAAGTAATTTATAATTTGGCACATTTCATATCGACATACGCCCTCTAATAAATCATGCATTGCATCTACAGCATAATTAGTGTGACAGTGAAAACTGGGTAAGTCATTCCATACGCAATAATCTTTGATGAAGCCGTCATTTTGACATTCTGCATCATCTGAGTCAATGACGTAATCATCGACGGTACGAAGCATTTGTGCATCCTCTTCAATCATTTGCCTTGCCTCCGATTTTGAGGCAAAGCAAAATCGGCAACATTGGTTGGCCGAAAAACTTTCTACGAAACCCAGTATGGAATGAAGGCCCAAGTTATCGCCCACAACAGCTAAGAGCAAAAACCGTATTGTGCAACTCTCACCAGATACTGTTATGTCAACCCCTTCCTGTTCTAGCTTTATCAACTCGGATAGCAAGGGAGAAAGTACACGACGATTACCACAACTATAACGATCGTTGCTTTTGAAAATTGCAGCCACATTGATATTATCTAATTTGGAAAGTAGGTGCGTTGGTAATGCAGGACAGGTGTAATAAATAGCACCCAGTTTTTGGAACCCCGCATGAGATCCCAAGGGATTTCCAGTCTCAAAATCATCAAAATACATAATGAGAGGATAAACCTCTTTGGGGCCATGTTGTAATGTGAAAGCATCAACTTTTTTTTTCCACAAATTGCCCTGCATAACTGATACCTTTAATAACTTAAAGTCTTTTAATTTGTCAACATTCGCTCTCATTGACTGTAATGTCCTGGGCGTTTCAAGCATTTGCTTCAAAGTAGGACCGACTGGGATATATTGAGCAGTTGAAGTTACAGGTCTTACACGAACAGCAGCGTCCTTATCAACAATTTTTTTAACTGACTGACCGATCACATAAGGCACAGGAGCTAAGTATTTCGTGGTGCTTTTAAAGTATTTCATTCTTAAGTAATGAGTCGATAAGAAATTAAAAGGGTCTTTAAGAACTGCCATTTTGGCACTGAGTCGCGCGTCACTAGAGTCGAGGGTGGGCTGCAACCTTGCGCCATAAACTTCCTCAACAAGTGGGAGGTAACCCTCGGTAATGAATGTAGTCATGTAGTCAATTATTTTGCCAACTAGATTGTTCGGCAGAGAAGAATCACTGTAAATGGCTGCACACAAAGTTGCGGCAGCTTCTCTTAACCTCTCAATACGAGGCTGTGAACTAGAGTCAAAACAGTTGTTTACATTGTCACTACTCGTGGGAAAATTTTGTTGACTATTTTCAGTTTGTGGGGCACTATGCGTACTAAGGTCACTTTCTGCTTTAGTCAATGTTTGACTATAGCAACGCTTCAGGTGCCTTTTGAAAACAGATAAAGACTGAAAAATCCGGTAACAACCGGTCATCGTACATTTATATGATTGATATGTCGTGTTAATGTCATGTTCATATTTTAGATGAACAATGAAATTGTCTAGGGACCTAATTTTCCTGTGGCAAAACTGGCAACTATAAGCCACTGTGTCCATCTTAAAAGACAAATTTGAAATACTTTATATGAAAATTTTTAAGAATTTACGTTCGAATTTTAAGAAACAATTAATAAGACTTTAAGTTGTCAAAGTTAACAGAGTCAATTTTGAATATTTAACATCTAAATTAATATATGTTATATCTATCTATACATGCAAAATGTAGGTTTTTTTAAACTTTGAAGATTAAATTTAGGCAACAGTCTGCTCAAACAATTTTATAGTTGCCGTTAGAGGTGGCGAGAAATTGTTGTTATCTTCTTCTATACCGTATACGTACCTCTGTATAAGAGTCCATATAAGCTCGCTAGCTTTCGGGTACATGCATTGAAGGGCAAAGAACGACTTGAAGCAGACATCAACTGCCTTCAGGGTGTCGGTGAAGGCGTAAAATGTCTGGTCAATCACAACGTAAGCTGACTTGAATTCAGAAGGGTGGAAGCCCTGAACGATTATATACGGCTGGACAGTGTCCTTAATTTTCTCTGCTTCCGTGGATCTGCGTTGTATCGTTTCTTTGATGTCGCCCGCAGTCTGTAACACATAACCAAGCGCACATTACAACATGCAGTTGAAAAGTATCAAGGGAAACAAAGGATACAAAAATGGAAGCTTGAGACCAGAGGCCGCTTTTTAAATTTTAAACCACATTCAAAACATGACTTTGGAAAAGCACATTTGAAAGACCATTTAAAAGTAAAATTAAAATTACTTGAATTTAATTGAGTTGAATTGAATTACTTTTTCTTCTTGGGCTTTCTTTGGTCTAGCTTAAGGGATTCTTTTTTTTAAGCTTCACTCATTGGGTTTACACTTCCTGACTGAAGTATAATATAGTTTAAAGCCTATACACTTTACTGTATGTTTAAACACAGACATTAGCACTGACACACAACCCAGTTTCTAACCAAAAGCGAAGATGTCTTAATTACCTCAATGATAGTGATCAAGGAGTCCTGCCCTTCGGCTATTGAAAATTTTGCAAGGCCTTTCTTCTTTACAGACGTTTCTGCAGTGGAACTTCTCGCCTTGCCCCTACCAGGTACCAGTATCGCAGCAAGCAGCCTGATGGCTGCACAGACTCTGTGATCTGAAATAAAAAAAAAGTTTTTAATGAACATGTTTTATTTCCTCTTAAAATTAGGGAGAGGGGGGGGGGGCATAAACATACTTATTTTTGCACAGGTCCAATTACATACTTTTCATAGGTTTTCTATTTTCTAACACAACTGACAGTAGTAGTGGCCGAATTATTGAAATGAGATATACCAATGAACCACTATTCATGAATAATGAGTTACTTTGCTTTAATTTATTTTCAAATTGTTCATTAATACATTTAAGTATAGTTAATTAACAATTAATTTTTGGAATTTTAATCCTATAATTTTTTGAACTAAATATATTAGGCTGAGACAGAAAATGAGAAACTGTGAGACATGTAATAATTCCAGAGTAATTTGGATTGGAATTAATCAAAAACAATTTTTTCTGGGTATAAGGTGGACCCAGCCCCAAAAAACCCGGTGGGTTTAATTGGGCTGGGTCCACTTTGGCGAGCCCTGAGTAGGAGAAAAGTAACTAAGGATGAACACTTACTTTCGTCTTCAGAAGACTCAAGGATCCCGAGCAATTTGCGGGAGGATGGATCGGTAACTTTCTCTCTTCCAATAGCCAGTATTTTCCTCTGAAAGGAGTTCCACCCTGATGTTAGCTTGTAAGATTTTCCCGGGTGAATAAAGTCAAAATCTTTCTCCAACTGCAACAATGACAACCAACATAAAATATAAATATATTGAAAATAAGGAGAAATACATTCTACATGATAATATAATTGCTTGAGAGCAAATGAATGACTTATTAATGTGTCACATTTTTTAATTAACTTTGTGAAAAGAGTTCAGTATATTCAGCAAAAGAAAAAAAAAAACAAAGTAACTACAAGGAACAGTAACAAAGTAAGTGCGGAAAAATTGTAAACTTACCAGTTCGTAACCCAGAGGAAGTTGTATGGCTGGAAAAGCCCGATAAATTTGCTCCACTGTAGTGAAGCTCGAGGTTTGGAGCTTCCTCGCCTCAACCGTCCTGCCCCATTTCTCTAAGACCTTTGGCCAGTTGTCAACGTTATGTTGAAGCCATCGAATGTCGTCCTCTTCTACTTCGGTAAGGTCTCTTTCTTGTATTACTATTTTTCCTCTCGGGGTGTTTGGACCGCTGGAGACTGATGCCTTACTGGCATTGGTCAGGCTACTAGACTCTAAAGAGCTTGATCTACTCCTTCTCTTCCTCCTATATTCCTTTAAATTCGACCTCAATAATTCCCTGTCAAAATTTTTTTTTTTATCATATAGCTTCCCCTTCGCATCAGTCTGGGTCGAGTGTGCACTGTAGGGCGGCAGGTAGAATGATGTCTGAAAAATAATAAAAAAAAAAACACCTTTTTAATTTCCTATGTTCAAATATAAAAAGAATTTACATTTTTTTTTTTTTTTTATACATAGAAGAAATAAGCAATGACAATAACAAACAGAGTAATAACGAAGAAACTTATAAAAGAAAAAAATAATGTATTACCTTGTCTTCGTTCGGCCACACTTTCACAATAGCCTCAGAAAGCTTCGTGTACCTCCCCACAGAGTAGTCGATTCCGTGCCGGTGAAGTGTTTTAATTACCCTCTCAACCAAATCTCTAATTGCCTTCTGTTTCCCTTTTATACAGCCTGCCGCGTATCTCTCCAGTATTAATGCACCATCGTGGGATGTCAAAACTTCATTTAATATCTGAAAACGCCCACAAACAAATTATATTACTTGTAAATTTGAAATTAACTTCTCATGCGCGATACTATAATGTAAGTTTCATGGTAAAGATTGGAAGATAACTAAGTAATGTTGATGAAAACGGAGTTTAAAGATTGGATTAGTTATACAGGATCAGAAGGGTGGGGAACAAAATGGAGTTGAGAGGATTAACAGTATAAGTGACCATCAGGTAAAGGTTGTAAATTAAGGTAAGGGTTAAAAGGTGCGGTGGGTTGCCTTAACTTAAAGATATTACAACAAACACTTTAAAAATTTAACAAAAATATATATAATATATTGCACAGTAGGTTAACTATTCTAGTCTCCTATTGATATAACTATTATATATATATATATATATATATAGAATAGTTAACCTACTGTGCAATATATATATATATATATATATATATATATATATATATATATATATATATATATATATATATATATCTTTAAATGAAACAAAATTCTTGTATTTTGTACAGACACATAATAATTGCATTTTGAATCTTTATTTGAAAAGTGTTGTATCTGTATCTAGATACTTCTCCCCATTGGATCTTGCTTCTTATTTAATATGCAAACATTATGAAATTTGAAGAAAATAATAAAAAAAAATAGCATAATGAACTTACTGGGTCATCAGATATTTGTCTTTCCGGTACTGGTAGATTATCCCGTGTCACTAATGATGTAGAGGGGGTGGAGGTAGACAAAAGTTCCCCATCAAGGGGAATCACATCAAGTGTATTGAGATCAGCAGCTTCCAAATTTAGAACATGATAAGTTGGCTGGGAAATGGCAACTGATGGGATGTTCTCTAATTGGAAGGGGGATGCAATATGTCCTAACGATTGCTCTGAACTCTCTTCCTGCAAAAAAGACATTAATATTAACTGATTTATGTAATTGAATCTAAATTAATCTAATGATATGAATGTATTGATTGAAAATGAATCTATTTTCACGAAGAGACTGCAGTATTATCATGCACTTATATTACATCATTAAAATAGATTCATTTACAACACAATTGACAATTAGTATTATATTATCCTTGGGTTCTTACTTCTGACACAAAAGATGAACATCCGAGTGAATTTTCTTCCAGGAATTGTTCAAATTTTCGTTTGAGCAAAAGCCTCTCCCTCACATTTGGGACCAGCTCCTTGAAGTCCCCGTCATGCTTCAATAAATCAGGAATTAGATCAGTTGTAAAGTCTTAAAAAAAAAAAAAAAAAAATTAGAAAATAAATAAATAAAATATAAATAATAATAATATTATATATATATATATATATATATATATATATATATATATATATATATATATATATATATATATATATATATATATTAATATATATTATATATATTAGCATTTGAGTATTATCATTATATTTATTTTATTTATTTATATATATATATATATATAGTGTGTCCCAAGACAAAGTATCCGAGAGGAAAAATTTTCTTGTTTTCTAAAAAAATGCATTTTTTTCATAAAATAAATTAATATTTATACTTTTTTTTGCAATTCTGAACCACTTTTCTAAATAATATTTTTCAATAACATTAAAAATAAGGGTAGCTTACTCTTGGTTATATTTTAAAATGTTCAAAAAACAAAACATTCTGCACAGGAAATCAAGAAAATTTGATCATTTTTAGAGGTTTAAGATCGAGCAGGAGTTTTTATGAAGAATGAATTTTTTTTGAAAACCTAAAAATAAGAAAAATTTTCCTCTCGGATACTCTGTATATCTTGGGACACACTGTATATATATATATATATATATATATATATATATATATATATATATATTTCTTTTTTTTTTTTTTAAATAAGTTTTAATTTAATAAAAATAAATAAGAAAATGAACAGTGGTTTATGAAACTATTACGTCAATGGAACACAGGGGTCTATGGGACCCCAACTCTAATTCTAATGAATACTTTAAAAATTTATTCGAATAACATAGGTATTGTTATCGCTTTACACAGAAGGTTCAAACGTAAATTAGAAGAGAGTCTATGTTAAGAGAAATAAAAATAAAACAATCCAAAACTCAATTATAGCTTTCGTGCATGGGGTCTGTGCTCCACAAATATTTTATATATACTTATAAAAGTTTAGACAACTTATTTTTGAATATTTAGCTATTCTGAGGAAATTAATAAATGAACTATTCACCTAATAAAAATATTAAAGAGTGACAAAGATGTGCAAAAAACAGAATTTACAACTCCTACAAATATTGAATCTAATTATTTAATGAATAAAGTTATTTACCTGTAAACACAGATGCAAGATGCGAAAAATTCCACTTGTGTAACAATGGTACAAGGTCCATTTTGCACGACACTGTATTGACGCTAATTTATATAAAAGTCCTAAACACGCACAGACACTATTTACTATTTAACACTATATTACACTCCAAAACACTATTTAAGAGAACGCTATGAAGTAGTAGTGAGCTCTGTGACAACACACAAAAAACACAAGCCAAGAACTATATATAAATATGCACTTGTTAAGGAAATTGGCATTTGTAATAAGGAGTGACTAACTTAGTGAAGGTAAGCGGAATGTGGAATGTAGCGCTAGGCACGGCCGCGGAGGTTATATGGGATTCCCCCCCACTCTAGGGCCCTTAGGGTTGAAACTAACCGAGTAGGTGTCGATATAACTCATCATAGAGGTCTTTTAAACCTTATAGAGTCAAATTCACTCGTCTTTGGATTGAAGTAACTAAATATGATGCTTGCTTCAACAATAAGCTAGTGTTACTTCTAGCATACAGAAACACTAACTACAGTCACGAGAAATCTATTTCTTGTCAGTCTGACACTAAGAGAAAACCACATGTCTACAACAAAAAATGGACGATTGCCGCTATATCGTGTCTGGAAACAAATTAATTTACCTTATTTATAATTAAATTATGCTTGCCTCTTCTCAAGAAATGAAACAATCTGTATATATACAGCCACAAAAAGCGCTCAGAACGTTACTAGCGATATGTGGGCGGCCAATTGAAAGCATTAAAAAGGACAAATAATATTAAATTTATTTAAAAGGACGGAAAAGTATATTTAATTTTGTTTTACATTATTGGTATTAAGCCGGCCAGTTTACACACGTGCAGTTTTAACTCACACTTTGAAACTGTCCGTGTGTGAATATTTCCGTCTCAGTTCAACTCAATTGTATACACTTAAACTGAGACGAAAGTTCATTCTTCAAATTGGATCCGCCTTCCAATCCATTATGAAAACTGAAGGATTTAACTTACGTGTGTGCAGTTAACTTACGTTTAACTATACAGTGTACAGTTTTAACTGACAGTTAAAGTTTTGTATGTCTAAATCGACAAGGCGTCATTTATCGGACGCATTATCTTAAACACTTAATAATTTGACTGATGTCCAGTAAACTTTTGCTTGAAAATTTGTTTCATATCAATCTTTTATATACCTCTAGTATTAAGCACATGGTAACCATTTAAAATATGGTTATCCTCACCTGTGGAAATCCCACACATAACTTCCATGAAATGTTGTCGTGTCAATACGTGATCAAGAGAGAACTCAGTATTTACATACCCATTTTCAGGGAAGTAAAAACACTAAAATGTTAATAGCTCCCAAACCGCTTGTCCGATTGTGCCCAAAAGCTACAGGTACAATCTACCATACAGGACACATATATACCCAAAAAGAAATTGAAATCAAATAAAGCCAACTGAAGTTATTTTCGACAGACCGATTGCGTGCTTAAGTGACTGCAGGTCGTGAGCTCAGATGTTCGGGTTTGCGCTATCAGTTTATCCGACAAAAGTTCTGAAAAATTGCCGCAAACCGCATCTCAATACGATGTCTTGATAAAGTTTAAACTTTCGAACTAACGAACGTACGTATACGTACATGTATACATAAATACGAACGCACAGACATATATGTATACGTGAATCGGATTTTAATGATATCCCCGGGTTCGCAATACCTCTCCTTCACAGAGATCATTACCAATAATGAAATGATTTAATTAATTTAAAAAATTATAATTCAATGTCACAAATCTGGAATGACACATTTTTACTGTTCCTCGCTACTAATAGTAGTATAAAATAAAATATAGGTATTAAAAATAAGGTTTTTTTTTAAGAATGACAATAAATCAGTTAGTTCAGAAAGTGAACTCTTAAGTGAGGAAAAGTTCCGAGGTACCTCGTACCTGATTTTTTTAACCTGTCTTGCTGCATATAATATATAACTGTTGCACTCAGAACAAATATATTTAATGATGTAAAATTAATTTAGTCTTGTGTTTCTCTATAAAGGCATGATTTGCTTTGACAATAGTATCTGGGTATAAGGTTTTTCTACATTCATCTTATGCGGATTACATTTTGTACATACTACCTTTTTGTTCATATACCTGCGATGGTTTCTTCTTAAAAAACTTTAAACTGGTCATGACCTGTAATTGTTTATTCCTAGTAAAAATAACCAACTCAAATCCCTAACGGGGTTTTATCTATATAAGGTTAACTTTTCCAATGAATCATAAGATCCCTTACTTAGGGGGAAATACTTTTTGAGTAGAAATTAAAGTTAGTAAACATTTTAAAAATTAAATCTGAAATTGTTTAGCACGCAGGTAAACCAGGATTCTAAATGTACCCAATAATGTGTATAACTGTACACAATAATCCTTTCCTAGTAATAGCTATATGTCTTAAGTTAAAGCTATATGCATATTAAGCTTTATATTTTTCATAATCCTTATGCTTCTCGAAACTTAAGCTTATATATATTGTTACAATTTTACGGTCAACGACATAATATACACGCATAATTTGGATTTGTCAAAACATTTTTAAATTATATGGGAGTATATACAGTGAATTCTATTTTATAGTATATAGTATACATATAACTGTATATATGTATATATATATATATATATATATATATATATATATATATATATATATATATATATATATATATATATATATATATATATATATATATATATATATATATATATTCATACATATAAAAATGTATATATATATATATATATATATATTCATACATATAAAAATGTATATATATATATATATATATATATATATATATATATATATATATATATATATATATATATATATATATATTCATACATATAAAAATATATATATATATATATATATATATATATATATATATATATATATATATATATTTATATAAACTGTTTTTTTGATTAAAAAAAGGTGTTCAGCGGGGCTCAACAAGTAAAAAAATATTAATAATGCATGTTTTAAAGAATTGATTTGGATTTTACGCCAAAAAATAAGAACTTTTTGTATCATGAATTTTATCAATATATATATAATTTAGGCTATCAATAAGTGTCTTATTAACACTAAGACCAATGCTTATCTCAACTCTAGAGTTGTATTTACAATAACATTAAGTTATTTTTTAACAACTCCATAATTCTTCTTCTTATAACTCTATTAGCGCAGCGACAACGCTAAAATTGGAGTATTTTTTTAGTTTCGGGATAACATTAAGCTAAAATTTAATATCAACACCAAATTAAGTTTTGCTGAACACTATGTAGTGTTACAAACGCTCTAATGGAGTTTCGCCAACACTAAAAACTCAAAGTTATACGCAACTCTAACGTAGTGTTGCTGGTACTAAAAACTTTACATTTACGATAACTCTAAAAAAAAAAATTTTTCTTGTGGCAACGCTATTAGTGCCAGTACCATCCCATCATAGTGTAAATTCAAACTTAAAGGGCCTCAACACTACCTACTTGTTGAAAATACACACTCGATTTTTCTCCGTGAAAGTTTGTCTAAGTTGTCTCGAACCGATTTTTTTATTTTTTTACATGGTTTTTAAAGATTTAAGCATTTATTGGTATGTTTATTATACTTGTGGTCCTGAAGAATTCCGTGATATAATATGGGGTCAAGAATGAAAAAAAAAATAAAGATTAAGATGCACTGCCCCAGACTAACGTGATCCTTCCATACATTTTCTTTATTCTAGTCTTATAGTAAAGATACACTAAGAGCATTGTAAAACATAGAATCTTGATTGAAAGTGATTGTAAACTTGAATAAAGATAAAATAAATTATCTTGAATACTTTGTTTATATTGTAGTTAAAGTAGATTATTTATAAAGTTGAGGTTTTAAGTTTTGTTGTTGGTAGTTCTAGTCTAGTCATGGCTGTGTAGAAGTTAGTTAAGTAAAGTAGTGCAGACTTAAGTGTCTGAACAGAGTGAACTATTTAACCGAATAAGGAACGTCTCAGACTTTAAGGTACTTCACTCTTCTATCCACATCTGAACCTATTGAAATGCCGCTACACTTCTCTTCTAAAACTTCAAACTACACTTAGTGTTAACTGCCCTCAACCTATTTCGGACTAAAAACCATCGCCCTTCAATAAGATCCCGAACTTTATACAAAAGTACTCTCCCCCTCCCTCTGTAATTGACAGTTGTAAGTGCCAATTTCAAGTTCGTGACAAAACTGTCTGGATATCACATTGAAATTTAATCCTCCTAGTATTTTAAGAAAATTATGACATCATTAAATTCTGGGACGGTAAATGGAGCTATAAATTTTCATTTTCCTCTAATGGATATTATATTTTGACATTTATAGAACTGAAGATTATACTATTATTCATAGAACAAAGCTTTTACTTTACATAAATGTAATATAAAATGTTAATGGATACAAATAGTTATTACAGTTTTATCTAACCAAAAACTATACCCGTAGTACAAAAAGCAACACAATTTATTTTACCATTTTGTATTAATTTGTTGCAGCAACATTAGTTTATTACTCGATGGAGGGATCGTCTAATTTATATATCTAACCGTTTTTCAATTATTACCACCTTATTTCTACTCTCCTCTCAGAATTAAAATTGGCAATACCTTATATTAGTGGGTGCTCAACTCTTAAGGGCTTAATATCAACTTAAACTAAAGTATTAACGTCCTAGCTTCAAAATAAAAATCCCTTATTACCAGATGTATGAAATCTTGAACAAAGAGTGTAATACCCAATAAGATGACAGTATATTTAGTGGTATATTGGTGGCATAAATATCTGCTTCACTTAGTTAGTACAGTTGTAGATGAAGGTGATCCCTAAAATATGGTTGCTAGTTATCTGCGCTGTGGGTGTATCGGGATAAAATTCCAAAATATCTCATTACTCCTATATTTCGACCTTCTTCGGTCATTTTCAAGCATCTACAACAATTACAATACAAACAACATCTTATAAATTGTATTGCACTTGAATATAAATTGATCAGTTATAAAAGTGTCTTGGAAAACTTTTCTTACCTGAATAAAACAATCATTTTTCCTATAGTTGACCGATAAAGTGGTTGTTATCGCACTCAAAATAGTACGCAAAACTGCAGATTCCTGCACTTACTACTTTACCGCAAAATTTTACTTTACCTCACTCCAGTGTTTCAACTTATGAACATAAAGTACTTAAATCTAAACAAAGATTAAATAATCCATATAATAATAATAATAATAATTTTTAACTAACTACATGATTTAAACACTGTATATCAAATATAAAAATGTTAAAATATAAAAAAGTAAAGATAGACAATCTAAAAAAAAAAAAAAAATCAAATGTGATGAGTAAATGTTATGATGAAAAATAATAGCACCGACAGTGCTTGGTCAGGTTTGCTGAATCAGGCAAAAAAGGCAACACTGGCTACATACAGAACAGCTGGTTTAGTTGATATTGTAAAATGTTTTTCTTCTTTTTTGTATATAAATTTTAATGCAATTATAATGTTTTTTGTTTTTTTACATGTTGATGAACACTCTATATTATTTTATATTTTATTTACAGATTAAAAACTAACTGTAGAAAAAATGTAATGTCCAACTCGAGCTTAAAGTGTCTTTGCTACACTCGAGAAACCTTTCCGCGTAAATATTTCTCTCGAGTGCAGCAAAATGCCACTTTGCGCACTAGTTGCACAAATAACTATTATGTCTGGTTATCACCAGAAAGGTCAAATTACAAAATTACAATTAAGTGTTTCTACACTTTATTATTATGATACACCTTTATTATGATACCCATCTGGAACATACTTATTTCTACGTTACTACATAAGTTCCCAATACTATGAAACCACGCGTTACATAGAATGCCACTCACATTTATTTATGTTACTTCATCCTTTTTTATAAAATATATTCAAATAACAAATAAATGTTTATGGTTACATCTTCGACAGTAATTTAACTTGACCAACCAGATATAGATTTATAAAACAGTAAAAATGAACGTTAACACACTATATCCAATCTAACTCTTAATATAACCTGCCAACAGGAACGTGTCAACAAAAACCTTTAAAAAAAAAAAAAAAATACCGACTCAGATTACTTTAACCATAGTAACTATCTGTAGTGCACATTTTCTTAGTTTACATAAAATGTAGTTAAAATATTGCAGCATAATAAATACAAAACCTTTACAAACTTTATGAAACCACCTAATTTTTTCTAAGCAGTATTATAATTACCTAGTTTGTTGGTCAAGATGCAACAGTAATTTAGTTATTACTTCCTTAAAAAATTAAAAGGATAGATTTTCATTATCGGAAAATCGTACTTTTTCCTTTTCTCTTCGTGGAACAAGGACAGTTTCTAGTGAGTGCTCCAAGTCGAAGCATAAAAATACAATTTGCTTTGCAAAGCCCTTAAGCATAATCGTATAAAGTCTGTATCTGTTAGCATCTCACCGTCCTAAATCTCGTCTCTAAAAATACTTGTTTGTATTCCTCTTACAAAATACATTTATATCACTTCCTACTCTAGTTTTATGACTGTACTGTGTTTTAAAGAACCGGATTCCGGTTATAAATTTATGGGTGATATTTCTTTGAATACGGATATTTGTAGGAGTAATAGCAAGCTTTGTAAGGAAAGTTCTTATAAATATTATCCTTTATTTTTACTATTTTGTCTAATAACAAAAAAACACAGAATTTTTGCATATTTTAATAAGAAAGCGGGTGTGATTTAAACTATGGGACAAGAAAAATTGTTTTAGAATGGTTTATAGTACCGTCTACTAAAACTAAAATATCTGGGCTTAGGTTTAACAAAGTTTTTGTTAAAACCCGCTCATACGATAAATTTTTAAGAGTGAACTAATAGTCCAGTCAAATAAGACACAAAAAAGGGCTCGACCTTGCAAAAGGTCAGGTTTGTTAGAACCTAAGCGTTGTAAGAAACCAAGTTTCCAGCTGTGAAAGACCTGCGTTAATAGAGCTATGTTAAAAAGTCAAAAAAAGTAGGACGTTTTTCAGTATTTGCTTAATATCTCTGTACTATGCATCGGAGAGCTAAAGTAGTCATTAGCGATATTGTAGGGGAAAACATGTTCTACAACTTTTGGGTTAATAATTATTATTCTGTTTTTTTCTCTTTTTTGTTCGCTATCTTTTTCACTCCCTAGCAATGTCAATATTATTTTTACTATAAAAATATATTTGTAAAAATGTTTGTCACAAAATATTGATCAATATAGAATATTTACCTGTCTTAAAATTCCGATTTGAAATTTTAAGATAGTGTTTGTAAGAGCGTTTCGCATGAACACTCAGGAGGACTTATTCACAAAGCGCAGGAGCCGCTTTGTCGAATAAGTAGTTCCTTTTTCTTGTTACCACTAACTGGTTACCCCCCCCCCCCCATCTAAACTGTCTTAGAATGTGCCCCCCCTAGACTTAGCCGCTGGATATGCCACTGGAGGAGTATGCATGTATTGTATTTATGCATGACTATGGCTTGAGTAAAAAATGACCCATTTAGTTGAAATTTGGTATGTGTTCCTTTCATCAATGCTCCCAAAATTATAAATACAAAATTTGTAGCAAGTTTTAATCTCAACCATCTTGATAATTTCTATTTATGCTCTGCTGATGTAAAACAGTAACATAGTAAAACAGGATATTAAGCAAAATTTGCAAAAAAAAACCACTTATTCTTTTAAAATTTATCTAACTATATTATATATCAATAATATTTAATTATTAATTGAAAAGGTCAATTTAATTTTAGAAACCTAAAACTAATAATCCAATGTGAACGGATTATCTATATCTTATTATATGTATATATATATATATATATATATATATATATATATATATATATATATATATATATATATATATATATATATATATATATATACCTTTATCTTTTATACAAATCTACCGTTTTATTCCGATGTTGTAAAATTGGCACACTTTACCTTCTAAAATGAAGATCACAGTCTGCTTTTGATTTCTCTTGATTTTTTGCTAATTATATGTAATCCATGAGGGGCATCTAAATGTACATCGCTTAGGAAAGTAACAGTAACCTTTCATGACCATACTGTGTATAATATAGACCTATTTAATTAAAAAAATGAAACTCGCAGCGAAGCAAGGGAATCCAGCTTGTCTTAGAATAATTCTAATTCTATTTATTAATAACTTTATTTATTATTCAGTTTTTTAATATTTTATATTGGTGCAAACATAGCAATATCATTTATTACAGCTTACTCTAAGCGTACTTTCTTATTTGATAAAAAAACAATAAAACCCAAATATAATGATATAGCAAGAAAAAAAAAAGAAATTTGAAAATTTGAAATTCACTTATTTTTAGATTATTTCAGAGACCATACTTTTTTTTTTGTTTTTGCCATTGTATTAGACAGTTCCATTTTAAAGATGGACTACAAACACTACCTTAAACATTTATTTTTTTATTGTTTTTATATTTCCTTATTTTCAGAGGAAAATTTAAATTATGTATTTCAAAGTCTGCAATTTCTAAAAGCATACTGTTTTAAATATTTAATCTGACTATCTGTCTAGAGATAATAAAATGAGATGCCTGAAGACAAAATAATTTTTTTTTTTATATTTTTTTTTAATATTTAATTATTTATCTAGTAAACAATTTTTTTATTGATATACGTATAAAAGTTTTTTAATTTATGTTTCCCTTTCTTTAATTATAATTATTATCCCCTCCTTTTACTGTAATTTTAAGGTATTTTTTAATTATTCCATTTTAGATTATATTATCCTTATTACTTTTTTAAAGATTTTCTTGTGGTAAGTTTTTTAAGTACACATTAATTTTAGAATCAAATATGTAATAAATAATCAAATAATCAAATATAATAAACATGATGTGTACATTAGGCACATAGCTTCCTCGCGTCCTATTATGGTTTATATGGTCACATAATAGCTATTTACGTACCTAGGGCAGTAAGGGCGTTATTACAGGCCGAGGGCGAAGTTTGAAAGCACGAGTGCGTTTAACGCCCGATGCCTGTCATGTCGCTTACTGCTCGTGGTGCGTACACTATTTTATCGCCCACCACATGTAAACTAATTACTAAATTGCCATTACTATTTTGCCGTAATCTTCAAAATAATAAATGCATATTAAGGTTACATCAATACCAAAACAAACCGCAGTTATAAAAATATTGATTGTTACTAAATGAACAGCTGACGCTGTGAACTACTAGCGCTTCCAGCTCACAGCGGCCCGGCCAGGAAGCGGCCGCTTCTCGAACTACTAGCGGCCCTGTAAAGATAAAGCATGCATTTTTACAGGCCCCAGGGCTGTAAAATGGAACTTTACCGGCCGCTCAGGATAGGAATGTTTACAAGTAGAGGGCGATAATAGTACATTTCGCGTCGAGTGCGGCAAGTAGCATTTTGCATGCGAGTGTGGAGTTTGCACCCGAGCGATTGCGAGGGTAGTAAAACCACACGAGCAATGCAAAATGCCGTTTTCGCACGAGTTGCGTGCCCTACTTTATCTACGATTTTTTTTTTTTTTTTTTTTTTTTTCTTCAATACATTTTTTTATAAAAATATAAATTCTCCCCACCACTAGAGGATTCGGGATCCTGTACTGTGGTGGAAGTCTTCTTTTGACCATAATTAATAATAATATTTAATATTTGTATTCAATAAGCTAACTCATTTGTAATATAAGTTCAAATACAAATTACCTACGATGAGTTAGATGAGTATTTAAAAAGAATAAGCAAAAAAAAAAAATAAATAAATAACAAAAATAAAAATAAAAATAAATAAATGCATATATAAATATATAAAAAGTTGAAAATACGAGTACATATTATATATGTATATATATTCATAAATACCGAAAATTAGTTTAGTAAGCAGTAATTGAGAGCATAGATAGAAACAGTGACAGGTCGTGTATATAAGTAGTTATGTGTTTTCCTGTAGTAAGTGTTTTTTCAGTCTAGTGGAAAAGGATGTTTTATTAAAACCTGTCTTTAGTGAGTTGGTTAGTTTGTTATAGTAAGTGGTTGCCTGATAATGCCTATGTCTCTGCGCAGCCGAAGTCCTGCTGAAAGGTATCTTGTAAAGTTTGTTAGTCATTTGTCTAGTCTGATGTGTATGGTCTACCCTCTCCAGATCATGTTGTCCTCTGTGTAACCGTACGAGACAGAGGTATCGATGCAGTTGGTTAATAGTGAGTATATTGAGTTGCTTGTATAATGGTTGAGTGTGTCCAGTCTTGCGTTTGTTCAGTATTGTTCTAATGATAGCCTTATGTTGAATTATTATTGGTTTCATGGTGGTTTCTGTAGCAGAACCCCAGGTGGTGAGGCCATATCTTATAATAGTCCACTAGTCCGTAGTAGAGTGTTCTTAAGTCTGATTGGCTCAAATAGGATCTGAGTCGTAGGAAAGTATATCTGAGTTTTTTTTAGTTTGTTGGCTAAGTTGTTTATGTGTTGGTTCCAGTTAAGTTGGCTGTCTATTGTTATTCCTAAGTACCTAGTTGTCGTGGATTTGTGTATGTGCCTACAGTTACATTGGAGAGGGTAGAATTGTTTACAGTTTCTGTTGTGTAGTTTTATTCTGTCTTGTCGATGTCGAGGTTGTCCTGAGCTGTGTAGTGAGTAGGTTAAGTAAGTTGTTTTGTCGATTGTTATATTTAAATAATAAATACAGAAAGAAATAAACTTTCTGTATGTAAGTACGTATTTTTATGTCATCTTTATCTCTTGATAAAGATGGCATTCATTCTTGAGTTGTATTTTTTGCCGAATTATTTATTTCTGGAGGAGTATTATTCTCTACATTTTCGTCAAAGCCACTTGATTCATTCATTGTTTTTCACTAAAAACTCGATATAAACAGTTACTTTAATAAAAGAGCAGCAAATTAGTTTTGTTAAATGTAAACAAACTCGCTAATCGTGCGTAAAGCTGAAGAATTCCTCTTCTTTACCGCCCTAGGGTGGTAAAGAAGAGGAATTCTTCAGAATTATGAGACGCGCATGCGCAATGAATACAAGTACGTAAAGAATCACTTTCTACGCATCTAAACAGAGATACAATGCTTATATGTCATATCATCGTAGATAAAATTACTTACTTTATAGGGCATCTCTATTGATCAGATGCTGCCCGTTATTTTTAAATTCCACCCTCTGCTATCTTCCCAGTGTCCATTCTGCAGGTTCCGCTCCCTCATGTTCACATCAAATTATATTTTACCGGTTTCATTTCCCACTTGGGTCACCCTTATTTTATTCAATATTAAATGTTCAGACGGTAAATATCAATATGCGATAGATGGTGGACAACTTTTGACTACACATCTAAATTTATTCTAATTCGGATAAGTACTTTTATATATAAAGGTGTATAAAAAAAAATGTGTGTGCATACAGAACAAAAATCAATAGGTTTAAGATAAAGATGTGATCAATAATGAACAACCCATCTTATGATGACCAACTTCAAAATTTTATAAGAATCAGATGATTACTTTTCAGCAGAAGATAAGGGTTCGAAAAAATGTTGACAGACACTAGATCAAAAGTGTGCTCCAATATCTGAAACGTTTTTTTTTTTTTAGAAAAAAACTTGTTCTTCAGAATGATTACTATGCTTCTCTTATCTTCGGTAATCTCGAAAGCAAAAGAAAACTTTTAGAACCTCTAAAAATGCTACCGATAATTTGGATTTAAAAAAAATTGTAAATTAATTCCATTTAAATGCCAGTATAACCCAATATGTTACTTCAGTGAAAGTAGTTTGGAAGCAAAAACAAATAAACCTTTAGTTCTAAAATGACTTATGTATTTTTTGTTTTCAGTATACATTTCAATACATACCAAATCATCAGGTAATGTAAGGATTATGATTAAATTAATCATGGTAAAAGAAACCCTTGCACAAGAATAATATCAAAATGATTACCACATAGCACACAATATAGCACATTGATACACTTATATCTTTAAAAATGAACAACTTATCTTTATGTACAAACTAATAACCTCAAATTTCTTTAAAAATACTTATTAATTTTTCTAAAATGACCCACTGATGTTCTAAATTGCTCTCTACATTCTTTCCAATGAACTCCCCGCATGGTATCCCCTTAAATATTATAGATAACTCACTAAATTTTCTAAAATTATTTATTAATTTTGCTACTATTGCCTACTAATATTATATTTTAAATTACCGACGAATTACTCAAATTTTAGAAAGAAAGAATAAAAATAATTTGTGTTGCATAGCTTCCTCGAGTTCTGTTAATGGACGAATGGACAGAAGAGATTTCTATCTATTTCGATTCCTAGTGGGATGACACTTATTTATAAGAAATATTGTATATGCGCTGCCGGTTGAAATAAAAATATAACCATCTGACAGCTACTTTCGACAGACCATATGAATTTCGTTGAATGAATTTGTGTTCCTCATATTTATCTATAAGTATGGTGATGTGGACAGGAAAGAGGAAAAATTAAGCAGTAATTCACAGCTCCGTTACTATAACAAGCAATAATAATACTTTCGTCTACAAGTTACTACTCTAAAATAACATCAAGCAACAATCTAAAACTACAAAAACCTCTTTCCTGCCCACATCACCTTACTCATATGAATTTCTTGAAAATCAGATGAAATTTTACAGATATAGGTGAATGGAAAATGGTAATGGTAATGGTTAGGCGGGAAGGACGAACCACTTGCTGGAACCTAGCAATCAGGCCACACTGGGCCCATTTAACTAACCCCGTGGTGGAGAGTCCAGCATACCTGTACATTGTACCGCCGAAGCGGTGTAAGCGTGGGTGAAGAAAACCCCTTAGGGGTGTCCCTCGCCCTGCTCCGTCTGCGATTCATAGATGCAATTCAGAGTACCATGGCACGGGATCGAACCCACGACCTCGTATGCCTCATATTGATAGCCGGGCAGGCCGCCTAGGGCACCTCGGCCACGCTGGCTCCCCTAAATATGTGAATGAAAAAAGTTGATTCTATCTTTGGAGGGACATCTAGGTTTCTAAAAGTGTATTTTCCTATTAGCAATAAACTTTTTTTTTCGAATTATCATGCACACTTGTGTCTTAGACGTCGCAAGGAGAAAATAGACATGTTTCAGGCTTTTAAAGTCGTTCTACATTAAGTAATTTATTTATCTGTGTATTTTCTACAGATAGTAATGTTAGTTATTTGAATGAGTGCCTTGTTTTAATTGACAATTTTATAAGTTAGTAAAATGTTTGTTTTTCCTTTTTATATATAATTTCCATATTTTGCAATTTATTCTCGTTTTTTGTGTGAAATAATAAAAAAGATAATAAATATATATTATATTGCCTGAGATAAATGGATAAACTGGATATCTGGCTTATTTCAGTGTTTTCCCTGTAGTAAATTCATTTAAGGTATTAATACGGTTACTTTAAATTTTAGTATGTGGGTATGTGTTTGAGGTTAAATTTCATCGTATTTTACTTTACGATTATTACGCTTATTGTTATATAAGTTGGTTTTGTTTGTGAGTGTGTGAATTGTTGCATTCTGTTAGAGATTTTCAACGATATACATCTTTATTCGGGTAATGATTGAAATAATGACTGAAATAAATAATCAATAAACGACTTTAAACGAAACAAATTCTTTCTTTTACCACTTAAACCATAGCTTAAAACCTATTTTTGGTACCATTTTTACCCTTAGTTTAAAATATTTTTTTTTATAATTGTGTTTCTGGCATCAAATAAAGCATTTATACCAATATTCATTTAATAAACTGGATAAAAAAAAAAAAATTAATATCGCTAATTTTTAAGTAAAATGTATTTTTCTGTTTTCCCATTTTATTTATTTATTTATTTTAATTTTTATTAAAAGAGTCCTCTGACAACAGAGCCACAGGAGAGGCACTCTTGAATGAACATTTACATAAATACATACGTGAAATAAATAAAGATATACATAAAAATACAATACGTGACTAGAATAAAAAGCTACTTAACAATATTTCATCAGGGAAACAGCAAAGGATCCAAATTCAATACATAATTTTAAAGAGAATAAATAAATAATCAAATTAATAGAAAAAAATTAAATTAGCAATTAGATAACAAACTTATAATAACAATTAGATAACAAAAACTTATAATAACAATTAGATAACAATTAAATTAGATAACACTTAGACAAACATTTAAAAAGATTTAATAAATAAGTAAACATTTTACGCGATAATAAATTTAAAGTAGGAGAGGTGTATACTTAAAGGGAAAAGGAAACTACAGGTACGGGAACACGGACTTGAGGCTATTTAAGGACAGGATCTGGGGACATTCTAAAAGGGAGTTGGAAGCGTTTACACATCGGACAATAGGGGACAGCTTAGACAATTCTCTTGTGTAGAAGGGACGTCCTGCCCGCCTACCTGAAGGTAATATTACAACCTGATCCAGCACTGGAGAACAGACTAACTTTCCGGTTAAGCAGTTAACCAGGAAGAGAATGTCAAATGCTTTACGCCTTTCACTCAGTAACTGCAAACCAAATCTATCACACATGGATTCGTAACTGTAATAAACACGCCAATACATGTACCTACGATAGCATACTCGAACAAAAAATCTTTGGACATTCTCTATCAGATTAGACTTAGTCACGCCATAAACATTCCAAGCAGGAGGCACATATTCAAGGCCAGGACGAATAAGGGCTTTGTACAGGTGAAGGAAGCAGTCGAAGGATAAGCTACGAGTGACCCGTCGGATCAGTCCTAGGATACGGAAAGCCTTCTTAATTATGCCATCAAGATGTTTGTCAAATAATAACCTAGAATCAATAATGACACCTAGGTCGCTTTTTAGCCCCCTTTTAAATGGTCCTTTTAAATGGATTTTAGCCCCCTTTTAAATGGAAACATGAAGAAAGTGTACTCTTTTAAAAGTTAAACTAGCTCAGAGCACTAGATTTAGGAAATGGGAGGTATTGGATCTTAATTTGGATAAATCAGAAAGAGAGATGAATATAGTGTTCTATATATATAAAAGAAAGAGTCATTATTGAGATGAGGACGAATAAAATTAATTCTACAAACACAGCGGACAAGCGAACAAATATCAGGAATCTCACTGGTATAAGCAAATCCACTAGCTCGACGTCTACCTGGAATAGAAACAACATGACTAGTAATTTGTTATCAGCGTAGCTCATCACAGAGTAACTTAGAGAGGTAGAGGTTCTCGTAAGCTATCCTCCTCAGACGTAAAGGCGAAAGCTCCAGCCACTCAGATAAATACTTATACGAGTAGAATATACTATTGTAAAGGTATCTAAGATTGCAGACTCGCACGAAAATCCGACTCTCTCAATTTGATTGGAACGGATTTTAAACCAAGATTGTTCCAGAACTGCATGGCATATTCTAGCAGAGGTCTGACTAAGGAAATACATAGGTTAATAGATTATGGAAGCAAGTAGAGATAGATGATAACTGATATGGATAAAACCTAAGCACTTTAACGCTCTATCCACAATAGAGTCGATATAAAGAACTTGAGTCTAAGGTCTAGAATAAGACCAATGTCACAAACTGAATTATAACGGGTAAGCAAAATACCATTTAAATAATAATTGAAAAGTAGAGGATGAAATAAAACATGTCTTGTTAGTTTTGCATCACATGCATACAGCATTGATTTGATCTTGAAGAAAATTACTAGGTGTGCAATGCAGTTGTCTGCTTGCAATATTGAGCTGAGAGTGCATTTCAATCTTAAACAATAAACATTTTTATTTATAAACTGCTGAAATAGGATCAAAAAAGATATATTTCTAATTTTTAATTAAAAAGCATTTTTTTCCTGTTTTTATATTTTACCCCCGTCTTAAATGAAAATATGACAAGTGTGACCATAACAACAAAAACTCTACTCTTAAAGAGCTTTCCAACGACTTGCATCATGAAGGGCATAATACTATTTAAACTTTTGTATACCCCGTACCCCTGTGTACCAATTTGGACAATTTCAGATCTGTACCTTCCTTTGGTTGATCACTAAGGCCGTGCCGAATTTTATCCGGATCGGTTCAGCAGGAACTTTTGTACCCCGTACCCCACACCCCTGTGCACCAATTTGGACCATTTCAGATTTATACCTTCCTGTGGTTGGTCACTATGATCGTGCCGAATTAGTTCGGATCGGTTCAGCCGTTTAGGAGGAAACTTTTGTACCCTGTACCCCTGTGTACCAATTTGGAACATTTCAGATTTATACCTTCCTGTGGTTGGTCACTATGACCGTGCCAAATTTTGTCCGGATCGGTTCAGCCGTTTAGAAGGAAACTTTTGTACCCCGTTCCTTGTACCCCTGTGTACCAATTTGGACCATTTCAAAATTATACCTTCCTGTGGTTGGTCACATTGACCTTGCTGAATTTTGTGTGAATCGGTTCAGCGCTTTGGAAAGAAACTTTTGTACCCCGTACCTTGTACCCCTGTGTACCAATTTGGACCATTTCAGATTTATACCTTCCTGTGGTTGGTTACATTGACCGTGCCAAATTTCGTGCGAATCGGTTCAGCCGTTCAGGAGGAGTATGCATTCAAATCAAACAAATTCAAAGTGTAGTATAAGAGCTTTGCTTCGCTCAGCTCAACTAGAGGAAAGAGAATTACGTTTAAGAAATATTATTAGATCATTTGCAAACAAAAGGAAAAAAACATTTTATTATTTCAGATAGATCATTGATAAAAATAAGAAATAATAAAGGGCCAAGAATTGATTCTTGGTGCACTCACGAGTATGCGTGATAAGGATTTGATTGATAATTGCAAATTTTAACGTGACAAGTTCTATTGGAGAGGTAAGTAGTAAAGTAGGAGACAGGAGAAAGAGATAATAGAAGGGATTTAAGTTTGTCAACCAGAATTTAATGATTATCAAGGTCAAAAGCCTTACTGAAATCTAGGAAAACGGCGTCTACCTGCGATCTTCGAGATGCTAGCGGACCTAAGTAGGAAAGGAAAAGATACTAAGTTGCTAGTAGTAGATATTTTAGGAACAAAGTCAGGTAAGGAGAGAGTGCATGGAGATAAGTAGAAATAAAGAGTAAGTTCAAACACTTTTGAAAATAGGCGCAGGGATTTAAACCTTCATATTTCCAGTATAACGCTCTACAGACTAAGATACGCCGGAGGATACTTTTTCATAATAATAATATTAAAGGGGGATCAGTGAAAATGAAGCCAGATTGGTTCCAACATTTAAAAGTTAATCACAAAAAATTGAACCTACAAACCGGAGTACATACTAATATACTTATAGAAAGGTTACGGTAAAATTCAAAATAACGAAATAAACGCCACCAAGATATCACTAGGGAATATTTAGAATCGTAATCAGCAGTTCTGGTGGCGACAGAATGTTATAGATGACTCTTCCATGGAGATCTTGGAAGCAATAAAAAACTTCTGGCTCAATTTAATTAATAGTGAAATTAAATATGAAAATCCAAAGGAATCATTATAAAATAATACGACGAGAGAGTTGTAACAAGCTTACTTAGTTCCATAAAGATGCTATCACTTCGGTTCTACGTCACATAGTGTTCCAATCCGTAGTGAAGGTTGGTCTCTAGCCAAGCCCATTACTTGTCGGCTTGAGTGTCCTTAACTGATAACTGTAAAGGCTTCGACGCCAAGTGGCTCTGGGTCTCCAGAATCTTGTCTTGTCCCGGAATCTTACAGTTGTTCCATGTTGTTTAAATAAAAGTCCTCCGTAAATGTACCGTAAAATATTTTTGAACGAGCGTGAGTTCTTCCTTTCAGACTCATGCTGGACGAGCGTAAGTAAGTTCTACATTTCAGAGATTTGGTATTTTAAAAGTTTGTGTGCTTGCTAAAGCTGGTATCCCAAGGCCTGTTAAATGGCGAGCTTGAACATACTAGGCTCGATATGGCTCGTGGTGGCTCGACCTTTCCCGTTAAGGATTCGACAGACGACAACGGGATTTGGGACAGACCACTACGAGACCGACCACAACGCTGGTTTCACATGGCCTATAGCGTAAATATTAATCGATTTGAACGAAATTCGGCACACAGGTGCATCTCAGCATTTTTGATAACTGCCAATTTGGTGGATTACTAAAAATAAATGAAGCCTACGCACCAAGTGTAAGCTTACCGTATAGTTGAATAGAATTGTTAACAGATATTATTTATGTTATGGCTCATTAGTAACTCACAAGTACTACAGCATTGCAAGATTCGGTTCACCCCCACTCTAACCAGCAGGAGGTTAGTCTACGTCCAACTTCTTCTACCCTACATTCTAATTATAAGACTAATTTTGTCAAGCATACAAATAAAGTTTTTATATGGAGGATCATCAACTACCATAGACCACTAAGGAAAATTTAAAAAAAGGATTAATTGCCTCCATCTATTTTTTTTATTCCTCATTTTTTCCTGAAAATTTATTTTGTTAACTTAGAGATTGTGAAAAGGAAGAATGTTTGGACGTGAGAAAGCTTGGTCCGTACCTTTACTCCTCTGGATTTATTGCCTCGAATATATACTCGACCAAAACAAATTTATTCCAACAATTCATAACAAACACCAATATTTCCCTCTTTTTCAGTTATCTTAGTTTAATATCAAGAAGTTATACTATCAAAGTATATTTTGTTTATTATAATCGGTATCACCGATTATAAAATAAAGTATACTTTGTTAAATATTCTTCTAGGAAGGTAATCCCCAAAAATATGATTTCATATATAATACGTATTATGTTTCTTTTGTTGTTACTATTTAATACGCTACACACATACTGAAACTAACTAGCTACACTGCACTTTGATAACTTATCGTAAAACACCAAACACGTAAATACTATAAGGCTAGAATTAACCATATAATTAATATGTTAATTCCAGCCTTATTTTCATGTTTGGTTTATTACATTTAAATATCAAAGTGCAGTGTAGTTAGTTAGTTTCAGTATGTGTGAAGTGTATTAAATAGTGAAAACAAAAGAAACATTATATTATAATATGTATTCATATTTTGGGGATTACCTTTCTAGAAGAATATTTATTGTTATTTAGTTTACGCAATTGGTATACACAAATTTATGAGTGCTAATAACTTCTACAACTACAAAATTACCATTTTTAATCAAAGTCTTAATTTTGCTTTTAGAAATAAAGTTATCCATAAGATTTTATGGATTATTTATTATTTATTTATTATTTATTATTTATTATTTATTATTCATTTATTATTATTATTATCATTTATCATCATCATCACTTCATCTGATCCACCAAATTAAAACTTTATTTGTATGCTTGAAAAAATTAGTCTTATAATAAATATATTTTATAATATATTTATAAAATATATATTTATAATAAATATATCTTATAATAATTTTTAATCCATAATAAATCGACTTTATTTATACGCTCACTTTTACTAGGTAGAATCTTTACGTGGTTTCAAAGTCTCAGAATTCTTTTTGACCATAGATTAGATTAAAACATGTGTGTGCTATCATGTCATGACTGACTTGCACAGGTACTCTGACCTGTACAGGTGAGAGGGGGGTACGAACCTATAGTTAGGTTCAGATCGATCTATAGTTAGGCTATATCTATAGTTAGGTTCGAAAACGGGAAGGGGGGGGGTAAGAAGAACAACGCCTCTGCTATTCTGGGAGAAATAAAATTTAAAAATGTTCCTCCAGTAGTTGAAATAAAATAATAATTAGGATTTCTTGAAAATTAAAACTGATATTGGATCATGAAAGGGGGTATAGAAATAAGGGGAGGGGAGAACTTCCTTTATTTTTTGTTTGCTTCTAGCAAGTAACAAACCAGCGATCGCTTCCTGTGTAGAAGCTATTGTGTCAACTAGGACCTGAACTGAAACCCCGACGGTTTTCCTTACTATGATGTGAAGGCACTAAATCTGTGCAGGTATACCTGACTGGTGAAAATGTTCAGGTTCACCTGTCAGTTGTATCGCAACGTGTGTGGCCGGCTTAAGACATGTCGATTTGAAAACATTTCTTGTAATCAGATAAAAATTTGCCAAGAAATTACCCGAATGTTTTTCCTTAAAATAAAATAGTATCATATAATAATTTATTAAACATTTTTTGGAATAGATAATTGGGGCTCGAAACATCTACTACATCCCTCACCCGGTAAGGGATAGTAGGGTAAGGGGATAGTGGGGTAGTGAAACACTAACCCAGTAAATTAAGCCCTTTGGTATGCCCACGCTCTTCAAGGGCTGTTGTGCCATGAAATGTTTATTTATTATGTTTTTATGTGGAGATACAGTTTCTTTGGATCCAAATGAGTCGGGGTTTGGACTTGAAATGTATAACCTTACTTTATAGTAATCTATTATATATTATTTTATCTACTCGCGGCAGCAAAATTAAACATTACTTAACTGTTTTTAGGCTGGAAAGTACTATTTCCCTGATTTCTCATAAAAATATTAAAAACAGGCAGGAAAGTAGTTAAAACAGTCAGGAAAATACTTTCTCTGCCTAGGCAGGGAAATATTTCCCTGCCTAGGCAGAGAAAGTAACAGTGTTTACCACTGCGTGTCATAACCTCATATTTTGGCAAGAACAGTTTATACTATTATCTCTATCTTATAACATTGTATATTGTAGTTAAATAAGTAATATTTAATAATAAATAAACGTTTTAATAATAAAATAATTTGTCTATATTTGTTAATTCTGTTAAATAAGTTCAATGATTAGTAGATCTTTAATTAAAAATAATAGTAGAGTCACTGACTAAACTGTATTGTCATGTAAACATTGAACATCCATATTATTTTTATTATTGAAATCTTTCTAGATTAAACTAGCTACTTTTCTTGATGTATCCTAGTTACTTCTTTTCTTTTTTTAAGCAATAGAAGATATCTTAAACACTTTTATTAATTTTTTAGTAAAAATATAAATAAATATTTTATATTGCGTGCATTATTCATTCAGAAGTTATGTGTGTTATAAACGTGTGTTTTGTATTTTGTTGTTATAGATTGAGTTTGCTTTTCACTTATTGTTATTATTCCCAAGTTTCTTATTTGAACATTAATTTTAGTTAATACATATGTAATTATCTTTATTAATATGACACATAGTTATTAACTATGTTATATTAATAAAGATAACATTTTAGCAGCTTCATTTTTCTTCCGCAAGTAGATAAAATATTGTATGCAACAAGGCAGCAAAGGAAACATTTCTGCCTCGTTTATTCATTGCCTGCCTCGGCTTCGCCTCGGCAGTCAAATAGGTAAATTACCTGCCTCGGCTTCGCCTCGGCAGTTAATTATAATAGCCTGTCCTCGCCTTCGGCTCGGAGGCTAATCTAATCACTCGTCAGTAAAATTCCATTTTGCTGCCTAGTTACATAAATAACTATTCTTTAACACATCACTTTCAGACAAAAATAAAAATCTGGCACAATTTATAACTCGGGATAGTAAAATGAAATAATCTGTCATTCATCCTCCTTATTTTCTTGCTTTTTTATAAATACTTTTGTCAAAAGTTTTTGACTAACTCAAAAAGATAAATGTGAATAACTTTTATAACATTGGCTTGTTTTAAAGCCTTATTAAATGGCGCTCAACTCAAGATAGAAGTTGTTGTCATTTCCATTTCTTACACTTTTCTCTTCAGAGTCCTATTTTCTCTTGATGGGATAAAGTTCGGTAACCGAGAAAATTAAAGAGGAAATAAGAGGGAAAAAGTGCGAGGCCTACTTTACACTAAGAAAAGGGAAAAAAGGCGATGAAAAACTTATTTACTCAGGATTCTCCCCTCGGTACCAACTTCTCAGACGTATTTCCCACTCGGAACCAATTAACAGTTTCCACAGTTATTAATCTAGTTATCTTTTTTCCTCGTTCCCATAAATTTTTATGGCTCTTATATTTCCCAAGGGATTCTGTTACTAAGTATCGTCTTCCCTATGTAAATAAAACCAGAAAAAGTGGATAAACTCGGAGATACTATTAAACTTTTAGTTATCAATTGCCTCAAGCTACTGCAAAAAAAAAGTCTGCCAATTAGTGTGGTACATACTTTTCTCAAGTCCTATTTTTAATCGAATGGACACATGGGAATTGAAAGTGTGTTTGTTGGTTTTTTTTTTTTTTTTTATTTCCAGTGGGGTGATTCTTGTTTCTATTGAGCATTAAATGTACGCAGACAGTTAAAATTAATATGGGACCATCCATTACTTTGTCATTTGTACCCCGTACACATAACAACAATTACTGTACTCTTAAAGAGCATTTCAACGATATGCATCATGAAGATGAAGGGTATTCATCACTTGTACCCCGTACCCCTGTGGACCAAAATTTTAATTTCGTAATCTCATGTAGGCAGTGATCTTCACCTTGTTTTGAAGAAAAAGTGTGTAAATATTCATCAAATTAGGATAAAAGACATACCCTCATACGGATACACTTCTTTTTATATAAGATATATGTAGCTATATTTTTTAATTATAACCCCCTCATAAGTGAAAATATGATAAAACTGTACATAAACACAATTACTGTCCTCTTAAAGAGCTTTTCAACGATATGCATCGTGAAGGATGTTCATTACTTTAACATTTGTACCCCGTACCCCTATGTACCAAAATTAAAATTTTGAATATTCATGTAGACAATGATTTCCCCCTTGCTTTGAAGGTCAAGTGTGCAAATTTTCATCGAGATCGGACTAAAACTGTAGATTTGTATAAAGAACATGCACACATGTTGACTTATATATGTATGGCCGCCATCTTGAATCAATGTGCCCGATTGGTAAACTATTTATCAAAAGTTACTAATTTCATAAAAGGAAGCCAACTTCTGAATTTCAAGGTTCTAGTACAATTGGTTCCCGAGATATCGTCTTGTCGAATATTGAATATAAATGGCGGATTTTTTTATAATATTTCTTAGCGAGCACCTAGGAGGTAAGAGGAACACACCTACAAAATTTCATGGTCGTAGGTCCAGTGGTTTCAGAGATATCGTGATGTGTCAGTGAGTCAGTGAGTCAGTGCTATTTGGATTTTATATATATAGATTTAAAACTTCTATCGGCAAAATATAGTACAGCAATGAACATAAGTGAAAACCGATCTACCTCCTATTACATTATAAATTCCTGGCACGATATTTAAGAGCGCCACATTTTGCATGTTGTTTATTGAAAAATTAGCCAGCCTATCGTCAAAATATTGTACAATGTATAAATGAAAACCTATTGACCTCCTGTTAAATCCTAACTTTCTACAACGATATATAAAAGCATCACATGTTTCATGTCGTCATGTTTCAAGTCCATCAATGTTAAATATTCTTCAGGATGATCACAATGCTTCCATTACCTTCGTTAAGCTCAGAAGCAAAAATAGTTTTCTACATATCTCAGGAAATCTACCGACAAGACGAAGTTCATCCAAGCACGATCTAATCATAATGAACAACGTCCAAACAAAATTGTTTTGTAGTAAGCGGGTATTTGTTCAAGTTGCCGACAGGCAGAGGATCTAAAAAATAAAATAAATCACTCGATATTATATTTTTTTCTTTCCATTGTCCACTAGAAGAAAAGAAAATACACAAAAATTACTTCTTTTATTTCGCTTCGTTCTATTTCATTTTATTTTCGAATTTTCCCAAGCTTTTATATTTTCTTTTTTTTTTTTTTTTAGGAAATAGACATACATTACCTTCCTTGAAAGAAAAAGTAGAAGGTACATTGTATCGAAACATCTATATATAAATTCTTTTAGGTAAGCCTTCATGCGAAGTGACCGGAAAGGATGGTCGCAAACCATTTGCACTTCGCCTCAAAATAAAATATAACATTTCTTAGGGAGGAATATAGGACAAACAGGCACTATGGACCTTTCCGTCTTCAATACTAGAACAACTCTCACTTAATAATCCAATAAGTGAAAATAAAACATTTTTTTATTTCGGATTAAAGCAGTTTCTTTTTTACTTTCTCGTATGAAGAGAAAGTATTGTGTTGTAATATTATATTACGGTAATGTATTAACTCTACTTTCCCTTGCCTTAAAGATAATTATAACCCCATGAAACATTTTACCGTTTTAGGATATTGAAAATGGTTTAAGTAGGTTTTTTTAATATGGGGGGAAAATAAAACTGGATATTGCAAGTATGGACCATATGAAGACGAAAAAGAATAAACATATAAATTAACAGGTCAAGTGTGTGTTAGTCAGCACACAGCGATGATCCGTAGGCAACACTGTATTGCTTAAGTAGTACCTATTGATGGCGATTTATAAAATAATAAAGCCTACTTTGAACTATCCTATTCTCACGACTCTGATATTCTCAAGACATATAACCAAATTTCTGATAAAGTATTTTCTGCCACTGAACCGGACTATAAACATATAAATACATCGAAAAGAGCATAACTATAAAAAACGTATTTTTTCAATTAAAAAAAAAGAAAATATAAAAATCGAAATTTTCAAAAAGTGGTATCTTTACTTTTGGTCGAAGAATGTTTCAGGAAGTTTTTTTTAACCCTAATTTTTTTTTTTAAATATTTTTTTTAAGTCGCTATATTTTTAAAATGTGTAGGTAGGTACTATACACATATATGCCAAATTTCAATGTGATCGGACGAAAGGTGTAGCCGTGAGAGCAGGCGACAGACGGATGGACAGACAGCCACATGCAGGAAAATATAAGGGTCCTTGGTTTTGCCTACGGACCCTAAAAAGTTGTTATTAAAATAACAAATACCTTCTGACATAATGGAAGAACATAAATTGTCTCTCCACGAAAATTAAAACTAGTTTATTAAACAGCAGCTTTCAGCCTTCATAGGGCCATCATCGGTGCTTCATAGGGCCATCATCAGTGCTTAAGATAAAAAAAACCTAACCTTAAACTTCTGTTTAATAAACCAGTTTCAATTGACGTGGAGAGACAGTTTATGTTATTCCTTAAATGTGACCTTTATAGACGCTCCTATATCTTACTTCTGATATAATAGGAGTTTAGAGTTTAGAATATAACCTTTGACCGTAGCACTGACCGGGGACCTCAAAGTAAAACTATAATTGTGCATTTATCAAAACAGCTGTCGGTATTATAAGGTCATCATCAGCACCTATTATTGAAGAACTAGAGATGCATTATTAAATGAATGGTATAGCGGTGAGTATATTATATTACAGACCAACAATGTAGTTTCAAAACTTGAAATAAAACATTATTTCAATTAACATGGAAAAGAATAAATTAATTGTTTTAGTTTTAATTAAAAATAGTTGTTTATTTTTTAAAAAATCCTAAAATTAAAGTGTCAAAATCCCAAGGGCAATATCAAAAGCACAAAGCATTTTATGACAAAAATAGTATTTTAATTATAAGAATTTTCTCAATAAAACTTTTCTGAATAAACTGATGTTTACTTTACCTTTTATATACATACCGTATAATGATTGAAATTTGGACCACGTTTGATTCCAATACTTTTTTATTTATAATTTAATTTCGGATCGCTGAATTTTCAAACACTTCAATAAATTTATTCACTTTAATTATGCTCTCAATTATTATTATAAATTATTATGCATGGGGAATGGAACAATTTGCATCGAAATGACAGAAATGGAATGTTGTGCAAATAAAAGAGGGCTTAACTCGGCCCTCATTATTTAAATAGCATTTTCAAACTTCCAAGTATCGTTTTTAGATAAATTAAACGAATATATATAAAAAAGTTTGTAATTTTAGAAGGTGAATAAGCCTTAAGAGAATTAAAATATATAAATTGTTCTGTGAATATTTCATTTATTCATTGTGAAGGGTGAGAAGTGATTTATTTTTGATATTATTTATTGAGGGCCCTTATAATTTTCTACGTTTGTCAGTCAGGAAGTCATTAACAAACTTGTACCTCTAAGAATACTTAACACAAAAATTTTAAATTTAGGTGTAATTTTATATGTAATAACCTAAGCACAGGAAAAATTAAGAGTGCCCTAAAAAGTTATCGCCTAAACATAAGGGAATGACATTATTAAAGGTAATTTGTGATGTGGGTGTTAAATGAAAGGAGAGGACGCCATATTTGGTTTCGTTTTTCTACCATTTAATCTTGTGCCAATTTGCAACACGTGTCCTTAAAAATTTTGTTTTCGTGCTTCCCAACCCTTTTACTTCTACTGTTTTACTTAACAATCAAAGAACAATGAATATTGTTTTTTTTAAATAATAATAAAATCCACTCAAAATCTTTCGTTGGGAATAGTTTGAGCTAACGACTTCGTAGAAGTTTCACTGATTTTAGACGGTAAAAGTGTTTTTCCCCGAATTTTAATAATCCGAATAGTTTTAATAATGTTATTTCAAAAACAAACTTATAAATGGCTATTATCTTGAAACTGCTGGTTTTTAGTTATACATTTAATTTAGTTTCACACAATAACAACTTATAACATCTTATAAACCCTCATATTAAATACATGCAATTTCCTTTGGTTTATTACAATTTGCTAATTTGCCTACCCTTGTGTGTGCTTAAAGCACATATTTGGCATATTTATCGAATTTAGAAAGCTATGTTGATTACAATGAAATTAATGTAATAAATGGTTTTGTTTTCCGGTGAGATCCGCATCATTAAGGGTTTGAAGTTTCACATTTTGTTTCCACTATTGGAAGCATCTTCAGGGATGTGGTACATCGTGATGTTAACTTAAAGCAACAACAAGATACACAACTGGAGAGAAGGACGGGCCTGTATTGTACTTGGATTTCCCGGGGGTTCCTTGAATCGGGTTAATTTTTTGTAGGGATGATGCAATCCAGTCATTTCCTGATCCAGGAAAGGGTGAAAACGCTTTCACTGTTGAAGTACTCTGGTTGTTACTCAATCTGAATAGCTTTCACAGCTTATCACCCTGCTGTGATACCTGTGGGCAGATGTGAGTAAATGAATATCCTCAAACTTTATAAGATGACCGTTTTTTCTTTCTGAATAGTGAGCTATCGTTGATCCGTTGATCGATGGTCGTTATTTTGCATTACTCTTATGTGTTCTTGTCGGCGGATAGAAAAGCCGGCCATCTAATACAGTTTCAGGACTTTCGTGTACTTACAGAGCTGTATGGATGTCTATTGATACCGAGAAACATTTCAACCAGAAAAATTTAGCAGGCAGGATGATTTCACCCTTCTCCTGACCTGGTCCCTACTGCGCCAAGCCGAAAGCAAGAGGCTTTCACTGTACTAGAAAAGCTGTATAAATACACCGTCTTTCTCTTCAGTCGTCAGTATATTATCTTGATATTGGTTTAAGTTAACATCACGATCCATCTCACAACTGAAAATTCTTCCAGCAGTGGAAGCAAAAAGTTTGACTTTAAACCCTTCGTGACGTGAATTTCACAGAAAAACCCAGCTATTTATTACGAAACAACCTGCGCAAGCATACGTACTAAGTGAACTATAAATGCCATTGCTTAGTGCTTCATCAAATATTCGACATAATCGACTGACAATTTTCCATTGGGAAGGGGGGAGGGAGAGAAGAGACATCGCCGTTTTGATACAATTTACGAAGTTTAAATTTCAGAGGGTATTTCTATAGTAATTATTTTATGAGTTTCTTTAAAAGCTTTTTATAATGTGTACTATCATCTAGAAAAGCCTGTTAGTCATTTTTACATCTCAAATTCACTTTTACTTGAAAGAGAATAACAGATTACACTGTAAAGAGGTTGCAGCATAAAGTGCGAGTTTCTGACGAATTCCTGTTAATGTACACTAGATTTCTTATACCTTTTACTTGCATTAATAATGTTAATGAAATAATTCAAATTTTATTCTCCAAATGGTTTTAAAAATATCTAAATATCGTCGGTATTTGGTGGTCTATAAATGACGCAAAGATAAATGGAAAGATATACGATAAATAAAAACAAATCGTTTTTCTGAATGGTTTATAATAATCACAAGGAAACTGAACCTTCAATATGCTTGGAAGTCGAAGTTTTGGATTTAAGAATATTTAAAATTTTATCCCTTTAAATTTCAGTATAACCTACTTTAATGTTGCTTAGTTATATAGGTACAGATTTTATTTATTAATTCACCGTCGGGAGAGATTTATTTTTACTGCATATTATTTACACGTTCATTGTTAAATTTAACCATGAAAACCCATGTAGAAACAAATGTAGAAACACCAGATTAGGGCATTCATGTTGCGGTATTCCTCACAGGAGCGTTCCAAAACTGTGACAAGCTGTGACATAATTACATAACTGCACAGTTATGATAGCCACACTCGCTACGGTTTACCTGTTATCATTACAGGTACCTTTACAGGTTTACCTGTTATCTTTACAGGTACCTTTACAGGTTTACCTGTTATCTTTACAGGTACCTTTACAGGTTTACCTGTTATCTTTACAGGTACCTTTACAGGTTTACCTGTTATCTTTACAGGTACCTTTACAGGTTTACCTGTTATCTTTACAGGTACCTTTACAGGTTTACCTGTTATCTTTACAGGTACCTTTACAGGTTTACCTGTTATCTTTACAGGTACCTTTACAGGTTTACCTGTTATCTTTACAGGTACCTTTACAGGTTTACCTGTTATCTTTACAGGTACCTTTACAGGTTTACCTGTTATCTTTACAGGTACCTTTACAGGTTTACCTGTTATCTTTACAAGTATCTTTAAAAGTTTACCTGTTATCTTTACAGGTTTACCTGTTATCTTTAAAGGTTATCTGTTAAGTAAAACGCAACATGTATGGCCGGCTAAAAGGAAAGTTGAGTATATGTATAGTGAAGGATATGCGATTATATTATCTTCTTTTTTAAAATCGAAACATCAAAAAGTTAGGCAGAATTTTGAATTTATACTAACGTGCTCACTACTGTAGTTATTAATTTAATATTGGCTTCAAGTGAGTAAAGTCAGATCTCGTTCCTTATAATTTTAATCCTTGTGCCTTTTCCATTTTCGGATACAGTTTTATCATGTATTTGGGGAAGAGAAACTTATTTCGTGAATTTCACTAGGAAGTTTTGACTGCGAGAAAGACAATTGGATTCTATTAGACGGCTTCGTTATCTCCACCGAATATACAGGGCTGTTAAATCTGATAACCCCTCGTACTGGAGAAAATTTGAATTTCTGAAACGGTTTTGAATTTTCTCCATGTTTTTCCATTGTTATTCATAGCTGGAGTGGTTAAGAGAACAATGTTGCGAGCCTCTTCCACATAACATTTTCCCTACGTCCCAACATGTTTTACATAACCATGACTTGTTTAAAAACCTATGTTGAAACATCATAAGTGTTTTCCGCAGAATTAAAGTATAAATTACAATTACATATTCAATAGTTTACCTATAAAATAAATTTGAATATTTAAAAAAATCCATCTTTAAAAATAACATATGATTTAATTTTAAATGTGTGATTGTAAAAAAAATAGTATTCATTAATAATACTCTAACATCTATGTTATATACATATATATAATATATATATATATATATATATATATATATATATATTTTTTTTTTTTATAATTTTATTTTTGGTATGAAGCTAAATTAATATTTGTATCTCCAAATATTTCTTGATTAGAAAACAACAGACATATTTCTACTTTTGTGTTGTCATGTAATTTTACTTCAGGTTAATAATTTTTATTCATAACAGGGGTCTAGTGTATTTTTATAATTACAATATTGCATGCCAGAGGTGAAATTGAACTTTTGTATATTTTTTTATAAAATTTGTATCAGTGACATTTTTAAATTTTGAAATATTTACTTATTCCATGGCTTCACCCTGACACAGCTTAATAAAAAAATATTTATTTTTTGTTTGAAGAACAAGGTTTTTAGGGTTTTGTAGATTCTTCTCAAAACCCTTATGCCGAGGGTGATGTGTCCGTCTGTCCGTCGCTCTTTGGTTCATAGGGCCCGAACCGTTTAAGCTATAGAGCTGAAATTTGAAATACTGGTGTAACTTTTTGACCCAACCACAGGAAAAATATACAGAAGTTCAAAATTAAATGTGCGCATGCGCAATTCGCAAAAATGTTGTAAACTCAAAAATTTATATTTTTTTTAATTTTTGAGTGGGGTATCAAATGAAAGCTGCTGAAGAGTAGGACGCAAATATATATATGCTTTTGTAAATTTTGCATTCCTTATTCGGTAAAAAAATCAAAATATACCCAAAAAAAATTCCCCCCCCCCCCAACCACTATACTTCGGCTGGTCCTAAAATTTTGAAATAATTCATGCTAATGCCTTATTGTGGGGCGATGAAAATTCCGGGAGTTCATCACAAATTTTAAAAAATTGCCAATTTTTGGCGCGAAAAATTGAAGTGCGCCAAAAATTTTATTTTTTTAAAATTTTGAGTTGGGTATCAAATGAAAGCTGCTGAAGACTAGGACGCAAAGATATATATACATTTTTAAATTTTGCATCCCTTATTGGGTAAAAAAATCAAAATATACCCAAAAAATATTTTCCCCCCCCCAACCACTATACTTCGGCTGGTCCTAAAATTTCGAAATAATTCATGCTAATGCCTTATTGTGGGGCGATGAAAATTCCGGGAGTTCATCCCAAATTTTAAAAAATTGCCAATTTTGGGTGCGAAAATTTGAAGTGCGCCAAAAATTTTATTTTTTTAAAATTTTGAGTTGGGTATCATATGAAAGCTGGTGGAGAGTAGGATTCAAATATATATTTGCTTTTTTAAATTTTTCATTCTTTATTAATTTTATAAGTCAAAATATACCCCAAAAATTTCCCCCCTCCCCAACCACTATATAACGGGTAGTCCTAAAATTTCGAAATAATTCATGGTTATACCTTATAGTGAAGCGATGGAAATGGTTTGAAAAAATGAATTTTCCTAGTCGTTATTACCGATGAAAAACATTGTGACCCCCCGGGGGATCGAACCCGGACCCTTGAGATCGAAGAATAAAATCATAATTACATAACGGGCATGCTTAATCTTCTACAAAACCCTAAAAAGTACTTGGACGCAAGTACTTCCCTGTGATTTTTTTTGTTTGAAGAACAAGGTTTTTTTGTTTGAAGAACAAGGTTTTTTTTGTTTGAAGAACCAGGTTTGAAGAACCTGGTGTGGATGTCAATTATAAGGTTAATAGAAGAACCCCGTGCTACCAATTACATAATAATATATAGTAATAAACCCTTTGGCAGCGCTAAGGCTAGGTTCACACGATGATATTTTTTCCAAATACCGAATTCGGTATTTTATCGAATAGAGTAGTAGCAGTGAGTATTGTACTAAGTTCTTCACTCAGAGCTCAAGCGGTAAAATCCCGTCTCCATGAATTTTTTCCCTTATATTGTCACCATGATTCCATAAATCTCGAATGTATTTTTCCGTATACGAACATCTGTAACACTTATGCTTACCTATTATGCTGTTACGAAAATCTTACGCTTTTTATAATTTGTTGTCTCGGAAACATCCTTGTAAATGATCGTGGAGATAATATAGAGATTTCCGAGCGCCAGTGCTTGTGCACCCGTTTATATTAATATAAAAGTAGTGGAACGCGTAGATTGAGGATGGTGACATGCTGTTGAGTTGCGCCCCTCACCATGGGTCAATAATCGTATACGTGAAAAAATCTAATCGAATTGGCGTCGTGTGAACCTAGACTAAAGACTGTTCTGTTGCACAGATTAATATTATCAATGGTATGTAGAGACTATATTTATTGTTTAGCCGTAGCTCAATTTGCATTTCTAGGCGGGTAAACCATAGCCACTTGGAGTTCGGAATTTGCTGCGAAGGTCAACCTAGAATTAACGGGCGTTCGGAAAGACCATCCTAAATAACGGACCGCGTTCGTAAAGCTTCGATTGCTTAATGGTTCGACTAGAGGTGGTTGCGATCACTTCTACCGAGCACAACCCACGGTTAGATTGGTTAGTAACCATCACGTTACTTGCTGTGGTGCATAACTTAAAAGACGAAACCAATATTTAATATACCGTGCCCTGTAATTTTGTACCATTACTGTCCTCTTTTATCCTTAACTTTATAAATATCTATTTTGCTTTCGAGCTTACCGAATGTAACGAAAGATATGTGATTGTTTTGAAGAAAGAAAATGTTTTTAAGTCTCCAATTTCAAAAATTCCATGACAGAAATCCGTTTCAGATATCAGGTAACATTATTGATTCTGTGTCTGTCTGTCGCTCATTTTTTGCGAACCAAAATATCTTAAAAACTACATACTCGTCAAATATTAATTTAATTTTGGTGGAAGGTCATTATTAGCCCATAGTTGATTCCATAATCCTTTCAAGCTTCTGGCCCCATTTGTTTCTCTTCCACATTCGCACAAACATACATTTATTTACACCGATACATTCAAGGTAATAAAAGCATGAAATCATTAAAATATAAGAAATGGAACGCGAGGAAGCTATGTGCCTAATTGGTACACTATTTTTTATCAGAATCATAAAACACTAAAATAATAAAAATCGTAATCGTAAGGATTCGCAATGCTTCATTTGCTTTAATCGGTTCCGTTTGGCAACAAGAATAATTGAGGATTCCATAAAACTATCTACAACTAACCACAAGTCGATCGGCAGGTAAACCTAGTTAGTAATTTCGAACGCAACCTAAGAAACTACTCTTTATTTCCAGAGTTAGGATTGATTAAAAAGTATTTTCTTTTTCTAGAATACCTTGCCCTACATCTCTACGTACTTTTATTCCGGGTCCTAGGTTTCCACCTTGTCAATCAACCTTGGTAGAGAGAAGCGGCGTATCGAGAGTTCCTCCTATACGAGAAGCAAGTAGTGTCACTCACTGGAGTTCTAAACCGAATAAGCCTGAGACCGACAGCTTAGGTTTAGATTGCTCTCTGGCATACCATTAAGATGAAAATAACTTTATTTACCTGTAGACAAACCCCTGATGCAAATATTTACAAGAACAACATGAGGAGATTGTTTGGTACAACAAATTTTCAGATTTTATTGATAATTCTGGCCACCAATCTTTAGCCAGTCCATTGATAACTGGAATATTGTGTAATTCATTTCAAATAAATAAATTTACTTTCTCATCATTATGTCTCTAACACCATTGAACCGCGAGAAAGAGTTTATCAATTCGTTTGTTTAATTTGATTAATCTAAAATGTTAATTTTGTTAATACGTAAAACTTTTTCATAGACAGCTATTGATCATTGTAGAGACCGAAAGCAGTTAGAATGAATAAAAGCATTTAAATTGAAATACACATTTACTGTAAAAGCACCAATTTCTGACAAAAAAGGTATAGATTTTTCTTTTTTCCATTTCCTTAATTTTTTTATTTACATGCTGATATTTATGTACTGTATAAGATATTATCATCGTTTACCATATTACGTAATATATGCTACTTCAAATATATTCTTGGTTTAGTTATATTTTCTATCTCAGAAGACTTATAGTCTTTATTGGCTTTTCTATATTAATTTTAAGCGTGATTCATGAACGCGGAAGTAATGATAAATGGACATAATTTACAATTTTAAGGTTGCAATAGAATGCAATATTTTAGCGACGTATATTATAGAATAATACTATTACAATATGCAGCGATATTTTGCAAGATGGTCCTTAAGGCGTAGTTTGTCATAACATTATACTGCTGGCTATTTCCTAAAAGTCAGATTTGAATGTGAAATGGCGACCTTGCCTTAACCTTCATTTAAAAACAGATATTTAATTCATGTTTCATAGATTTATTCGTGTAGAGTTGTAGAGTACCATTTCAAAATTGTAGAGTTATTGCTAATTCGAGGTTCATTGCTATTTCCTGGTTTTAATCTCCAGTTTCGATCCATTTATGGTAAAACCCTTTAACCAAAATCAATATAAGACAGACGCTAGAGTAAGTAGAATGGTTGTTGGGGGTAGCTTTGCACCGTGTCAGAATCTATGTCAGGGAAAGCTAACCTTTATTTATCTATTGAAACCTGCGGAAAGCAAACTCTAGCCTTGTGCATCTATTGGAAAAGGAAGGATGTTCATAAATTTAAGGATTCAATTCTGCTTTGTTTCTAAGTATAGAATTTGTTCTTAAAACTAGAAACACATTTGTAGTGAGTAAAAGATGGATTAAATGGCTTTTACTCTAGGACTTTTAGATAGAATTTTACCAAATATAGTTATTTTAGGAATTATTATTTTCGCTTACCTTTATTATTCCTTCTGTCTCGACCCATGTATTGTAACTTTTATATATTCAGTAAACTGAGGATTTCTCCTTATCTTGATCTGTTGGGTACAATATAGTAGTTTAAATATTAAAATCTAAACATGTTGAACAATTTGCTATATTTCAACCCCTTTGGGTCATTTTCAAGCTAGAACACAATTTACAATTCAAAAAATTATTACATCTTATAAAAGCCTTACTAGTAATTATGAAAATAATTAACTATCTTAAAGTCTGTTACAAATGTTTTACAAAAATTTTACATTATCATGATTTACTCTTTTAGGCACATCTTTAGATTGTTACTCCCCTTATAAAAAAAATAAGGGAGAGACAATCTGAAGAAGGTGTATGGGATATTCTTCTTTCGACAGTTACTCCCCTTATAAAAACAGAAGTGTGATATTCCTTCGTCCTAAAGTACATTGGACTAAACATCCCTTTGTCTTAATAGTTATTTAGTCAGTCATTTATATTCTAAAAAAAAACATAAGGGGAGTAACAATCTTAAGAAGTACCCTCTTTAAACTCTAAACAATAATTAATTTTTTTTTTTTTACATATTTTTCATTGATTCCAGGGATTATGTAACTTTGTCACTATTCTAGCTATAAATTTACACACCATTCACTTATTTCATTTATTTTTTTAAGTAAAATTCTCGTAAGAATCTATGTCTAAGGGGATAATATACGCAAACTGATAAGAATATCATACATTTAAATTATGGATACTCAGCTTAATACATTGATGTTGTACTTTATTATATAGCTTCTATTATTTATAAGAAATTTATATTATATCAAACTGTAATGTTTTAAATTATTTCTATTAAAAGAGTCAGTCTAATTTATTATCGTTTTTATTATTATTTTATTCATTAAATTATTTTCTGGTTGTCATTTGTGTAAAATTATATTTCTAAACGTGTATTCTAGGTATTTCGACTAGGAATATTGTTTTGGACGGTTTGAAAAGTCGGTCTTATATTTTCTAAAATTGACATGTAATATTTGTTCAAATCTTTAGAGTCTGTTTTATAATTCATTGTTTTATTTTCTAGAGCAATGTGTGCTGCCCCCAACAACATCCTTTTAAATTTATTATTTCATTGTTCAAAATTCTTGTATTTTCAAAGTTTATATCATGACCAATGAGCTTTATGTGATCTACAAGAGCAGTACTATTATTATTATTCTTATAAGATTCATTTCCTTCTATATTATAATTTGTTAAATTATTATTATTTCTCCTTTTTCTATTTCTATTTTTGAGGGTTTTTATATTTGTTTTATGTCTTTAAATTCTGTTTTCTAATGATTTTTGGGAATGCCCTATGTATACCATTTGATAATAATATTATTCTGTTCCTCTTTCTGAATTTTGTCTTTTGTATTGGTGAGAAAATTATTTTTAATTTTATTCATTGGTTTCATTCCGAAGCAGATGTCTTTACCATCGAAATCCTTAAATATGCGTTTGATTTTCTCACTCAAACCTTGTGTGTAAATTAGTGATTTATAGCTACTAGGAACTCTATTTTATAAAACCTGTTCAAGGTTTTCATATATTTTCTGTGTTATTGGAAAATTCAAAGTGATTTTATAATTTTTATTGGGTACATATTAAATATTAGTTTTTTGTATATGACTGTTTTAATTGCCGGGATAAGTATAGGGTGAGTTAATTTGATAGCAGTTTGAATTAAGTTATTAGCAGAATTAACCTTTTGGTAGTAAGGATGTGTTGAGTAAAAGTTAAGAAATTTATTGTTTTTATATAATTATTTTTGTTCTCCTCTGCACAGCCAGTTTAATCCTGAGTAATATAGTTACCTGAAATTTTGAAGTATTGTCTTCTATTTTTACATAAAATATCACTCTTTGCCCTTCATAATATATAGAAGTCCATGTCCTAATTCATCTTGGCTTTCTTCATGTCGATTCACAGCCTGCAACTGCAAAAATCTTAAATTATTTACAAAGAAAAATTAAATTTGTATACCCGTTCTCTCAGTTAAACCTTACAAGAAACGCTGGAGTCAAATCCATGACTGTAAAAATATTATTTTTCATTTCTCTCTATATCCAGTCATAACTATTTTTTCATCAATTTTCCTAGTTTTGTCAGAATTTCATTTACCAGGCCTTCATATATATTTCTGTAATCGATCGATTTCTTTGTCAGGGACTAAAGGTGACCACTGACCACAAGAGGTTTGAAAGCCGGCTTTGTACAATAATGTCACATCTAGTGGAGACAGATCTCCAAAGACTCTAGGATTCCTAACCAAGCGATTCCACACCTCTTCTAAAAAACCAATAACATAATTCTTTATTTATTATAACACGCTATTTCAGTTTACTTGTCCATCTGACATGCAGGAGTTTAGGTTGAATATTCAAGACATATACCTTAATTATAGATATGTATTATGGCTTTGTTTAGGGTATGATCCCTGGGGGATAATGCTCAGGATTCTATAGTATCATCAATCAATGATCAGGTACATACAATGTTGTTGCAGCCGAAGGGGTTGCTAGGAAAGCCAATTATTGGACTATATATACATAAGAAGGACGACGTTTAATATGATACGATAAATAGATAAAATAACTTATGAGCAATTTTGGAAAGATTATACAAATAATAGCTTTCGTTACCTTCGGACTTTCGTGAGTTCGGAAGCAAAATTATTCAGTTTAAAATTATGTTTAAGTATATAATATAAAAGTTAATAGTTCTTATAAATAGATTATTCTCGCACCTCTTCATTTAAGGTTGATTTATTGTACGTTCCTATGAATCATTGTGTTCTTTAGGAAAGTCATAATGCTTTTAAATAGTGGATGCACGCTACTTCGTGGCCCAATTTCATTTTATTGAAGAACATATGCCTGGGTCTTTTATTGGTTCTTTGAGGCGAGAAGAAAATGTTATCCTTTTTTACAAGGTAGCTTACTACCACGCTCATTTGCCTAAATTCCACTTAAATCTTTCAAACTGACACCTGTAGACGGCTTAACGAATGTCTATTATCTTGGCATCTCTTACGTTCTGATCATATAGCCTAAATTGTAATATCACACGATGAAAGGATTAGCTTTACTCTATGGGATCATCAGAGGTTACATTTCTTACTAGGATTGATACCATGGAACAGATATAGAAATCTGAACCATGTCTTAAGCGATTTTCGAGTCAGCTAAGAATCCTGCTTCGCTAATCTCCAAACTCCGGATCGCAATTAATTAGTGATAGAGTAGCTTCCTTTTGTTTCTGGTATAACAAGTGATATATAAGACTATCACTAACTATTCAAAGGCAGTAATAAAACGAATTGTTGATAGCTATCTAAGAATTATTATACATTATTTAATTTATCTTAAGAAGTAGGCAATTCTATATGATAAAACTTCATTGTCTATTCAAATTATATGATAGTGTCGGTTCAAAAGTTTCTAAGTTCTTCTGTCTCAGCAACAAAAAGGCTTAGATAAGACAAAGGCTAGTAAAATGTTTCAACTCTTCTATTCCCTATTCATTGTGAAAATTACTTGATGAGAGTTCTTAACATTTGTCGTTCTTACTCTTTAGATTTAATACCGCTCGTCTTCATTATACTTATATAATTTAGCTTCCTTTTTCAAGCTCTTTTACTGTCTAGATTGGCGCTCCTTTCCCTGTAAAATTTGCATCAAACTAGCTTTTGCATAATTCTAAGTTATGTTTTAAAGAAAAAACAACGTCAAGCTTTAAGATGCGTTTCCGTTGAACCGTATTGTATTCATAACAACAGTTATTAGTGTAAAGAAAGTGCTCGAAGTCTTATCGCAATTTTACCTTATAAATATAAAATAGATATGTACATATATAGTGAAAGTATATTGATAGGATGGAGGGGCCGTTATTATTGTGCCACTAACTTCTTATGTTCTATGTTATGTTTTATGTTCTTATGTTCTTATGCTACAACTTTCCCGTGCATGCTGCATCATGATGTCATTCTATCTGTTTCCAGGTAGACATCTTGTTCTCTTATGTGTGTAACCTGTCAATCAGTATTCTTGTTCATCTGTCTTACTGCTATCATCAGGTCCAATACGGTTCCATTTCATTCTCTCTTCTCTGCTGTTTGTCTAAAATACAATTGAAACAGGCTTGTAAAATTTCAACTTGATACAGGCAGAAGTTTTTGTGTAGTGAAGTGATACATTTTATAACTGTTGAAAAGGAGATGTCCGAAGCTTATAATAGTTGGGTGGAATAGTAAGAATGCAGAGTGGCTCCCCCACTTCTAGACTCTCTATTACAATCATTAATTATCAACTCATTATGATTGTCAAGTTTCTCAATATTCAATACAAATTTATTTTATATCATTAATGTGTATACTTATAGATCATTATAAATAAAAATAAAAAAACAACAAAATCTTTTCTTTTACTTTTGCCTTAATTTCGCTATGTAGTTGGCGTAGTATACCTTTTCATTTAATCTCTTTTCTATCTTCGCCATGTATAAGAAGTGAGCATCGTGTACGTAGTAGTGTGATTTAATAATAATTTGTATTTAATAAGGAACTTCGTTTCTACCGAGTGTCCTCTGACACCACACGTATTTTTTTTAGTATTTATCTAGATGGTTACCGGATCTTCAGTTTAGATTTTGTATCCCTGAAGCACTGTTCCATTTTCCATGGAGGTCTAAATTGATGGAAATCGCCTTATGGAATTTTTCACTCCACAATGTGGCACGCCATCAAAAGGTTTTGGTATAATGGGGATCAAACTAAAACACTTTTAGGCTATACTGGTCAAACATATCATTGCCCTCAATTCCACAATGGTCTTAAGAAACAACTAATATGGGTATATTACTTGTTCCTTGTTAAGTTTCCCAAAAGTGTTAAGATTTAATATTGCACTCGACAATTAGCTTATATGTACAGCTTAGCGTTTGACAACTCTAACGGATTGTTTTTTTTTTTGGTTAATGGTCAGTCGCCTCGCTACCACTTTACATGATTACAAGAAAACATATCATGTTCATTACTGGGAAAGTAAATGAATGTCACACAAGCAGGGTAAAACCAGATACTGATAGTAACACCAAAATCACTGTTGATTTTAATGAGGGTATGTTTTTCTTTTAGAAGGCTAAATGTCGTTTAATTCTGTTTTTTTTTACTGGAATGTTGGTTAATTTACAAATGTACACTACAACTTTAAATAATTGTTCATTTACAATTTCATTTACTTCTCCTGCCATGACCTAATTAGAAAACCCGAAATGCTACTTGAAAGGATGATGATTCTAACTAAAAAAAAAAAAAAAAAAGAAAGGGGAAATCCGGAGGTCTACGACAATTTTAAGCGTGAGTGTATTATAAAAAATGTTAAATATGTAGGCATGAATTAGCTATGAATTTCATCTTGTTAAGGGTTCAATTAATTAATTAAAAATAATACTGAACTCATAGATGTGACTTTAGTGCTCTAAATAATTTTGAGAAAATATTAAAACCGTGAGATTTAATGTTAATATTTCTCTTTAATTTAAAATGTGTACTTTGATGAAGAGGGAATATAAAATAAAGTTTTTAGTTAAAATATTCAATTTGCTCTGTTTCAGGTGAGTTAGTTTTACCTTCTGCTTCATTTCAATTTTACGCTTCGTTTTGTAAGTTAGATTTTATTTCTATCAACTTCTTTTAACTCGCCTCACTTAGTTTTTTTGTGTTTTCGTTTTTAATATGAATTTATTCTGTATTCCTTTAATCTTTATTCTTATTATTATATATTAATTAATTTTTATTTTATTTTTTTAATAGAAAGGTTTTCCAAGATATTACTTTGTGAGAGGGATTAGCTAATGTTGAAGTGAATCATTATCACTTAAAAGCCATTTAGCTAACCGAGCTTCTAGTTAATCTTGAGTTGTCAAGAATTCTTTACTTCCTGTAGAAATTCCAAAGTTAAGGTTTTTAGCTTTGCCGCAACATTAAGCCAGAAACCTTTTAAATGTGGCTTTAAATCATGTTTGATCCTCCTTTAGACTTGATTAAGTATGCAAGAAGCTTCCGTGTTAAGTTTTAATGATTTATATCTCCTAAGAGAATCCTTGCCACATAATCAACGGAGGGTTAAAGTTTGATCAGCATAATATTTCGACGTTGGGTTGAGCTCTAAATACTGTGTATCTCTTTAATCTTCCGGCTGGGCATCTAATCTAATGAAATCTTGTTGAAGATTATGAAAGGCATTTCATAAGCTAAATGGGCTTAGATATGATGTGAAGTGACAAGGATATTGTAAGCAAGCGAACAAATTGTCAAATTTGGCATTCAAATATCGTTTACTTTAAACTTAATTAAATTCGGACAAATTGAATTGATTATCTCCTATTAGACATAATGACAAGTTTTAATTAAACCTTTGCTCTATTATTACAAAATGTGATAGTAAACATTTTTCTGGAATATCTGACTGTCGTATTTATTGATAATTATTTGAAAACTCCTAAAAATGATTGATTATTTTTCTATACCATATTACTAATAATGTGCTTCTGCATTATAGCTTTTTTTCTTAAAAAAAACAAAAAACTTTTGTTATATCTTTTTTCATGATGTTTAAATTCGGATTGAATACGATTTTTGAATCCAAAGTGTCCATGGAAACCTAGATTCAATACGGATTGAATTCTATATAGATCCAGATAAAATACTAAATTCTAAGATCTTATCTGGATAGAGTTTCATGGAAACATCTAAACTCAATCCTGACATGCGCAGGGTGTGACTGTAAGAGCCTTTAGCGTGTTTCAGTGCAAGGAAGGGGTAGAGGGAGCAATGCGATTTGAAAAGTGGTTCATTATCCTACACCCCTATACTAAACCTCCCAAGCGAGCTCAATCCGAACTAAAGTGATCACGTGATCACTAGTCTTTGTTTTATTGGTATATTCCTTGTCCTTCCGTCCCCACAGACGTTTGTCAACAAATTCTTACCGGTAGCATTTATTTGATATCCCACTCAAAGAAGATTGCTATTGGTTAACTAGGAACTGCTACACGTTTATTAACGACGTTACTGCCTTTAGATAATTGATAAGGTTAACAAAAAACATTAAAGTACTTATTTATAAAGAAAACTGTATTAAAAATAAAAATATTAAATGTTGTAAGCAAATATCACTTATCCTTATCAGCTGATATCAGATAAATTTTGAGTTTTTATCGAGATATCGATACTGTTTCACCAAACTGCCGCTTGCAAGTGTTAGTATAGGGGTGTAGCATAATGAACCATATTTTGAGACCCAGATTCTATAGTATTGTTCCCTTTACCCCTTCCTTGCTCTGAGCGTGTTTCTGTATAGAAACTAGCCAATCTGTTAAAACACCATCCTTTACTCAACTAAAAAATTAACTAATAATTAACTTAAATTTGTCATTTTCAATTTTGTTTTTAGGTTTGTTCCAACCAAGCAATGTACCGTCAGCGGGATCGTCACGGGCATGCGCAATGGTTAAAAGCCGTTCCAAGCCGACTTGTGACAGTGCTTCGTACCGTCCACGAAACTGTTCCAACCAGGGCAGGGATCGTTTACGAACCGTTCACTGTACGGTCCCAACGATCCTCTGACAATACCCATGTACTGGTTTGTATGACATGCGCAGTTATGTCAATAGTCACAAATATCAACAAGAAGGTTCCCCAACTGTTATGTTTCCTTGAATGTTTTTAATACGGTGCAAATTATAGTCCTAAACCCGTTCCAACATGACATGATTTTATTACAGTACAATGTTAGCGCATGCGTATAAAACCTGTCCTAAACGATTCTCGAACGATCCACAGGACGATACAAAGCACGGTACAAATAGGGGGGTTGGAACAAACCTTTTAAAAACAAACATAAAAACCTGTTTTCAAAACTTGAAGGTTACAAAATGATTTATTATTATGATTGGTGTATTGGGAAATATCTTACAGTAAATACATATGTATTGAATACTGGTTCAATACTACTCATGGAAATACCTAACTTGTTAAATATCAAATCAGGATTCAATCCATATTTAAACATCATGGAAACGTACCTAGAAATTATATAAGAGAGCCAGCGTGGCCGTGTGGGTTAAACCACGTCTGCTCTGTCATCACTGAATCATGAGTGGAACGAGATGGGGTTCGATTCCTCGCCGTGGCGCTCTGATTTATATGGCTCACTATTATTGATCACATCATACTCGCTTCGGCGGTACTATGTGCAGAGGTATGATGTGTGAAGTGGCTGGAACTCTCTACCGTGGGGCGTAAAAAGGACCTAAGTAATGGCCTAATTGCAAGGTTCGAACAAGTAGTTCGTCCTACCCGTGCTAGTAGGAAGTACTAGACTACTACTACAACTACTACCTAGTAATTATTATTTTAAAACAATTAGAGATTTCAAAGCAAAAAGCCTAAGAATTATTAACCGAATCTCATATGAACTCGTAAAGCTAACCAGGAAGACAATTGAAAACAGTTATAGGACCATATAAATAGAACACTTAAATAAGATAAAATTTCTTTAACATTTTCAATAGGTACTAAAGACTATTATTTAACATAAAAACTATTATTAAAAAAACTATCACAAATTCTTCAAGAATTAAATTGGCTTTTTCCACACTTGAATACATTTAGTCATTTCATTTATTCTTCAATTTGTTACCTTTGTTGGTCTTTTATAGTCTGTTATTTTGAATATTGAGGAATATGGTTTAGCTTTGCTGGATTAATGTTATTACTGCACCTTCGTTTTTGTACTTTTAATTTCGTAGTTAATCTTATTTCTTATTTACATGTATAGCTCTACTTTTAGTTCAAAGGGAATAAATTAATTCTCATATTTTTTCTTCTTTTGATTTAGTAAATGAAGTTGGTTTTTACAATTCAGAGTTAAATCAATTTTAATTTAAGATTTATACTTTGAAGATATATTTTTGAATCCTATTACTTTTTTGGGTTTGACAAAAAAAGAAGTTTTGTAGCCGTATTAAATAAAAGGGATTTCTAAGGTTGTATAAGCAGATTTATAGGAGAGAACCCTAGATTTAGAATATAAATGATTACCGGACAGGGGAGAATCTCTACTCAACAATATATAAGTTTAGGGTGTAAAGCCCATCCAAATTTGAGTAAAGAGGTTTTCAGAGAGGTTTCTGACCCATGTTACTAAGGGAGGGGTGAAATATAAATTTGTTGGTTAAACCATCTCTTGGAGCAGCCCTTCATATCTAGGTTTATTGAGAGACGTAGCCTAAATCTTATGCCTCAACTATTCTACGCTGCTGGTAGTCATCACGTAACTCTGAAATGATAAGGGTTTATATAGTTCATGATGTTGAACAAAAATAAATCCTTTTTTACAGTATTTATCTAGTGGAAATGAGCAATGAAAGAAAACAATTTAAAATGTATTTTATTTAGAATCTTTTAAACTTGAAAAATATTGCCTTCTTTTACTATTACAATTCAGTATTTCTTGTTCAGTAGACCGTTTCATTAATAAATCATAAAAAAAGAAAGTCTCTTTTGTTGTTGAGACTTTTTGGGTCATAGGTTGTTGGAGATAGTGAATTGATGACAGTGTTGTTTAATTGAGAACAAAAAAGTTGTCAAAACTGGTTTTTACATTTTGGCTATTAACCATTATGAAAAGTTTCATCAACATTTTGGTCGAAACGGGTTATTGATTCTGATCTTAACAAAGGTAACGGAAGAATTTTGGTCATTCCGGAAAACTAGAGTGCGTTTTCAAAATTTCCTTAATAGAAATTTGTTTTAGACATCAGAAACATTTATAATTACGTGTCTTTCAAACCAATGGTCTAATTTTGATTTCGTTTTGATTGCAGGTCTTAATTAGCCCATTGTACCATAATAATTTCAACCCTCTGTGCATTTACTTCCTTCCGCATGTAACAATTTTTTGTAGTTTTTATTAACACTTCCTTCTTTGAGTGTACTCATCCGATTTTGAATGAATGTAGATGGAATATTGACAGTTACGATGGATGGTACCATCTATGGTACCATAGATGGTTAGATGGTTCCATATTAATTTCAACCATTCAAGTGTAACCCCACTCTGAATCGAAAAAGATCCAAATCCTGTGACCATTCGTCCAATAGAAACAAATTGTCAGACTTATTTATTTCAGACGTTCATGAACGTCTGAAATGATTGTTGAAACAAGCAATTTTATGTGTTATTACCTTAAAATAAGTGGAGATATATATATATATATATATATATATATATATATATATATATATATATATATATATATATATATATATATATATATATATATATACACAGTGTGACCCGCGATAAATTGTCATAACGAAACTGGCGGATTCTATGGATCAAATGCAACAAAACATGTCCAGTAAGCATATGCCCATTTCTCAATAGTTCTTGAGATATTAATTAATTTCTTTAAAGTGTGTCACAAAAGTTTTCAAAAAATGCCTAATATCTCAAAAACTAAATTAGATAAAACCTTTCAGAATCACTCATTTATTTCTAAATTTACAGCTGCTCCAAATTATCAGCTGCTACGTATCTTTTAAGTTACATTTGAAAATTTTGATTTCTTAAAATTCGACCACGAAATTTCTACTCTTAATTGAGGCATGTTAGAAGTGTGGTGATTTCAGGAAAAACTTCTGCTTTTCATAAGTATTCGAATGGTATGAATAAAGTTTAAGATCAAAATTATGGTGGATTGAATGTTATACTCTGCTTCTGACCATAAACAACCTGGAAGAAAACCTTGTTAGAGAAAATAATTTTTCGTTGAATGATATCAATCCCAGCTCTGTACAACAAACCCGTGATTTTAAGGGAAATCTGAAAATTCTACGTCCTAATAACATAATTAGTCAATCCATTAAGGTGATCTCCATCAACGCTTAACTGTAAAGGATTTTGATGTAGAGCTAAAATTAGTCTAAATTTGACTCTCTACAAGATTTGCTTCAAGGAGTATTATGGATTATTATTATTATAAAAGATAATTTCATTTTTAAGAGAAGGTATTCTGGAAATATAGAGGCCCGTGATTCGAGTCCCGGCGCTGGAGACGATTTTTCTCTGTCTATCTCCCGTTGTTAATAATAATTATAATTTGATTTAAATTAAAATATATAAGAAAAGTATTTGAGATTTGTGAGGATAAACGCCCAACAGTGATGTTTATTTTATGTTTTTAGCGAATATCTCGAAAACGAAGCTGTACCGGATCCATGCTTATAGGAACTTTAGTTGAGCTTAAAATTTCCTGTATAAGAACCCAAAGAATGGTTTTTTCATTTTTACAAGAATGGTTGTGATCCTGACCGAAAAATTTCACGTCTGGTATCATCCAATCCACCATAATTCAAAAACTAGTGCGTTGATCTTAAACTTTATCTATACCATTCGAAAGCTTTTGAAAAGCAGAAGTTTTTCCTGAAATTGCCACACTTCTAACATCCCTCAATTAAGAGTAGAAAGCTTAGGAATTTCGTTGTCGAATTTTAAAAATCCAAATTTTCAAATGTAACATGACTTAAAAGATGCTTAGTAGCTGATAATTTAAAAATAAATGAGTGATTCTGAAAGGTTTTTTTTATGGTTATCTCATTTAGTTTTTTGGGACATTAGGCATTTTTTGAAAATTTTCGTGAAACACTTTAAAATATAAATAAATCGATATCTCAAGAACTATTGAGAAATGGGCATATGCTTACTCGACATGATTTGTTGCATTTGATCCATAGAATCGGCCAGTTTAGTTATGTAATTTTATCGCGGGTCACCCTGTGTATTAAACATTCAAGAATGTATTCATACTGTTTCTGACACTTTTGATAAATTTATTCTAACGTTAATTAACGAATGAATGAGAAAAGAAATAACAAAGAATGAAGGTGGCTCTTATAAGCCCTCAGAGACAGCTGCTAACTAGACCTAAGAAATAAAGGAGAGCTGAGAAGACTGAAAACTGTGGAAAAATCACAAAGAGAAGGCTTAGCAAAACCTTAATAAGCTGAACCCGACTTTTTTGAACTCATTCTGTCCTTTCGTTTAATGAAACACAAAAACCACAGCACAAAAATAAACAAAAAAACGAAATAATAACAAAAAATTCCTTCAAGTACTTGCCAGTAAGCTACTAAAAGGGTTTCTTAGGTCGTAAAAATTCATATATCGTACCTTATATTTGATATATATATTTTTTTTTTTCAACTAAAATATTTATAAAAAGTTGCACTTTGGAGAAGCCAGGTGTGTATGAGGTAATGGCCGCCATTTTGAAAAACACAATATATGTTTGTGATCAAAATTTAAATCCTTATAAAAAATAATACCTCACTAGGTCACCATAGATACGGCCACCTAAAATTTGACACTTTTTTCTTCTGTTGGGTCAATTCAATTTGACTTTTTAGGGTCCGTAGGCAAAACCAATGACCCTTATATTTTCCTGCGTGTGTCTGTCCGTCCGTCCGTCTGTTGCCAGCTCTCACGGCTACACCTTTCGTCCGATTACTTTGAAATTTGGTATATAATATGTGTATAGTACCTACCCACAAGAACTTAAGGTAAAAGAACTTAAGGAAAAAGAAATTTTTTTTTTTGGAAACCGTGTGAGGTATCATATGATAGGGTATGTTGAGCTGATTACAAAAATATATTATTTTTGGTTATAAGCTTTGACAGGTCGAGCCTAGGTGAGTTTCAAGTGGCTGTGCAAAGTGACCCCCCTTCTATCTCGTTTAGGTGCAAAAAATCTGAAAACATTTCGAACATTCTTCGACCAAAAGTAAGGATACCACTTTTTGGGAATTTAGAGTTTTTTTTTTTTTTCTTATTGACAAAATACTTTTTTTTGATAACTAAGCACTTTTCGATGTATTTATATGTTTATAGATCGGTTCGCTGACAAAATATACCTTATCAGAAGTTTCTTTATGTGTTTTGAGAATATTAGACCCATAGGATTGTTCAAAGTAGGCTTTTTAGCATTTTAAAAAAGCATCATCAATAGGTACTACTTAAACAATACAGGGTTGCCTACGAACCTCGCTGTGTTGACCTGCTTATTTATATTAGCTCCCGGAAATAATATTGGCCCACAGAGACGTATATTTATGTATGTTTTCCTCATTTTTAGAACCTGACCTTATGGCGTGGCAGGGAGGGGGTGAATTTTTTGCGTTTTGTTTTAATAATTTCAGTGGTAAAATGGCCGCCATTTTGGAAACGCTATATATATAATAAATTTTGTCTATTTGTCCCTTTTATTATTTATCTTCTGTTGCTATGTGGGTCGTTTAAGGGTAAATTAAATAAATTCACAACTGCTCAATATTAGTCATGGCTATATTTCGCCCCCCTCCGGGGCATATTCATGCCTAAAACACCAATAAATCACATTAATTTTTTCTCTATTTATATCACATATTTTTATACATAAATGCCTTAAATTGCTCCATGTAAATTTAATCACTTAAAATATCTTACCTATCACAAGGAAAGCGTTGTCTGTTTTCAATTGAAAGTTAAAATAATTTTACCATAATCAATGGTTTCGTCAGTCATAGTTCTTACATTAACTCCACACTGGTACTTTACAAAATTCATTACAAAATAATACTAACTAAATAACAATAACTATCAGAAATAACACATAACTAAATAACATTAATAGAGTAGTAACAAAGAATTAAAATACTATGGTCTAGAGGTAACCAATTAAAACCTTCCACAACCTGTCAACCATTTTAATTATATATTAATTTTATGTTAATTTATGTAGTTTTGAAATTAATAAATACTAGAATTATTAAATTATTATTAAACAAATTGTATTTCCTATTTCCATTATTTTTTGATTATATTCGATTGTGATAAGAAAGAGATATAACGGCGGGAGATTTGATTTGAGTTTACTATTTGAATTTTAATATAGCTGAATAATATTTATTTATGTCTTTAGCGTCAGTTTTATAATTAATTGAATTATCTGTCATGGCTATGAATGTAGCTTCTTGAAATTTCCTCTTAGCTTCATTTACTTCCGTACCTAGAACTTTAATATTATTATTGTCTATATTTGGTGGTTTTCATTAGCTGTATGGTTAGCTAGGGCCGTTTTTCCATTTTTCGCTTGTATGTCATTTATTTAATTTACCCTTAAACGACCCACATAGCAACAGAAGCTATATATATATATATATATATATATATATATATATATATATATATTTGTGATCCACATTTCAATACCATTAAAATTATTAATTAATTAATAATAAAAAATTATAAAATATAGCAATCAGTTCGCAATTGCTCGCTGATCGAAGAAAGTTCAAGTTCGCAATATTTTTCCTGTTTTTGGGCTTCAACTTCAAGTTCAACTTGTTTACCAAATTTCAAATCTCTAGCTACAGTAGGTCGGGAGATATACTCCAAGATGCGACGGACGGACAAACTACCGAAAGCATAAGGGTTTTTAGGATGACCTCGAAACCCTAACAATACAATAAAATTAAATACTAGTCTATTGTTTAGCATTGACAGTATTTTATTGTCAAAGTTCTAGATTACTATCATCTATATATATCCACATCGATCTCTGATATCTACATACTTCTGGCTAATTAGTCATAGGTAGTGTTAGATTACAAGAATATACGTATTCTCATCCAGAGGAATTTTAATTCTTCAGTTAATCATTTATAGTAGTAGTAGTAGTAAGGGGGGCGGGGAGGCCAAGCCTAGCAAACAGACCGCCTTTGGATCCTTTTTGCCAACCCCAGGCGTTCCCACACCCATCAAACCACCACCACCTCACTCTCAAACCTCTTTGTTTGGATTATGAAGGAGAGGATATCTTGTCACTTCAGCGTAACAAGTTCCTCTGCCCCAAGTTCTCCCTTCCCTAATATATGAAAGCGCAATCTCCCATATCCTTCACACACTCCCAGGTAATGGTAAGCTGTTTCCTCCTCCTCTCCACATACTGGACATATGGAGTCCTCTTCTACTTTTAGTAATGCCAGATGTCTACTGAGCCTGCAGTGTCCAGTTAGCACTCCAACCAGGTTTCTCAGATTGGTCCTGCTCAGTCCTACCAGCCATCTGGCTTTCCTTTTGCTTAACTTCGGCAGTAGCATCTTAGACTGCCTGCATCCCTCTGTTTCTAACCATTCCTTATCTGCTTCATCCCATACCCACTTCTTAATGGCTGATTTGACCTGAACTTTCGACCAGTCAACTGCAGGTTCCGGTCCACAGAAAGGCGTGGAAGCTCCTATTTTTGCTACCTCATCTGCTTTCTCATTCCCTGGGATCCCCTGATGTCCCGGGACCCAGAGCAGTGTTACCTCCTTGCTCTCTGCCAGCAGCTCTAGTGTCTCCCGACACTCCCTCACCAGTGCAGAGGTTGCACTAGGGGCATCGAGAGCGTGTAGAGCCGCTTGGCTATCCGAGCATATAGCTATGGACTTGGCTGTTGCCTCCACCACCTCTGGCTTCCTTGCCACCTCTAGGATGGCATAGACTTCCGCCTGAAAGACGGTGGTAAGTGTACCTAGAGGAAAACTCTCTTGGGTGCCGGACTTTTCTAGATACAGCCCCGCTCCCGACATTCCGGTTTCATTCTTTGAGCCATCCGTATATGCCACAAGAGTATCCATACCAAATTTCATATTTCCTTGTTCCCATCTGGCTCGAGATGGTATTTCCACCTTATAATTCCTCTTCAGTTTTAACTGATGTTCCCTTCCTGACACTCTAATCGCAGTTAGGGGAATCTCTGACTCAGCTACCCTCTCGATTTCCAAGTGTCCGGTAAGGGATCTTTTCCCTAGCCATTGTCCATTGTCTCTGAGTCTGACAAATGACAAAATGGCCTCTTCTTTGATCCATATCTTAAGAGGAGGAATGCCTAACAGAGCTTCTAAGGCTGCTGTAGGTGTCGTCCTCATTGCTCCTGTTATGCCTCTGCAAGCCATCCTCTGTATCTTGTTTAGACCCTTAGCCGAACTAGCTACTCTTATCCTCGGCCACCAGATCAAGGCCCCATATTGGATCCTAGGTCTGATTGCCTCGGTATACAGCCATTTGAGGACCCTGGGGGATAATCCCCAAGTGTTCCCCACCGCTCGTCTCAGTTGCCAAAACATTATTATGGCCTTTCCTATTACCTTTTCTATGTGTAGTTTCCAAGTCAGTTTTGGGTCAAAGATAATACCTAGGTATTTAACCTCTTTGGCCACACTGAGCTCCTGGCCGAAAATCTTGGGAGCCTTGAAACCCACAATTTTCCTCTTTTTGGTGAAGACCATCAGCTCTGTCTTCGCTGGGTTGACTGAGAGACCAACGTCTTTACACCATCCTTCAATAATCCTACAAGCGAATTGCATTCTTTCACAGCAGGTTTCCAGGAACTTGCCTCTTACCAAGACTAGTCCGTCATTTGCATATGCCTGAACATAAAGGTCTTCCTTTGTCAGCCTCCTCAAAAGTCCATCCATCACTAGACACCACAGGTGTGGTGAAAGGCAGCTGCCCTGAGGACAGCCTCCTGTGACCCTAATTGTGACCTTAGTGTCATTTAGTGATGAGTTTACTTTCCTCCCTTTCAGAGAGGACAATATCCACTCAATGATGGCTCGAGGAGTGTTCCTCATCTGAAGTTCCTCTTCTATATTCCTCATCTTTGCTTTATCAAAGGCTCCTTCCACATCAAAGAAGAGAGCCATGCAATACTCTCCTTTTTGCATCGCCCTTTCTATCCTAGATGTTGCCGCATGAAGGGCAGTTTCTGTTGACTTCCCTTTCAGGTACGCATGCTGATTGGCATGCAACGGTTTTCCAGGTAGAATTTCCTCCATTAGATATCTGTCTATTATCCTTTCCAAAGCCTTTAGCATGAAGGACGTGAGACTAGTTGGTCGGAAGGATTTGGCCAGTGTATAGTCTGTCTTCCCTGGTTTAGGGATGAAGACTACCCTAGCCGCCTTCCATACCTCCGGCACCACGCCTAAGGCCACGCTGCCTCTAAATAGTACTTTAATTCTGGTTACCAGGCTGTCCATTCCCTTTTGTAATAGGGCTGGAAAAATTCCGTCTGGTCCAGCTGCCTTATAAGGTTCAAATTTATTGACGGCCCATTTGATAGACTCCTCTGTTATCAGGCGGGTTGCCAGGTCCCAGTCTGTCTCCCCCACTGGGTCCCTATGACTGGCCTCAGCATTGCCTGTTGCTTCCCCTGGGAAGTGAACGTGTAGGAGGTGTTCCAGGGTTTCCTCTACACTTAGAGTCCAGGTGCCGTCCTGCCTCTTGATCGAGCCAAGGGCTCCACCATTTGCCTCACTGCTTATGATTTTTGCCCGTCTGGTTGCCTCCGGTAAGGACTCAATTCCTTTACAGAAGTCTCTCCAGCTGGTTCTCTTGCATCTCCTTAATTCTTTCTTGAAATTCCTCCTAGCCTCCCTGAAGCTGTCCCACAGTTCTCCTTGCTCCTTGTTTCTGAAGGCCTCATTGTAGGCCCTCCTCGCTACCTTCCGAAGAACGTCCAGTCCTCTGTTCCACCACGTCACTTCTTTGTGGGGTTTAGACTTGAGGGGACACGCTTCTTTGAAGGCCTCCATTATTTCTGAGCCCAGGTTCTCTGCCTCTTTTCCCAGAGCTCCCGGGTCAGTTATCTCCTCTTGAGCCACCCCTGTAGAGTTCTCAAGTCCCTTATCAAAGATCTCCCAGTTTGTCTTCCTTGGATGTCTCTTTGGTGCTTCCTCTGTTTGCTCAGCCTGAAAGCATAGACTGATCATGCGGTGATCTGACATCAGGATGTCCGATGACACATGCCAGTCACTTATGTTTCTTGCTATATTCCTCGATGCCAACGTGACATCTATTACCTGAGTACGGACTCTATTTATGAAAGTTGGTTCCGTTCCCCTATTTATTACCTCTAGGTCAGTGGATGCCAGATATTCCAACAATCTCCTCTGTTGTTTCAGTCTGTACTGCCCCAAGCATGGTGATGTGCATTTGCATCACACCCGATTATTAGTGGTATATCCTTCTCCTCTGAGAATCTGACAATATTTATCAGTTCCCTTGTGGGGGGAAGGTCTATCCTATCATAGGGCAAGTATAAACTTGCCATTATTACCTTATTGCATTTACCTTTTACCTTATATTCTAGGATGACTGCAGTCGCATCACGGGTCCCTAGCTGAGGGATCGGGGTGATCACCAGGTCCTCCGTTACTGCGATGCATGTCCTAGGTCTTTCCTCATCTGGTCCTTCCTTCCCTCCTACTAAAAGCCACAGACCAGTTCTCCTGATTCCCCTCACCACTCCTCTAAAAACATACGGTTCCTGAATTAACACAATTATTGAATCTTTACCAGTCAAGGTTTTTTGTAGTTCACCTACCGCGTCTTGACTATGTTGTAGATTAATGTGCTTTACCTTAATCATTTTACTTTTAGTTTTGAGAGTGGCTTCCACCTTCCTTGGGTGGTCTGCCACTGGCGTCGTCCTTTCTACCTCTGCTTTCTCCCTCAGAGGTGGAAGCTTGCCTAGTTGAGGCCGGTACTCCTCGGACCCGATGCACCGACACCGAGATCAGGCCCAAGAAGACCCGCCATTTAACCTCATCGAGGGCCTTGACTGAGGACCTTGGGATCCACATCACGATATGCCAGTTTCCTGGCCTTCCCGAGATGTGGTCCAATTTCCATTCCGTGGCCCCCGGAAGACTATTCCTCAAATGCATTTCTAACCTGATCTCCTCAGGATCAGGTTTTTCTTCCTCTCTTATGTATATTCCTATTTTGGTTGGCCATGGAGCCTCCCTCTGATAAATGACCTTAAAAGCGATGTCATCTATGTTGGGGGGCTTCCAATTTTGAAAGGTCCAGTCCCTCGAAACTTCGTCCACGGCAGTAAGGAGGAACCACCCTGGTTCCACAATGCCAGACTGCCAGAACCTTAGGACGACCCCTGACCTCTTCTCCCAATCTCCCATGCTCTCCAGGGAGAACCTCTTTAGGTTTTTCCTCAAGACGTCTGCCTCTTGTGGCGTAACAATTCCTCCTGCTCTACTTCACGTCACCCCAAGCTGCATGTCTTTTCCTCCTCCCCTGACTGCGTCTCTGAAGGACCCTGGTATAGGTCCCTCCGCACCAGAGGATGAGGTAGGAGCCACCTTCTTATTTTCCGGCCTCATAAGGGGGGATACCCCCGTGTCCTTAACCCTTTTGGGGGTGTAATCTCCTGATGAAGGAGTCCCCAACACTCCCCTCGATCTTTTGTGACCAGTGGGAGGAGTGGTCTCCCTCTCGCCTTCTCTGACCGATCTAGGAGCAGTCGGGAGGATAATTTTCTTCTCCTCCCTTCTTCTCTCCTTCTCAGCCTTTCTGGCGCCTGGTCCTCTTGTTGTTTTCCTTGGGGGAGGTGCTCTCTCACCATGCCGGGTTTGCTTGGCCTCCTCTAGCGTTGGGAAGTCTTCCTTCTTGGACCTCCCACTGCCAGAGGCTGGAGCTTGAGACTTTAGGTCCCCTTCCGAGGACCCTTCCTGTCTACTCCTTGACTTCTCTTCCTTTGCCCTTCTTTGGTTCCTCTCCCTTTGCCTCTGCTTATTTGCCTTATTCTTTCTTCGCCTCTTTGCTATCTCCCATTCAGCTGAGTCTGACCTGGTGTGGCCTTCCTCCATGCTGACTGGAGACACAGTTCGGCTTTCTTTATCTAGGGGTTCGGAGGTCTCTACTTGGTCCTCTTTCTCCCCTAGTAAAATGTCCTCTATATCACTTTCACTGATAACCTTCTCTTTTAGGGTTGGGCTCCCTGACTCCTTCTGAAACATAGACACAGTTCTATTTTCTTCTTCTGCTGACTCCATTATGGTTTGGGTGTGGTTGTATTGTTATGTTTTAATGTGTGAAGTGTTGAGTGGGTGTATTATCTTGTTAAGCTACTTAAGACTTCCCAGAGGACCAGTTTGATTCCTAGGCTTCCTAGGAAGGTAGCCGCGCAAGAGCCCCCCGAGAGCGACAGCAGGGCCCTACCCAGGCGCCTACCTGGCACTACTATCGCCCTCTAGGATTTTCACCTCCTGATGGGTCAGCCCCCTACACTAGGCTACGTAATAAAACAGCAAGGGTGGGACCCTGACTATGAGGTGGCCGGCGTGTCTAGTTCCGTTTTTAATGCGCTACCACACCCGTCCTTTTCCGCCCAGGACCGGTCCCCTCGGGTCCTCCCAGAGCTCTCCTCAATAACATTGACCCTTGTAGTGTATGTGTTTATGATGGGCGTGGTTGTGTGCTAGGTAGTCCGGGAGTCGCTACTCTCCCCAGTAGCACGCCTCTACTGTCCTTGGACTGTGTTTTGTATGAATGTTAGTGTGATGTTGTATGTGGTTGGATAGGGTTTATTAGTATCGCTGACAGCCGCCTATCTCGGATGCCAGCGTCGTCTATGGTCACTCTCCGTTGTCAACCAATAAGGTTTACTTAACAGGGGCGCCCGCATAAAATGCTACGAGAAGGCGTTGACCGAGACTTGAGGTGGCTGAAGTGAGAGCCTTCCTTTCTTGCGATCTGGCATCAGGTTACACTGCCACCCCCATTTGCCCCCAATCATTTATATAATCGTGTAGTGCCCCGACGAAGGCGATGACTCACCTCGAAAAGATTTGTCATTACTAAGCTAAGGACACCACATTTATTCCAATAAAAAAAAGAATATTTATTTTGTTTTTTGGTCTTCAAATAAATATAATAACTTATATAAACAGATATCTAAATTAATTTTCTTAATTTTACTTTTTTTCTAAATATTAGGTATAAACCAAGTCATTCAACAATTAATATACGTAGCTTGAACATGCCTTGCTTACATCTGCTATACATTAACAACGGAAGCAAATTTGCGTGGTTTTTTTGTTTTAAATATACCGCATCAACTACACTTGGGTTATTGGCGGTTAGTAGCGGTTATTATCTTAAAATAAGTTGGATTTTTATCTTAGAAATCCAAAACTTCTAATGTAAGATCATAAATTATAATTAGTTTAGAGGTTTGAAAGATAAGGGAATCCAATTAAACTATAAATAAAATTCATATTTGTTTTCTAGTCATGTCTACTAACTTTTCAAATTTAAGGAAATATACTACGTCACTACGATAAATCAGGATTATGGATTTTAGTTTGCGGACTCTATTATCTGAGGTCTACAACCGTGTTAAATTATACATATGTCTAACTGTCTAACATTGTTTGCCTAGAAATGCAGATAATATCTTGACCTTTTAAGTTCTCATTGTATAAGTTGGTAAGCAAAATTGGTAATAGTGAACTATTTCTATAAGCTTGGATCTTTAGTTGTGCTCAATTTTATTTCACCGCTCTTTTTATTTGATTTCTTGTCTATTATTAGTAGTACACGGTGTATTTGTTTTCCATCAAACTTATTATTAACTTTAACTTTATCTTGTCTTGTTTGCGGAAAAATTAAATTAAATTTTTAACTAAACTACAGTAGAGTCTCGCTTATCCGGACATCCGTTTAATCCGGACGGGCCAAAAACTATGTACAAATTGGAACCAGGGCCTGTTCAGATTTATGAATAATTAAGATAATTGGAGTTTCTACTTTTTTGTCTATTAAAAATTTATAAAATTGTTCCTAGTATAGTTTACAGGTGTATGTATTCCAACATTTCGACACAAGGAATACCCGGTATTTTTGTTAAAAATAAACAGATTTAGAATAATTGGGAATAAGTAAGAACATCGATAAATCTGTTTCGGTTCCATAGAAATGTAAGGGGCGGAAGATATAAAGGTAGTGTATTCCAATAAATACAATTTTTTGTGACTGAGATGGGGAGAGGGTTTAGAAACATATAGCAGCGGCTCAACGCAGTTCCAAGAAATTTCGCCAAGCCGCCAATGTCTAATGTTTCAACTCTTTGTGAAATTATTATCGTTCCTCGAATTTCATATGGGAACACAGGAAGTTCTTCTCAGGAAGTCCCTTCTATACCTGCCACCTGCGTAATAGATTGTCGTTTTATTTTAATTAATTTGATATTCAGACTGGTGACAAAAACAGCTCTTAACTTAAATAGTGGACCTACGTTGTACAAGCATGTTTTGGAGACTAATAAAAGTAATTTTACGATAAAAACATTGATTTTAATAGTTTTACCCTACTAAAACTTGTTTTACAGACATTTTAAAACTGATTCCGTTTAATCTGGACTTTCGGTAATCCGGACTGGGTCCGGTCCCGTCAAACCCGGATTAGCGAGACTACTGTATAGACATAGACAATCTTAAGACCATACGTTTCTTCTTTATTAGTTGTTTATACTGTATATTATGTTTGTTAAACATTGAATAATAAAATACATAATGAATAATTATTTGTTCTAATTGTAAGTTTGTTCAAATATTGGAGTATGTAGTGTTTTGTGTATTTTATTTAGAATTGTTGTGGTATCGGTTGTAGTTAAGGGTTTCTATTTGTTATCAAGCGTTGAATACGGAGCCTTTGTCTTTGGCTACATTTCTCTTCGTGAAATACCTGAACTAGTTTTAGTTAAATTGTTTCCCCTTTTGAACTGTTTCATTTGGAAGAGCAGTTGGGTCAGTCTATTTCGAATTCTCGCAGGCAGAATAGTTGGTGTCTATACTGGAGGGTTAACTCAAAAAACAGTCAACTCTTTGGCCAACTTTCTACATATGAATTTTTTGAACATACATCAAAAGAAAAAGTCTCACTCAAATACTTTAATGTAAATATTAGGTCAAATAAAACTCGAAGAATCAACAATTACTTTATTGTGGAACAACAATTACAATACATTATTAATTAAGACTGTTTAAATAATTAATTATACGCCCATTACTTCATTGATAATAACTAAATAAATAGATCAAATTTACTTAGAATTAGAGCATTGTTGATCTTTAATTAAAGCGGTTGAGCTATGGAATTGTATGTTATACCTACTCATTAATTATTCCACTATGTAGCAGCTTCCACATCAAGCAGGGTTTGAATTCCCACACACCTTCTAGCAAACATCTATATATGTAATAAGATAGAAGCTTATAGATGTTTTTTAAATCTGTCAAAATTTGATTTTTCACATGAATTAATGTATCAATTTAGCAAAATTTAAAGAGTTGAAATTAATCAGTGGCTATCTGCATGTTCATTTCGAGTAACCATCCAAATTTTATAAAAATAAGATGAGTAATTTTGAAGATATAGATGTAAAAAAATGAATATTTGTGCGCATGCGGAAGGGAATCAAAGGGGCGCAGAAGGGTGAAACTTATATGGGACCAACAATGGGCTAATTGTAACCTAACACCCAAATTTCATTAAAATCAGACGAGTAGTTTTTTATGTGTTTTTTTTATGTTGATTTGCAAATTTGAGTGACAGGCCGAAAGACCGACAGACAGATACGGAATCAAAAATGTTCCCTGATGTCTGAAACGTGATTTTTGATCTTGAAATTTTTGAAATTTGAGACCGTTACCTTCGGTAAGCTCGGAAGTAAAATAAAGAAGGATTCATTTGAAATACGTATACTTTATATGTAATCTTTTTTTTAAAGCTGTATACAAATATTATTCCAATTAAAAATTAATCTTCAAAATTCTCATTTCTAATTTTGTTTCATTTGAAAATTATAATATACTTAAAATCATGTTATAATTATCATTAACTACGGGAGACATACAGAGAAAAATAGACCCCAGCACCGGGAATTGAACCACGGGCCTCCTATATATCCGTTACAGGCGCTCTTACCAACTGAGCTATACTGAAGAATGATTTTTCTCTGTCGTTGCCGATACAAAGTCCCGAATCCAAGCTATCAATCTTTTCCACAAGTCTAGCAAGCCAAATATTCACGGCAATAGAACTAGACCGAGAATTAACGCTGATAATTATAAAGTAATCAAATTAGTAACTGTACCTAGTACACTCAATTAGAAATTCATATTTTTAAGTTTTAGGTAGTATTCATATTTCGGAAAGATTAAATTTTACTTTAAATCAAAATATTTAGTAATATTAAAATATATTGAAATTAAAATATAGTAATTTAACAAAGTAATGGAAATCAATATTTATGTAGGGGATATTTTGTTCTTAACTATTATTGTTATAACCTCTTTTCCTAAAAGTTTTATAATTTCATTTAAATTCCATTTTAATGTCATAATTATTTGTGTTTAAACTCCTTTTGAAAGTAAATGTTTTGTATCAATCGATTCTAATACCCTATTTCTTCTAAAATAACTTCTTTATTTAAATGCATTTAACGAAATTAGCATCTTTATTCACTACTTTACCGTGTTATTATATAGATTAATTTTAATTAACACAAAGAGGTATTGGATTGGAAAATGAGATAATTATAAACAGCCAGCTTGATCTAAAAAATTGAAATTGCTTTATCAATAAAAAATGTGTTCAAAATAGTTACAAATTTAATTTCCTACATTATTTGTCATAACTATTAGTGTAGATAATATTTGTTATGTTGGTATGAGAAAATTTAGGTAGGGGAGTGGGGAAGACATTTGTTTACTTTTAGTTTCTCCGGGTGCCACGCGTCGTGAAGTTATACATGTTTCTTCTCTTGTAAGACATTACTAAATAAATCTTATGTTTTAAAATGGAAACAATTATAATGTTTACACCATTTTTAATTAGTTGATAATCATTTAACTTGAGATATAAAGTGTAAATTACGTCTGAAGTGTCGTAGTGCGATTCAATTTCGATGAGGTTATAATTTGTTTCTTTACATTCTTGAGTTTTACGGAATTTTTGCATCTGTTTTATTTTTTTAGTAATCTTTTTGTTCTATTTATGATATAGTAAGAGTCTAAATATCTTAAGGATTTCTATATTCATTTATTCACCATAAATATATGTGTTTCGTATTTATATTTTTCTTCTTGTAGATCTACATTACTATTATGGTTTTTACACTTGTTTTACACTGATTAATTCCTTATGAAAAGTGTATATTTAAATATCTAGAGTCCTGTGTATCTATAGCTAGTTTTATTATATTTTTACACAAACATATTCTCTAATTATACATTCAACATTATTCTATTTCTATATAACATAGCTAGAGTTCTTGATTTAAATATATTTTTTAAAAGTTCTATTATTAACCTCCCGTTGAGGTTACAAGTAAATAGTTTGTTTACATTCACGATTTTTAGATAAATTTGTTTCAACCGCTCTGAACAAACCTTATAATATACTTCGTAAGTAATAATCTGTTTACTTGTTTAGAATTCTATATACATCTATATCGGGACTTTATTATAATACATAATCTATGAGTTTTATTTGTTTATATCTAGAGTAATCTATATATATAAAGAAGAAAGTCTGTATGTGGGTGGTATGTCCTTTATACAAATCAACAGTTTTATTCCGATCTCGATGAAAATTTGCACACTTGACCTTCAAAGCAAGGGGAAGGTCACTGTCTATATGAATTTTTGAAATTTAATTTTTGGTACCCAGGGGTACGGGGTACAAGTAATGAATACGGTGTCAAAGTAATGAATACCCTTCGTGATGCATATCGCTAAAAAGCTCTTTAAGAGTACAGTAATTGATGTTATGTACAGTTTTTTCATATTTTCATTCAGAAGGGGGGTAAAATGGAATAATATAGATATATCTTATTTGTTCTTTATACAAATCCACAGTTTTAGTTCGATCTCGATGAAAATTTGCACACTTGACCTTCAAAGAAAGGGGAAAATCAAGGTCTACATGAATTTTTGTAATTAAATTTTGGTACACAGGGGTACGGGGTACAAGTAATGAATGCGGGGTCAAAGTAATGAATACCCTTCATGATGCATATATGAAAAGACTTTTAAGAGTACAGTAATTGTTGTTATGTACAATTTTGTCATATTTTCATTTAGAAGGGGGGTAACATTGAAAAATATAGCTATATCTTATTTGTTCTTTATACAAATCTACAGTTTTAGTCCGATCTCAATGATATAATATATTTACAATAAAATTTGAATATTTATGAATTTAGAGTCTTAGTATATGTACTAATAACTTATTTTTGAATATTATTCTCTATAGTATTAAGAGTTCTATATTCTTCTTTTTGATTTCTATAATGGAACAACTTGGATTGTGGCGTTTAAACAAGTTATCAATTACATATTATACGATTTTTATTAGACGTTTTTGAAGATTTTGGTCTTCCAAACGTTATCGCCATAGTTTTTACTTCTGGAAATTAAGGTTTATTAATATTATTGTTATAATAGTTCTGTACCTTTGCTTTATTTTCCACATTAATGAACCCGAACTGTTTTACACATTTTAATGCAATAATGTGAAATCAGAAAATCCTCCTTCAATTTTGAGTATGGGAAAATCTACTGCAAATGCTAAGTTTATAGCTTTGACTTATTGACTGTTTAACACGGCAGAAGTGATATGTCATTCTTTAAAATTATTTAAGACAAAAAGAAAAGTTTCAATAAGAAAAGGTATAGATTATAAGTAAGGTAAACTATGCATTAGTTTATTTTAATATTAGAGATTTAATTATTTCTACAAAAGTTCTTCTCCTCGAATCTATGAAATAAATATCTTTTCGAAATAGAGGTTTGTTTTATTATTTATAAAAAGTTTGTTCCAGCCAAGCAAGAAACCGTCCTGGGCATGCGCTGTAGATAAAAGCTGTTCCAACCTAGCTTGGGACTGTGTTTTGCATTGTTTTCAAATTGTTCCAACCTATGCATTGATCGTTTAATGCTCGTCCAGACTGCCGAACCGAACAGAGGAAACGAACCGAGCATTTGGTCTCCTCCACGCATGCACAGTCTGAGATGCCAGGCGCACTTTAGGCTGGGCGTGCGCAGATACCAATGCTTTGTTTGGTTTGGCAGCCTGGACGAGTTGGACGAGGCTTTACCGTAAGGTCCTAACTATCCTGAGCCAAAGCCAAGTTATGGATGGTTTGTATGACATAAGCAGCAGTATTGTAAATGGTGAAACATGTCAACAGGAAGGTTCCCTAAATGTTAGGTTGTTATTAAAACAATCTAGCAATTATTTTATAACAGTACAAAATAAGCACCTGAGCATATAAACTGTCCTAAACGGTTCCCGAACGATGTAATGGGGTCGGAACAAACCTAATAAGATGTGATAAAAGATAAGGAAGGTTATTTATATCAGGTTATTCTTTAGTGATTCCAGCAATAATTATTTTTGTTTTGGCCTTCTTTTGGTAATGTCAATACATATTTTTGTTTAATGAACTTTTAGACAAAGGATCGTCATTATTGAACTATTATCCTGTAAATAGATGTATCGCTACAATGACTTGACTTTTCAGAAATATATTTATTTACAGAGAATTTGTTTTCTTCTTGGTTTCTCAAGAGCAACTCCCGTTTTATTCACTTCTTTCGAATGTCATCTTAAAATAATTTGAGTACTGTGGTCGTGGTGGCGGCATTTTTCACAAAAAAAACTAATAAAATAAAAATTAAACTAAATATAATAAATTAATACATAAGGCACTTGCAGTTCCGAACAAGATGCATGCTTTTGAACGCAATTTTATAATTATGATAATATATTATTACTCTACGATAAAATTATGCTGTGACGCTTATAATATTATTTATTTTATAACACAATATATAGTACAGTCAATCTGTCGTGATAAAAGACTGTCTGCGGAAAAAATTCGAGGCTGATTTTTTTTGCGTGGGTCGCTTGGGATACATGAGAATAGCTTGACTCCAACTTTTCGGGAACATCCGGACGGCTGAAGTACGGGGTACGGGGTACAAAAGTCAAAATAGTATATTCCTTTCATGATCATATCATGTTGGAAAGCTCTCTAAGAGTACAGTAATTGTTCTAATATATACTTTTGTCATATTTTTATTTATGAGGGGGATAAAATGGAAAAACAGGGGAAAAATGGTTTTAGTTAAAAATTAAAAATATTACTATTTTTGATCAGATATGAATGAAAATTGGAATACGTGCTTTATTTAATGTCAGAAACACGAATATGAAATAATTTGTGTACATTTAGTACATTGGGTTCAAATGGTACCGGAAATTCTCATGAAACTCATTGCGTCTGCGACTGTAAAATAAATAATTCGGGTGCAGCTTGCAGGTGCAGGAAGGTGGTCTCCCATGGTCAGTTGCTTGCAAACACTAAGTCGGAGAAAATTGCAGATTTCCTTGGGGATCTTGACTTTGACTTTGCCTCCCAAGTCGTACTTTTGCTTTCAACGTCAACCAGCGAATAAGACAAAAGTACCTTAGTGAGAAAAGCAGAATCAGCAGGAATTTCCTCAGCGGACAATCAACAAGCAAAAAAGAGGAAATGGAGTCAGAAAATATAAGCATATGTTTATACAATATAAGCTTATGTTGATAAGCAAAAAATAAATTAATTTACCCCTCCGCCTTCCGGACGGTCCCGCAAAGTTGGAATTAAGCTTTTCTCATGTGCCCCATCGATTTATGAAAAAAAAAGGTTTCTCGAATTTTGTCGCAGATAGTCTTTTATCACGGCAAATTGACTGTACTGATAGTATTACTTATAATTTTTAAGTAAAAAGCATTTTTTATATTACCCCCCTCTTAAATTAAAATATGACAAAAGTGAACATAACAAAAATTACAGTACTCTTAAAGAGCTTTTCAACGATATGCATCATTGAAAGGAATATACTATTTTGACTCTTGTACCCCGTACTCCGTACTTCCGCCGTCAAGATGTTCCGTAAAAGTTGGAGTTAAGCTTTTCTCATGTGTCCCAAGCGATTCACGCAAAATAGTATCATCCTCGAATTTTTTCCGCACAAATTTAAAGATTTACTTTACTAATATAACAATGTATATTTTTTTATGGCAGAAATCCAATTTAGATAAAAGAAAAGTTAGCGAACGTGGAGTTAATCTTTTATAGTTTTACGGTAGCACTGATATTCAAGACTGTAGCTCTCCAACAAATTTATTTTACTCGTTTTAATTTTAACTGTACAAAAACAAAATTAAAAAAGAACTGAATATTTTTTTTTTTTTAACAATTATTAAAGAGAAATAATGGAAATTTTTAAAATGAAATAACTTTTGAAAGAGATCCGGTTAGTCTAATCTTTTATATCAAATCTTTCTGTTTTGAAATATATTATATAATATGTAAATAAGTGTAAACATATAGGTACTCTGATCAAGCCTTTGGAATTGTACCTTCACAAAGCTTGTTTAATGGTGTAGAAAAAAACAAAAGAACACTTTAGCTTTGACGGAGCAATGATATTATCATTGGTCACTGGTCACATAGCTATGTAGATCTCAATTGCTTTTTTAATATTTGGCAGGCTTTTCGAGTTTTATTTAATGAAAAAGAAAAAGTTAATAAAAAGTAATTGGTGCTGGTTTAGTGTTCTAATATACCATGGAGAGTAGTGTTTCCATGTTCGTATGAAGTAACTGTTACGTGGTGGTAGATAACCCAACAAAACCGCAAAAATGTTTTTTCTGATTTCCCTTGTGTAATATCTTACTTTCCTAAATGGGAGTTATAACAGAAAGCAAGACCTCTGAGAACCGCTTCGGATAAAGGCATTTTCCATTTATTAGTCGAGATAGAGGGCGTAAACCGGATGAAGTGCGTGAGTCCGTGAAATGGCTTAGAGTTCGGTGTTGCACAGCGGAAAACACTTTGTACGTGATTATGGTAATGCAAAACCTCGTAACCCTTTGCTATTGAGAGGTAGCTTATTTTGTGTGCGTAGGGTTTTACAGAATAACATGCCTACTTCTGAATATTAAATGCTGTTCGTATGTATGAAACTCACACTTTGACTTTATTTTCCTCTATAGTATTAAGGCTATTTTAACTATTTAAGTTAAACTAAAAATACTTAAGTAATTTGGTCTGAAATGGCATGTCCCAAAAATCTAGCAAATGTACATGTATATATTGACTTAATATTTACTAATAATACCTAGTGTTGACCTAGTGTTGATATATTGACTTAATATTTACTAATAATACCCAGTGTTTCACATACATTTTCAAAGCTGTCCACAAAAACATGCAAAATAAGTTAACCTTTGATTTATATATATTTGTAGGTTAGGCTATCATTTTTAATCCTAACTAATCTTGAAAAACAGTAATTACCATCTTGTCCCAGCTAGCCACTGACTTATTTATTTATGGCATTAGTTTTTAACCGTTCAGCCACATTAAACACTTTAAAACAATCCCGTCAAATTGTTGTCAGCAAGCTACTAAAAGGGTTTCTTCGCCAAAAACTTAATATTTTCTACATTATTATTTTATTTTATTTTATTTTTTTTTTTTTAATATAAGATGTATAAAAAGTTCTGCAAAAGTGTGCATATTACCCTTTAGCATCTTAGGTATGCACTTATTTGGTTCTTTTGTGGTTAAAATTTTCGCCATTTTTGAAACGAAATGTATATTTAAGATCTGCATTTCAATACCTTTAAAATGATAGGCTTTAAAAAATTACAAAAAATAAAAATTGTGGGTCCCCATAGTTGGGGCTGCCTAAAATTTGACTTTTTTTATATTAACTCCCGGAAATATCTTTGCACCACAGAGAAGTATATTTATGTATTTATGTGGTAGGGAGGGGGGGGGGGCCTTATTTTTGTAATTTCGGGGGTAAATGGCCATTTTGGAAAAGTGATACCTATTTGTAATTCTACATTCAATATAGAATGATATCCCACTCAAAATTACAAAAAATAAAAAATGTTGCGATGATTTCGCAACTGCTCGCTGATCGAAGAAATTTTTAGTTGTATAATAAATTTCAAATATTTAGCTACAATAGGTAGGGAAATATGATCCAAGATGCGTCGGACGGACAGACGAACTACCAAAAGCATAAGGGTTTCTAGGATGACCTCCAAACCCTAACAACAAACTGAAAATATACAACAAGAAATAGATTTTAAATGGGTAATAATATCATTTGCTTAAAAGATTTATTTTATTTGGCAGGGATATTATACTATTAGTAAACACAATTAAAAGTTTTCAGTGCCTTGTTTAGTATTTATAGATTTTACAGGGATGCTTTTTATATGGGAAAATCCCCCTTTCCGACAGCTCATTTCTATCTCATTCTTAACTCACAAAGAAGGAATGGTGTACACGCTTGGTCTACACCCAGCATCGTCATAAAAATAGAAAACTAACTAACCCTGCGGCGCAACGGCCTGTGGAGGGCCTACTCCTGCCAAAGGCCATTTACAATTATATGGGTAATGGATGAAGCGGGGTAAGTATGTCGCTCTATCATCTGAATAAACCTCACAATTGGCATTTAGTCACCACTTTACGTAAGTAGGTACCCAATTATATGGTGAAGCTGGTTGCACACCAAGTGTATGTGGGGGGGAGAGGGCTCGGTCCGGGATTTGATCACCCTCCCAAGATGTGACCGCACTCCCGATGCTGAAAATTTGTATACATTATATATATATAAATAATACTGATTTTGTCTTGATAAAAATTCTGTCTATATCTCATATAGAAGGATCTCAACGGTTAGTAGTTTCACGCTGTAATGGGCTCTATAATGAAGTTGTACTATGTTAGATATTATAAAACCAGAAGTATACTTCTTTAGATACCTAGTATACCAAACTTATCTTAATATAAGCTGTATTACATATTTTCATTTCCCTTATCTATACCTTTCTTTATTAATACAAGTTCTTTAATTGCAACATAAAGTTAATATTTACTGTACTGTAACTTTTATTTTCCTTGGATTAAATTTAAATTGCTTGCTTTATACATGAAAACGTAACAAGATAAATTTCCATTTTTTCCACTTTTTTTGAATTACTTCATGTTAAACAAGAAAAAATAATTTTTCAATTTTCTCCAAGCCTGAAAGGATAAAATAATAACAATGCAAATGAATAGTAATATCTCTATTTACAAACATGAATTTATGGAGGTTAAAGAAGAGAATAAAATGTGTGATAATCTTTGAATAATAGGAATAAGCTTTTTATTTGAATAAAATAATTTTAAAATGATGAAAAGAATGCACGTGTGTGTATTATGTAAAGGTAGACCACAAGAAAGAAAATCTTGGTCGGCTTTTATTATTTATTAGAAAGCACTTACTTATTTCTTCCTTATCCATATAAAAAGGTTGTTATAGCATATAGAGATTTAATAGCTCAATAAAAACTTAAGTATGTTTACTACTTCTTGCACTGAAGAGACGAAATGAAAAATTTAAGAGTACACAAATATTTATTTTTATTTATTTTGCATCTGTTTTATTTAAACGTGTTTCCTCTCGGAAGATGTATAAAGTTTGAAAATAAACAACTGAACGTGATCACAATGTTTAAGGGTTTAAAAGGGATGGCGAGGTTTATCATACACTATAAATATATAATGTAAAATATGTATTTATAGTGCAGTTGACTATAATATATATATAATACATTTTTCTGAATTAATAGTTTCTTCTCTGCTAACTCTATTTTGATTTAAGATGTTTTAGTTACGCCAAAACGCCTTATAACGACTAGGCATCGCATAGTTTTCTCATTGAAGCTAGCGTAAAGAATTAAATATTGAATAATAAAAATATAAAATATGTTTAAGTTTTAGGAATGATTAAATGTTAATTTAAATCAAATTATAATTATCATTAATAGTTACAGATGATTGGGGATCCCTTAAATTTAATTATTGTAAATTGAAATTTAGCTGTATGATGTAGAAGAAATGATTTTATATTACATCCCTAAGGACCCAAAATAATTACAATAATTATCATTAACTGCAGGAGACATACAGAGAAAAATAGATCCTTGCTGGGGTACCTCAATTAGTCCCTGTGCTGGGGTCTATATTTCTCTGTATGCCACCCGTAGTTAATGATAATTGTAATTTGATTAAAAAAAAATAAAAGTTAATCGTGATTACATTTTTGAGCATCGAATATATATATGATATATATATATATATATATATATATATATATATATATATATATATATATATATATATATATATATATATTTATATATATATATATATCGTAACAATTTTTGTTAAAATCATTATTTCATCGAATAGATGAAGGGAGAACACTTCTCGTCCAAAACTTCTAATTTTATATGTGAAGCTTTACTTTACGTGATAATTGCGCGCGCGAATGCTTCGACGGATAACGCTGTTAAACGAACTTAGTCTGAGCATTGGTAAAAGAAACATGAGTAAAAATGTCAACTACATTGATCAATTTTTACTCTAGATATTTTGTATTAATTCAATTTATGAAGCTCGCAACGCTTCCTTCAGGTATCACCAGTTGTATTGGTTTGACAATAAATAGATCAATTTTTATCTTTAAGTTTTTTGAGTCCTTAGGCAAAACTAAACCTTTGTTATTTGCGTTGTTACCTGTCGTTATCTCCAGATTTACACAGCACTAAATTCGAAATTTCTCAGTTATTTTATGTTCAACTATCCAAACAGAGGAAGAATAAATTGAACCCCCAAAAAATCACCCTTTAAATGCAAGGGGTTGAAGTATAAGGAATTAAGTACAAATATATATATTTGGTTTAGTTTTTTTGTTTTTATTTATAAATTATCATTGTCCTTGAAATTTGAAAATTTTCAGTTCCTCCCTCTATTTGTTTTAACAAATTAACGCAAAAAACTAAATTATTATTTGTAGAAACTATTTTCAGGAAATTTTTAATTTTTCATACGCCACCCATTTTGTAAAAATAAATACCCCCAAATTTTAATATCTGGGTCTCTTTGGAATAGTTACATTGAGTATAGACGATAGAAATGCATTAAAATGGGTTTTTTTCAAGTCATTACACTTAACTGTTCTAAAATTATTGCTATACTTTAAATGGTTGCCATATTGAAACGGCTAGGCCGAATATGCTGGTTAACGACCTCATCTGATTTGTTAAATGGCCAACAGATACTTTTTGTGTGCTGATAGTTCATGGGCAACTTTTTTATTCAAATGCTTTTGTGATATTCGACAGTCATCCTTATCATCTTAAATATTTTGGCATTCGTGTCATGGTTTCGCTATCACTGTGCTTTGGAAATGATAATTATTAATAAAACTCCATTTTGATTTTAATTAAACCAGTGTTAATATATAGTTAAAACCTCTACTGTTAGTGTAATTATATTTATTATTAGTTACTTAATTCTAATTGCCTTTTCTACCATTTGTTCAGGCTCTTGGATTGAATTACTATGGACCATAAGGTGTTTTTAGTGCCTAGATATAAAAGTGAAATGTTGTCCATGCATGTAAATGTCCTAGATCGACGTGAAGTTACCATTTACAACGTTTAAGGGTAATTGGATTAAATAAATGATCCTAATTGAGTAATTGGATTCTCAAAATCCAAAATGTTTTTACTAAATGTATTCTAATTGCTTTTCATTCTATAATAGTTCTTTCAGTACTAAAACAGACGGACTGACGGGCAGACTAGCATATAAAAACTGTTGACTAATCAAAATATGGAATAACTGGTGGAACTCAAATGTTGTATCTTTTGGGTAAGATCAAAGTGAATGAGGTGATGCTTGCATAAGATCAATTAAAATCAACACCACAGACATTAACGGGCTCAAACATAATGGATTAAGATTAAGCGTCATCAACCATTATTCTTGGGAAGTGCAATAAGTGACGTGTGAGCTGTCTTACCATGTGATCTTTTAGTGGTCAACTGTTCCACAATTATTTACTCCTACGGGGATATCATTACCTTTTTCTTGAGGAAGCATAACAAATTGTTTTATTTCCAACACTCTAATTTAGCACTGTATATAGTGCTAATTAATTGAAGCAAGATTCTTACATTGAACAAAATATCTATATTGTCTGTCTGTCAGTAACTTTTACGCGTCCGACGATAACTTGAGTAAAATACCGATTTAGTTGAAATTTAGTATACATGTTTGTTTGACTAATGCTCAGGCTAAGTTCGTTGGACAGCGTTATCCGTCTAAGAGTTCCGCGCACGCGTCAACGTGAGTTTCAAATGCAAAATAGGAATTTCAGGACGGGAAAAGATTCAATCATCACCTATTCTATGAGACGAACATTTTGTACGCACAATTTTTTTCAGTAAAACCAACAGCGACACAGCTATAAAGTGATAAAGATCGTTAAAACTGCTAAAGCGGACATAAACGTTTAAAATAGATTAAACAACGTTTTTACCGATATCTTACGATCTAACGTAACGTTTTTAATAAAACTTCCTGTACATCGTCTAACATACAATTGAAACAGGTATGTAAAGTTTCAGCTTGATGCAAGTAGAAGTTTAATAGTAGTGAAGTGATTTTATAATACATAGTTGAAATGAAGATGGTTGGAACTTCTAGTTAAGGAATAATGGTACCCTTTTCCCCCCACCACGCGACTCTCTATTACAATCATACTCTTTAACTATAAACTCATGATTAAGAAAATATTTAAAATTTATACGCTCGCTTCAATGATAGAGCCACATATATGTGTGTGTATATATACAGGGTGTTCCGCATAAGTACCTACAGAGAAAAACCTATGAATCTACATCAAATTTCTGACCAAAAATGTCAAGTAACCTTAGTACCTACGGACCTTCGTTTTCGAGATATATCGATGTATCGATTTTTTAATTTAGGTCTTGTTTTTAGCCATAAACTACGTAATAAATAAAAATCTGAATAAGATAGAAAGATGCAGTTTGCAGCATCGTAAAGAGCATTAAATTTGCTTTATGAAATCACTACTTTTAGTACTTAATACGTTTATCAACGTAGTGATAATGCAAGAGAAACATTAAAATTGGAAATTATATCAAATGTCTACACAACTTAGATCTTCCATAACTTCTATATTTTTATACCTAACGTAATGTTTAAATTGCTTAAAAAACTGCGCAATTTTATAAGCTTTAATTCGATATAGCATTGTCTACAGTTTAAGTAAGTGTTCATAGAGAAATAGTAAAAAATCTATAAGGAAATCAACTTATTCACATTAATATTTATTTACAAGATTTCGAAATAACCACTATTTTCATATAAACAACGTCAACATATTCTTCAAATGCTCTGTGTTGCACTCCTTATCTCTTCAACTTCTGCCTTATTTGTTCAAATGCAGAAATAATTCTATCCATTAGCTCTCCCCTAGTATACACAATTTTTTTGTATACAATACTTTTCACTAGGCCCCACTGATAAAAGTCTACTGGTGTAAGGTCTAAGCGTGGAGGCCAGTGGACTGGTCATTGAGCCAGTGCCTAACATTTCTGGCAAAGTGGGCGGGACATCCATTCAACTGTAGGTACATGCTGAAAAGTGGACTCGTCGGTCCACAATATTAAATGTGAAACATTTCTTCGTAATATCCAATTGCAGAATTATACCCTCGCAGCAATGTCAGCTAGGGTCAGCTTCTGGACGGAGTGTCATGAAAGATACAGTTGATTTCTTTTTCAAAATTCTAAAAATGCGTTCCTGGAATTCCCAATATAGTCTACGCCCTTCTAATATTGGTCCTAGGATCATTATGAAAATGATTCAGAACTAATACTTCGTTGAGACCTCCAACAGCCAAAAGTCATTCATGATGACGAGGATGTGCAATAGGCTCTACTTCGTTTTTCGGCATCTACTTTCAACAACTTAAAAAATTTGATAGCACGAATGTTGTCAGTTTGGGAAATGCCTGGCATATTCATTAGCAGCGTCACTGCTATTCTTCAGAAACAATCGCGCTAGCATAAGAAAAGAAAACACTCATATTTTAATTTTAAAATTGCAGGAAAATTCATAGAGCTGTTACTTAATAAGCTGATTTCCTTATAGTTTTTTTTTGCTATTTCTCTATGAACACTTACTTAAACTGTAGACAATGCTATATCGAATTAAAGCTTATGAAATTGCGCAGTTTTTTAAGCATTTTAAACATTACGTTAGGTATAAAAATATAGAAGTTATGGAAGATCTAAGTTGTGTAGACATTTGATATAATTTCCAATTTTAATGTTTCTCTTGCATTATCACTAAGTTGATAAAAGTATTAAGTACTAAAAGTAGTGATTTCATAAAGCAAATTTAATGCTCTTTACGATGCTGCAAACTGCATCTTTCTATCATATTCAGATTTTTATTTATTACGTAGTTTATGGCTAAAAACAAGACCTAAATTAAAAAATCGATACATCGATATATCTCGAAAACGAAGGTCCGTAGGTACTAAGGTTACTTGACATTTTTGGTCAGAAATTTGATGTAGATTCATAGGTTTTTCTCTGTAGGTACTTATGCGGAACACCCTGTATATATATATATATATATATATATATATATATATATATATATATATATATATATATATATATATATACGACAAACCACGTACTCTTACCGAGTTGAATGACGCTATCTGCCGTGGAATCGCTGGGATTCCTGTCAAGATGTTAGAGAACGTGATGCGCAACTTCGTCGAGCTCCTCTAAGCATGTTTAAATCGAGAAGGACGTCATTTATCTGACATTATCTTCCACACTTGAAAATTTGACTTATGTCCAATAAACTTCCACATTTTTGCTACCAAATTTGCTTTATTTCAATCTCCTAGCTTTAGTATTAAGCACATGGTAACCATTTAAAATGTGGTCATCCGCGCTGCGCCACCCGGTAAAAAAAAAAAAAAAAAAAAAAAAAAAAAAAAAAAAAAAATATATATATATATATATATATATATATATATATATATATATATATATATATATATGTATATATATATATATTTCACGATTTAAACATGCTTAGAGGTGCTCGACGAAGTTGCGCATCACGTTCTCTAACATCTTGACAGGAATCCCAGCGATTCCACGGCAGATAGCGTCATTCAACTCGGTAAGAGTACGTGGTTTGTCGACATAAACTTTAGCCTTTAGATATCCCCATTAGATAAAATCACACGGGGTGAGGTTGGGCGAGCGTAGCGTTCATAGAACGACACCATTTCGGGATGTCATGCGACCGAAAAAATTTGACGCACGCGATCCATGGTGCAGTGGCTCCATCTTGTTGGAACCATACGTGGTCAGTATCCATTTCGTTATCCTTTGAATATGGGTTGAAAAATTCGGATTCCCGGACGAGATGTTAGAGAACGTAATGCGCAACTTTGCCGAGCGCCTCTAAGAATATGTAAATCGACAAGGACGTCATTTATCGGACATTATCTTCCACAATTAAACATTTTACCTATGTCCAATAAACTTCGACATTGTTGCTAGAAAATTTGCTTTATTTCAATCTCCTAGCTCGAGTATTAAGCACATGGTAACCATTTAAAATGAGGTCATCCGCGATGCGCCCCCCTATATATATATATACATACTATATCTAGGGAACGTGGATTAGGAAACTTGTTCAATTTTTACAACTATAATCTCGTGTCGAACTTTTTCCTAAAACCCAATAATCTTCTTTGAAATAAAATGATATTACTCTAAAAAAAAAAACAAAAAAACTTTAAGCTGATAACTTGATTGCCATACGACTGGTTTTAGATTTCATTTGGAAGAGAAGTATAGAGGTAGTGCTTGTGTTTCATCTAAGGGGGAAGATGAGAGTGAAAACTGATATTGGACAAGTTTGGTTTGAAGTTTTTAGTAGGGTATTTTGATGGTGATTTAGTAAAACGGAGGCTTCTGGGTGTATGGCTAAGCGCCGTGGAGAACTAAAGCCTCTCTCCTAGGGTCGAAACTAAATGAGACCGCCAGCTGTATCCCATTAACCCCTTAGCGAGGATTTTGGACGCAACCTGGTTCCAGTTGATGTGGACAACCCCCTTCCCTTACCCAACTTCATCACACTTTCAAATTTCAACACAAAGCCTATCATCTGGCCCAACTCAACTTATTCCCTTAACAGAGTATCGCTACCTCGTTTAGATTGACAACTCCTAAACCTTAAAACCTTCAGGGAAAATCCCTTTCAAACAATAATCTCTCATCAATCTTTTTTAAAGTTTACACAACATTTTTTTTCCAGCAGCAGAAGCATACTCGAATAAGGTAATCAATCTAAAACGTTGAGACCTTCTCTTCATGAATTCTCTCTTCTTTTTGTACAATATACATAATAAATTCACTGATCGAAAACACTTAATGTTACATTCATATGGTAATTATTGATTGTAATATTAATGTTGATAATTTTATTTTTCTTTATCCTGTGTGTGTGTACCATTACAGCTTTGTGTGGTTTTTAAAAACTTCCTCCTTCCTTCTTTATTCTGAACATGTCTTTTTATTCCAAGCTCTTCAACGTAATCCTCAAAAGGTGAGGATGGTCTTCCGACCATATAAAAGAGTATTGTGATACCAAACAAATTCTATTTTTAAATTTTAATGGATTTAACTTCTTCTCACTCCAAAAAGTCTTAAAATAAATCAGGGTTTCGTTGCGCAGACACATGGAGCATAATTAACTGGGCTGATTTTGATTTAAAAAAATGTTACAATATAGTCTATTCAAATACAAACCTAACCATATACGTAGTTTCCGGAAAAATTTAGTTCCTGTAATATTGCTGAAAATAAGTTTGATCTGGTTTAAAATCGAAATAAAGAGTAAAAAACCACCTGTTGAACACTTTTTAATTAGATACGTTAAAAAATATATCAATTAAATGAGTTATTATGGAATTTAAATACATTATAAATATTTATAGAAAAAAAGTTTTGTTTGATTTATCGGAAAGATTTTTAAGGTTTCGAGGTCACCCTGGAAACCCTTATGCTTTTAGTAGTTCGTCTATCCGTCTGTCGCGGATCAAATCTCCCGACCTATTGTAGCTAGAGATTTGAAATTTAGGTTACAACTACAACTTTTTTGCCAAAAAACGGGAAAACGACAACATCTATTATTTTTGGTGTTTTTTGAGTGGGGTATAGATCACAAATATATATCGTGTTTCCAAAATTACCAAATCAAAACCCCCCAATAAATGACCCCCCCTCCCCCCCCCCCCCCCTGCTACCCCTCAATGTCAGGTCTTAGAATAAAGGTCCTTGTAATGAGGAAAAAATTACAGAAATATTATACATCACTGTGTGCCAATGATATTTCCGGGAGTAAACATAAAAAAGTCAAATTTAAGAAATTTTATGTGGCCGTAACCATGGTGACCCAAAATTTTTAATATAATGTAATTTTTGAGTGGGTATCATTTTAAAGATATTGAGGAGTCTATCACACTATGTATCGCGTTTCCAAAATGGTGGCCATTTTAAACCCGAAATTAACAAATAGGTGCATACCTAAGATGCTAAAGGATAACATGTACACATGCAACTTTTTATACATATATTACTAAAAATACATATTACTAATCTAGGAAATATGATTTTTTTTATGACCAAAGAATCGCTTTTTTAGTAGCTTCGTGGCAAGTACTTGACGGCATATTTATTTATTTAACTTTAAAAAGATCAAGTTTCTCTGCCGCGCCCTTTGCTTATATTTTCTAAATTAATTATTTCTAAACCGGTTTGATGTTTTTCAATGTCGTAATTTACCGTAAGTTTTAGTTTATTTACTTGACTGATTTTAGAGAACAAAGACTAAGAACTTATTTTAGACATTTCTAATTATTAAAATGAAATCTATAAGATTCACTAAACTGACTTTAAAACTTAATTTAACTTAAATAAAGTCATAGCAAAAGCTTATATTGTATTCGATTTGACATTGATCTTAGTTTTAAGATATTAGAACAAGTTTAAACTTAGATAAACAAAACCTCTTATCATACTTTTTACTTAAACATTTTCAATTTTGAATTATTACAAAATTCATTTTAACAAGTTGAAAAACTGTCAAAATCCTCGAGCGTTTTCTCTAAATCCTATTTGCGAAAAGGCACATTGAAGTGGTGATGGGAAATGTAAGTTTAGAGGCTTAAAAAAGTTAAAATAATGGACGGATAAGTCAGTTTTATAAGTTAAGCTCTACTTGTTTTTTTGTAAGTAGAAGTTAAGTTACAAGTTAACTGATGTCTTAACTTTTTAATGAGCTTAAATATTTCGAGCAGAGTTAAATCCTCGATTCTATCGGACCCTTAGTAATTCTTTTGAGGCTTCCTTTGCACCATTTTCAAACGTAAACTTATTTAATCTAATTTAGAGATACTTAATACGATAGAGAAAGCTAAAATAAATACCTATTCCAGGATGTCCTTTCATATCACACAAAGGCAATTTAATACCAAATAATTTTGGTTTATGTGTATACTAATATTATATAGGTCTGTGGATCTATATATATATATATATATATATATATATATATATATATATATATATATATATATATATATATATATATATATATATATATATATATATATATATATATATACAGGGTGTTCCGCATAAGTACCTACAGAGAAAAACCTATGAATCTACATCAAATTTCTGACCAAAAATGTCAAGTAACCATGGGCCCTACGGACCTTCGTTTTCGAGATATATCGATATATCGATTTTTTTATTTCGGTCATGTTTTTGGCCATAAACTACGTAATAAATAAAAAACTAAATAAGATAGAAAGATGCAGTTTGCAGCTTCGTAAAGAGCATTAAATTTTCTTTCAGAAATCACTTCTTTTAGTACTTAATACGTTTATAAACTTAGTGATAATGCAAGAAAAACATTAAAATTGTAAATTATATCAAATGTTTATTCAACTTGGAGCTTCCATAACATCTATATTTTTATACCTATTGTAATGTTTAAAATGTTTAAAAAACTGCGCAATTTTATAAGCTTTATTTCGATATGGCATTATCTATAGTGTATGTAAGTTTTCATAGAGAAATAGTAGAAAAACTATTAGGAAATCAACTTATTAAGTAACAGCACTATGAATTTTCTGCAATTTTAAAATTAAAATTTGATTGTTTTCTTTTTATATGCTGGCGCGGTAGCGTCTGAAGAATAGCAGGGGGTCTGCTCGTGAGTATGCCAGGCAGTTCCAAACAGACGACATCTTTCCTATTATATTTTTTAAGTAATCGAAAGAAGATGCTGAACAACAGGCACTGTTGATTGGCTACTGATCCTAGGACCAGTATTAGGGGGGGGGGGGTATTAGGGGGCTTCGGTTGTATTGGGAATTCCAGGGACGCAGATTTTTAGAATTTTGAAAAGAATTCAACTGTGCCTTCCATGACACTCCCGTCTAGGAGCTGACCATAGCTGACTTTAATGCGAGGGTGCTGCGGGGGTATTGGGATTGGATATTACAAAGAACTTTGTCACATTTTATTTTGAGGATAGACAATTCCCTTCTTACAAGAGCTGGTGCTATTGATTTTCACAACACTCATACATAGTTTATTGCAAATCCGCTTGTACCGTGGCCGCAACATTTTCAGCCCCAGTTTTCTGTAAATGTGTAAGCTGGTATTATTGGACTTAGAATAGTTGGACCAAATTTTCGTAGATCTTAGTTGGACGCCTTAATGGTGAAATATTTTTAAACTTTTTTTAAAGTAAATTTATTGGATTAATTGAGGACTTACTACTTGATTTAAGAATCAGCATGAACCTGCAGAACAACTGCTGTTGGATCCAATGGATATGGATGGGGGACCTAGGAACAATTGTGTATACTAGGGAAAAGCTGATTTCTTTTTCTTTTCAAAATACTAAAAATCTACATCCCTGGAATTCCCAATACAGGCGAAGCCCTTCTAATACTGGTCCTAGGATCAGTAACCAATCAACAGTGCCTGTTGTTCGGCATCTTTCGATAACTTGAAAAATGTGATAGGAAAGATGTCTTCTGTTTTGAACTGCCTGGCATACTCACGAGCAGACCCCTTGCTATTCTTCAGACACTACCGCGCCAGCATATGAAAAGAAAACAATCAAATTTTAATTTTAAAATTGCAGAAAATTCATAGAGCTGTTACTTAATAAGTTGATTTCCTAATAGTTTTTCTACTATTACTCTATGAAAACTTACGTAAAATATAGACAATGCAATATCGAAATAAAGCTTATAAAATTGCGCAGTTTTTTAAACATTTTAAACATTACAATAGGTATAAAAATATAGATGTTATGGAAGCTCCAAGTTGAATAAACATTTGATATAATTTACAATTTTAATGTTTTTCTTGCATTATCACTAAGTTTATAAACGTATTAAGTACTAAAAGAAGTGATTTCTGAAAGAAAATTTAATGCTCTTTACGATGCTGCAAACTGCATCTTTCTATCTTATTTAGTTTTTTATTTATTACGTAGTTTATGGCTAAAAACATGACCTAAATAAAAAAATCGATATATCGATATACCTCGAAAACGAAGGTCCGTATCCATTTTTACTTTTGCTGTCCCCTTTATATTTAATAATGCTGGTCCGTAGGACCCAAGGTTACTTGACATTTTTGGTCAGAAATTTGATGTAGATTCATATGTTTTTCTCTGTAGGTACTTATGCGGAACACCCTGTATATCGTTTCGTCGCGTCCGACTCATCAGGGGCCCGACGATGCCCACCCAACTCTGGACCGATACCAAATCAAGAAGATCAGATATAGGGCTTTACCAGAGACGAGCGTGCTCTCACACCGCCATTCTTGGGTGGGCATTGTCGGGCCCCTGATGAGTCGGATGCGACGAAACGATGCAGGACATGGCGTAATGCCGAGCCAACAGCTTTGTGACGTATAGTCTAATGTTGGAACAGTTCCTATGTGTCACGCTTGCGTGGCACATCCCTCGGTGTCTCTCACTAACACAAATTGTGTAATATATATATATATATATATATATATAGAGAGAGAGAAGAATAAATGGTATATAATATATATTATGGCTCATACATTTTAAATTCGAATACCTCAGACAAATTCGTTAATCAGCGCAATCGGTCCTGCCATTTCAAAATAATTTGAAATCTAGTTTTAGCTGTAACTTTGGGACAATTTATTGTAATGAAGTGAAGAAAAAAACATTAAATACATTAAAGTAAAGTTTGGACAATAAAACTACGATGTCTCTAGTTTAAATCGTTCCCCCGAATATTTTACCTAAGGTCTTAATTATCTTGAGACAATCCCCCCCCCCTCACAAAATATGCGATGTCTAAATACATAAAAAGGTGTGTTTTACTTTTTGACAAAGAATTACTGTGACTTTGTAAAGACGTTTTCGTTGATTTGTTTAAAACTATAGAGAAGGGGGGGGGGGAGGAGGAGGAGGGGACGCAGTAGGTAGGTATATAAGGACACATTTTGTAAAGAATACTTTAAAAAACGAAACCCTATCATTTAACACCTCACATGATGCATTTCATAAAAAAAGTCAAATCTTTGAGGGGTCATATTTTGAAGCTTCCGAATATTTTTCCTGAGTTTGGGTTATTATTACACATATCTTAACTCCACCGTTTCAAAATTTTGAAAAGGGACCCTAAAAAAATGAATTATTCTAAAATTTTAATTTTTTTTTAATGTACAGAGTAGTTTATAAGTCTGCATAGATTACAAATATTTGATGGATTAAATCTATCAAAATCTCAAAATTTCGTTTCCGAGCCATCAAAATACTTTCTCTTTATTCCACATTCTTTGAGTTAAAATAGTTGTTGAGTCTGAATTATAGATCAAGTTTGATAGTTTACTCTTCATGAGTTTTACTCCCTTATAAAATATAAGCAAAAGCATGTGTCATAGACTCTTGATTAATTATATTCAAATTATTATCAGGTTTATACCATTGCCAATTTGTATCCTATGCTAATGTTTGACGATGTTTGTGTTCTAGGATTACGAAGTGGACCTGTACCTAAGACAGAAATGGCAGGACGAGCGTCTTAAGCACCCTGATATCACGGAAGTTCTTGATCTGAACGACCCAAACTTGGTAAAAGCAATATGGAAGCCAGAGGTTTACTTCCCTAACGCAAAGCATGCCGAGTTCCAGTTCGTAACTGTACCTAACGTCCTTATCAGGATCAATCCAGACGGAGAAATTCTCTACATGCTCAGGTCAGTACTTAAAATATTTATATTGTAATTTAACTATACTTTTAATCTGACGTAATTTGCTTTAATTTTTAAACGATGTAATTTAAACCATTTACGTTTTAACCATTCCTTGAGATATTACTCCAGAACGACATAAACGTACGATATTGAACTGAAAATGTTTGATTGCTTTGATCTTATCCTATTAGTTACTGCGCTATTTTTGTGTATATACATTAGCATTTAGGTTTTAGCCAACGTTGTTCTATTCTAGTAATTGACTATTTTAGATAAGAACAATATCCTTCCTATGTTGGTTGCAATATATATAAAAATAGATGAAGTTAATAAAAACCTTGTAGGTCAGTAATGTGTAGGAATTATGTGGACAACTCTTGACATTTTCTAATCCTTAGATACGTTTTTTGGTTAAATCACCTTTTAATTACCCCTATGCTTACTTCCTTCTCTGTTCTAATTTGATTGCATACGAGTAAAATTGTACTCGTAACATTTGTATGAATATTTGTTTACAATGTGCCGTTTCTGTATTTTAATTTAAAAAAGCAAATTAAAACTTATCAATAAATTGATCGTAATAGGTATCTATAATCCAACTAGTTATTGTTAATAAACTGTTAAATTTTACTCTTTTAATCGTTATTAAGTCCTATTTTCTTACTAAGTGTAAAATAAAGAAACAATTGAAATTATAGGCAATCGTTAAACATAATGCTTTAAACTCAGTAGCCCTTCTATGTCTACTAAATCTATGTCTTTGTCTCTCCTATATTTGATTTAAATTTAATTAAAATGTTTATTACTTTTTAAGCAATAGTCTCAGTTTTGATAGTCGGAGAGCAGTATGAATAATCCTACTTACTAGGGGAAGATTTAGGCATAATATCTAGAGTTTCACGCTATTTTGTGGCTATGATAATGGCCTTGCAGTTTGCGTTAATTAGTAAGGTCGTAAAATAACTTACTACTAATTACTAACTCTTAATGCCGAAATAAATAATAAAGCAATTATTAGTCCTATATTCCAGGGGGTCGGTTTAGTAGCCCCTTAAGCCATATGAGGCTTTACTACTTTGAACTTTCTCTCAGTACTAGGGGGGGGGGGGGGGGAGAGGGGATAGACTTAACTTATAAAAACTTATTAGAAAATAATAAGTAAATAATACTGTTATTATTATGCTATAATACATTTTAATTATTTTGACACATTTTCTTTCATATATGAGACTGCCTATTTTTGTTTTTTGAATAGTCAAAAGGAAGCACTTCCTTAGATTGTTACTCCCCTGTGTTTTTTTTAGAATATTATAAATGACTTTGACTAAATAACTATCTAGACAAAGGGATGTATAGCCTAATAAATATGCTTTAGGAGAAAGGAATATCACACTTCTGTTTTTATAAGGGGAGTAACAGTCTAAATAAGATCATTCCGTACACCTTCTTTAGATTGTTACTCGCCTCTGTTTTTTGGAACGAAGTTCATTATGGCACGTTCTGGAGCCCGGGAGTGAATCCGAAAAAAAACAAAAAAAACACCGTCACAAAATCACAATTCAGTTATTGTTTGAACTACAAACAAAGACTCAAACTTTTAAAATGCTAAGTCTCTGAAATAGTAGAACTTACTCGTTCAATACGAGAGGGGTGAAATCTAGAAAATAATTACATACTACACATTAGTTTATTTGTATAAAATAAACTCTTGAGACAGTACGATTAAGTTCATCGTTACACAAAAACAAATCAGTATTTAGTTTTAAAAACAATCAAAACAAACTCTTGCCTGCGCTTTTTCTTTGTAACAAACCCAACAATTTGAGGGGGGTCTTGACCTCTGTGATCCCCCTCCCCCTAAATCTGCCACTGTTTAAACTACAGAGATAGTTATCCAGTATCATTAAAACTTGTTTTATTATCAACGTTAATATATAGTTTGAAAGTCTAATTATGTTCAACATTTTATTTAAATAAAATACTTTTTTACAAAGAAGATTAGGCTTTGTTTAAATTACTTCAAAAGAATCCGGTTTCTTTTGAAATATTCAGTCTTTTAATTGGAATCAAGTTTAAAACTTTAAAACTAAACAGTCCTCGTAGGAAGTTTATTTTAATCGGTTTGGTCCGCTTTAATAAATTTAGCGATCTTTATCACTTCATAGTAGTGTCGGTGTTCGTTTTACAAAAAAAAAAAATGTTTAAAAAGTTGTTTGTCTCATTAAATAGATGAAGTTAGAATTTTTTCACGTCCAAAAATTCCAATTTTAAATTCGAAGCTTACGTTTACGCGAGCGTTGCACGTGAACGCTTGGGCGGATAACGTTGTCCAACGAACTTTTCCCTGACATTGGTAAAATGAACATGTGTACCAAATTTCAACTAAGTCGGTCAACTTTTACACAAGTTATCGCCATCGGTAGATTTCGTGACGGATTTTGCGTGACAGTGATGTTGTGACGGTGATTTTGTGACAGTTATTTTGTGACGGTGATTTTGGTCGTTTTTTTCGGATTCACTCCCGGGCTCCAGAACGTGCCAAAAGGAACTTCGTTCCAAAAAATAAAAGAATGAAAATAAACCTACAGCAAATATCAATAATTACAATGGTTCCATTAGTTTAAAAACTTTTTGGTATTCAAAATCCAATGGAAAAAGTGATTTTAAAACGTTATGAGTTCAAGTTCACAACTGACTTATACATAATGCAGGCCCTACGTTTATTCGTTAGTCCGTAAATTTTAATTTAATGGTAAGGTTCTTTACCGCCTTTGTTCACAAAATTTACATGACAATAACTCTCTTGGTGTTATTAGGCAGAATATTAGGGCGCTCAAGAGTTCATTTCGCATGCAGTTTATTTTGCTTGCCCGTAATTCCTAAATAAACACTATATGTACATATTAATATATAATGGTTGAATATGTTTTTCTTATATATAATATATATTAATACATATTATGTATATAACCTATTTTTCTAATATCTATATTCCCTTTTAAATTTCCTTTTGAATTTCCCTTTTTTCTTGGCTAGCTTTTAAGCCTAGCAGAAACAAAAGCATTGCGTGCTCATTTTGAGGAATACCATTTCGAAAATTATATTTCGATTTGTTATAATTTTTTTGTTGTTGGTTATATTTTAGTTTCAACCTTCTTGTTCAGCAGCACCCATTGGTTTCACCATTGTGATGAAACTTTTTTTTATTAATACCTATATATTAAAAATTACTATTCCATCCAATGAAAATGATTGTTTGTCGAATGTGTAACAGATCGTCCTATATTTATTTCAAGAGTGTCCGCTATTTTTTTTTTTTTTTTTTTTTTTTTTTTTTTTTTTTTTAATTTATCCTTGTATTGATTGTAAAGTAAGAAAATAATTGTGACTTTAAATAAAAAACTTAAAATCAAAAGCAAAAGGGTTGTAAAAGCAAAACTTGGTAGCATAGAACTTGATAGGAACTTGAGAGGAAGCTATGTGCTTCACTAATTTATTATAGTTGGACTTTCTTGATGTTAAAAGATTACTACATAGTATCTTAATTATTTCTAGATGAATCATTATTATTAATGTAATAATTATTATAATAATTATTGTGGTTAATGATTCATCTAGAAATATTTAAGATACTTTGTAGTAACCTTTTAATAACATCATTAACCACAATCAATCGAAGTACAATTTCAAACTGGAATTCAACTTTATTAAAATTGTATATCTTAATCAATTAATGTTATTGCAAACCCATTAACTAGAACTTTTACAAAGAACTTCATTCAGGCTTGAAAATGAAATAACATCAAAAGGATCTGGTTTCTTTTGAAAATCCGGTTTTTTCACGTTCTTGGAACCCAATTAAGGTAATAACTCTAAAACCACTTTGTCAAACTAAAAGTTCTTGTAAGAAGTTAATTTCTAAGAGTTGATTAATTTTTGGTGTTGATGTTTATCATTGGCTCTCTACCACACAATTGATGTTAATCTAACAGGAAATTGCCTAAATCTTTCAGATAGTTATCTTGTAAGTTTAAATTAGTAATTTATTGGCCAAATAGTTGAAATTCCTTCGTTAAATTAAGTATTTCCATCAATATTAATGGCGAGTGGCTAAACCATGTAGAATTTGCAGATGATGAAGTAATAATAGAAAAATCAACCGGAGCACTGCAAGCTTAAGCCGAGCAAATAGGGCTCAACACTCAACATAAACATTAACAAATTAATGTAAAATTATGTTAATAAATGAAACTCACAACTATCAGGAATCACCACTAGATAAAGTTACTAGGTTCACTTAACTTGGACACCTTCTAATTATTGATGGGCAACAGCAAGAAATTCATATAAGAGTACTCTGGATGGAAAGCCTTGTTAAGAAATAGAGATTTTTTTAAAAAGCAACGCAGAGTTAAAGCTAAAGAAAAGATTGAGGGAGTCTACTGTCTTCCAAGTACTTACTTACGGTTGTGAGTCTTGGAGAATAACTCGCCAAGTGATCTCCAAGCTTAGAGTCATTGAACATATCATAGGACGCTATATGATGGAATATACAAGAAAAGGTAGGAAAATAAAAAAGTGGCTGCGCTCAAATTCAGGCCTCATAGATATTATGGAGACTGTACACAGCATAAAATGGAAGTAGGCTGGTCATGTAATCAGAAGAAAGGAAGAAATCTGGAGCAAACTTGTAGTAAATGTATTACAAGATTAACATGAATGTTTATTCCATAACAACAATAACAAACTCTTCTAGATAAATTGCATTTTTTCAAAACATTTTCATCGCTCCACCATAAGGTATAACCATGAATTATTTCGAAATTTTTGGCGGTATATTTTGACCTATAACACCAAAAAAGAATGAAAATTTTAAAAAGCAAGTATATATTTGTGTCCTGCTCTTCAGCAGCTTTCATTTGAAAAAACAAATTGTGGAACATTTAAAAAAAGGGGAAAAAATTAAATAAATTAGACAAAAATAGGTAAAGCATAGCATCAATGAATTAAGTGATAGAATGCGAGTAAGTTTTCTTCCACACTAATTGGAAGACTATTTTTTGTTTATTTGGTATGAATACTTCATTGTGTTATTTAATAGAAAGAAAAATAAACTGGTTGTGCGTGAAGTCTCCCCTAAAAAAGGTTTCGTATGGTATGTAATCTACTCTTTATTATCTTTCATTTGATATCCCACTCAAAATTTAAAAAAAAATCTTGGGACGTGAATTATCCGCCATTTTAGATTAGAACAGCTGAGAATTATGAGTTGGCTATATTTTTCCTGTGTGAGCGTCAAAATGATCTCTAATACTGGAAAGTTTCATGTTTTTATCTCTTTAGATTCAAAAGTTATTGGAACCATACAGAGTGACAGACAGACAGACACGGAACGAAACTGTAAGGGGTTTCTTTTTTTCGTTTTACCAACGAAACCCGAAAAATAGTCTGCCCATTACTTAGCTTCCTCGCCTCCTATTTCGTAAAAATTAATTATTTTATGCTTTTAAAACCTCTTATTATCCAGTACACAGACCGACAGACAGACATGGAACCAAAAATGTTTCCTAATGTCTGAAACGGATTTCTGTCTTAGAATTTTTGAAATTGTTAACCTAAAAATGTTCCGTTCTTCAGAACAATCACATAGCTTCCGTTACCTTCGGAAGCAAAAAGAAGATTTTATTTTAAATTTGTGTATCTCTTTATTAAAAAAAATAATCAGAATTAAGACTAAAATTTTTAATCAAATATATATATTCTTGTTTTCTACTTCTTTGTTAGATAATATTATAGGATAACCAGTTTAGAGTATTGTTTTAGGAAAAGTAGGTAGACTGAAGGAAACTACTCGTCTGACCTTTAAGAAAATCTTCTTTCCTAAGACAGAAAAATGTTTTAGCTTCATTTGAAACCCTCCGTTCTTTAAGTTTTTTTTATTGAAACAATAACTCTTTTAAGTAAGAAAAATGCAGGTTGTTGTATTAGATCCAGGCTTAATACTACTATATTATGTAATATAAATTATAAATATATATATATATGTATGTGTGTGTGTGTGTGTGCAGAGAGAGAGAGAGAGAGAGTGAGAGAGAGATTTACTAGAATCATATTATAAAGAGGATAATACAATTTATTATTAAATAGAAGATCCGAGGAGATGAGGAAGGGAATTGAACCCTAATATTCTTTTATTATTTTTTTTTTTCTAAAATAAAAATCCAAAAGATATCTAATGAAAAATAAAAGTAAACATTGATTCTGTCGAAGATAAAATTACAAATATAAATATTTGAATAAAGGTGTTATTTTCCACCCATTTTAAATAAGTTAGAATAAATCAATTTTAAAATTTTGAATAGATGAAAATAAATATAAAAATTTGTAGCAGATTTAAATAAAATAATTCCTAATTCACTTATTGATTCTCAATATCTTAAATTAGAGAGATAGAACAGAGAGAGGTAAAACATTTAGAATAAATAATGTATTTTATCTACGATTGATACGAAATATAAACATTGTATCTCTGTTTAGATGCGTAGAAAGTTATTCTTTACGAACTTGTATTCATTGCGCATGCGCGTCTCATAGTTCTGAGGAATTCCTCTTCTTTACCACCCTAGGGCGGTATAGAAGAGGAATTCTTCAGCTTTGCGCACGATTAGTGAGTTTGTTTACATTTAACAAAACTAATTTGCTGTTCTTTTATCAAAGTAACTGTTTATATCGAGTTTTTAGTGAAAAAGAATGAGTGAATCAAGTGACTTTGACGAAAATGTGGAGAATAATAATCCTCCAGAAATAATTGTTTCGGCAAAAAATACAACTTAACAATTAATGTCATCTTTATTAAGAGAGAGATACGAACTTACATACAGCAAGTTTATTTTTTTCTGTATTTATTATTCAAATCTAACAATCGTAGATATAGTACGGTACGCAACTCGAGCGAAATCAGCATTTTGCTTTGCTCGTGTGGTTTTACAACCCTCGCTGTCGCTCGGATGCAAACTCCACACTCGCATACAAAATGCTACTTTCCGCACTCGACACGTAATGTACTATTAATTCTTAATATAGTTTGGAATAGCAATTGGGATTTGCCATACCTAGTTACAAAGTTAAACTATATAATAAAGGGGAGAAGTCGGTCTTACAATTTTAAACAATACATTTCATATTATATACTTTGAGATGCAGAAAGTGCATTTTTGTAATATCTAATTAAATTAATTTAATATTATAAAAATTATAGATATGATTGACTTATGGTTTATTAGCATTTTGGTTTCGATTTTACTCCTTTAGTTTTACCTTTCATTTGTTAATTTCGTTTATTATTTCTATTTTCTATTTAGCATTTAGATTAGTTTTCAATTATTATTTGTTTATAAACTACTTCTAATATAGGTTTTAACCTTCTGCGCTCACTTGTTTCTCTTTCACGTGCGCACAAACATATACGTGAACTGGTTTATGATGATTGACCTATGATTGTGATGATAGTCCCATTATAGGGGCCGAAAGCTGCTTTGAGAAAAATAAGTATTTTTTTCAAGGAGCGACTATTCTTCCAATCTTTTAGTGGTTTTAGTTTAATTTTTAGGGTCCGCAGGAGAAAATTAGGACCCTTATACATTACTGCTCTTGTCTGTCAGCCTTTCTGTAACGCTCCTGATCTCGAAAAGTATCTTATAAAACAATTTGAAACTTAGCAATTATGCAATGTGCAATAACCTAATTACAAGAAAATATGAATATTTGTAATTATCAATAATCTGCACATGACATTCAATTATTTCATTTTATACGTGACTTTATTTCTTCCCTTGGATTATATTTAAAGTTAAATTGTTTAAATTTATTAATGATGTCTATATGGAAATCTCGGAATTATAAATGATAGAAAATGAAAGATTAATTGATATAGTTTTTTTTTTTTTTTGTAAATTTAATATTTATATATCTCTTCGAAATTTAATTCCATAATGTCTATTTATTAATTTTCAGAATCAACTCTTTTAACTTAATTTAGACCTATATTTAATTTTAAAAGGTTTAATATTTTTTTTTTAACATTTGTGAGATTAAAAAAAAGAAAAGAAAATAGGATTATTGTGAAAGCTTGGTGGTGACATATTAATATATAATCTCCTTTTCCTGTCATAATGCTACATCCAATTTTATTCTCTTTAATATGATAAAACTCTTTTGTGAGTAAAGTGAATTAAAGGCAGAGAAAAAAATTGACATCAAAGAAAAGTTTAGTGTATGTAATAGTATCTAAAATGGACGATCTTTAGTTTGAGAATTATTCATGAAAGTGCTACATAATTCAGATACATATTTATTGCGTGGAAAACAAAATTGATGGTAATAATATTTGTTTTAAATATTTTATGAAACCTAAATGACTTAGTTTTTTTTTTTTTTTTTTTTTTTTAATTCACCCATTCGTTTTTTTAGGGTTTCGTTGGTAAAACCAAAAAAATAATGCCTTATAGTTTCGTTCCTGTGTCGGTCTGCCTATCTGTACGGTTCCAAAAATTTTTGTGTCAAGAGTTTTGACGCGCACACAGGAAAAATATAGCGGACTCATAATTATCAGCTGGTCAAATCCAAAATGGTGGATAATTCACGTCGTTTTTTTTTTTAAATTTTGAGTGGGGTATCAAATGAGGTATTGAAGAGTAGATTACAAAAATATATATCACTTGTGAAAATTGTTTAATGTTTCATGCCATTATTAAAAAAAAACATCAAAATTTGGTGTCCCCCTTCCTCCTTTATAATAATTTTATGTTCACAACACCAACGAAACCCTTTTTACGTGAGGCTTCACGCACAACCAATTTTTAGAGGTTAGCAAAGATAAATAAGCCATGAAATCATTCTGAAGAACAAACATTTTTAATGTCCCGAATTTAAAAATTTTATATCAGATATTCGTTTTAGACATCAAGGAACATTTTAACATGGATATGTCATAGCTCTGAGGGACAGAAAAGACATGTTAAAAAGTGAAGCCAGCACTAAGAAGTTAGAATCTAACAGGGGGTTGGGCAGTTTTCATTTTTAGTACAATATTTTTCCTATAGGTGAGCAGAATTAAATAATTTAAATATCGTAGGGACCAGAGGGGAGGTCGCTCAGTTTTTACTTTTAGTACTATATTTCGCCTCTAAAAATCGACCAAGAAGTTATGGCACCGCTTGTTTTGTTGTTTTTGTGTCATGTGGAGTCACTTTATAATTAAATGAGCCCTTAGGCCCTAGGTAACGGGCTTAATTTTATATTGAGAAAAAAAGTAAAACTAAGGAAATTAATATACATAAGTAATTATATCTATTTATAGACCAGCAAATCAAAACAAACATTTATTTTTATTGGAAAAAATGTGGTTGCCTTATCTTAGCAATAACAAATCATTTCGAAGTGCGTCATCGGGACACTATACTCGATTATATAAATGATAAACTTCTGTCAAAATGCTATTTTGTTATTTAGCACTATATTTCGCCACTTGGAGTGAACACAAAAACATATCCATTGTTAAATGTTTTTCCATGAAGTTGTGAAATGTTTATTTTTTGTGTCTCGTGTCTATCTTTCCCTTTGTCGTCCTCCATATCTTAAAAACTATATTCGTCCGATTTTGATGGTTTGAATAATAGGTTATAATTCCAGATGCACTCAAACTTATTTTTATAAAAAAAAAAAAATATATCTTTAAAAGTACTTATTCGATTTTGAAGAAATTTATATGGAAAATTGATATTAATTAAAATAATAAGTATGATTAAACATGTTATAATATCTTCTCAGTAGTACAAAGTACTAATGAAATAATTTAGGACGCTTTATCGATCGAGTAACTGAAACTTTACCACACTTCTATGTTTACGTGGAGGATTGTATGTCCTGAGTTTATAGGGCTTATGTTGTCCTATAAAAACAATTCATTCACCTTGGAGCAAGACTTTATGCGTAAATTTGCTTATTAGCTAAGAGAGAGTTGCCGCGTGTAGCTAGAGGGATGTTGCCACAAGAAAATTTGGAAACGCCGGTTTAGAAGGTATAGCAACATCTAAAATGTCCAGAATTATACCTCTCCATCCTAGGGATACACCTTTGTTCTAGAATGGAATTTATGGGGCTTCTGTAACAAAGTACTCGCCCTTTCTCTACGGCCCTTCCCTGGCTTGTGTATCTTTGTGCTTTGATGTTAAGGCTTGGCTCAGGCTTTATTTGAAATCTCTAGCTGAGATTGTCACCAAACAACCAGTCAGTTTAAATTCAGTAACTCATGTTTGACTAACAGATTAAATTAGTTTTATCCAATTTAAGCATTATGCGGAAACTGAATTGAATGGAATTTATACACCGATGAATTTACACTCCAAGTCCTGTGAATCTATTGAAGTGTTTTATAATTTTTATTTTTTTAATCATTCTGTTTTGTTCTCTGTACAGGCGAAGAAAGTTGTTATACACGTCCAGAATTATCATTAAAATAATAACATATTAATACTTTACATTGATTAGCATAATATGATAGTTTAACAGCTTATTATCAAATAACCACAACACTAACTAATATTTAATAAGCCACAGCTTATTTTCCATCATTGAGACAAATTCCCACCATATATATATTTTATATATAATATAGAAAAGTGGATCCTCAACGGGTAAGAAGAAATAAAACACTAGTACATGTTTTAATGTGGCGACGTTTCGGCTTATCCAGCCATTTTCAAGCCTAAAAATAATAATAATTTATTGTAACGCTTCCTTCTCAATAACTCCCATATCATTATCACTAAATCATTCTGAACAATGGAACCTTCAAATATAACTCTCAGTACTATGCTCAAAAGCTTGGGATACCTATGGGCGGGGCCATGTCAGTGAATGTCAGCGGGATAGTTTTAAACCATATTCTAAATAACACCTTAAAAGATTTTAATCCTGTAATTATAACTAAATACATTGATGATCTATTTTTGATAGTGAAGAAATGTGAAGTAGATACCATCTTAAACAAACTTAACCAATTCCACCAGAGGCTTCAATTCACAGTTGAATTAGAAAGCAATAATAGTATCAATTATCTCGACATAACTATCTTTAGAGGTAAAGATGTTAGCATCACGACAGCTTGGTACGAGGAAGACGTTAAAAGCAATAGGTTCATCAATTATCGATCTTGTCACCCAAACCATCAAATTGTAAATAGTGCGAACAACCTTATCGTAAAAGCCCTCTCCTTGACAGACAAATGCCATATTAACTATATCCGTTCCAAGATTTTTATGAAACTGAAAGATAATTTTTTCCCAGTATTCTTAATCAAAAAATTATGGAACAAAAACAGTAATCGTAACGTTAATCTTAATACTGGTAACACTCAGACTACCAACATTAATAACAAGTTTGTTGGCTTAACCTATAAAGGCCTCTCTGAAACCACACAAAAACTCTACAAAAATTTGATTGTGGAAATATCAAATTTGGACATAAACCTAGTAATAAAACAGGGAAATTATACCACAATCTTAAAGATAAGATCCCTATCGACCAAGCAATAGGAACCGTGTATCAGATTGCTTGTGGACATTGCCCGAAGAGCTACATTGGAGAAAGCAGCCAACTCCTTAAAAACAGACTGGAGCAACACCGGTATGATCAACAAAAAGGCAACGCTAATACAGCTCTCTCCAGCCACACTCTAGCCACACAACACACGTTAAATTTTGAAGATACGCAAATCATAGGGAGAGAAATTAAAACCAATAGGAGGAAAATGTTAGAAGCATTAAACATTGCCATTAATTTAGATAAAACTGTCAACTTAAAAACAGATTCCAGATCACTCAATATGTTTTACAGTGGAGTCTATTTTTCAAATTCAAAACTCCCGCCACAAAATCCGACACAGTTATAATTTATTCTAAATGCTGATCAGTAATTATTCTTATTGTCATTATGAATAATATTAATTTAAAGCATACTTATACAACTTAATTAGAAAAGTTGCTTACTCAATGTTACCATTCATATGTTTTTCTTTGAATTGATTTTATTTTGTTCACAGATAAGAAAACACTGTTATCAGAGTGCATTATCTATCCATACTTTTGACAAGTAGACTTTCATTTTTTGGCTATAATTTTAGTTTTTGCAAACTGTGATATTGTTAGGTAGTTGATTGTTGTTTTTATTAATGTTGTTTTTGTTAATCCATGATGTTGTTACCAAATTTTTCTATTGTTTATGACACTACTCCGTTTTTATATATGGTAAACCACACAGTATTTTATAACATTTTTGAGCGAATTATTTCCTATGAGAGATAAATCTTTTGTTCTGGGAAACCTTTGTTAGTTACACCGACTCGCTTTTAGCTTGAGGGCTAAAGTAGATAGTATAGGAAATATTATACATTCTCAATGATTACACTATTGTGATATTAGCTGAATTTTTATACTATTGTTATGCTTACAATAAATTATTATTACTTTTAGGCTTGAAAATGGCTGGATAAGCCGAAACGTCGCCACATTAAAACATGTACTAGTGTTTTATTTCTTCTTACCCGTTGAGGATCCACTTTTCTATATTACAAATTATTATCAGGGTACACCTAGCATCACAACTATATATTTTATATATTTATTTTTTAAAACCCGGCAACGGTAAAAGCTACAAGTAGGGCGTTTTATTACACAATTTTATAACTAGTTAAATATAACCAAAAAAAATCAGCTAGTATTAAAATTAAAAAAGTACAATTATTTATACCTATATCTACAAAAGTAATCAGCTGTTTTTTAAGATATGGTTAGTATGTCGAACGTAGCCCACAAATGTTACCATATTATTTTTAACCGTCTGTGCTCTTTTAATTTTGCTTAATTGATACATATTATATTCATATAAAAAAAAATTTGATTTACCTAAATTATTAGGAGGGAAAATGTCCTGCAAATTACTGTGACGTAGCTTCCTCATCTCCTATTTCGTATACTTGTATAACCTATTATTAGGTTTGTTTCAACCAAGCCGTGAACCGTCCTCGAGATTGTCATGTGCATGCGCAATGGTTAAAAGCCTTTCCAACCCTACTTGTGACAGTGTTTCGAACCGTCCTCAAAACTGTTCCAACCCGTGCAGGGATCGTTTGCGAACCGTTTACTGTACGGTCCAAACGATCCTTTGACAATATCAAGTATATATGCGGTCTGTACATACGGAGATATGTCAATCATCACTCATGTCAACAGGGAGGTTCCCTGACTGTTAGGTTTCCTCGAATATTTTTAATACGGTGCGAATTATAGTCCGCTCGTTCCAACCTGACATGATTTTATTACAGTACAATGTTTGCGAATACGTAAAAAACCTTTCCTAAACGATTCTCGAACGATCCTTGGGGCGATGCAAAGGACAGTACTAATAGGGGGGTTTAAACAAACCATTGTCAAAATTATTTAATTTTCCTCCTGTTTTTTAAGCCTTACATGAATTAAAGTATCAATTTAGCAAAATGTTAGAGCATAGACGGTTGAAATTAATATGAAACTATCTGTAGACTACGTTCAACATATCATCCAAAATTCTTAAAAATTGCATGTGAAGTTTTAAAGATATAGGAGTAAAAAGTCTAGATTTGTGCACATGTAGAAAATAAACCAACGTTCGTAGAAAGTTAAAACGTATATGAAACCAACAGTTATGACCTACCATCAAGATATGTTGATTCGAAAAATATTGTACACAGACCTGTTCGACTGACACGAGACCAAACATGTTCTACAGAACGATCGCAATGCTTCCGTTACCTATTGTAAGCTGGAAGTAAATGGGAGGAACAAAAATATTTGTATAATATTCAAATATTTTTAAAATATATATTATATATTTTATTATTTCAATATCTTATTTATATTTCTTTATGATATTTTAAAAAATATAAATTTGACCGAAAATTCTTTTTTCTTCAATTTATTTTGACAAATAAATATCTATTCTAAATATCTTTGCTCTTATTTGTCATCATTAAGCTTATTGTCAACAAAAAATTATGAATTTGGAATTAAGTTTATTCTCGAGAGCTACATAAATAATTCACTAAATGTCTGACCCAACTTAGTTAGCAGGTTTATAATGCGATGTGATCTAAAATTACTGTGGCACTATCATTGTTAATATGATAGGCAACGTCATTTTATATCTACCAAGGTTTTTACAGAGATTACTCTTTTAGTGAAGTAAATGTCTTCTAGGGTAATGCTAAAGTGAATATTTAGTTCAAAAGTGTGTACTTGTAAATTTAGTTGACATATTTTGATTAAGTTAAGTTCTGGAGAAAATAGCTCTAACCGGAGTAGGTGGGTTTTTTGAGCTTATTTAAGCATGCTTAAGTTGTCTTCCATTTTCATCTTTCCTGCAGTGTCAGATAGTGCTTCGGAGTTCCCCAATGAACTCCTTCCAGGCTTCTCAGTTCCTGTAGTGCGGAAAAACTCATTTTATAAGCCGACATTCTCTTCTTTCCGATCATTTTCCTTTGGGCTTCATCAATATGAATTGCTTTGGTTTCCTTGCGTTATACATCCTGACAAGACTTTCCGAACCAACCCTGTTTCTCTTTCCTATTTCTTCTGTTCTCTTTCCTAGTTATGTGATAGCACGAAAATTCGATATTTTAGATTTCTGATGGATTTACACGTTTTAAGGCCTCGTGAGTTTTTTTTTTCGTTTTTTAATTTTTTTTTTTTTAATGTCTGTGGATTTTCTTTGTATACGCGTAAAGCCAAAACTACTTCATTTGTTTATGAAATTTACATACCATGTTCTCCTGAGACAATATCCATAAATTTTAGCTCTAAAGAATTTTCAAAGATTTTTGCTACAGTGGTACGGGTTACAAAAGTCAAAATAGTATAAACCCTTCAAGATCCATGTCGTTGGAAAGCTCTTTAAGAGTACAGTAATTGTTGTTATGTACACTTTTGTCATATTTTCATAAAGGAGGGGGGGGGGGTAAAATGGGAAAAACATGTTTTTATGCTATTTTTGACCCTAAATGGTCAAAACTTGACCCCTAAATGGACTCCGAAAATTCTGGCCAACGAACACATCTTTTCTTTTGATATTGAAATTTTAAAATTTGTTTGAAATGTTTAAGTTCATCCTAAGGGGAGAAATCGTCTGGAGTGACACATATATTATATACATAATATATTATATACATACATACATAAAAAAAGTGTTAAATTTTAGGAATCGATTCAGAATGGTCTAAAACGGATTTCCATGGCAAAATTTTCAAAAATTCGCATTACAATAATGTTAAAGCCATTAAAATAGCTTAATTTTTTAGAAATTCGCTAAAATATAGTAGATTATCGTCATCAAGACTGGCTGTTTTTTTTATATCCTGATCAACACAACAAGACACACACGTGAGGACACACTACGAGAAAGATATGCCCACTTTACTCATTTACATGTTGTGCTCATCGGTGTAAAATATTTCTCACCTTTTTGGGATTCCAACTCACCAGATTTGTCGGTGTTTAGATTAAGGTTTCTGGCAGTGGATTTGCCTAGTACGCTATCACTGAGCTATGCCAGTCCCATGTAGTTATTTAGAAAAAAACAACTATAACTAATGTAATATATAATATTTGTTTTTTTCTCTATTTTAATACAATTCTATGAATTATTACACATGAAACAATTACATATTTAATTATATTTTTCTGTTTCATTCTACATTGTTTTAAAGGATATAATTTGTGTCGTTTCTCCGAACATGTTTTACCTTTATATGTTTAATATTATTTTTAATTGCGTTATGTTGTAAGTCAAAATAAAGTTAATTAATGGTATGTTTTATTAATGTGAGAAAGAAGGGGAAATACATTAGCAATGTCAGTATTGTAGTTGTCAAGCTTAATGATCGAAGTAGAACCAAGTTTACTCAACCTATATATTTTTTCCTCTTCGTCCATTCTCTCTTTTCGACAACGTACATTTTTCCCCTCCGTTATTGTTGCTTTTAATAATTTTTTTTTCTTCGAGCATCACTAACAAGGGAAGGCACTTGAAGAATAAAAAGATTGACGTCGGCTTTTAGAGGTTCAACTATATACGAGAGCGTAGGTGGTAGCAGTCTACTATATATTTTGTTATTTTACTATTTCATACGTTTTTTTTTAGAATATATACGAGTATGCTGGTTTTTTTACCTTTAAGGTAATTCCACCTCGTGGGTTGCAGTCTTATTGTAGATAAAAGCCTTTTCCCTATATCTAATGGACTTTGCAGAATCCCTTGTTGTTTTGACATGAACTTGAAATGCTTGTCGTCATGTAAACAAAACAGAGAAACAATTTTTTTTTTTTTATCTTTGTTATTTTTTACAAACTTACTTTACTTTACAGGGCTTCTCCACTAGTCAGCGGTTGCCCTTTATCCCTAAATTCCATCCTCGGTGGTCCACCCAGTCTCCATCTTGCAGGACCGTTCCCTAATTGACCTTTCGACTCTCTAGGTCGCTCTGGGACGGCCTCTCTTTCTTCTGCCGGGCGGCGACCACTCCAGCACTCTTCGCTGCCAACGCTCCTCACCCATCCTCCTCACATGTCCGTACCAACGAAGTGCCCGTTCCTCAATATGTCCTACAACCTTCTCGTCCCCCTCCATCCGCCGCCTAAACTCCTCATTCCTCACTCTTTTTTCCAAACAAAAATCACTTCTATTTTTTACAAACAAAAATCTTAAATGCTAGTCTTAACTGTTTTCGCGCAGTTTGGAAAAAAAAAGCTATATTTTAATTAATGAAGCTCAATAGTTTTTAAATATTAGTAGTGGACTTAGCAGTACTCGAAAGCTAACCGTGTATAAGTACTAGCTATATAAACTCCTAATTATTTGCAGAGAAATATATTATAAATTCCGACTATTTGGAACATTAAACAGACGACTGTCCTTATATTATATTTAGTCTGTGAACTAAAATTCCCTACATCTTAAACTAAAAACAAAATTGATTCATTATTTCAGTTTGCAATCGATGTTTTCATGTCTCCTAAAACTTAATACCTTTTTCTAAAGATACGCTTAAAAGCCTATACGAATAAAATACAAGACTTACGAAGTGGTTAAGATTGTAATTATACATATATATACATATATATATATATATATATATATATATATATATATATATATATATATATATATATATATATATATATATTATATATATATATATACATATATATATGTATAAAATGTCTGCTTATTATCCGAATCATTAACTTAAAGTAAAAAACTTTTTAATACAACTTTTCTGTAGGTGCTGTCAATAAACATGTGTATAATTTAGTAAATGGTTTAACTTTTCTAATTACTATAAATCTTCCAAAAGAGTTTACTACTATAAGTCGAAAAAAACTTTATTGTTAGCCTTTCTAAAGATTAGTATTATATATATTAGTTTGTTGCTTTTAAAATTGAAAGTATTAAAAAGTTTGGGGAATTTTATGGTATTTATTGTTTCTCGAAGAATACTTTTTTACGTCTGAAATGTTGAAGTTTTTAGGTGATCCAGTGGTGATCACGTCTCGATGATTTAGGTGCCGACCTTTATAGAACGTGTCCTTCCCTTAAGAAAATCAATTTTATCATGATACCGTCAGGTACCAATGGTTTCCTTGTGCTAATTTAGTTCCTAGTTCTTTAAACTGCATCCAGTAACACCCAAAGTCACCTTCTCCTCCAGGAACCTTGGCTAAAAAATATGGAGGATTAAGGATGGGCATTAATGAACAGAAAGGTGTTCGTTGCTTTTACTCTTCATCATAACATCTTCTTATTCCTCAATCCGACAGTCAATCCGTAACATTATAAAAAAACAAATCTTACAGACCAGACTATTTCATTCATATGTTTATTATTTTAATTATGGATATATGTTTATAAACATACCTAATGCTATAATTTTATCCCATTTGAAAAGAATAGTCACTGGATTATTACATTTCTTATGTAACACATTACCAACAAAAACTATCTTTTACACTTCTAACATCAAATTTTGTAGTTGTGTTATTCTATAAAGGAAAAAAATAATTGTTTTTTGTGCCACTACTTGCTGCCTCTAGCATTTCTCCCCCAGTTTTGGAGTCGATCAAGTCTATTTTTGACATTTTCATGTTTAGGCTGTGCTACATAACTCGATAAGCGTTACTAATAAACGTTACCCGGTGTATCAAGGAGTTAGAAAGGTATAGGAGGTGTGCACAGTCTGTCTCCAGCTGTTGGGCCTCCCTCCACCGCACGTCATAGGGCCGAAGAAAGTCGAAAAGATTTATACGTGTGACAGGGAGTTAGGAAAGTACAGGAGGTTGCCATCAACTCTCAGCCCTCTCGGCCTACCTAGTATGAAGGCATATTAACAATTCATAGAAGGCGGGCCGGCGCCTTTGAATTCAGTCGTTTGTAATCAAGCCGCGGCAGTGCCGGTGTGGAGATAAGAATTAAAATTATCTTCTATCTACTTTTATCAATTACTTGAATAAATTACTTGTCAATTATTTCATTTTATGTCGGTAGTTAACGCAGAGCGAAAACATGAAAATGTCTCACTGTCTTACGGACTCGTATGCAAGAAGTTTATTTTAGTATACATTTATCCAAACACAAAATAAAAATACAATATTTATAAAACGTACAAAATAAGTTTGGCCATAGATCTTCAGGCAAGTTTAATTCTTAAAAAAAAAATTAATGTGTGAACCTTATACAGTAATTTCATGCTTAATAATGCAGTATTAAAACTAATTTTAAAAAGTATAGTATAATAATAATAATAGTGTACTTGTCGGGCTGTAAAGTTTATGGTATAAATCAGAAGGGCTCGACTAAATTTACGCGTTACAACTGATTTGGTTCAAGTGAGGTAGGTACGGTGGGAAGGTGGTATGGTAAAGCCACGGCAAGCACGAGCTCTCGATGGGTACAGCTGATAGACAGCCGCGACACTTACTATACATCTGGCAGCCCTAAATCTACTTGTGGCAAGATAGAGGTTCTGTTGGTTGAAGCAAAGGTGTTGTTGATACAGTGGATGGCTTGTAGGTACTCTCTTCTTAACGCAATTTGAACCGAGAATTCTCTGCTAAAGTTATTGCATATCACAGCTGATCTGATAGATCTCTTCAGTTAGCCACTGGGTCAAAAACATCATGTGATATACCACCGTACTTGCTTAATATAATAGACCATTCCTTATAACACGAATATTTCCTTATTTATTATAGCAAGGGCTAATGGCTAATTGATTGCGAGACCTAGAGTTGTCCATGTTAGACAAGGCCAAGGCTCTCTTAATGTATATGTATTAGACATGTAGCCGATAACTGTATAGGTGCATAGTCTTTAGGTTCGTCTCGTAGAGTAGAAAGTAATTGGGAGTGTATTGAGGAAGCCCAAACAGTTTTATAAGGAAGAAATTTTGAAGTTTCTCTAAGTTGTCATATTGAAACCAACCCTACACTTGAGCACCGTAACACATAACGGATCGCGACACATCATGAAACACTTTGACTTTATTCTTAAAATTGAAGTCTTTACCCGACCAAAAAATGGCTTTGGATAATTTGTCATTTTGATGGTTCTTTATATTAAGAGTCAAAGTGAGCAAAATTCGTAAAAAACAGTACTCCTTGACCATTTCTATGGGCTTACCCTGATAGCTCCACTTTTCCTTTCTGCACAGTTTCCCACTATACGGTTTAATTACGATGATTTTGGATTTATCTAGGTTAACCAATAGCCCCCACTTCATGCAGTAAGCTTCTAAGTTTCGGATTATACCTCTCAGAATTATGTTGTTATCACTTTTGATCACAATATCGTCCCTGAAAGCCAACATTTCTAGCAGTAAGCCTTTCAATTTTATGCCCCCATTAAGTTCGTCGTAAATATCCTTTAAAAATAAACAAAATAATAGAGGGCTACTCAAACCGCCTTGTTTGGCTCCCTTAGCAACGTCGAACACACATGTGAGACCTTCTTGCATCCATACAGATACAGTGGTTCCTTTAAATAGGGCTTTAATTATTGTTAATATTTTCGTTGAGACAACGATGTGAACTAATTTGTAGAAGAGAGCTCTACTGTCAATTCAATCAAATGCAGCCGAGAAATCGATAAAAAACGCGTACACTTTATTATTATTTTTTTTTTTGTTAGCTCCATTTAAGTTGAATAATAATGGTAACAGAGAATACATGATCTAAAGTGGAATATCCTTTTCGAAACCCAGCCTGAAACTCATTTGGTATATTTTCTTTGTTCACCCATATAACCAATCGATTCTGAAGAATACCCAGAGAATAATTTGTCAATTCAATTAATAAATGAAAGACCACGGCAATTCTCAATTGCATCCGGGTTATATCCTTTTTGTAGAGAGGAAATATAATTGATTTATTGAAGCTGTGTGACTCCCTCTTTCAAACATTCTGTTCAAAATAAATAAAAACTTATTTAAAAACACATCATGGGCATTCTTGAAGAATTCATAAGGTACTCGATTTTCCCCTGGCGCCTTATTGCTTTTGCACTTAGCCAAAACTACACTTAACTAATTGAAATTTAATTCACTATCTAGATTTTCGACCTTTATCTGTGTTTCGGCATAAGAGAACAAAATAATGTTTGACAAGAAGTTTAATAAGTTTAGGAAGCAGTTGATAAGTTCATGAGGTATACAATTAGGTGACAGCAATGATTTTTCTTCCGAAACGAGTTAATAACCTTCCAAAAATGTTTTGTGGTAGTTATACATTTTAGACTGGACATCAACGACTTAAAGTTGGATGTTTTCTTATTTTCGTATGCTTGTTTGTTAAGTTTGTTTGTTTGTATCTTTGTTTGCCGCTAAAACATAACAATTTAAACGACCTCACCTGAGAATATTACATGTATCATCAAGCCGTGGCTCTTTCAGGCCTACGCGGTGACCTTTAGCTACTTTAGATCCCATCTCGGACGATCTTATGATAAGGTTAATTAGTAGATCAACCGATTCCTGATCATCAGTAGCAATCACTGATAACATTGCCGTGTTCTCTAAGTTAGACTTGAATTTTATGTTATAAGTTTGTAAAATTTGAATCAGTTTATTAATCTAGTCTATTTGAAAACATGTGCATTGCATTTTTTTAATGTTGATAATAATATAAATTATACATTTAGAAAGACAAGAAATATGCTTTTGTTAAACATAGGCCTTGCATTATTTGGGACAGTTCGTCAAGGATTGGTTGGGTCGTTTGTAAGTGTACAAAGGCAGATTAATATTGAACAGTCTCGATGTTTGATAAACACTGTGAAGGGAAGTAATATAGACTGGATGTATGTGCTGATATGGAGGTAAGAGAGCTTAAGATAGCACAGTAGAAAGATATAAAGAAATCTGGAGGCTCGTGGTATTGTTTACAATAGGAAATTGGTTGGGTGTAGGTAAAGTTATTTGAGGGTTATATAATGAGAAGACTCTCTCAAGGCTTCTAAAACCTTATTTACCTTCAGTGAAGCAGGTTATACTGTGAAGGAATCTTCTCTATAGAGGTACTAAGCCTTTCTGAGAACCAATGCTCCAAAAGTCAAATATTGGTTAGGAAACTCCATGACCTATTCTTACCTTCTTGCATTATATCGGGTCTAAAAACCTAAGAGAAGATAAAAAAAAGTTTCTTTCTATTTTTCAATTGGTGCATTTGGAAAACTCTTGAAGGGGTCGTGAACCAATCACGTCTCTTGACTCTCCACTGTCAACATGTATTGTTAGATTTTCCTTTCATACACACCTTATTCTTAAATCTTCTTATCTCGATTATTCTTACTTTCTCAAATATAAACTATACGAAGAGAGAAAATATTATGGTGAAGTAACAATTCGTATAAGTCTGAATTTTTTTTTTTTCACATAAAAAATCCGCCTGTCGTCAAAAATGTATGATGGCAGTTATTAAAACGAAACTCACTGGAAATGTTAATCTTAAAAAGGATAATTGGTGCAAATTAAATTTCAGTGCAATCGAACATTTTTCGATTTTGTGAAAATTTTTGAAATGTTTGCTGCCTTGGCAAAATGGGATAATGACGTCACAAATTTTTGAATTAACGGGCAAGAAAATTACCTGTAAGGATTGATTTTTTTTTTATCGTTTCAACTCATTAGCTTAAAAACTGTGGGAGTTATGTTTGACACAGACAGACTGATAGACTGATTGATAGACAACCAGCTAACACTCACAAAGAGTTGCAGCTAAAACCCACAAGAGTAAAAAGAATTGCAAGCATATTTTTTCTCTTTTTTTTTATAAATAAACATTTTTATTTTTATTAATTAATTTATTTTTATTTATTTATTTCTTTCTACGAGAAGAGACAGATTCTTTAAATTATTTAATATGACCTCCAGCAACACTTATAATTCCTGACATAATACTCATTTTATACTCTTAGGTTTTTGTTTGTGGTTTCTTTTACATCTTGATCAACACGTGATTAGGTTTATTGAAGGACGGGGGATCCGACCATTTTACATAACTACTCGATGTGATCATCAGTGTGTAACAGGTCCACCTTTTTGGGATTCGAACTCACCTGGTTTGTATTACTATGTTCGGTATTTTGACCTACAGTTTGCGTGTTATGAGTCGTGACTTTCGACAGCGTGGGAAAATCCGAAAAATTGGGGTGGGGAGCCAATGAGAGGTCAGGATTTTGAATTCTAGAAGGTCAGGCCAACTAGGTAAACAATAATGTCACTGGCGCCACCCGTCCTACTTGCCTAGTGGCTTTATTATTTTCCTCATTTAGGTTGGCCAATCTGAGTGTCAAAAGTTTCAACTCATAACGCTCATACTGTAGATTTCAGGTGGAGTTGTAAGTACACAAACTACTCGGTTACCCTTCACACTGTTGATATGATTTTAGTTTTTTTTTTAAATTTAAGTAGTAATCGAATTATTAGTCGTTTTCCCATGCCAAACTAGTTTTCTTTGTAATATGTAGTATATACATTAATTAAATTCAAAGATTGGCGTAGCCGATTGGTTAGCTTACTGGCTATTGGTCTTTAACTAAGATCCAAACAGTAACATATTATCTTGATCTTTAATGATTCGATCAGTAGCGCATATTAACTTACTGGTTCTTTAATAGTTTAGTGCGAGTAAGCTGAGCCTTGTTTCTTACTGAAGATTCCAATAAAGTTTAGGTGTTAAGTAGATCAATTCATCTTGTAATAACCTAATATTGAGTTGATAAAGACGAAGAAAGATCAGAGAAAAGCTAAGTAAGTAGATCAATTCATCTTGTAATAACCTTATAGTGAGTTGATTTGTACGTATAAGTAACAGAAATAAGCAAAGTAAGTTGATCAATTCATCTTGTAATAACATTATAGTGAGTTGATTAGGACTTATAGGTAACAGAAATAAGCAAAGTAAGTTGATCAATTCATCTTGTAATAACATTATAGTGAGTTGATTAGGACGTATAGGTAACAGAAATAAGCAAAGTAAGTTGATCAATTCATCTTGTAATAACATTATAGTGAGTTGATTAGGACGTATAGGTAACAGAAATAAGCAAAGTAAGTTGATCAATTCATCTTGTAATAACATTATAGTGAGTTGATTAGGATGTAGAAGGAGCAGACAAAAAACACAGGAAATGAGATCAGATGGAAAGTTTCTATGAGAGATATTTTTTCATTAGTTACTTGGTTCATTTTACCAAATTTATAGTATGTACTCGTATTTGGACATTGGAAACAATTTATTTTTGTTCTGTCTGCAATCTGTGCCGTTTTTTAATTAGATTTAATTGGATTTTCTTAAATTAACTTTAGTTTATTGTTTTTAATTTTGTTGTAGATTCACACTTTAAGTTGTATGCTGGAGAATTATTGTTAGACAATTCAAATTGAAGAGAAGCGAAACTTTGAAGTAAAATGTTGCAATGGACTAGTTTGACATGTGCATTTCTCTTTGTGAGTTCATTGTTTATGTTTCCTTGTGAAATTGGAATAGAAGTGTGAACTCAGTTTGAACTAGTTAGAAATTGTGTGTCTGTTTAATTAGTTGCTGCTGGTTGTTTATTCTCACGGGTGTAGTTATTTGTACAAAACATTTAGGATAAGTTAGATACAGGGAAACGAATGTGATTAGAAGCAACGTAGAATTGAAAGTGGGCTTTTGAATCATTACTCGCAGGATTTATCTTTTAGGTCCTCCGTTAATCAGGTTTCAGGTGTTACCACAGGATTCTGGCTTTCACCTGGTCCCACGCTTAACCTTGTTGTCTACTCGATTGCTTCATTCGGTTTCCTGTGCCAAAATGCTCCGGGCTGTATTTCGAGCTGAATTTCACATCCTAGGTTCGGCCAGAACAACCACGTCGGCAAAGATTTCTAAAATCATAGACAATTTGTTATCAGGTTTCAGACTCTCCACTCTGTTAGATCTTGGCTTACAAAGCACGAAAAAGCCTATAAAGTGTTTTGAAGAGCAGTCGAAGCACCTGGATTTAATGGTTTCTTAGAAATGTTGGCTCACTGCCCTGAACTTAATCCAAATCGATTATTTCACGTTACAGTCTCTATAGCTGCTTTTAAATTAACTAGCTATATTTGAAAGTTATAAAATCGAATAATAATATTGTCTTTAATAATATAATTGAATTGCAGTTAGGCTATTATTAGAACGACATATTTGTTTTGCCGATAACAATTAGATGTTTATTTTTGTATATTCATAGCTTTAAGAAAAGATCATCATAACCTATTATTTTTCAACTTATTTATGATGCTAATTATAGCTTTCAGCGATAATTGCGTCAGCTGGTAGTTATTACCGTAATATAATTTTAAATTATTCAAACTACTTGCGGTCCAACATTTTCAGAATTACTCAAAGCCAACCTTTAATTTTTTTAATTTAAAATTAATAATTTAATAATAATAAATATCATATATCTAACATATTATACAGGGTGGTCCAACAGTCTCTCCCCTCCCCCCCTAAGTAAAATAAAATTTTACTTGAAACTTTTTTCTATCTCCAATATTTTGCTCCCTATAGGGGGAAAAGATAGCAAAGTAACGTTTCCGAAAATAGTAAAAAAATAACACTTATATCGTTATAAAATCTAAACAATTTGAAATAAAGTAATGGAACTTGGGGGATCTGTACCATATAAACTTATATTATAAAGGAAAGTGTGTATTCATTCATCCACTCGCATACTAGCGGCAACCACCCATTTTGTCCCCAGGCGATGAAATCTACCATTTTTATACTTTTGCCCCATACAGGGGGAAAAATATTGGAGGTAGAAAAAAATTGTGAAGTGAAATATTCTTATTTTTCACCATAGAATCCAAATCTGTTATCAGAAATGGATGGCCTGGAAGCAAAGTGGGTGGTTGCCCCTAGTGCACGGTTGCATGAAAACAAACTTCCCTTTACATGGTACGGATCCCCCAAGTTTCATTAATAAAAGTTAAGAGGGGGGGGGGGGGGGGGGGGCTTTTGGACCACCTTGGCTTAACATTAAATCTTTATTAATTAAATCCTTCAACAAATAAAAACCGTAAAGCTTAAAAGGACATTAATCATAAATAAGAAGAAAGAGAAAACTTCAGAATAAGAGAAAACTTGCTTATTCCTATTCAGGTCTGATGGGTATAAAAAAAACTTCAATTCAATCGATCAATCCGTTCTTCAAAGCCAAAAACTGATATAATTGAAGTTTATTAATACCCTACAAACCTGAATAAGAATAAGCATAGTATAGAAATACTATAAAGGGTAATAGGTATACTACGAATAAGGAAAAGCTTCTTACTCGTTTTTCATTTGCAAATTGATACATTATGGTTTAAAAAAGATTTATTTTAGAAAAACAGGAAAATTCTTTTATTAGATTTTCTGAGTACCTTGAACCCAAATATTTTATACTTATCCTTTTGTTAAAGAGAAGTTGTTTCTTTGGATTGCTGTTTTTCACAACGTTCGACATAATGTGGAAATTAAACCTTTCTTGAATATATGGGTTAGAAAGTAATTTTTTAACTGTGAATTATGATATTCGAACCCATATAGGATATATAATATATATTTTATTTTTTTGTATAAAAAGAATAAATTACGTGAAAGAGAAAAAATAAGTTTTAAAAGAAATCGAAAGGAACATTTTGTATTTATGACACCACATGTTTTTTTATTATTTACGTTAATGTATATTACTATATAATTTATTATTTTGTGAAATTGTTTGGAAGAGAACTATTAGATTATTTTTTTACCAATACATAAATTCTCATCAATTTGCTATTTTATTATAAATATTTATACACGAGTATAAGATTTATAGTTCTTCTTCTCTGTTCTTTTCCTTCAGGTTTTACCGAGGGTAATCAATGTGGTCATTTTAAAGTATACAATGTTTTTGTGTCTCTGAATGAAAAATCCTATTGACAAAAATCAGAGCATTTTTGGTCTCGTGTCGGCCGGTCTGATAATGTTTTTAAAGTTAAACTTCTTTAGGCGAGGTAGAGTAAATTGGCTTGGATGAAACGAAATCTTGTTATGAAGTTTGTGTTTCGAGACTCGTCTAAGTGATAGATTTTTGAAGTGGAGTTAACAAAATTGCATGTAACGAAGTTTGTGTTTCGAGACTCGTCTAAGTGATAGATTTTTGAAGTGGAGTTAACGAAATTGCATGTAACGAAGTTTGTGTTTCGAGACTCATCTAAGTGATAGATTTTTGAAGTGGAGTTAACAAAATTGCATGTAACGAAGTTTGTGTTTCGAGACTCATCTAAGTGATAGATTTTTGAAGTGGAGTTAACAAAATTGCATGTAACGAAGTTTGTGTTTCGAGACTCGTCTAAGTGATAGAATTTTGAAGTGGAGTTAACAAAATTGCATGTAACGAAGTTTGTGTTTCGAGACTCGTCTAAGTGATTGATTTTTGAAGTGGAGTTAACGAAATTGTATGTAACGAAGTTTGTGTTTCGAGACTCGTCTAAGTGATAGATTTTTGAAGTGGAATTAATGAAATTGCATGAAACAAAGTTTGTGTTTCGAGACTCATCTAAGTGATAGATTTTTGAAGTGGAATTAATGAAATTGCATGAAACAAAGTTTGTGTTTCGAGACTCATCTAAGTGATAGATTTATACAGGTAAATAGGTTGATTTACCTACAAACAATCTTTTACTTGGATAAATCTCGATCCAACAACCTCTGATTCAGCAGGCATTAGTGCCAACCATTCATTGCACCACGGATGTAGATGATTATTTAATACACAGAATTTGTTATATAAGCGTAATATTATATAAATTATAATAATATAACATATATAAAAGTTGTTTCATGTTTTTTCTTTATTATTCACTAAAAAGTTAGGAAAGAAATTAATTTTAAATTAAATTCTATAAACCATTTCTTAATCCTGAAATAATAAAATCGTTAACAAATGCAAAGAGAGCAATGCATAGAATCAACTGCTTCTAAAACTTAAGTTTCACTTCTAATGCGTGAGAGTCACACTTATTGTTTTTATCAATACAAAATGTGATCTTATTGAATGGTTTTGTGTAGATAAGACTTTATATTTATAGACCTATTGTTATTAAATCAAAATCGTCAAAACCATTTTCTTTATACTAAAAGTTGTTTTATTTTATAATAAAATCTAGGGGGCTCCGCCCCCTACTCACTTCGCTTGTCAACCCCCCCAAAGCGACCGCTGCCTTGAACCTTCGCAACGTCGAGGCACTATGGAGTGAAGCATTAAAACTGATCTCATGATTCTTTTCAATGGTGACTAAAACACACATGCTGTAAAACATCACGTTAGTTAGAGAAATCTTTATTTATTTAAATTTTTATAACTTTTTAAAATTTGACATAAGCCTATAACCTTAAACTAAGCAATTCCACGCAGAAACAGAATCCTTTTTATTTGAAAAATGATTGATACAAATTAAATATAACTATATATAAAAAGATATACATCATATGTGAGAAAGTAAAAGTACAAGTGAATAGATACATAAGTATTGCTTTTTTGTATTTCAAGCACGGAGACGCTTGGGTAGACCAGAAGAAAAACTACTATCCTCTTCCTTGTCTAAGCATGTTAATATACCACTCTCAAGCTCCCCCTTACCGGCCTAACTCCTCTTCTCGGGGGGTATTCTCCCTTACTCTCTCTTACACACAGTTTAGAATATATCACTCTCGCTGAATTTGTTTGTTTACAAACCTTTTTTTAAATAATATAGATAGATAACGATTTATAATATTTTTCCTATTATTGTTCCATTTTGATAGTATAAGCCAAGACGAATAACAAATAATTTATTTCCAAAAAAATTTAAATGAGGTTTCATCCTGTAGAAGGTAATGTTCAACTTCATAGTTACTTTTCAGATATTATTTTAAATGATAGAAAATGTCTGCTGCTACCCCTGTCTGTCCCACTCTCACTCTCTCTTTCTCGATCTCCCCCTCTTTCTTTCTTCGCCATCTCTCTTTCCCTCTCTCTCCCACAATATCTCTCTTTATCTCCCCCAAAAATTCTCCCCCTCTTTTTCCCCTCTCTCTCTCTCTCTTCACTCTAAGATATTGATTTAAGAATAAGAATAGGTATATTTTAGTTTAATACTATCGTAAAACCAAATCAGAGTCTTTAAAATTACTCAGGAATCAACTTGTTGATGCAATGTTGTAGTTGTGGGGGCAGGTTACCTTTGTAGTGTAAAATAACCGATAAATTATTATTTTCAATCCAACCATGCAGGTAAAATTTGTGCTACAACTTAAGTAATACATAACTAATAAATACGAAACTAACACATAAAGCCTTGCCGTATCTCACTGCATATTCTGTATAACTTGAGATAATTTCTCTAAAATAAGCAAAAACTCTTGATGTTAGTAAAAGATTTATCATTAGGAATTTATTGGTCTTGTCAGGCTTAATATACTAGACTGCCAAGAAGGAAATTACTAAGATTTTTTCAAATGCGTAGGAAAAGAAAAATTATTTATTCGTAACATCTATGCAAATTTGTTAGTTTTAAATTAAATATGTTTTCTTTTTTAATTAAAGCTGAATTAGCATGAAAATCCCTCGAGGTGGACAGTCAACCCCGTAGAGGGAATAAATAAATAAAATAAAGTAAAAAAAAAAATAAGGCGATAAAAAAGTTATTTTGTCATGTAAAAACTTTTCCCACCTGTTTTCTGAACTGGACACCACGGCCCTTTACTAGTTAGTTTCCACTTTAAACTAATAAAATAGTACATTTTCTTATTAAAAAAAAAGAAAAGCACCAAAAATACCCACGAAAAAAGTTTTGAAACTAAATGTCTGTGACAGCAACAATTTTAGACTTTTTTCATCCACCCCCCTCATTCTCTCTCTCTCGTAGCTCTCTACTACAAAGGTAAATGTTTCAAATAAAGTTTTTGTCGGGGACGGCTTAACCACTGTGGCATGTTATTTTGTTTGAAAATGACCGCCGTGTAAGTCCAATTGTGAACTTTAATATGATGATAAAAGTTTAACATGTAGTTTTGAAAATGTTACCAAGTTTGGAGAACAATTTAATTTTCAAAGCTTATTTTCCACGTGTTAAAATAGTTTTAAACATGGTGTTTACACTTAAGCAATGTTTATACGGTATCAAATCTCTTACGGTATCATGTCAGTCACCCCAATAGAACTGTTGAGGGTGTGGAAAGTTTACACGTATTTTTGAGATGTGTGTTGATATTGTTGTGACAATAACTGACACCAAGTATATAAGAGTACTAGATTATATTGTAACTCATAAGAACTCTAAATTAAGACTGTAGATGGCAAATGTCTTGCTTTATATACACATTCCTTGACAGGTTTTTGCTTTAACTTGTTAAACTACTTTTAAATTTACTTTTCAACACTCCCTTCTAAACTCTACATAGTTTGTAGCTATACCGCATATCTTCACGTGTGTCTTGAATTGAAGTTATGATAGAGGTTTTTTCAGGAGACCAGCCACTTGCTTGTTTCCTTCTATTTGTTCCATGATGAACTTGTTGGTTTCAATGATTTCTCTCATGTAGTGATATCGTGCAGCCACGTGCTTTGTTAAATTGTGAAAGCCTGGATTTCTAGCTCATATCTTGTTGCAGTCTTTTTAGCCACACAAGTTCTTTATCTACTTTATTTGCTACTATGTACTCAGCTTCTGTTGTTGACTAACACAGCGGCCTCTGCTTTGTGCTTCCCCTTAAAAATTTTCTCTTCTAGATGTCCTTATAGGAATGCTGTTTTCACATCGAATTGTTGTAGAACTAGATTTTCCTTCGCAGCTACCTGCAGCACTGTACTAAATCTGGCAACTGGTGAAAATGTTTCTTGAAAGTCTACTCCTTCTAACAGTGAAAATCACAGCTACCAATCTTGATGTATATCTTCCTGGTGTTCTATCTGCATTTGGTTTGATCTTGAAAATCCACTTGCAGTTTACTGGTTTTCTTCCCTTTGATAATGAATCTAGTCACCACACTTCAATCTTCATGAGTGATTTATATACTTCGTCCATGGATTCCTTTAATTTTCTGGCACCTGAAGACGATAGTTCTTCCTAATCGTTTAGGGTTCTATACAAGTTACCAGTTTGAGTCTGGGTATCGATCTGGAGGTTTCAGGTCAGGGTGCTTTGGTACCGAAGATTATATCTGTCATCACTTTGGTTTTCTGACTCTTTTCCACTATGGTTTACTGCTTCCTGTAAACTATACTTATTATCAGTGTCATCTGAGGTATTTGAGGCATTGATAATACCACCTCTCCCTTTTGCCTCAGATTCCTTATAAGGTTCTTTAAACCCTGGATAGCTGGCACCTCACTTTCCGCATCAAATACCTTATTTTCTACTTACTCGTATTTGCTTTGCGTTTAATAATCCTTTCTGTTGACTTATCAGACTCAAACTCTTAAAAATGAAAATTTATTTTCCGTGCGTCACATCGATATTGAAATGAATTTTCTAATAACACACCAGTCTCTCAATAATATAACAATTGAAAACCTAGTCTAAGATTGTTTCGAATACAGCCAATCTAATATGAACTGTAGCCATTGTTATAGATATAAAATCATCTTAATGTCTCAGGAAACAAAAGATTATGTAAGATTTATCTTTTGTTCGTTATCCAAAATGTACTGCAGAATATATATTGTATACATAATGTATGTTTATATATATATATATATATATATATATATATATATATATATATATATATATATATATGTATATATATATGTATATATATTATTTTGCAAATTATTTTACATTTTTCTTGGTTTGTAATTCGTGTTCAACTGAGGTTTTGAGACGATTTTATAGCTTAAATTTAAAAATATGAAGAGATAGATTGGAAAAATAAAGGTTCTTCTTTGTATGGTAGAGCTATTGTTATAAAATGATGATTTTTCTGGCGCAGATGCTAATATTATGTCGTTCTTTCAGCAGCTAGTTAAGGTAAATATCCCGATCATTGAATTGTCTATTCTCTCTCTTGTCTATACATTGCTTATATTTATGCAGTAGTTAAAGATAAATTCAACTTACATTTTTCAAAATAAAAAATCCTTTTATCCTTACTAAATTAATAATAAAATAATTCTACAGGAATTACAATTTACACATTTATCTTTTATTTGAATTAATCGAAAATATATTTTTTATAATATATGTATCGGTATAACTTTTATCTGAACTAATACAAACCTCAATTTCGAAAATTGGATCGTATTGGTCGGGTATTGAGGGTCAATCATGGAGGCAGATTGGAAAGGATTTCATCGGACATTTGTTGGACAGGGGAGGAGGAAGGGATCCCAGGTGGTAGTCATGTGAGAATATTGGGAGAATATTCGCCCTGCGGTGTAACGCTGGAAGCAAATAACACCGAATAAGCTTTCACATCGAAATCTCCTCGTCTTCGCTTCGTTGCATACACTGAAAATCGTCCCCTAATTTTAGAAGGACGTTCGCTTTAATACGTGACGCGGGGCTGGCAGTTTGAGTGTAAACGGTCTCACCATAGAAATTCAGCTACCACCAGAATGCGGCTAATATTCTCTCATATTTATTTCTTTACAACAAGAGGAAAGTTTTGATAGCTCAAAGACCATTCAATTTTCGAATAATATCCCTTCATAAAACGATTCAATAAAATCCTGAACTAATTCTGGAAAACCATTTATGAAATTATGTTATTTACATTTCAATATAAGAAAGGTCGGTCAAATTAAAATATAAATAAATTATTTAATAAAAATAAAAGTTCTATAATTTATAATATAATTATTTATTATTCAATATACCAAGAATGAAATATTTATGTTCATCAACTAAAATTACAGAACACATGGTAGTCTCAAGTATGATTAATACGTAGATATCTTGTAATTTCAAATCAATGTCACAGGAGTTTAACAGAGTGTATCAGAAGTGTAACAGAGTGTAACAGGGGTGTAACAGAAGTGTAACAATGTGTAACAGGAGTAATAAGTTAACATTGATTTACTTAACAAAACAAAATGTAAATGGAATAATAATAATACAAGAATGAAGATCTGAAAAAAATCAGTTCGATAAATCGGACAGAACGTTCTGTTATAGATATTGATACCGAATTAAAATTCCATAATATTTCATTTAAATGAAATCTTCATATCATTATATTTAAACGTTTAAAATTTGTTCAACAGATCGTCTTTTATATTGTTTTCAACAAATTCAGATTTATTTTCATCAATATCTCATAAACTACATTTTTCCCAGGAAAACAACTTGGTTAGTTAACAACTGTTAACATCCTGACATGACAGATAAAACTATATAACACCTAAAAGAGAAAGTAAAACTAAAAGAAATTAGTAGAAATAGCGCATGTTATTCTATGGGAATAAAGCCTATAAAGAGGTATCTCCTCTGAAAAAAACCTCTTCAGTCAGCAATATCTATCGCAAAGTACCCCTTAACCTTATACAATTTTATTTATACGATGCAGTTTCCATCTATAGACATATACCTACTTGATATAAATACTTTTTTTTGATACCCTATAATTTAACATTTTATTATTTTCTTTCTTGATTTTTAATTCTGTTAAACCATCTCATCACGTTGGTAACACTCTTTATATTTTAAACTGCCTTAAATTACTGTACTCTCTTTCGATACAAGAAAGTAAAAATAGAGCACTAAATAAATCTATAAATTAAAAGAAAGATTCTCAGAGAATTTTCTATTGATTAATTTGACGAAACAATAAACATAGGTTTTATCGTTTACAGCAATAAATAAAGATTTATTGCTTCCGAGATTACCGAGGAACAGAAGCTATGTGATCGTTCCGAAGAACGAAATATTTTTATGTCTCCGATTTCAAAAATTCCAAGACAGAAATTCTTATTAGACATCAGAAAACATTTTTAGTTCGGCGTCTTTTGTCGGCCTTTCTGCCGCTCAATTTTTGCAAACCAACATTATCTTAAAAATTAATCGTCTGATTTTAATAAAATTTGCATGGCAGATCCAAACTAATCCGTTGTTGGCCACATATGAGTTTCAACCTTCTGCGCCCATTTGTTTCGCTTTAACATGCGCACAAACATACATTTAATTACACCTATTCATCAAAAGTACTTCTGATGTTTACAAAATTTGAAAGGTTTGTCGAAAGTAGCCCGCAAATATCACCAGATTACTTTCAACCTTATGCGCCCTTTAAATTTTGCTAAATTGATACTTTAATTTGAAAGGAATTTTAACAGATGTAAAAAACGGCGGAGAAATTAAATAAATTTAACAATAATAGTTTGTAAAATCATTAAATCATGAAGTTTATCATCATTACGCGTCGAGTGCGGAAAGTAGCATTTGCATGCGAGTGTGGAGTTTGCACCCGAGCGACAGCGAGGGTAGTAAAACCACACGAGCAATGCAAAATGCCGTTTTCGCACGAGTTCCGTACCGTACTTTATCTACGATTGTTAGATTTAAATAATAAATACAGAAAAAAATAAACGTGCTATATGTAAGTTCGTATCTCTCTCTCTCTTGATAAAGATGGCATTAATTCTTGAGTTGTATTTTTTGCCGAATTAATCATTTCTGGAGGAGTATTATTCTCCACATTTTCGTCAAAGTCTCTTGATTCACTCATTGTTTTTCACTAAATACTCGATATAAACAATTACTTTAATAAAAGAACAGAAAATTAGTTTTGTTAAATATAAACAAACTCTCTAATCATGCGTAAAGCTGAAGAATTCCTCTTCTTTACCGCCCTAGGGTGGTAAAGAAGAGGAATTCTTCAGAACTATGAGACGCGTATGTGCAATAAATACAAGTACATAAAGAATCACTTTCTACGCATCTAAACAGAGATACAATGTTTATATTTCGTATCAATCGTAGATAAAGTATATGAAGTAGGACCCGAGGAAACATTGAACCAAAGAAGCAGGTTAGTTTAAAGTCAGTGTATTCTAACCCTGCAATTTTTCGAGTGAAGCCTTTTTTATATTGGGTAAGGTGCTTACTCTATAAAAAAGGGTTTTCCTACTCTGAAACAAAAGGAGCTACGTAAGAAAAATAGGTAATGATTCGTGGGACCTCTAAGATCCTAAAGTGAGGGACAACTAAGAACAAGGAACAGGGACCCTGTTTTTATCCTTAGCTCGGCATAAAGTATTCCTATTCTCTGAAGTAGTAAAGGGATAAAGTTGGACGTTTCTAAATTTACAATGAAGGGCTGGTGAAGAAAGAGCAAAGTACAACCAACTTCTATGAAATGCAGGGGGGTCAATGAACTAGATTAAGTTTCTTAAGGCTCTGTTTTTGATTTAAGAACCTAGACCGAGAGAATGAGTCTCGTCTAAATTAGGCTCTGAGTAAAAAATTATTTAGGAGCTGAATATTAATTTAGTTCTTAGAGTAAGCCTAAACCAATTATTAGGTTATCCTGGAAATCAGGAAGGTAGAAAAATAAATAGTTTTGTTTCTTCCTTTAGAAGACCAAATTTCAAATTTTAATTGGAATAATTTTATAAATTTTATTCCTCAAGCTATTTATTAAAATGATTATGTCTTACCTTATATTTAAATTAGTACAGAATCAAAGGCAATGCTTCTTTGTTGATACACTTTAGAACTAGACTGTAGACAATGTTTTGACTTTATAGCAAAGTGCGATAATTATATGCAAATTAGAAAAAGCAGTGGTTGACCATGGAATACATCAAACTCGACATTAATACATATCCAATGATAGCATCACTTTGAAAGAATGAAAATAGAAACTGAGTTTAAAAAAAAATGGGAACAGATGTTGTATAAAAAGGAAATGGAGTTTGGCTGAAAACATTTCTAGTATTTGAATCGATAGTTGGAGTGAAATACTGTTGTACTGATATATTTGAGACAAGTCAACTAATGCTAGAAAATAAACGCGGAAATGAAAAAGTGTCAAATGGACACAAACTTGGCACTAAGCGTAAATAACAAAAGTTTCTCTTAGCTTAGTTTGTATAAGTTTTAATAATCGAGCATAATGAAAAAAAACAAAAAAACTTTCAAACAGAAAATAAATTGTTTATTCTATATTACTTATCTCTTATTTTCACAACAAGCTCTTATTTTATTCTCTTTTTTTCTATAACTTTCTGCAATAGAGACCAATTTTTACTTTTTACCTACTATATGTTGGCATTTGTGTCTAAAACACTATTTTGCAGCTTTAGATTCCAATCAGAACTATAAACGATTTTCTATTACGCCTCTTCGCTTTTAAACCCTTTTTTTCCGAGCTTATCAAGAATTTTTGTTAATTTTATTGTTATTTTTCGTGTCTCCAAGTTTAATTATTTATTGCCAGATATAAATTTTAGGCATGAGGGCCTTGTTTTAACCCGTTAATATATTTTTGTTCCTATGTATCTTATAATTTGTATGGTGCAAGCAAAGTTGCTCTCAGATAGTCATACATTAACCTTCTGCGCGTTTTCTTGTTAGCTTCTTTAGTCGCTCTCTTGTTTATATCTTAAACTTTGTTGGAAATTTTAAACTTTTTTTGGTATCTTAACATCTTGATTTATCATAATTAATTGTTTCTTAATTTATTGATATCTTCAATCGTTTTAGTAATTTGTTAGTAAAAAAATAGCTTATATTGTTTTATGTATTATTCATTCAGACGTTTTGTTTGTTTGTGAATACGTGTTTTGTATTTTTTTTGTTATAGATTCAGTTTGCTATTCACTTCTTGCTTATCGCTATCTTGTTTATATCTTATAATGTGTTGGATATATTCTTAACCTTTGTTTGATATCTTAAAATTTAACTGCTTTCTTACATTGGGAGCTATTAAATATTTTTATAATCAGTAAAGTTTATTTGAATTTATATATAATTAAAATTTTTAAACAATAAATTGCAACTGTGAGACAGATAGACGTCGTATACAAATCATTTACAACCTATTACTGACAAATTTATTTAATTTTCCCTCGTTTTTTAAAGTATGAATTTAGCAAAATGTAAAGAGCCCACACAGTATCTATCTGGGGCAGATAGCCTCAGATTAATCTGAGGCTATCTGCGGGGGACTTTCGACAAACCATCTTAATTTCACAAAAATCAGATGAGTACCTTCATAAAGATATTGCTTTAATAAATGAATGTTTGTGCGTAGGAAGTGTAAACTCAGATTGGACCAACAACGGGTTAATTATGATCTACTATCTACATGTAAATAAAATCGAACGAGTAGTTTTAAGATAATGTTGGTTCGCAAAAATTGACCGATAGATAAACTGGCCAAAGACACAAAACCAAAAATGTTTTCCGATGGCTGAAACGGATTTCAGTCTTGGAAATTTTGAAATCGGAGACATAAACATTTTTTCGTTCTTCAGGACGATTACGTTACCTTCGGTAAGCTCGGAAGCAAAATAAGAATAGATGTTGTATAAAAAAAGATGGTAATGAAAAGGAAATTGAGTTTGGCTGAAAACATTTCTAGTATTTGAATCGATAGTTGGAGTGAAATACTGTTGTACTGATATATTTGAGACAAGTCAACTAATGCTAGAAAATAAACGCGAAAATGAAAAAGTGTCAAATGGACACAAACATGGCACTAAGCATAAATAACAAAAGTTTCTCGTAGCTTAGTATTGATAAGTTTTTAATATAAATAAATAATCGAGCTTAATGAAAAAAAGAAGCAAAAAGAACTTTAAAACAGAAAATAAATTGTTTATCTCTTATTTACACAATGAGTATATTATTCTAATTTTTCTTTAACTTTCTGCAATACAGACCAAGTTTTTCCTACTATATTGGTGTTGGTGTCAAAAACACCATATTGCAGCTTTAAATTTTAATTATAACTATAACGATAAACTAAACTATAAACGATTTTATCATGTCTTTTCACTTTTTTTATATATTTATTGACTAACATAACTACATAAATCACAATGTTATTAGGGTTACTGATAATTTTTGTTCTTTTTTGGACGGGGAATTAAAAAAGGTTATTGGCTAGTTCTTTTGGCGTAAAAATTTTAATTATAAAAATGATTATATTTATAATAATAATAATAAGCCAAGAATTGTAATAATGGGAAAAAATGGGATGATAAGTTAGGTGATAATTCATTATTATTAGTAAACAATCGCTAATTTAGCAAATGACTAGGCCACTGTCTCCTCGTGCTGCAAGGTGGGCTATCTGGAATGGATTGGGAAGAAAGGAGATCTACTAAAAGATTAGGATGATTGGATAAGGAGTCATGGAATTTCTGGTATCGGAATATAGTATGTCCTGGAACAAAAGGAACATATAAGATCCGTTGTGGTGGGTGAGATTGTTGGATTTCGCTTTTAAAAGTATTTAAAAACCTTTAAACCCGAGGTTCCCAAAGAATATTGATAATTTGTAAGAAAGATTTAGCATCCGAGCTTACCGAAGACCGAAGGTAACGGAAGCTATGTGATCCTTCTGAAGAACGAAAATATTTTGTCTCCGATTTCAAAACTTCCAAGACAAAAATCTGTTACAGACATCAGGGAACAATTTATACTCAATAAACTTTATTTGAATTTATTTATAATTAAAATGTTTAAGCATTAAAGCCCAACTGAGAAACAGATACTGAAACTTTGTGTACAAAATATGATGAACTCTAGGCACACTTTATTATAACATATTTCATTAAACTAATAGAAACATAATATAAAATCATAAAAATGATATTTAAATTTGATAAGGGAATGTTTAACTTTGTTAAGGGATTGATTTAAACCATTGTTAAGGGAAGTATCTCCTTGTTGTGTGTTTATTGTGCGTATGGGGGGTAGATATAAATTGATTAACGTCTATTAAAGGGATTTTATTCTTCAAAAAAATGTATCTAAGCTTTTAGAAAAATGGATGTTTAGGTCGCAGGAAGAATGGCATCGAAACAAAGTATTAGTATAGTTTGAGAGTAAATCACTTTTACGTTTTAAGTTTCACTCACGACATTCCTCAACATCCTTCCTCGGTTCTTGCCACCTTTACAGATGACAAGGCTATCCTATCGGTCCACGAAAATCCTCAAACCGCATCTAATAACACCCAAAGCCACCTTCTCCTTCTGGAACCTTGGTTAAGGAAATAGAAGATACGAATTAACGAACAGAAAAGTGTTCATGTCACTTTTACTCTTCGTCATAGTACCTATCCTCCAGTCATTCTTAACCAAGTTCTTATTCCTCAATCCAACACAGTCCGTTACCTTGGCCTAAACCTCGATAGACGACTCACTTGGCAACATCATACACAAACTAAACTTACGGACATTACAAGACAATGCAAGTTGCTGCTTCGTCTTCTGGATCGAAGGTCCATTCTTACTTTGAATAACAAACTTCGAATTTACAATTTAATCTTAAAACCAGCTTGGACCTACGGTCTAGAAGTATGGGGTAGTACCAAGCCATCCAACATCCATCGAACCCAAGATCCTTAGAAAAATCACAGAAGCCCCGTTCTACGCCTCTAACCTTACTCTACACAGCGATCTCAATATTCCCTTTGTCCGAGACCTATCTGTATCCAGGTATCATACATTCCACGAATCATTATCCAATTACCCAAATCCTCTAGTAGAACTCCTTGCATCCCAAATTATCCCAGATAATCCACCTCGCCGCCTGAAGAGGCAGTGGCCGAGAGATTTACTCATTTCTTAAGGTTTACTTTCAATCACCATTTAATTATTGCTTTTATCAAATACTTATTATCTTATTTCTTTATATACTTTATTTTTTATATACTTTATATTCTTTATATACTTTCAATAATTACAATAAACGATTGTAAGCGAACCCAGCCGAAAGGAATAGTCACGGGATTATTACCTTTCTCATGTAATACACTGTCAACAAAACACTTCTCTTTAACACTTATAACATAAAAAATGTAGTTTTGTTATTCAATAAAGATAAAAAAAAAGAAAGAAGTTTCATCCAGTTAAAATTCTGCCATGTTTTTTCCAGTAATATAAAAGAAAAGTGTTAAATTATCATTTTTTTATTTGTCACATAAGCATATGACTTTTGGAGATATTGTTTTCTTCTTAGTATTTTCTTATTTTTCCATCATCTATCAATAGAACAATATGATGTCGAATCAATTTGCAATCTTTTTCTCATTCTTTTTTTACTGAAATGGTTTTAGGCCGACAAAATTCTACCAAATCGTTTGGGTAGGTTCCGATTTCTAAATAGATCGACCGTAAAATATATGTGGGACTGGACCCCTTACTTCCGGAGTTAGATATTCCAATCTCTAATGTGAAACAGACCGAATGGTGTTGGTTTTTTTTTCTTTATTCACAGGGAATTTTTCATTTTAGAGCCGGGTTTGTTGGTAACATTGAGTGATGGATCACTCTACGCTCCAAATGTTTCTCTATTCAATCTTATTCACACTTTACAGAACGAATTTGATCTTTTTTTTATTATTATTTTTTTTATGTATTTGTATAAATGTTCTCTGAAAAACAGAAATGTTTTAAACATTATTACAAGCAGAAAACTGGTCAATGGTTCTGGAAAAGTTTTTGGCAAAATATTCTTTAAACGTTTCAAAAAATTTGACAAACTACTGTCTCTTGATAAAAAGTGTAAAGGCACCTACGTTTTAAAAGGTACTGTTTGTACTTGGTTCTGCATAATAATATTCATAATTATAACATCCTTCAATAACTATAATGCCCTTTGTGAAGGAATCAAACAATTCACATTTACGGTAAGACTGCTCCACTACAGCCAAAGTAGAACCGAAAGTAGTTATAATTTGGTGAAGTCTGGTTGCTAACTCTTAAGCCTAGTCCACACCAGTAGACACGTTGTGAGACATTTTTATAGACGGTCTCATAGACCGTCTATAGAAATGTCTCGCAACGTGTCTATAGAAAACTGCTGAGACCGTCTATGGTCTAGGTCTAGCGTCCACACTTGTAGACACGTTGCGCAACATGCCTAACGTTGCACCATGTCTACCATTTAGAATGGAAAACCATAGACATGCGATTTTTGGTATAGCAACGAGACCGTAGACGCCGTTTGTCTAGCCGATGTCTATTGACAAATCGCTAGACAAGTCTCTGAGACCAAAATCGCGCATCATGTCTACTAGTGTGGACAAGGCTTTAGAATGTTATGAATCACTAACAAGGTAGACCGAGAAGTAACCGGTATGCCCGGAATACCAACTTTAACAACCGACCGCGTTCGTAAACCTTCGGTCTTTTAGCGGTCGACCAAAGGGATTGCGATTACGGTAAGTTCAACGTTACCCATAACGTTACCCTTGTAGCTCTTAATATAAAAGTTGGAAGCATTGCTTACTCCACCGTGAACTCTTATTTTATTTTCTACTCCTTAGAAACTTACAAAGATAAAAAATAATTCCTTTTTTTTAATCGCGAGAACTCGCAATAGCTACACACACAAACAAAACCCAGTTTATATTTATAACCTTGTCCACTGTTGCCTTCCTTGAGACCCCTAGGCAACTAAAATTATTTAAAGCCGCCATGACACTAACCACAATAAACTTGGTTTCATCTGCTTTTAATTCTTTAACTGTGTTGGTTGAAAGCCGGAATTCTTTACAAAATTTGCAGTTAGAACAGATTTTTTACATCTGAATTTCTTACTACTCTAAGATTTCTCATTTCGGAACCTAAACATCTTCTAACCTCTTGATTTTTCTTTTTAAATATTTTTCTAAAATGTTCTTTCCTTCGCTTTTTGTTCCTCTTTTATTTGTTCTTCTCATCTGGCAGGCGATAAAGATGAAAACTTGGTAAAGATAACATTTAGTATTTGAACATGGACCATTTTTACAATGTTGTAAGACGTTTCAGGAGTAGGTATTTCTCATCGCCAAGTTAACCGCCAGTTGTTGCATAATATACCTGTTGTTGCACTACCTACTTCACCGATTCTTCTGAACGGTGTACGATAGTTGCTTACAAATACATCGTTTATTTTATATACTTTTTAAATTAAGTACGATTCAATTCCAATTTATTGCTACAATCAATAAAAAGTAATTTTTTAACTCTATGAAGGGTACTGGGAAAAAAGGGATTATATCACATTTTGATGGATTTTGAGATTATAGCGCCATCTGTTAGGCATCCAAGATTACTACAAAATGGTGTATCAAGTTTGGCTAAAAATTACCTGAGTCATGTAAAAATTAAAGAGGAAAAGAATTGAATGCTGCTGAAGGTAGGGAGTTGACAAAAAAATTGTAGGGAAGAACGGTTGATGTCCAAGATTTTGACCCTTTTTCCTTACATACAACTTGTGAAAAAGGATCGATGTCCACCTCATGTTTTTAATTTTCTTATTTTTTCATTATTTTCCACATATTTTTTAAAAAGTTTTCCCCATAATTGTTAAGTATAGTGTTCAAATTTAACTTTAAACTTGATAAAAGTTTATTTATATCCTTTTTTTATACTTTTTAGAGTTAGGAAAGTTAACTTTTGCTCTCCAGAAAAATTGAGTTTGATAGACAAGTACCCTTTTTCCCCTAGACCCTTCTTATGAATTAATGGTCCAAATAAATTGGCAATTCAGATTTTGCCCTTAATCTTCTATTGATGTAGCGTCTATGGATTTGAAGAAGTTCATCAGTTCATTCGTATTTACAATTTGGTTTTGTTCCGAGTTCCGATCTAAATTGAACTTTCTACAGGAAAGATGTAGTTTTTGACGGTCCTATTTCATATTTACCACCTTTCACCTCTTTTAATTAAGAGAATCAAAAAGTAAGAAAGGTTTCTTAGAAATAATTAACAGTTTGTTGATTTAAGTTTCAAAAGAAGAAATTTATATTTAAAAACAAAATTGTTTCTGAAGACAGAACTTATTGTTTGCTGTGTTCTTTACAATATTTTCATCTGCTATAAAAGGAAATAGCGTGAGGAAATTTGTTTAGAATTTCTTAAAAATTTTAATATAAAGTTGTTTTTCAAATTACTGGCCTTTTTAAAAACAAAATTAAACAAATGTAAAGTCTTTTTAAAATTGAATATTTCCGTTTTCAATTTGAGCTACAGTTTGTAGAGTTCTCTTTTTAGGTAAAGGAAGAAATTCGTTGAGGTGTAAAAGGCTTTGTAAAAGTTTCCTAAGAAGTTAGCCTGCTTTCAGAACTGTCCTTCCCTTCTCTTCTGTTTTAGCTTAAACTTTCCATCTGGAATCAAGTGAAAAAAACTTGGAAAGGGATTTGAAAATTTACAGAGCGGAGAATTAGTGGCTCAATGCCGGAAAACTGCAGCTGAATTAAGTTTAAATACCTTAAGATTAAATTTGAATTTAAACAAGTTAGAAAACACCAAAGGTTATGCCAGTGACTCAGTTGAATTTTGTAAAGTTATCGATGCAAAAAGGAGTGAACAGAAAAGTCATGTTGGCTTTAGGCAAAATATAGAAACAACAACAAGCAATTAGGGCAATCATGAATAATTATAATCAAAACTTGATTCAGTTGAAATAATGTGATCAGTTTCTTAGATGTGGTCTACCACGCCGAGCCACGTAAATTTAAACATAATATTTTAGGTTTCTGTACAAACAAAAAGAAACCTTGTACAACGGCTCTGTCTGTCCGTTGCTTGTTTCAATTCATAAACTACTATAGCTAGGAACATGAAATTTGGCACACAGGTCCATCTCGGCATTTGAGACAACTGGACACATTTTGGATTTTTAACACTTAATATTTTCAAGATGGCGGCCAATATGGTGGGCGACTAAAAAAAAGTTTTTAGTAACCATGACATGTTATATATTAATTTAAAGGTCTTGAAATGAAGAAAAAGAATATGCAAGTATTAAAATTTCACACGGAATATTTTCAAGTTGGCGGCCAATATGGCGGGCGACTAAAAAAAGTTCTTTGAAACTACGACATGTTATACATCAATTTAAAGGTCTTGAAGTGCAGAAAAATAATATGCAATTATTAAAATTTTCAATATGGTGGGTGAATAAGAACAAGTTTTTAGTCACCATGACATGTTATATATCAATTTAAAGCTCTTGAAATGAAGAAAAAGAATATGCAACTTTAAAAATTTCACACATAACATTTTTAAGATGACGGGCAATATGGCGGGCGACTAAAAAAAGATTTTAGTAACTATTACATGTTATACATCAACTTGAAGGTCTTGAAGTGTAAAAAAAGGAATATGCTATTATTAAAATTTTCAAGATGGCGGTCAATATGGCGGGTGACTAAACATTGTTTTAGTTAACATAACATGTTATACATCAATTTAAAGGTCTTGAAGAGTAGTAAAAGAATATTACTATTAAAATTAGTTTAATTATATTACACTTAATAATTTTAACTTTAATTTACAGAAACCGGGGATTATCGCCACACGTACTTACGTGAAGCGTGCTTTACTTGTTTATATATTAAACAACTTATCTTGTGCGGAATCAAAAACAAGACTAAAATATATTTTTCTTTTCTCTTATCACTTTAAAATCACTTTTCCTCTCTAGGGAACTCTTCCCATTGGGTTGACCATGATGGTTTCGCTTGTCGATTCACCTCTTTTTAGTAGAACAAGAGGTAAAAACCAGAAGAACTAATATTTAATATAAACTGGTGTCACTAATTTTAGATTGCTATAACCACTTGATTAATGTAGCTTGCTTCTCGAGAAGAACACAATATATTCTTATGTAAAGTTAATGCCGTAAGCCATATAAAAGTTTAATGGTTGAAACTAATCGATAATAACTACTAGTTTTTTTTTTTTACAATATAAGTTGTAGTACCGGGCATTGCCCAGTAGAGGGTGGTTAGAAGAGTTTTTTTTTTGGTGGGTGGTGAGCTCGAAATAAATCTGTAGATCTTATAAAATATCAACACAAAGAAACATTTATTTATATGGCAGGCTTATCGAACTTTTAAAGATCTTCAATTTTGGACCTATGGATTTAGTTGTTTCGTTATACCTTATATTGAGTAGAAACTTAGATTTGGAGTAATTTTTGTAAATTTTTCTCACATTCATTTAGTTTTTGTGTATTTGTAGGGCAGTTAGACTCATCAAAATTGGCACGTTAGATGTCAAAAGAAAGGTTTGCTACCGGTTTTAAAGCAAGTCAAGTGCTGTTGCACCTGTACACATTTGCTTCTTCTTTTATCTGGGGGGGGGGGGGGGGGGATTCGAAATCTCATGTAAACAGTGCTTCCTCTTGTTATGAAGGTCAAAATTTAGGATGAGCAAAATTTCATCGAGTTCGAATAAAACTTGATTTGACATATGGACTGACAAACAGACTATCTTCTTTATAAATAATATAGATAGATTAACTAAGTACAGTTCGCATTAGCAATTACAAATATAACGTTTGAACCTTGAATGTTATTTCAGGGTCTCAAAAAGTAAGAACCGTTCTTTGTTATTGAAAGAGATGACCTTAAGAGAAATGTTAAGATTAAAATTATGTGATTAATTATTACATTTACAAATATGTCAATATAATTAAGAAGAACTAATGCCGTAATTCTAAATTGTATTTGTGTAAATTAAGTGAGGTGAGTAAGTCAAATGTGCATTTAGCCAAGTACTTAATTTCTCCAAGTTTAATTAGACTTTTATAAGTTCACACTGTTTAATGACCGCTGTCAAATTTAGCAAGGTATGCAATAAATAGGGACAGACAATAAGGTAGCTCTAACTTCATTTTATATTGTCTGGTATTTGAACTAACAGTACCCTAGTGCATTGAGCAATCTCTTAGCGAGCTTATCTCGAGTTTTTCCCTCTAACCATTATCATTTATCCTGGGTAGAAACCGACCTCATCTTAGTTGGGTAAGGTTCGTATTATTATAGTAGCTTATTGTTTTTAACCTAAAGTGCGGTATGTAACAGATCTGCAGTCTGGTTCATTACGGTTTATATTGCAGTTCTTCAGTTAAGAACAACGGTAGCAATTTGATCATCATTTATACAATCGATTATTGTTCCGACGACGGCGACAAAACACCTCAAAATGATTTGTTACTGCTTAACTATGGCAACCACATTTATTCCAATAAAAATAAATGTTTGTTTTAATTTATTGGTCTTTAAATAGATATATATCTTATCTAAATTAATTACTTTGTTTTTACTTTTTTATAAATATAAAATTAAACCCCTTAACAAGGGTCTAAGGGCTTGTTTTTTCATTGGTTAGTTTTGATTGAACTCTTCATAAAAATATATATCACTGATTTATTTACGGTAACAAGTGTCAGAGAAAAACTTTGTTAAAAACGACGTGTTACTTCAAATGCTATTTCGTAAAGAACATATCTCATTCGAGCTTTAGAGAGCTACTCAAAAATAAAATGCATATATATATATAATCTGTGTGTGTGTGTGTGTTTGTAGATATATATATACACCTGTATATATTTACATCTACATATCAAAATGAAAAAAAACAAACTAGTAACCCCGAGAGAGAGGGGGAGAATAAAAAAGCCATATTTCAGCCACACGAAAATGCTCATTCTTTTATTTTATTGGCTAACGGACACGACAGCCTGTTATATTCAATGGTGTTTTCCTTTTGAATGAAATATCGACCAATCACAGTAACAAGTAATTGCTAACCAATAAATATTTTGGGATTAATATATATAAAAAATCAAAGGGAAGTACTTGCGTCCAAGTACTTTTTAGGGCTTCGTAGATGATTATTCCTACCTGTTATCTGGTTCGATCCCCCGGGGGGTCACAATGTTTTTATCGGTAATAACGACTAGATAAATTACTTTTATTCAGAAAATTTTCATCGCACCACCATAAGGTAATAACCATGAATTATTTCAAAATTTTAGAACCATGTTATATAGTGGTTGGGGGGGAGGGTTTTTTTTGGGACTTTATGGGAAAAACCAATAAAGAATCCAAAATATAAAAAAGCAAATATGTATTTGTATGCTACTATTCAGCAGCTTTCATTTGAATACCCATTAAAAAAACACTGGACGCACTTTAAATTTTCGCTCACAAAATTGGCAATTTTTTAAAAATTGGGAATGCCCTCCCTGAATCTTCATCGCCCCGCAATAAGGTATTAGCATGAATTATTTCGAAATTTTAGGACTAGCGGTTATATTATAGTGGTTTGGAGGGGGGGGGGGGGAGAGAAATTTGTTGGGTATATTTTGACTTATAAAACCTATAATGAATGTAAAATTTAAAAAAGCATATATATATTTGTAACCTACTATTCAGCAGCTTTCATTTGATACCCTACTCGAAAATTAAAAAAGATATAAATTTTTGAGTTTATCACATTTTTGCGAATTGCGCATGCACATTTAATTTTTAACTTCTCTATATTTTTCCTGTGGTTGGGTGGAAAAGTTGCACCAGTTTTTCATAATAGCAGATAAATGTAGAACGTTTTTATGATGGTGTTTCTATTTATAATATCTTTCACGGTTTCTTCTAAAGTTACACCTTGTCATAGTTTTCTATAATATCCTTCTTTCAAAGTTAAACCTTATCATAATTTTTCCATTTAAAAGTGTATAAAAATTTACGAGTAAATACTTTAAATGGTATGAATCCCAGAGTATGAATTAATGATTTGAGACTTTTTTAAAATATTTTTTGGACTTTTTTGGTCTCAATTTCTAGTAGGTGTTTGTAAACTAGGCTTTGTCCCATTCTAACTGTGGCTGTAACATCTTAAAATGTATTTTCTCATTAATAAAAAGATATGCTTGTTTATGGTAGTAAGCATAAACAAGATTAAGACTTGAAGGGTCATATTTTTTAATAATTAATATTTCTAACTTCATATCAATGCACAATTATTATACAGAATCGTGATAACGTAGACATTTAGTTTGCTGAGACTACCACCTATTTCCATATTAGTAAAATAATAAAATCTTGAGCATTCTATATACTGCTGTAAATTTTGTTATCTGCTGAATTAAATTAAAAAGTGGTTGAGACAGATATTTTCTCATCAATATCCTCCCACGTTGTTTGAAAGTTAAAATGATGTACTATCAATTATTATACAGGCAAAAAAAGTATAAAGCTTACGATAAAACCCTGTGCAATACATGTTGAGTTTAAAAAAACGATACATTTTTTTCTGTAAATGATTTTTTTTTTAAAAAATAGAGAGAAAATATGGAAATATAAAATTTGATTAATGCAATTTACTAATTGATTGATTGATTAATTTTTTTGAAGTTGTAAATTCTCTTGTTATATTTCAATTCATTTCAGGGAATTTTGTTTGAATTAATAAATAAATTGTTCTTGTATGTCGAGAACATTCATCATGTATGTACTCATTCATACCAATCTACAATAATTTAAGCAAGAAACATAGCATTGATAAAAGTTACTTAAAACCTTGTATTGTTTAATAGTTATATTAATTTTAATTGTTAATTTAGTTTTACTCTTGGCATTTATTTATTCGTATTTATTTTTATTGGTTCTGAGCTTACCGAAGGTAATAGATGCTATGTGATGTTCCGAAGTATACGAAATAGGACGTGAGAAAGCTATGTGCCACACTAATTGACAAACTAGTTTTAACTAGTTAGTTCATGAGTTATCGTGGAGGAATTTTAGCTCTAATAGCTTAACTTACCCATCCACAGGGTTTGTATAAAAAGTAACGACACCTTTTTTCACATCACTGCATCGCCCTCCCTACAGGAGGGTTCGAAGCTGTAGGAAGTCATCTTCAAAACGCACCTAGCTTTATTCTCCTACGAGCTTCCGAGCGATTCTTATTGTCGTCTTAGGGGAATCCCGTCCATAGGCTAAAGCTTAAAAATGCTACTTTTTATTGAACAGCGATGGAACGACATTCAATTCTTTGAGGTACTCGGAAAAATGTGTTATTGGGTCATTGGTCATGATCTAACAAGTGTTTGGGAATGAAAGCCTATCAATATGTGCTGTTTTAAGTTAGTACTAGTGCTTCAAAGGAGGTTGACAGAATGAGGAAATTGAACCGTGTGCTGGACCCCATCCACGAGCTGAAACGAGGACATTACATTATTCACCGTGAGCATGATATTTTGAACTCAGACCGTCGGTTAAGTGTTCGAATGATCGCAGAACACGTTGGAATTGATAGGTAATGACTGCGTTCACCATCATTACCGAGGATTTGCAAATGAGAAAAGTCTATGGGCAATTGGAAGTTACATAACGATAATGCTCCAAGCCACACCTGCTTCTGGGAGTTAATTATTGCCTTTTTAACTCTTCCCCAGCTCTCTTACAGTCCTGATGTGGCCCCGGCGGGCTTGTTTATATTCCCCTGTGTGAAGACACTTTTCAAAAGGTACCGCCATGGGACCGAAAAGAGGCCAAAGCAGCTTCGACGCACTTCTTGAAGAAAATTCCGAAAAATTACTTCCAGGGTGTCTTTTTATACAAACCCTGCATTATTACCTGCAGCAAACAAACGTCAACGTCTTCAAATTATACTATACATAAACATGGAATGTATATGTATTTGCGTATTAGTATACATATTGCTGCTAGGCAATATTTAACTAATTTTCTCTGATTTAACATTCTTTACACAACGTTTATTCAATTTAATTCATTTTATAGCTGTATTATTTTTCTCATTTTAAATCTTTAGGGATTTCAATAGTTTTTTTTTTTCATTGCAGTTTAAGAACAACAGCTGAGGAAGTGATCTTAGAAATGAAGAAGTCGTTGAAATGTAATAGGAACATGTTTAGTGCTGTACTCTGTCGGGAAATGAAACAAACTTAGGTATGATCCTCTTTTTGATACTCAAGGGAACCGAAGGGTCTGCAGCTTCCTAACGTTCATCTCAACTCGTGAAAAACTAGCCATTAGTCCTTTCTTCATTTTATTTCCATTTTCTATATCTACTAGCCTTGACAGCTTAAAAAATAGAAGTAGCACAACAATTGAAGGAGTCTCTTGCTTTAGATCGTTTTAGTTTTAAGTTTATTATTTCGCACCCTTGTTTTTTGTTTCGCATGCATTGTTTAGTCATTTCAACCTTTTTACTTTTTATGTCACGAGATTTTATAGTCACAGGTGTTACTATTATTGGATTATATTTTTAGAACTTTAAAGGTGTGTAGCACTACACAATTATATTTTATAGTGTCTCAGGTGTTACTTAAAACTATCAATAAAACCAATAAGATCTCTTATTCAATAAGAGATTTATTCGAAACAATCTTACTTTTCCGTAAAATCATTTGTAATGTTGAAGTCATCTTAAAACTATGATTGTCTGCCTCTATTACCTACGCTTATTTACCAAATTTAACTAGCTTATTGGGACTGTTACTCACCTATGTTTTACAGAATGTAAATGATTTTGAGTAAATAACTATTAAGGCAAAGGGATGTTTAGTTCAATGTACTTTGGGACAAAGGAATATCACACTTCTGTTTTTAAAAGGGGAGTAACAATCTAAAGAAGTGCCCCTTATTGTTAGTAACATTTTTTTTTTTTTTTTTTTTAAATATAGAAACTGTCTCCCAGAATAGTAGTATTCTTCACCTTGTCGATTTTTGTTTGTTTACATTTAACAAAACTAATTTTCTATTTGTTTAATTAAAGTAACTGTTTTTAGCGAAGAAAATTAAGCTATTGCAATTGGCTACAAAATTTTTTAATGCGAATTATTGAAAATGTTCTCCATGGCAATCTATTTTAGACTTAATCGATTCCTGAAATTTAACACTTTTTTTTAGGTATGTATGTGTTACTCCAGACTATATTTTACCCTAGGATACACTTAAAAAATCCTAACAAATTTTAAAATGTCAATAATATCAAAAGAAAGGATGAGTTCGTTGGCCAGAACGGGCGGGCGGGGGGGTCAAATTTTGACAATTTAGAGTCCAAAATAGCAGTAAGTAGTATCTTAAACATATTAACATGTAGTATATTCGGAATCAGCGCAAAATTTCCTATAAGACCACCTAGGATCAGTAATATTCAAGAACTGAGATTGATCCCGATTGAATTAACTTCGTCCCGAATCTGAGATAACCTAGGTATTGTCTAAAATCATAACATGATTGAATCGTTTTTACTCTCATCTTCGAATTTGAAGATTCCCAAGATATTCGTTCGAAGCAAAGTTTCTGAGATTCCGGCAAAACAACGAGAAACTTGTAGAGTGATTTTCATTATTATTTGACTGTGTGTGTTGTAGCATTTTTTTTTTCTCTTTCAAGAAAATGACTACATTATCTATATATATTTAAAATTAAAGTTTTGTCTATACATTGGTCAGAATTGAATTTTTTTTTTGGATAGTTTTTCATTTAATTTATTTCGAAAACCGAATCCGGTCTTAACCTTTTAACCTTTTTCTCATATAATAGGAAATTATTGTGATGGCGCTAAAAATCGATTTTGATGAATATACATGTTTTAGATTCCCTGAGTTCAAAAAAGTCGTTTTTAACAAATGTCTGTCTATCGTCACTTGTCTGTCGTCTGTCTGTGCAGTCGCCTAGGGCCTGAACTACTGAGCTGATTTCATATCCCGAGGCGAAATCGAGAAATTAATTTTAGCTCAAAATTTGGTAGCGCTGCCCCCCAAAAATTCTTAAAAAAACGTGAAAAAAAAGTATAAATTTATTGTTTGTACCTTTAATAATACGCAGATTTCTAAGGAAATTCGCTTATTAAGTCGTGGTGAATGGCTGGACTTTTTTCCGTATTTATTATTAAAATCCAACAATCGTAAATAAAGTACGGTACGCAACTCATGCGAAAACTGCAATTTGCTGTGCTCGTATGGCTTTACTACCCTCGCTGTGCAAAATGCTTCTTTCCGCACTAGACGCGTAATGTACTAATAAAGATGTTATGCTTTTGCAACCTATTATTGTCTAATTTATTTACCCCCCCCCCCCCCCCCCCCTTTTCCTTTCGAGCTCACAAAACGTATCGGAAGCATTTTGATCGATCTGAAGAACGATATGTTTATGAAGAACGAAATTGTTACAGAACAGTTTTTAATGGATTTAAAAAAAGGGGGGGAGAAGGAATAAATTAATATATTAGACATTAGACAAACATGGGTCATAGAAGAAAAACATCATGCAAGTATGCAATGGGCGTCGATGAATCTATGTGCTGCAGTATTTGGGAACTATATTTTTTTTTTTTTTTTTAAATCTGTAATTTTTTTTATTATTGCAAGAATAAAATTATATCAATTAAGGCAATATGAAACTTTTCCGTAGGTGATGGGAAGGAGAGAACTCAGAAGTAAAGTAATAAGTTCTAGACCCCCTACTAAAAAGTCAGCCTATCAAAGTAGTGACAGGGCAAGTGTTAAGCAATCAAATTAAAAGAGTATGCTCATGAAAGTAGGAGTGAAGTATGTTATGGAATAAAGAAAGAATGGACTGGCTACAATGCAGATATCACTTCTTTCACAGGCTGACTTTTTTGGGAGGGGGTCTGGAACTTGGCCCTTTTCTTTTTACCCAACCGTGAAGTATTTGTTCAATTACAATATTCTCTTAAAGTAAATTGCTAAAATACACATACATACCTCTAATTAATCTTTCATACAGAGAAAATTAGACTAACATTAACTTGAAAATTGGGAATTATTAAAACTATTATTGCCTTAGTAAACAGTAAACAGAATGATTTCATTAATGATTAAATATGATGATGATAATAATGATTTAATTAAAAAAATATCTTATTATTAATATACCGATTTAAAAATATGTAAATTTAATCGAATTCGTAGAAGCCTATTTTTAATAATTTAATCTAAAATGATTTTATACTAAACTAAATGTTATTTCGAATAGAATTTAATTTAATAAAAATCAAATTGGTTTTTTTCAAGGGAATAAAATGAGAGAGAGAGAGAGAGAGAGAGAGAGAGAGAGAGAGAGAGAGAGAGAGATGAGAGAGAGAGAGAGAGAGAGAGAGTAATTTATATTCGTAAAAAACTCAACCGGTTTTTAGTTTCTTCAAATCCTTTAATCTAATCTTAACTGACGCTCCAATTTCTGGCATATTTTTTGGATTCAAGAAAATTCATCTTTCCTGTGTTGTTGTGAGCTGTATTGCAGGAGTAAAACATCTTAGTTATCTTGATGTATGAGGAGAGAGAGAGAATATATCATTAATTTAGATCAGAATAGGTTATATAAGGCCAAGTACCTATGCCAATATTGGTGCTAGCATTGAGCAAGGTCACCTGGATGGATGACCACAAATTTGCTTAGAAACAGTGGTGACTACCTTGCTGTGTATGCCTAGATAAGGTGTATGTATCCCTAAGTAAGGCTTATGTAAATGATAAAGCTACGCTCTAACCCCGTATTATTTATTAAATCAATAGCTGTATAATATGCCCTTTGGCAGGCTTAGGCCCTCGGGGTCTTGCCCCTAAGAGTTAGTTAGTTAACTAACTCACCAACTACTATTGCGTCGCTGTATCCTTAATTTAATTTTTCTCTAAATTAAATACACTAATACTTAAGCAAAAGATTTCTTAGCTACTTTTTCTTTGGCTTACTGGAAACATCTGCTCGCATTGTAGATGTTGTAGTAAGTGTCCAATTTTTGCCCTTAATTTAATATCAGTAACACTCAACCATTTCTGATCGCATTAACTACATAATATGGTGTTACCATCACCAGATGGTAAACTACACTTTAACTCTATGCCATCTATTCTGCAATAAGTTTTATAAATAAGACTTTATTCTATATTTAATTGTAATCTGGCAGCATTTTTTTCACCTTTATAATGATAACCCTTATAATGGGCATGAAAACTAATTGTAACCTAACAGCCTTCCTTAGTATTATGTATGTACTCTTATTTAACGCTTATCCTTTTTACTTTTCCTCACCTTCTTCGAAGGTAGGTATATAGGAAATGAAGGTATTGTTTTCACCCAAAAAAAAAGAAAACGAGATTTCAACGGAGTTATCTGTTTTGGGTGTTTTTAAGACAATTTGAGTGGTTTTTGAGCTGGATGTCAGTCTTTCTGTCTGTGTGTGAGTCAGTCTGACTGTGTCACGCATAACTCCCACAGTTTTTAAGCTAGAGAGTTGAAAATAGGTACAAAAATCAGTCCTTACACGTAGTTGTGCTGCCCGGAAAGTCAACATTTTCCGCCATCTTGAACCCAGTTTTTTGAGTCAGCAAAACGGTAAGAATGTACCTTTCTGTATAGCAAACAAAACCAACAAATTTCATTTTGATATTGGCCGCCATTTTGAATTAATTGATTTTTTAATTTAGAAACTTTGACGGTTAATAATACAAATGTATAAATACGTTTTTGACATATAGCATATCGTTGGAACCGATTTAAAAGTTATAAGCGAACATAATTATTAATAAGTGCGATACTTAAGTTATCTGTCAAAATACCGCCAAAATTCAAATAATTAAATAAATGAAATAAAAATAATGTATAATCATTTTTTGAAAAATGTGAATGAGCGGGAGAGGCCACTTTATTGATTATTTTTGTAATAAAATAATTTTGTTTTAAAAGCATTTTTGTAGCCTTTATAATAAATTATTTATTGTCAATTTAATTAGTCATTGTTTGACGGTTGAATTAAATATAAAATAAATTATTATACAAGCTTCCACAGGATTATCATTTAACAAAACAAAAAAAATAAATGTATTTTCTACTGCAGTAGTTTTAAAAAAGGAAACAATAAATAAATAATTATTTTTTTAGTCATTAAAAAGAAACAGTATTAATACAATGCCATTAATTACAACCAGCCCCTTATAAAATAAACATTTGAGATTGTTCCTTTTTTTTTAGTTTAGCAACTAATATTTTCATAAAATTCTATATAAAAAAAAGAAAATGAAATAAAAGAACATGTTAGAATTAAAAAAAAAAACGAGAATACACAAAAATTAATTACGTTGAAAATTAGGAAGATGAAACTTAGATATGAATTACAAATTTAAACAAAATGGATCAAACTGAATATATATATATGCTATATATATATATATATATATATATATATATATATATATATATATATATATATATATATATATATATATATATATATATATACTACATATATATATATATATATATATATATATATATATATATATATATATATTTATATATTTATATATTTATATATATATATGTAGGTAGTATAAAGAGTCCTTATAATTCTTATAGAGATAAACAAGCAACACGAATATCAAAAGAACGAAGAAACACAACTGAAGTTTTGATATAAAGGTGTTATAATTTTTGGTTTTATCAATTATTCTTTTTCTCCCCTTGTATTTTTTTTTTTTTTTTTTAATTTATTTACCATCTAGATTTTGTTTCATAGTTTTACCTCTACTAGAGCATGAAATTACCTTGTTGAACTATCAAGTGTTTCTTTTATTTTATTTATTTATATCCTGAACTGTAACCTTTTTTTAATTAACAAAGGTATTTTACATATTTTTTAAGGGCATTATTATTATTAATTCAAGTAGTATTAAAATATGATTACTTTTTCTACTAAATGTTTATGTAGTTTAATAAAAATGAAGTTTTAGGAAAAATTAGTGTATAATTTCGTTTTATTGGATCAAATTTTGTGATTAAATTTTGTTTATTTTAGTTATTATATTTTATGATGATTCTTGACACAATATATATGTGGCAGACAATAAACTACTCTAACTTATGTGGGCATAAACCTTCTAATTATTATTTAAAGCTGTTACAGCTTTGAACTAACCAAAAATATTTCATATTTACACTTATAACTTCGTCTAGTACTGGGGTCTCTAATCTTTATGGTTTAAGAGCCGGATGTGGATAAGATGGTCCATAGCGGGCCGGATGAAGAAAGCATCATTTAGCTCTCGGACGTCACAATGGTAGGGAATATGGATAACAAGCTCATAAACCATATCCATTTCGGCCAATAAACTTATATAAGACTTGTGCTGATCTTTTTTACAAAAAAAATATACCTCTTTAACCCCATGCATAACCCCCTACCAAATATTGTTTAATCAAATAATAGTAGAATTTTACTACTCTAAGTTAAGTTGAAGATACCATCTATTAAACACTTTTGAATATTCCCTAAAGCTAAAATACGATTCCCTCAAATTATCTATTTAAATTCGCTGTAAAAGTAAAAAGCATGTGTTAGCTGGAAGGAAAAGTTGAAAACTGGGAGTACGTAAATCTGAAACAGGTTTTTCCGGTAATCCTTTGCCCCATCGTGTTTATCACGATTTGGCCGGAAAGATTAATAGCCTTGTGTGGGAAACGTGCCTGCATTATCCACGTAATAATGAGATATAACGCCCCTCACTGTAGAAGTAGAACTACGTGATAATCAGGTAAATCCCATGCTCTAACTCAAATGAAACCTAACAAAAAATGCTTTTTATTTTCCTTTAGCCATCATCTAATAATGTTTGATTTAAATTAATTGCAAAGTTTGATGAAGTGTCTATGATATGTTTTAATCAAAATGCCTATTGTATAACTAGCTGACCCGGCGAACTTTGTACCGTCTAATAAACATTAATCACATAAAAAATGTATAGCTGCTACCTTTGAAAAACCTTATAAATAGTTTATTTTAGTTAAATAATTTTGCCTTAGATGAAAAATTTATATTACAATTTGCATTATGTACTTGTACAATATACAATATTGGCATAAGAGCAACAAACATTCATCTTTATTTATATAGGTATAGATTATAGAAATATTTGTCGTGTATTTTGCATTTTACCCCCCTCTTAAATGAAAATATGAAAAAAATGTACATAACAACAATTACTGTACTTTTAAAGAGCTTTTCACCGATATGCATCATTAAAGGTTTTCATTACTTTGACATTTGTACCCGTACCCTTTGTACAAAAATATAAACGTAGTTTCACTAACTTAGAAACCTTCCCGGGCGTCCAACCATTCCCCAAAGTTTCATCGCAATCAGATGATAGATAGAGATTATAGAAATATTTTTCCTATATTTTTTATTTATTACTTTGACATTTGTACCCCGTACCCCTGTGTACCAAAATCGGAACATAGTTTTACTATTACTGAAACCTTCCCGGGAATACGTCCAACCATTCCTCAAAGTTTCATCGCAATAGGATGAACAGTTTAGGCAGCCATAAGAGTCAGACTGACAGACAAACATTCATTAGGGTTTTCTAGATACTTCTCAAAACCCTTATGCCGAGGGTGATATGTCCGTCTGTCCGTCGCTCTTTGGTTTATAGGGCCCGAACCGTTTAAGCGAAAGTGCTGAAATTCGAAACTCTAGTGCAACTTTTTGTCCCAACCACAGGAAAAATACACAGAAGTTCAAAATTAAATATGCGCATGCGCAATTAGCAAGAATGTGGTAAACACCAAAATTTATATTTATTTTTTTTATTTTCGAGTGGGGAATCAAATGAAAGCTTCAGAAGAGTAGGGCGCGAATATATATATATATGCTTTTTTAAATTTGCATTCCTTATTGGGTATAAAAATCAAAATATACCCAAAAAAATGTTGACCCCCCCCCCCCCCCCCCCAACCACTATATAACGGCTGGTCTTAAAATTTCGAAATAATTCATGCTAGTGCCTTATTGTGGGGCGATGAAAATTCCGGGAGTACATCCCAAATTTTTAATAATTGCCAATTTTGGGTGGGAAAATTTGAAGTGCGTCCAAAATTTTATTTTTTTAAAATTTTGAGTTGGGTATCAAATGAAAGCTGGTGAAGAGTAGGACACAAATATATATTTGCTTTTTTAAATGTTTCATTCTTTATTGGTTTTATAAGTCAAAATAGACCCCAAAAAAATCCCCCCCCCCCCCAAAAAAAAAACTTATATAACGGCTGGTCCTAAAATTTCGAAATAATTCATGCAAATACCTTATTGTGGGGCGATGAAAATTTCCTGAAGAATTTAATTTATATTTTCGTTATTACCGATGACAAACATTGTGATCCCCTGGGGGATTGAACCCGGGACCCTTGAGATCGAAGAAAAAAATCATTATTTCATAACGGGTATGCTTAATTATCTACAAAACCCAAAAAAGTACTTGGACGCAAGTACTTCCCTGTGATTTTATTTATTTATATAGATAATATATGTATGATCACTAAACATTTCTCTGATTATGTGTATTTGTATTACATTTATTTATGCGAACCATCTTCGTTCTCCTTTGTGGTATTGAACTATTCCTCGATTTTTCTGTGCTAATATTTTTAAATTTCTTCATCCCAGATTCTGTATACTTTCCTCAGTTCTATCCAACTATCTAGTTCTCGGTCCATGCCACCTTTTTCCTTTAGGGATTCCTCTAACATATATTGTGGTACCGGTATCACTCCCAGGTCCAACATCTTACTCTTCCTTAAATTATTATTATTACTTGATTTGTGTTTGTGTTTAGTCGAGGCACGTCAGAAATGTAAGTTCCGTTTGTGTAACTTACTGAAGAAAAACATGAATTACATTTTGAGTGCGCTAGTTGTGGTTTTACAGTGCTTGTTTGTAATGGAGAAGTTTGTCTTATGTGAGATTAGATCTGAAATTCAACCAGTACAAATTCATCAATAAATTTGTGAGGTTTATGGACAAAATGTGATGAGTGATTCAATAGTAAGGAGATGGTTGAGGCAATCCAATGAAAGACGTGAAAATGTGAATGAGATTCAATGATGATGCCGAGATCAAAAACCATATTACCATTTGGTTTAAATTACAGGCGGCAATGATGGAATACTAAAGCTTATGCATCTTTGTGACAAGTGCTCACAAACTGGTGGAACTTATGTAGTAATTAGTTTAAAGAATATAAATTCTTTGAAATATATATGTTTATATTTATATTTTTTTTATCAGAGAAGAGATAAACGAGCAAGTTTGTTTTCATAGATGGTTAACTTCGTGGAAAAAAAAAAAAACTTATTGAGAACGGTCTTTGGTGAATTCAATTTCGCGAAGATAAGCAGTATTCTTCCAATTCTTTATCCAAGTTATTCATATTCGTCTGCCTGTATTGGATTTGAATAAAAATGAAATTGTTAACTAAAGCTAGTGCTTGGTGCTTTTTCATGATTTTTTAATAGATTTATCATTTCGTAAAATAGTCAAGTCGATTCATTTGCCTTTCAAATGAATTATTCCATGTACTTAAAGAGAATCAATCATATCCGCTTTCCAACGCTCCGAAAAATAATTTACATAAACATTGTATTCAGCTCAATGTTAGAACATTAGTGATAAGATATCTTGGTTCCTGCTCTTTTCAAGCAATGTTGATTGAGAAGGCTCCTCTTTTACATAAAATATTTTACAGTGTAGAATAGGAATCGTTCTTTCTTTTAAACAACCCATGAAGCTTTTCAAACTTCGTTATAATATGTGTATAATTTTTTTTTATTGTTTTTATTTAATTTAATATTCCACATAAACTCTATTAAATCAATATGAAACCGTATTTCTTTCAAACCCTTCATGCGACGTAACCTCTCACTTGTAGGGGTTCTTCAAATTTATTGCATTCAGAGCATAAAGAAACCACATAATATATTCTATATCTCTATCTTGCAAGGTTTAATTGCCTAGTTCGTCGAACAATAATATCCTTTTATTTCCTTTCAAATACTAACACTAATTAGTTGATAATTACAACGGAATCTAAAATTTCGTCCTACAGTGTTCCACCATTTTGTGTTGCTTTGCGCTTATCAACAGCTGACGTCACCCATCCCTTATTTTGCAGGTTTTAAGTTGATTAAATTTGCCTCGGAGAAATTATCATTTTACTTTAATGTCTTAAGGTGGGTTCACAGCTAGTGGATCGGGGGGGGGGGGGGGAGGGGGGAGGCTATATAGATATAACAATATATCTTTGGGAGCCACCGTGCAGAGTCGCTTTTTCCACCCTCGAGTTTCGGTCGGTCAGGTTATAAACAAAGCCAATTATAACATCGTGTTTTCCACTTCTCTTGCTTAAAAAAAACCTTTATTATAATATATAAAGACTTATATAAATAAGAAATATGTATATAATAAAAATAATTTAGGAACAGATATAATAAACACAGATATAAAAAAGTACGTGTGGTGTCGCGGGACACCCGGTAGGGGCAAAGTTCCTTCACAAATCACAGTGCTGAGTATACGTTGAAAAGAGACAAAGTTAAAAGTTATTAACTGTTTGTATACTTAGTGGAGTTACGGCAAAATTAAAAGAAAGGCATTTTTTTATTATTGAAGCAAGCGTTTTGCCTATTTTCAAGCTATGTCTCGCAGACGAAGTTAGCCGATCACATATTCTCAAATGGCTCCAAAAGATTAAATTTTACTCAAAGTAATCAATCTAGCTTGATGTTAATCAGACACTTTTTTGTACGCTACCTCCTGGACTATGGGTTTTTAGTTAGAGAGTATGGTTGTAGTAGGTAGGAAATAGGACTGCTCACTACCTACCCGTCCTACTAATTTAAGATATTATAAAATATATCACATCCCTACACAAATACTTCTGCTTGTATCAGGTTGAAATTTGACATGCTTGTTTCAATTGTACTTTAGACGATGTGTATGAAGTTTTATTAGAATCGTTACGTCAAAACGTAAGATATCGATAAAAACGTTGTTTTCTCTATTTTAAAGATTTAGGTCCGCTTTAATTAATTTAGCGATCTTTATCACTTCATAGCGGTGTCGGTGATAGTTTTACTAAAGAAACATTTAAATAAGTTGTATGTCTCATTGAATAGATGAAGTTGGAAGTTTTTCCCGTCCTAAAATTCCAATTTTAGATGTGAAGTTTAAATTACGCGAACGCTTGGGCGGATAACGTTGTCCAACCAACTCATCCTGGGCATTGGTAAAATGAACATGTGTACCAAATTTCAACTAAATTGGTCATCTTTTACTCAAGTTATCGTCATCGGTAAATTTCGTGACGCTTGGTTTTGTGACAGTGATTTTGTGACGGTCGTTTTTATCGGATTCACTGCCGGGCTTCAGAACGTGCCATAAGAAACTTAGTGCAAATAATTTTTTTTATTATTATTCCTGAATATGGAGGATTCATAATTATATTGGTTGGGCGTGAATTCTCACATAAAAAGGGTTTCGTTGGTATCGTGAACATGAAATCAGTATAGGGGGGAACACGCCAAATATTGATGTTTTTTGACAAAATGGCGTGAAAAATTAAACACTACCCACAAGTGTTATATATATTTGTAATCTACTCTTCAATACCTTTCATTTAATACCCCACTCAAAATTAAACAAAAAAAAAAAAAATTTCATGTGACGTGAATTATCCGCCATTTTGAATTTGAGAAGCTGATGATTTTGAGTTCGCTATATTTTTCCTTTGTGCGCGTCTCAAAACGATCTTCAATATTGGAAAGTTTCATGTATTTATCTCTATTGATTCAAAAGTTATTGGAACCGTACAGAGTGACAGACAGACAGGCAGGCACAGGAACGAAACTACAAGGTTTTTTTTCTTGGTTTTACCAACGAAGCCCTAATAACACAGATATAATACACAGATAAAGATAAAAAAAAAAAAAAAAAAAAAACACGAATATAATAAATACAAATATAATAAAAATAATGTATAGGAACAGATACAAATGTATTATAATAAAACAATTTAAATATTATATAAACACAGGAAGGAAACAAGCAGAGGACGAAGTGAATGTTTCATTTAGGTTTTAAAGCGGCACCGCAAAAGCGTTGCCATAGATTATAGATGAATATCTTCGGGCCTCCACAATTACGTATCCGCTAGCTGTGAACCCACAATTACTTAATGTTAATTTACTTATGTTGCAGGTTGAAGTTGACTTTCTCCTGTATGATGGATCTGTCAAAATTCCCTCTGGACAGTCAGGTTTGCACAATGGAAGTCGCCTCGTGTAAGTATCATCTTGCATTTATTCTTCATTAAAAAAAATGAGTTCCAAGGTTAATCTTACTCGTTATTTATTAAGGTTCATTAGTCTCATGTTGATGTTATATATCCACACATCAACAGTGCATTGCATTTGTAAATGTGCTTGGTAACTAAGCTTTCCGGTAAGAACTTAACGGTAACAACTCCGAATATTGCTAAAGATCGAATTATAAAATGAAATAAACAAAAGGAAAGGAAAGAGGCAGAGAATTACATGACTTCATGAAAAAAGTAAAAATTAAAATCATTGAAATGACATTTTTGTTTCCTTCCCTTTTAAAAAGTAATCGATTGATGGTTTTCGCATGTTAATTTCATGCAGAGCCTAAATAAGCTCTAGTTAATAAACTTGTTTCTAGAGAACAAGGTTTATTAACACATCGTAGAACAAGTAACATGGAGAAAACCGTGTTCAGCCGAAGCGACTGAATATGTGGGACGTAATGAATGGCATGTAATTCAGCCTTGTAACCTGGAAAGCAGTCAGTATAACCTCTCTAGCTTCAATTTTACTGTTTTCCAATCAGTCTCAGGGCTTCAAAAAACTACTTTCCCTACCTCATCGTCATCATGTTTTTTCATTAATATTTATAACGTTATGGATTGAGTCAACATTACTCTGATAAGGTTGATTAAACTCTCCGACCCTGTACTAGAAAAACACGACGTGACATTGTCAAATATGCTTTAAACAGGGAAAAAAATCCGTAGTGAGAAAAAATGCCTCAGGTTCGAGTTACTTAAGCAGGTCTGTGATCGAAGCAAAAAGAGTGTTTCACAAAAATTTGGAAATTATTTTACCTCCAGCGGGGAGAAAAAGTGAACTTTCCTCCCTAGTTTACAGGGAGGAAAGTAGCTCATTCCACCCGGTCGGGCTCAACAGGGAGTAATGAGAAAGGAGGGAATCATGAACTTTCATGATTCCCTCCAGTGTTTAAATGTCTAAATCTACAATGTCATCTTCACACATAACCTTCACGACGTTTGTCATGATGACTAATCAGTAAAACAAACTAAAAGTTAAATGAGAAATCATTTAAGAAATTATTTCTAAATGTAGATCTACTCATATGGATGATTATACGTTAGTTGTCAATACCATTCAAAACACGACTCAGCTACCAGCTGATCTCCCATTTAATTTTAGCATTGAAATTCAAATAATTACTATCTATAATTTAATTTTAACATGATTAAACTTATCTGGTGAATTATTATTAGTATATATCATTTTTTTAAATATAAAAATGTTTACTTTTTTAACATAAAATAATTTAAAATTAAAATCTTATCAACTATTTTTTTCTCCCTTCTGGAGGTAAAATCTTGTACGTACCTCGGGAGTAAAAATCACTTGCACCCTCGCGATAATTAACTCCCTCGGCTTCCCTCGGGAGTGAACGCAATGGTTCCATCGGCTTCGCCTCAGGAACCAACTTCATCGCTCAGGGTGCAATCACTTACTTTCCTCCCTTGGTGCGTAAATAACTATTTCGTCAGCTTTTGTTTTTCATTCAAGTATTAAATCTTGATAAATAGTACTGCATTAGGACGACAATTTATATGATTTTGATTGATTTATACGTTTTTACATTTTTATTGTTAAACTTCTGTCGCATGTAAGAAGTGTTGAGTCTAAACTACTTACTCGATTTTAAGTAAATTTGGAAAATACACTAGAAATTAAAAATCAATAAATCAATTTTAGTAGTTTATGTGGAATACTTTATTGTTTTTACTAATAATAAAATTTACTTTTTCTTTTATCAAAATAACAAATAAATACTAAAAAAAGTGTGTTTGAGTCTTATAATTATTTATTATAAATAGGGATTAAAAATAATAAAAGCAGTCCTAGATTCTCCTCTAGCCTCGGTTAATTCGCAAGCTAAAATAATTTATAATTCAAATGATCTAAGATAAGATTCAATATAGATTAAATTGTAATTTTAAATTATTGGAGTTTTTAGAATAAACCTTAAAGGGGTCGAAATATCTCAAAGAAACTAATAATTCGCTATGGTAGTCCTTTTAAACGGTTCGTTGTTGAAAATTGATTAATAAATTTTTGACACTAAATTCACGGTATACATCAAGAAACTGAAATTATTCTGCTTTTAATCATGCTCAAAAATGCCCTACAGTCGTAAGGTGATGATTCGGGGAAAATATACTCCTTCTTATATTTGGAGTATGAGGTGCTAGTTTGTCTCGAGAGACCAAGGACGCCATGTACTTTATATACATATATATATATATATATATATATATATATATATATATATATATATATATATTTGGTCTGAAGTGTGCAATTTAATGTTTACATTGAATTAATTGGTTGTGCACTTCACAAACTCAATTTATTGTTGAATAAGAAGCTTCCAAAAGGTTAGTGGATACCAAGTCCAAACACTAACCTTGAATTATCTTGTGATCAATTCAGAAGTGAAGTCAATCACACTAAAACAATAAAACGAATCAAGCGTTTCATTCTAGATTAGATCGAACTTATTATTAAATACATAGTTGGTTGTTTTGACTGAGATTTTGTTGTACCACTTCATAATTATGACTAATAATAATAATATAATAATAATATCCATTTATTACATATTTACACAGACATATACAAAAAGCAAAAAACACCAAGATATTACATTGGCAAACAAAAGAATATAGTATTACTTGTAAAAAAATAATAAAATTAAAGAAAAGATATATAAACTTATTATTAATTTATTTTTTTGTTATTATTTTTGTTATTAAGTGTAAATATGTAACTCGGCTGCAAGCCGTGGAGCCAACACTGAGGCTTGAGTTGGTCTGTTAGGTTCAATTAATTGATCCGCTCAATTGTAATTTGTGTAATTTTATGATTTATTTTATGTTAAGCCTTATAATATTATTTTGTCCTTAAAATTTAATGTCATTAAAGTTTCTAATTTATTGTATTCCTAATTAATGTTTAAAATATTTTTTGTTTATTATTTAATCCCTAATTATATATATATATATATATATATATATATATATATATATATATATATATATATATATATATATATATATATATTTATTTATTTATTTTTTTTTTTTAGGTGGGTATGTTTACTTATCTTTGTAGAGCCAAACATCAGAGTATACTTGGGTCATTCTAACCCATTCATTTCTGTCCCAAGCCACTCTTTGCCAAGATTGTCCTCCACATGCCCTTTTCATTTCTTCGTCCCAGCTAGCCGGTGGTCTTCCTTTTCTCCGTTTTAGCTCCCTAGGATACCACTGGATTAATTTCTTAGTCCACCTCTCGTCCTGAGTTCTGGAAGTGTGGCCGGCCCATCTCCACTTCTTCTGGCAGATAAGTCTTTAGTTATAATTATGACTAAAGAGGTTAAAAAACAGTAACACAACAATATTGTCACCACAATTTTATACAATTTAACAGACGCGTTTCGACATTAATCATCTTCAGTGTTTTTTTTTTTTTTTTTTTTTTTTTTTTATGGCGTACTAACAGTAAATGGGGGAGGGGTAGACTAGGGTTGTGTAGGTAGAAGGATTACGGAAGGAACAAGGTAAGGGATATGGAGTTGAGATCCAAGGCGGAACCCAGTAAAGGTATGGTCAGGAAAACTTCTTGATTTTCAACTTCTTAAGGCTAAACAATAAATCCTTATATTACTATTTCTAAAATACCTTATAAATACCATAAATCATTTAAACTAGGTGTGCAATGCAGTTGTCTGCTTGCAACATTGAGCTGAAGATGGACCAGAAAAATATTTGATTGGGATCTAATGGAAAAAAATCTGTCCGAGACAACTCAGACAAACTTTCTCATATACGAGTTTATAATTACTTAACCCAGTATTTTCCATTTATTAGTTTTCAAATGTACATTTAAATATTATTGAACATTTCATCGAAATTTATCATAAAAATAACTTCTCCTGGGCGGGGAATCGAACCCGGGCTCTCTCCATCCGCGTTTTAAGCTAATTTCTCAGGAACTAGATTTTTCCCGGGAAAACGGCCTATATCGTTGGATTCGTATTCAAATGGACTACATTTTAGAATTTTTTAATCAAAATCGTCGGAACCGTTTTCGAGAAATAATTTTTTTTCATGTTTTTTCAGAGTTTTGGGGGGTAGCGCCCCCAAATTTAGAGCTAAAATTAATTTCTCGATTTCGCCTCGGGGTATGATTTTTCTTAACATGCATGCCAAATTTCGTCAAAATCGGCCCAGTAGTTTAGGCTCCAGGTGTCTGCACAGACGACAGACGACAGACAGACAGACATTTTTTAAAAACCACTTTTTTGGACTCAGGGGACCTCAAAACGTGTAAATCCATCAAAATCTCAAAATCGAATTTTTGCGTCATCACAATACTTTCTCTTTATATGAGAAAGTAAAAAAAGGAAAAGAGGAGACCAAGAATGAGATGGCACCAGGAAATGGGGGTATGTTGTGGTGAGATGATATGGAAATGGGTCGCTGTGGAAAGAAGTGAATGGAGAAGGATATGTAAAGAATATCTAAAATGTGATTTCAACTAAACTATTTTATTTTTATTTGATTATTATTAGAAAAAATTTCAAGATAAAAAGAACTTTCTATATACTACGTTTTTAAATTTTCTGTTGAATCGTATGTAATGTTGATAATATAATTGTAATTGTTATATAATATATATTGTTAGGGAAAAAAATAGTTCCGAATTTATTTACTTCACATAAATGACAACCATCTAGAGAGCTGATCTAAAACCCATAAAAGGACAAATCTTTGTACAACGGATCTCCTCAACACCAAATCTAAAGCGTGCCATCGATATATTTGAAATAATATATATAATATAATCGATAAATAATATAATCGATATTTCCTGTTTTGCTGTCATTCAATGTTTATCTATCACAAATTTGAGACCCGTCAAAATGAAGATTGCATAAATATGGGATATGGCAAAACAAATAAAATAACTTGTGGATTTTTTCCGAACTAACTTTCCATAAAGCAAAATTTGCTGAAAACCAATTAAATTCTTCCGAAAGATGGCTGAAAGTATTAAAATAATGCATTGTCATCGTGTTCTGAGCTATGCTAAAAGTTTCAAATGTCTAGCTATTCGGGAAGTTAGTTAGAAGTCGATTGCCAGATATGTACCGGACAAACAAACAAGAAAGCAAGCTAATAAAAACGTAGTAAATAATATGTTTAATTTTAATTTTATTTCAAGGTTATATATAGTTGTTGTGACATTAAATAATTTTATTTATATTCTGTTAACGTTATATTATATATTATATGTTATAAGTATTATTAAAATATTTATTAAGTCATATTGCTCAGATATTTATTATTGATTTTTATGTTGACAATAATTTACAATTCTTATGATATTATGGAATAGTAGTTTATTACAAATTTGTTTGTGTGTTGTAACTTAAGCCGCGTCTACACGATCCAAGTTGACTTGGACCAAATCAGTTTTGACACTATTTTGACGCTACTCTGGTCGTGTAAACAGGTTATCAAAGTCAACTTGGACGTCCAAGTTGAGTTAGACGATATTTGATCTAAGTAGACTTGGATGGCGTCAACCATATGATTATGACAAGAAAGCTGTCAAAAATGAGACAAGTTATGACGGATTTGTTTATAAGAAGGGCATTGACAGCTTTTATTTTTATTCCTTTGCTTCTAAATGGTTTTTTTGACAAGTTCTCCTACTTTGACCAAGTATACGTGGATCATGTAAACACTGCATCAAAATTTCATTTCACTTTGACCAAGTAGATTTGATCAAAATTACTTGGTCCAAGAATACTTGGATCGTGTAAACCCGCCTTTAAGCACGGTTTACACGCTCAAGCCATTTGCAGAAACTGGTTTGCGCAAGCCAGTTTCTGCAAATGGCTTGAATGAAATAGACATTCAGTTTGGCTTGCGCAAACTTCATGCCTGTGTTTACACGCAACGATTTACTTGCACAAACTGGCTTGTACAGGCCAGGTTTGTGCAAATAGCTTGAGCGTGTAAACGGGCCTTTATATTAATAACTATTTGTTATAAAATATGGTTTGGGAACTCAAAGCCGAAGAATAATTGGTTATTGGATCAATAAAATTGTTTTTTATTTATATAATTTATTCCTCGTAAAGTAGAGATAAGAAATATCCATTACAGGTAAGAAGATAAAATAATTAAAATAAATCAAAGTAAATAAACTCTTAGATAAGGAAAAGAAATAAAAAGATATGATAAGACACAGCTCTCCTAAGCCCTAAGATAAAAAAAAGATCTTTAAAGAAGCTCCTGCCTGAACTACAACACTTTCTTATAATTAAATTAAAATTAATTAAACGTGGTTTTTTCTTTTTTAGAAAGCTCAAATTCCTACTACTAGAGAATTATAATCTCTCTTTTCTTAAGAAAGTAAAAATAGGTAATTTATAAGAGAAGAAGTTATCTCATTTTGCTTTTATAAGATAAGTGACTTAACATATTAGTATTCGATATTGCAACTCATATTTTTTATGGATTTTTACTTTCGTATGCAAAGGGAAAATATTGATGGCGCGAAAATTCGATTTTGATATTTTGATGAATTTTTATCTAAATTTCTTTTCTACTGTTATTTCTTCCAGGAAAAATTCTCCCTTTCATTATTAGGCGCGATAAATAACCAATAAAAGTCCAGTCTTGCACCATGACTTAATAACCGAATTTTCAAAGAAATCTGCGTATTATTGGCTTATGATAATGTAAGAAAATTTTGGTTTAGAATTTGGATGTGTGAAAAAAAAATTGGTACACGTAACCGTATCCCTGTGTACCAATTTTTATTTACAAAAGGTCAAAATAGTATAAACCCTTTAATATGCATGTCGTTGGAGAGCTCTTTAAGAGTACAGCAATTGCTTTTATGTACTCTTTTGTCTTATTTTCATATAAGAGGGGGTAATATGGAAACAACATGTTTTTATGCTATTTTTGACCCTAAATGGACTCCAAAAGTTTTGGCCAACGAACTCATCCTTTTTTTTTGATATTATTGACATTTTAAAATTTGTTTGAAAATTTGTAGTGCATCCTAAGGGCAGATTAGCTTAATTTTCTTCGAAAATTCACTAAAAAAAACCAATATTCATAATCCTAATTATATCAAAACGAAATTTAGCTGAAATGATCTGTCTTATAAAGAAGATTTTCAAGAATGATTGGTGACAGCCAAATGGGTTAGTGACATCACAAATTTACGATTTTCCGGGTGGTACAAATAAATGTGAGATGTGTGTACTTGATTTTTGTATTACGTTTAAAACTTCTAGCTTATAATGGGTGGGAGTTATGCGTCATTTTTGTTTGGACTTTTTTTATAAAATTGTTTGACAAATAATTGATTGTTTTGACTGAGATTTTGTAGTACCACTTCATAATTATGACTAGAGAGGTTAATATAATAGGTAACACAACAATATTGATCAAAAATAAAGATAAATGCGGAGTATATAAACTGATATGCGTGACCTGCAAAGGTGTATATGTCGAGCAATCAGGTAGGAAAATAAGTACATGCATTGCTGAGCAGTATAAATCATGGCAGAAAATATCAAAAGGACAGACACCAAAGACATGTAAATGTATCCAGCCTTTCCAACCATGTACTAGAAACTGACCATACATTTGATGACAATAATTACGAACTACTACACATGTCAAAAAAAAATATGAAATTAGACTTTTTAAGAAAACTTGGAAGTTCAAAGAGCTTTACAAGACCTAAATATAGAATGTTTCAATAAAAGATCTAATCTGAACCACTCTGCCTTAGTAAAACCTATAACAAATAATTTGGTAAAATAACCTATATAAGTTTTAAGGTACTTATAATTAAGGTATAGTGAAATATAGATATCATTGTATAGCTGTAAGCAGTTAAAAAATCTGGTTTTACCTTAATGCCTCCATATTCCTTACTTTTTGGTTCCTTAATCCTTCTATAGCCCTATTCTACCCCCACTTTCTGTTATTTTAAGTCCTAGAGCTTGTAAAGTAAATGTGAAGCTTAGTAGTTTTTCACTCACTATGCTAACACTTACACTGAAGATGATATAAATGGCGAAACGTGTATGTTTAATTATATAACTTTGGTTCCACACAGCATTTTTCGATGAAACCAAGGCATTTTTCGATGAACTCTGCGAAAAAATTAATTGATTTTGTTTTGCCAGTTTTGCGCCTATAAAGTCGGACTGGTGGCAACAGACACATACACACATACATGCCATACGTACACGAAAAAAGTTAAGGCCAGATTCGGTTTCGGAATGTATTAAATAAAAAAGTATCCAACATTTTTTTAATTCTGATCAATGTACAGAAAAAACTTTAATATTATATACACTGATGATAGTGGTTGTTAGGTGTGGAATGGGCATTTACTACATACTAAGTATTCTAGCTGTTGCATTGTACGGCATATCATGGAGCCGCGAGGGAAACATCAACTTACGACGGAAAAACATTGGCTTTACTACTGTGAATTCCCCAGTCAATGATATACAATAATAGTAGGTCACGTCGTTTAGAAACATTTGTATCGGATAAAGGCTTATTTTTTCGATCTCAGGTCTGAACTATACTATAGAAATGTTAGAAAAGTCAGTGCATTACTGACCAAGATGATGATTTCGGGTTAAAACTCGTTGACTATCCGCAGAGATCATACCCTTTTTCTTTCATGGGCCATTTTTCAGGATTTCTCAATCAGTTTAGATCTCTGAATGACCTTTTATTTGACCCTCACCTAGAGAATCCGGTGAGGAGAATAGGTCGAGAAGATCACTTTACATTAGAGATATCTCTTTATTGACACCTCAATTGAAGAGCTTTCCCAAAGTACCTTCTTCCTTTCACAATCGTGTGACATGTCTCCTACTGTTCTGTGTGGAGTCAAACTTTTAAACGGATTGCGAGATTTTCGTGACATTTTCTGTGAACATTAATTCCTCAGCTTAATCGAAAGAGCGTAGTGTTCTTCATTCCAGAGACTTGTGATTTTAAAAGTTTGTGAGTTTATGCATTTGTGGCAGCTGTATACTCTTAGGAAATTTCACTCTTATTGTTTTTATGACGGCAGCTAATATAAACATAAGGTTTTATAAATATCTCTCAAGTAACATTTAAGTTTAAAGCTCTTGATGAGTATAGAGCAAAAATATACATGTTTGAAATGGCCACCCACCAGTGTCTGCCCAAAATGTTCGAAAACACATAAGTTGCAGATTTTGAAGTCATATATCAAGTTGTATATTATAAAATTTAAGGTATTTATGAGTAGTGATTATTGTTGCGCTGTACATTCTAAATAAACGAGTTAGGATTGCAACGCATCTCTAGTATTTTATGTATTCAATAAAATACTAATTTAAAATATTTCAGCTCTTTTTAAAAGATTTAAAAAAAGAGAAAAGAAACTATGAAATATTGATTTTCCAAGCTAGGAATTACTAAACGAGGCATGTGAGTTCTCCGTTTCAGAGACCTGAGTTTTTTTTAAAGTTTGTTTGCTTGTCGAATGATAACTGGCGTAAACATTGAAGTATTTCTCAGCATAATGACAACTGTATATTGTATAGTAACGTGGATCCTACCTTTTATATAATCTTTTATATAATCGAGTAATGTCCCGACGACGACGGCGACGCACCTCGAAATCTTTTATATAATCGAGTAATGTCCCGACGACGACGGCGACGCACCTCGAAATGATTTATAACGTTAAAAATTGATGAATTAAAACCTAGATTAGAACCAGTTACCTCAAGCGCATGAAGCAGGTGCTCTACCACTGAGCTATCCTTGACACTGAATCTGACGGCCTAAAACGTTCTATTTAAACAGTAAATTATATCTATTTTATCAATATGAAGTATAATTGGCCAGCGCGAGACTCATTCATTTGAAATATAACTGATTATCTCTCAGCTCTTTTTCTTTAAATACAATTAATAAGAAATAACTAGGCATCACGTGGCTCCTTCTATTTAAGTATAACTGGACAGCGCGAGACTCAATCATTTGAAATATAACTAATTATCTCTCAGCTATTTTTCTTTTAATGCAATTAATAAGAAATAACTAGACATCACGTGGCTCTTTGGCTTTAACTGGACCCCGAACTCATTGTTATTGAATGTAATTAATGATTTTTCAGCTCTTTTACTTGCATTTTTTTTTTTTTTTTTTTTTTTTTTTTTAAATTTATATTTGAATTATTAATTTATTTATTTATAATTGAGAAGTGTCCCGACGATGGCGACGACTCACCTTGAAATTATTTTTTATTAATAAGGCAACTTTCTGCCCGTTGCTACGGGCCTAAAGTCTAGTAAGGGTAGAAAGAAGAAGAAGAAGACTAAACTACTTCATACTCCCGCCACGCAACCCAATATAGTTACAATAAGCACCACTTATTATTATTAATTACAAATATATATTTTAAGATACATTATTCATCACTTATTATATTACCAAATTAGAAATTTAAGTTAATGCTCCGTTACCATGGTTTTTATGTTTATTTTAAATTCAAATTTTACTAATTCATGTTATCACTGATAAGATAGTAAGATTATCGAAGTCCATTATCAACTGGTTCCAGTGATAATGAGACTCGATCTTATTACATCACACTATTTATTGTAATTAGTATAGTTTATAGTTTTTTTTACTGTGATATTGTTAGTTATTATTGTTAAATGTTAGTTTTTGTTATTTTTAACCCTGTGATACTGTTATTTATACTTACCTACGCAACAACAATGATTAAGATCATTGCATTCTGACTATGGTAATTCTACACAGTTATGTTTGTTTTAGTAACTTTTTATTGAGGAATTAAAAGTTTACATTGTTCTTGACACTGAGTTTCTCTAGTCCAGTAGCTAGTAATTATATGTTTTACCGATATAGGTTTTTTTTGTCGTGGTGAACTACCAGTTCGCCAAAATATTCATACATTCTCACAGTTTTAACTCTATAGCTTGAGGGCTAATTCAAATGACAGAGGTAATTAATATTGTATCTTTATGTGAAACAACATTGTAATAATGCTGTAGTTTCTGATGTCATACTATTATTAAATTAATATGTTTAGGCTCAAAATGGCTGGTTAAGCCGAAACGTTGCCGATATGAAGTAGTTTAGTCTTCTTCTTCTTCTTTCTACCCCTATAGGATCCACGTTACTATACAAAATAGTTATTCAGGGTACAGCTAGCATCACTACTAAGACAACTGTATAGTTTTTGGAAATTGTACATTCAGTATAAGTAATATAGTGGTCAATATGGCGGACGACTGAAAAAAAAGTTTTTGTCAGCATGACATGTTATACATCTATTAAAGGTACTGAAAATTAGGAAAATAATATGTAACTATTATAATTTTACCGGCATTTGGCTTTTTCTCAGGTAAATTAAGAATACGAGTATATAATTTTAAACAGCAAAATTTATCACTTCATTATCAAAAATACAAAAGCTAATTTATTTTTAAATTGACCTGTTTTGACTTGTTAAGTTTTTCATCTCTAGTTAAAAGGTGATGACCAACTGAAGTGGTGGATAAACAAAAAAGCACTCTGCGTATTAAATATAAAAAACAAAACGAAAACTAGGTATAAATAACCAACTCAATTATAATGTGAGTGTTTTGATTTCTCGTTTTAGAACATTACGCTTATTCTGTTTATTTTGCTGGGTTTGCCTCTGTTCGATCAGCTTTAAGTGGAATTTAAAAAAGCATGCAGAAAAACAAGCTGAATCTGCAAATATTTTAGATGTTTTTAGTGACTCACATAATAATAGATTTTTTTTCGTGGGTTATGTGTTATTATACGATATTTCCATCTTAACACCGATGTTAAGTTTTGTACCACCCCATATTTAAATTGATTATAATTTTAATTGAAGAAGCAAGAGGTTGAGAAGTAAGTTCAAAAGGTTTAGATAAGTTGAAGACAGTTTTGTAGACTCCTTCCTTTGTTTGTGAAGGAGAACCTTGGAGCCTTTGAATGGTAAAATCGGCTTCACCGATTCGAAGCCCAAAAAGGAAGGATCATTGTTATCCTCCTGTTTGCTTATTTATTTATAAGTAGTAAGTTAAGTAATGGCTCCATGTTTGCCTGCCCCAGAAATTGGTTTTCCCTGTCAGACTGACATCCTGGGCTTTGCTTGCGAAGCCGGAGTCTATGGAGCCATTGCTGTAGATTTAAGTATTTATTTATTTTGTATATAGTTAAGGTCTAGTCCAGGCTCCAACTAGACAGACATTTATTACTTTCCCAATTGACAGGCTCCTGGACTTTATTTAATTCATAAATAGATCAGGTTTAGTCTTCGCTGCACCTTGACCTTTATTGATCATTTGTTTTCCTAGTTTGATGCCATTATTGTAGTTTTAGGTCAGATCTAGTTATTTTATAACATCTTCTAGTCACGGCTTCGCCTCTACCCGTCACGGTCATTTGTTTCCCTCGTGGCCAGGCCTCTAGGGCATAGCTGGCCGAAGTCCAGGATGGTAAAACCATTGATTTTACAGTCTAACTCATTGCACAACTACGTTCCTGCCTTAGCAAACAAATAAATTAATATACCGCTGACCTAGAATGGCGAAGAAGTTCTCCCTGGTAATGGGATCCCATGTATCAGATAAGTTGAATCAGAGGGATACACAGAGGGAGTTCGAAGACAACCTCCACAGTGCAGATATGCTAGGTTTATCACGTCATGTGGGGAGAAGCCGAATTAACGAGGCATAAAGCAAGTATATTTTGTGGAATTCACAAAAATACGACACTTTAAAAATATAAGGCCTCCTTTCCAAACATTTCACATGATTTTGTTTTACTTATTTGCAAACATAACATTTCGAGACACTCTTACGTATTCGTGTTATAGAGTACATTTTTAAATTTAAAATCGGAAAAGTAAACAAGCTTATTTCAAAGAACTATATAAATCCAATGGCTTTCAGATTGGTTTCTGATGTTTTCTTTAATAGTACCTAGTAGCATTCTTGGTTATAGGCTAGTGTTGGTTTTATGTGTAGCAAGTTGTTTGTTGTTGTTTAGAATTTTTTGTTGAAAGCAATCCCTTCATGACCTAGAACTACATGTGTCTTAAAGCTGTAGCTTTTCTTGAAGTGTTCTATTTCTCACTTATAAATATCTCTAACTTAAAGCTTTATTTGCGTCTCTTGAATCACTTTATTCACTATTCCCTCTATATTTATCTTTAAGTCCCTTTCCAACTGACACCACAAAGCTTTTAAGAAATGAACTATTTCACCAACACTTCCTTCCCTCTACGTTTCAACAGATTGCACTTCGGCTTTTACAGAAGTCAATTTTAATTCAGATGCTGTTGGTTGACTTTTTGGTGTCGGTATTTGTCACGACTCTTTCTCTTTTTATATCAAACTACCTTATAAAAGTTTTATTTTGTATGATTTATTAGATTAAATTTATTCGGCAGAAACTTTCTTTGAAGGATAAAAGATTTGAGAATTAGATTAATTTAAAACCTTGGAAAATAAAATAGGATTGACCTTTTGAATAGAAAGTCTTTCAAAATGAATTTTTTGCCCATAATATAGTTTTTTTTTTAGCGGCATTACAGCATTTTAAAAGCTTAGTACACTCTAGTATTTTTTGTTTGGATTCATTGTCGCAGAAATAAGTCCTGGCTGAGTCAACAAATGTGAATCTTGAATCTGTAATGTCGCAGAGCTGAATATTTAAGTCCAGCTGAGTCAACAAATGTGAATCTAGAATCTGTAATGTCGCGGAGCTGAATATTTAAGTCCAGCTGAGTCAACAAATGTGAATCTTGAATCTGTAATGTCGCAAAGCTGAATTTTGAGTCCCATCCTAAATAGGATTCTCTGACTCAATATTGTTTGTATAACAATGAATCCGAACAAAAAACCCCAGTATGTAATGACTATTACGACACATGGGATATTACTTTACCCTGCCACACTAAAAATTAACAACATTAACTGCCTTTAGTTTTAAAAGGTCGTGATCAAATCTTATCAACTATTCAATGACTAATTAAAATCGTGAGGGAAAGTTATTTTATCATTAAGAGTAAATTAGGTGTAAAATATTTAAAGAAGTAATTGTATGGACCAAAATAAACAATAAAAGTCTTAGAAAATATGGGTTCACAAAGAAACGGTTTCGGAGATAATGGAAGGTTGTTCTAAATTTACCCACTAAAGTTGTTTTTGCAAAAACTCACGATTTCTTGATTAGATAACCGGTTAACCCGTATCTAGGACAGTTACCCTTAAGGGCTCATTCACACTAGGATTCCGGAATCAGATTGGCGAATGCGATTCGTGAATCAGATTCAAAAAACTATCAAGATTCAGAAGCTCGGATTTCCCCTCACTCTATCCACATCTGCTTCCACTCACCTCAGGCCTTCATCTTCATTTTCAATAGCTCTTCGTGTTTACTTTCAATTATTTAAAAATGTTAAATAAATGATAATTATATGTAGTTATTGATTATAAAAATAAAAATATTTTTATAAAGAAAAAAAAACTTTATTAAAAAAAAAAATAAGGGTCAAACAAAAAAAAAAATTAAAAGTTGAGGGAATTTGTTTCTCAAGTGAGTTTGAGGGTGTGAATAAAATACTGGTTCCAAACTGGTTTCCAGATAAAGAATATTATTTGACACATAATTTGGCACATAATAGAATAACCATCCATATCTCCGAAACCTTTACTTTGCGGACCCAAGTAGGGTAGGGCGGGGCTAGTTGAGCATAGGGGCAAGTTAGGCAATTTAAATATCTCTAAAACTACGCATGTCACAAAAATACTTCAAATGATGGAAATATGGGGACGAGGAAGGAGAACTCATCGCGTGACCTTCAGTTGCCCTAAGACAATCGAGAAAGATGACAGACACTTTTTTAAATTTTCTTAGTAAAAAGTAAAAAAACGGAGGACCGCCATTTTTCTCCTAGACTCGTACTAAAACAACCATCTGCAATCAGGTAAGTGTTTATATTTTATGAATTTATTGTACTTTTGACTATACTTAGTTATTTAGTCCTAAGTCTACCCGTTTTTTTTATAACTTAACTTTTTTTCTATAAGTCTAGTCGGGGCTAGTTGGGCAGGCTTGCTCAACTTGCCCCACTCTTATACTACGACAAAAAGTTAAATGTTTATTTTTTATTTTTACAAATACTAAGCAGACTCTGGCAGACGGCTAAATAGGTATGCCTTTTTATACTTTGTAATAACAATTTTTATAATAATTGTATTTATAATTTTGAAATTATTAATAAAAAAAAAAGAAAAAGTTAAATGTCTTGCATTTCATTTTAGGATGCGGACATATAAACGAAAAAACGTCAAGGGGTTCTGCTACGAGTCAACAGTCAAGTGAAGCTGCAAAATCTGTGTGGCCGGGTACAAAAGCATGAACGCAGCTGCAAAAGAATTTAACGTAAAACGAATGACTCTCATAAGATGACTGATGATAAACCCTCCATCAATATTTTTACATTACTAACCTCGAAATTACCTACTAACCTCGAATTTTTATATTGTTTTTATATTTACATTTTTTTTTATCCTTAAAAATTAATAATAAAGCATAATTTTAAGTACTAAGAGTGTAATAATATCCAAAGATAAATAATAAGTTATGTCGTAAAAGTGTGTTATATTTGCTTCAGATTTTTTGTTGTTTGTTTGATGTTGTTTCTGTACCTACATTAGAGATGGAACTTAAAAAATATATATTTGATTATCAACTGAAGTATTACTGTAGTTTTGAGCAATTTCCACATCACTATTAACCTATTCTTTCCATTGCCCAACTTGCCCCATGCCCTTGCTCAACTTACCCCTACTATGGGGCAGGTTGAGCAAGTAGGAGGTTTCTCGCATTAATGATAATAGTTTCTAAACCAGATCTTAAATAGTTTTATTTTCTGAATACATTTAAAGAAGGGTAAATTACTTATCAAACGTTGAAGGAATCAAGTAAATCGGATGTACCGTTTAGGAGTTATTATAGATTATATAAAAAATTTCTCAACTAGCCCCACCCTACCCTACATTATTAAGTTTATTAAGACTTTTTATTACATTATCATATAAAGAGAAAGTATTTTAAAGGTGTGAAAATTCGATTTTGATAAATTTTCACGTTTGAGGTCCCCATAAAACCGGTATTTACAAAAAAAAAGAAAAAAATGTCTGTTTGTCTTCGGTGCAGACGCGTAGAGCCTAAACAAATAGACCAATTTTGTTAACATTTAGCATACATGCTCAGAGAAATCATGCCCCGTGGCAAATTCGAGAATTAAATTTTAGCTCTTAATTTGGGGCGCTGCCCCCGAAAAACTTTTAGTCCAGGAGATAAGAATTTTCATAAGAGGATTAGAAGGACCTAAAGATATAACGACATTTAAGAAACAAATTCAACGAGATTTAGAATTCTATAACATTATAAATCCCTACCTTTTTTTTTATTTCCCTTCTAGTACAGGATTGCGTGCAAAACAAGTCTCTGACTAACATCAAGCTAGAATTTTATGTATAAGTAAATCTTTTGGTGCTTTTAAAGAAAATGTGGTCGGCTAAGTTCGTCTGTGGGACATAGCTTGACAGTAAGCATTTGGGAAAAAAAAATCATATCGGTAGAGTGATTTTCATGATCCAGACTACGAAATTAGTTAGTACACCAAAAATCAAGTTAATGGTAGTTTGTCACAATAGTTTTTTTATTGTTTTTTTTTTTTTTTTTTTTTTTTAACACAATGAAATGAGAAATTATGGTATTTAAATGCAGATTCAAAAATATGAGAAAGTTTGTCTGAGTTGGCTTGGACCGGTTTCTTTGTTTATTTTGGTCCATACAATTAACTCTTATAAATATATTTCACACCCTTTTTAGGGTCCGTAGGCCCCTAAAATTTTCCTGCGTGTGTCTGTCCGTCCGTCCTCTCGCGTGCTCTCACGGCTACACCTTTCGTCCGATCACTTTGAAATTTGGCATGTATGTGTCTTGTACCTACCCACATATTTTAAAAATATAGCGACTTAAAAAAAAAATTCAAAAGAATTAGGGTAAAAAAACTTAAGGGTGAAATTTTTTTTCGACACCGTGAGGGGTATCATATGAAAGGGTACGTCGAGCTGATTAAAAAAATATATAATTCTTTGGATATAACTTTGATAGGGCGAGCGTAGGCAAGTTTGAAGTGGGTATGAAACGTGTCCCCCCTCCCTCTATCTCGCTTATGTAAAGTGCAAAAAATCTGAAAATATTCCTGAACATTCTTCGACCAAAAGTAAAGATACCACTTTTTGGAAATTTCGAAAAAAATATTATTTTATTTTTTATTGACAAATTACGTTTTTTTTATAATAATGGTCTTTTCGATGTATTTATATGGGTGTAGTCCGGTTCAGTGGAAAAAAAAAAAAAAAATACTTTATCAGGGTGTGTTTTGAGAATATCAGACCCTTAGAATGGTTCAAAGTAAGCTTTTTAGCATTTTAAAAAAACACTGTTTATACACTTTACAGTTAAACACTATACAGTGTGGCCTACGGACCCTCGCTGTGTGCTGACTAACACACACTTGACCTGTTTATTTAACACCTTGATAATCTGATAAAATCAAAAAATTAAATGATTGTTAATTGATCATCATGTTAACAATAATTCTTCATATCATTCCATGTTACATAACTTGATGCAATCGTTTTTTGAACGCTTTACTATAAAAGTTTTTGTGGGTTGTCTCCATCATAAAATTCTTTATTTTTTGGTAAAATTGTATGTCTGCAAATTATATTGTCATCATTTTTAAGTGCGAATCAATGCAGGGCACATTTATTATCTTTAAATGAATTTTCGCGTATCCTCAAACCAATCATGATTGACTAGTGCTAATTTATAATCTTTAAGTTGGGGGAGACATTAAAGCTGCACTATAATTCACTTAATTTCTCTCCCAGGGAAAAAACGATAAGAATAATTCATTCCATTTACTAATTGTAATTCATACGACAGTGCAGAGCTCCGATTAGTGATAAAACCATGTCCGTAAATTTTGAAATTGGTTTTCCTTCCCAGTGGAATTTAGAAAAGCGATAAAGGTTTACCGAACGTGTTTCTCTCTCTCTCTCTCTTCCGATCTATTTTGCGTATCAGGAACTCAGGAATTGGAATTCAAAATCCATGATTATAGAATGTCGTATTTCAGTAAAACAACGATTTTTGATACGGAGTTGAAATGAAATGTTGCATTGCAGATAGGAAGCTCATGTTGGACTATATTTAGCAATCATGACAGATTTATTAAACAGCTTTTAATAGTTATCTTTTTCAGTTGGATTCAAGATTAGTGTCAACAGACCATATCTCAAACTTTATATAAGACAACTCACTTTTTCATCCCAAAGATATTTGTAAGACACATTTAATCTGCTTTAGATATCATATAACTGAAGCAGAAATGAAATTGACGATAGTCAATGATATTAGAAGTATACATGTCTGGCACTATGTATCCAATTTTTATAGATTCGTGTAAATAAAGACTGCTTTCACTCTTGAAATTTTTCCTTCAATGCATTCTATAAGTATAATGGTTAATTGTGAGACATATTTAAATCAAAGGTGAAGCAATGCTGTTTCAATTACAATCTTGACATTATTTTAAGAATCCCAACTATATCACTATAGCATTCACATTCAGAGATATTATTCAGACTTTTAAACATCGTAAAACGAATTATTAAATCAACAATTAAATTTCTGGCATATATCAAGTACACATATATGTTGCGTTCATAAATTGATTTTACATGTCATTCCCAATAGAAAATCACATCTAGACAGGTTCCCAATCAGCAATTCTTAAATATTTTTGATATATCTACTGATTATATTTAATAAACTATATGTTCTGCCCTCTAATATTCGTTTTATTAATTGTATTGTTTATAGGTTTGCAATTGAAAGTCGACAAAATTATACAAATACATTCGATTTGGCGTTTGCTATGGTTCCTTTCTGAGCTTTCATCTAAATACACAAACTGAGCTGAAACATAACCATAAGAAAAAACCCTATCTTATTATTTTTTCCTACCACGAGATAAGGAATTAAAATTCAACTCTCATGTTTGTAGATTGTCGGATTTCAGTGAAACAACGACTATTAATAATTATAAAAAATCACAGGGAAGTACTTGCGTCCAAGTACTTTTAAGGGTTTTGTAGATGAGTAAGCATACCCATTATGTAATTATGATTCTTTTGTCTTCGATCTCAAGGGTCCCGGGTTCTTTATCAGTAATAAAGACAAGATAAATTACATTTTTCAGGAAATTTGCATCGCCCCACCATAAGGTATAACCATGAATTATTTCGAAATTTTAGCACCAGCCGATCTCTAGTGGTTGGGGGGGGGGAATATTTTTTGGGTATATTTTGATTTTTAAACCAATAAGAAATGCAAAATTTAAAAAAGCATATATATATTTGTGTCCTACTCTTCAGCAGCTTTCATTTGATACCCAACTCAAAATTTTCAAAAAATAAAATTTTGGCCGCACTTCACTTTTTCGCGCCCAAAATTGGCAATTTTTGAGAATTTAGAATGAACTCCCGGAATTTTCATCGCGCCACAATAAGGTATAAGCATGAATTATTTCGAAATTTTAGCACCAGCCGATCTATAGTGGTTGGGGGGGGGGGGGGGAATTTTTTTTGGGTATATTTTGATTTGTTTAACCAATATGAAATGCAAAATTTAAAAAAGCATTTATATATTTGTGTCCTACTCTTCAGCAGCTTTCATTTGATACCCCACTCAAAAATTAAAAAAATTAAAATTTTTGAGTTTATCACATTTTTTCGAATTGCGCATGCGCATATCAAATTTTGAACTTCTGTATATTTTTCCTGTGGTTGGGTCAAAAAGTTGCACCAGTGTTTCAAATTTCAGCACTTTCGCTTAAACGGTTCGGGCCCTATGAACCAAAGAGCGACGGACAGACGGACACATCACCCTCGGCATAAGGGTTTTGAGAAGTATCTACAAAACCCTAAAAAAAGGATTCATAAATTATAAATTAAAACATGCACGAATATAGGCACTTCTTTAGATTGTTACTCCCCTTATAAAAAAAAGGTAGTAACAATCTAAAGAAGGTGTACGGAATGTTCTTCTTTAGACTGTTACTCTCCTTATAAAACAGAAGTGTGATATTCCTTTGTCCCAAAGTACATTGAACTAAACATCCCTTTGTCTTAATTTTTATTCAGTCAATGTCATTTATATTCGAAAAAATCATAGGGGAGTAACAATCTAAGAAGTACCCGAAAATAATTAGATCGCAAACATTTGTTTTTGCACAAAGTTGATCCCAAAAGAAAGGCTAGTGTAGATTTAGAAGTAAAATTTGTTTGCATTTTGTCTTACCTGATTTTAAATATTGCTGAAGGAACTAAAGTTTTTCTAAAAACAAATCCAATTTTTTTTTCAGGAAGGTTATAGTAATCTCCCTTCATGCCTCGGGCGCTTGTCCTCTCCCTGTCTTTTTAAGAATTTAGTCTTATAAAGAAATATTGATATTAATCATCGATACATATAAGTGTGTTTACTTAATAAACATTGTTAAACAGAAAGTTTTAATTTATAAGCTTATGCCAATAATTTTTCGAGATGTGAAGGATTCTTAAAATTATCAATATTAAACATGATAATAGATGTAAAACTGCGGCTTCAGTTCTACAATTATAGTCAGTTGTTTAAAGTGTTCTTACAGTACAAGTTGAATCTATTTTAGTTCAGACATCTTACCTGATAGAGCGAATTAGAAAATACTCGAAGTACCATTTTATGGATGCGAAGTAAATCCTTAATAAGATTTTAATTATATAGTTAGTTTTATACTAGTTTTAAATGACAAGGATATTGATTAGTGAGGCAATACTTTGTTGAATTAGTTCAAGTCAAAAGGAAAACCCTTCGTGAAAAATAAGTCAAGGACAGAATTTAACAGAAAGTGAAGGTCCAAGTTAAGAGGGGAAATAGGAAACTAGCCTAATGCTTCTAATTGGACCAAACCCTTACCTCTAACTAGATTGCTCAGTTTCCAGTTACCAATACAACACTCCTCAGTCTTTCTCAACTCCCCTATCAGTAATATCATTATAGTATCCCCATCTTATTGTTACAATTTTTATTGTAATTAAAATCTTGTAACATCATGAGTAATTATTATTTTAAGTTTTTTGTCAATAGTTAACATTGAAAATTGTTTTTCTTTGCCCTAATTATAAATAGTGTGGCACATAGCTTCCTCGCGTCCTATTTCGTATAAATTAATAATTTGACGCTTATACAACCTATTATTGTCTAATTTATTAAATTTTCCACTCGTTATTTAAACCTGTCAAAATTGTTTTTATTTTTTTACATAAATTAAGTCAGGTTTGCATGATCCAAGTATACTTGGTCCAACTAAATTTGATTAAATCTACTTGGTCTAAGTGTTTGTGGAACTTTGAATTATGGTTTACACGATTTAAGGTTTACACTATAAAGTAAAGGTGAATATAGATTGTGTGAAATTATTTTCCCTCTAGAACTTTCCAGTTAAATTTTACTTATTACTTTTTAAACAGTGATATTATTACTTTTTAAACAGTGATATAAAACCTTATTGTAAACAAAACCCAGCATAACCTCATATCATTGTTATTTTTTGACAGCTCGTTCTCATAATTTGACAGATAGGTGCAATTTTTGTTTTCATCATTCTGCTTTTGATAAAAAAAATTGGGCCCGTCTAACTCAACTCGGATGTCCAAGTTGTCTTTGATACCCTATTTAAACGATCCAAGTAGCTTCCAAGTTGAGTCAAAGTTGACTTTGTCCAATTATACTTTGATTGTGTAAACGGGGCTTTAAAGTATCTATTTAGCAAAATTTCAAGACGTCAGACGGTTGAAATTAATCTGGGGTATAACTTTAAGTAATAACTTTCGACAAACCATCACAATTTCATAAAAAACAGATTTTTGTGCTCATGTGGAAGAGAAACCAATAGGCGCAGAAGGTCGAAACTTATATGAGACCAACATTGGGCTAATTTTGACCTACCATTCAAATTTCAATAAAATCAGATGAGTAGTCTTTAAGATATAAGTTGGTTCGCAAAAATTGAGCGACAGACCGACTGACAGACACGGAACCAAAAATATTCCCTGATGTCTGAAACGGATTTCTGACTTGAAAATTTGAAATCGGAGACGCATATAATATTTTTGTTCTTCAGAACAAAAATATAGTTTCCTTTACGAAGAGAACATACATAGTTCCTTTACCTTTGGTAAGCACGGAAGCAGAAAATTCAGACTAAGTCTTGGGTTGCCATTAATTATTGTCAAATGCAACTTTACATTCCCGACGTTTCAGCTTTTTCTTAAACCTTCTTTAAGCTTAGTCCACATCGGGACTCAATGTTGCACGACTTTGTTGCGGGGCTGATTCAGGACTGTTGCAATTCAGCCTCACATTAAAGATGCGGAACATTGACTAAGCTTGACTTACCTAGGGGTCTAAAATATTATAGACTGTCAATTTGTGTGGAACTTAGCTTCCCCACGTCCTGATACTGGACGAATGGTCTCTTGAGATTTGGATCTGTTTTAATTATCAGTCACATTTAATTTTATTCAATATCAAATTTGGGGCTATCGTTGGCCTAATTTCTTTAAAATCGGATGCGTTCGTTTAAAGATTTATATGATTAAAACAATGATGTTTTGACATTATGACATTCCCTCCAAAATTGGTCGAAATCAGATGACTTATTTTAAAGATACGATGGTTTGCAAAATGTTGAACGACATACCGACTGGCAGACACGAGGCCATCCATAATCCCTCATGAAAAACAGATTTCTGTCCAGGAATTATGATTTTAGAGGCCTAAAAATAATAATTTCGTTCTTCTGAAGGATTAAAATGCTTTTTTTACCTTTAGTGAGCTTAGGAGCAATATTCCTTAAAAAAACAATTTATATATTATTCTCGTTGAAGTTAACTAAAAGTGGGTATTTTGAATTCTGGTAAAGATTTAGGAGAAATCTCATTTCCTTGGCCAGGAAAACTTTTAACTTCATAGCTTTTAAAGTATTCACAAGTTCAAACCAAGCATTATAATACTTTCAAAACTTTTTAAATATTTACAATTTTTTTGTTTTGATCTACTTTTATTTTTACATTATTGCTTTGAAAAAAACATTATTATGGTAATGCTATTTTTATACAAATTGACATGAGCAAACACAAAAAGTAAAGTTTCTAATAAAATACATAATAGCCCAGATATCTTATCTCACAAATGCTATTGACATGCTGCACTGTCGTGAGGTTGTGAGCACTTCTCTATATATTACAATCTAAAATTATTTCAGATGAGTTAAAAGTCAATTCAATCAATTTTGTAACCTTTTAACCTCTTTTTTAGTTTCTTCTTTAATGTGCAGTTTTGAACCCTTCTTTATAATTTTGATAAATTATTTTCTCTTTCTGAAAATATTTTTTGGCCTAAGTAGGGTTTTCATTAGTAGTTTTTAATATAATAAATACAACAAATTTTTCTTTTAACTTGCTATATTACACCGTCTTTTTTAGTATTTTCTTTAAACTCTTTATACACTACTCTCTTATTACAACAGCTCTTTTAAACACCATATTTTTTTTCTTTTGTTGTATACTTAGTAGCTATAAAGAGTGAGTTCTAAGACAGCTTAGACGTTTTAAGGTCCCTATAGATGATGATGAGTCCATAGATTATGATTATCGTGCTGTAGAACAAAGGGACAAGCGCCACTGAGTAAATTGTTAGAAGAAGGCATTTAAACTACTTTAACTTATTCTGCACTTGCCTAGGACAGTCTTTGCTCTAGCCCCGTTGCTACACTCACGTACAGGTTATGTAGTTACACCGATGCCATTCTATGATGGCTTCGCAAACTTCAAAGAAAATATTATTTTATTTACAATTTAGATCAGCAATTTCCTTACTGGTGAGGAAACGAAAAATTTCACCAGGATCCCGTAAACGTTTTCTTTTGTAGCAAGCCTATTCCGAAGAGTTGTCAGATCTTTTATCGCCCACCACTTGTAATCATTCTTATCCTGGGCGGCCGGTAAAGTTCCATTTTACAGCCCTGGGGCCTGTAAAAATGCATGCTTTATCTTTACAGGCTGCTAGTTCGAGAAGCGGCCGCAGGAAGCGCTAGTAGTTCTCAGCGCCAGCTGTTCAATTAATAACAATCAATATTTTTATAACTGCGGTTTGTTTTGGTACTGATGTAACCTTAATATGCATTTATTGTTTTGAAGATTACGGCAAAATATTTTGCCGTTTTTGACGTTTCGAATACACTATTGGACTCCTTCTCAAGGGAATTGTTCGCGAGAAGAGTTATTAGCAACATTGCTTTGTTGCAGAATAATTTGTCTCAGTGGCTTACTACTTTCATCATGAGTAACTCCTTTTAGAATGATGCGTATAATGAGTTTTAATAAGGGATTCTAAAGATGAAAAAAGATCCAGATTCTGAACTTATTAAACTTATGCCTGGGGTATCGAATATGCAGAGAGTTATCTTCATCTAAATATACCTATACTACTTTTATTCCTAAAGCATTCTTTAGCCTGGAGCCACACGAGTTCACGATAACACGCTTTTATTACCAAACCCATCGTTTTCCTTTTTTTTGTAAGCTTACCTTAATTAAACAAAAGGTTCCTCTATCTTTTAAATTTTTTCCAAAGTAAAGTTTTACTTCTTTTTCATTTTCCTGGTTTTCTCAATATATCTATTGTTTTAAATCTTATCCCCCTTTTTAACTACTCCAAGTTTCCTGTTAAATCACCTACGTTCAATATGTTCTATTTCGATGTTATAACTATAATTAACAATTATCACGTTTGTTTACTTTATTGTTGAACTTATTCCTAAGTTTTACCTTGTATATTTATAATTGGTAAACACAATTTTATGAAATATTTATAATTTTGAAGAGGAGGGTTCTTTTTTCTCGACTGTTAAAAGAACAATTAATTATCCTAGGGAAGTCTCAGTAAGAGGAAAACTTAATTAAATTTAAAGGCGCATTTGAATTTAATCCTCGGAAAACGTAAACATTAATTAATATTAAACCTTCCCCTTTCGGAAAAGGGATTAATTAAGATTTTATTAAGAAAACCGGAGAGCTCTACTAGAGAAAATAATTTCAAGGGCAAAGTAATATCGTTGAAGGGAAGTCATGCGGTCACACACCGACCTTTTAATGCTTACCGTGGTTTACAGTATACTTTATTTCTAACCTTATAAACTCCCATTATGCCTTGTTAACAAGGAACATATTGACTTCATAACTGTTCTTTTGCAAACCAAAAAAGGTAATAATTATTAATTATCTCCCACGTCTCTTGTTGTAATAAAATGGAAACGAAGAGGAAGAAGACGCTTATTAGATAAAATCAATATTTATTTCCTTTAGTAAAAGCAGTGAGGTTTATTATATACATTTTCTTTTAAAGAAAATGAGATAAGACGTTAGTTAGATAAAACCAATATTAATTTTCGCCTTAGGTATTTATTTTTAAGTAACCTTATGATGAGTTTAAAGTTTACAGAGTAAATTTAATGAGCTCAACTAAAATAACAAACTTTGTAGGCGTTTTTGAGAACTTTTATATAATATTCGGAAGATTTATACGATCCTAATTTTGAAGATTTATTTCTAGAGTTGTTCCTCATAGACCTTTAGCATCATGCTCTACTAACCATTGATAAGTGAAAGCTTTTTTAGGGGGACTTTAAAAGTGTTAATCTACCTAAATTTACGTATTTTGCCATCACAATGCTTTTTCTATGGAGGTTTTCAATAAACGAAATCGCACCAACCTTATAGAATACCATCTTATAGAAAATTTGTCGCTGAACATCAAAATAACTATGTACATGGGTCCGGAATCCAGAACAGCTTCGTTTTCGAGATATTCTCCAAAAACAAATTATTGATGTTATGACTGAGAATTTGTAGTACCACTTCATAATTATGACTAGAGAGGTTATTAGAAGATAACACAACAATGTTCTCACCACAATTTTATATTAATTTTTCACAAACGCGTTTCGACATTTTATTTTATTATCATCTTCAGTGTTAAGTGTTAGCATAGTAAGAGTAAATATTCTACTTGCTCCATACTTTCAAGATTTTATTACTTTAAACTAACAGTACAAAGTACTGCCTAAATAAATATTACCGCTAAAAAGTAATTTTGTAAATTAACTGACATTAGTTTTAAGGTATAATTTTGTTATAGTAAAATAAGAAAAATTATTCTTGAACTTTAAGCAGTCAAGAAGAGTAATATGATACCTTACCTAATTCCGCCTAGCATCTTCACTTCATAACCCTTACCTTTGGTTCCTTAATCCTTTTATAGCGCTAGTCTACCTCTACTTTGTAGTGTTAGTTTAAGTCATAAAAGTTTGTAAATATGTAGTTAGTAGAATCTTTACTGTTACTATGCTAACACTTAACACTGAAGATGATATGTAAAGTCGAAACGTGTTAATAATTAATCAAATCCGAAATAATGTTAATAATTCCCCAAATATTATTGTGTTACTTTCTATTATTCTCTTAAGTCATAATACTCCAAAAACATTAAAAAATAATAATTTGTTTTGTAGATAAATAATTAATATAAAAATGTCATTTTTCAAAACTGGTCTTATTTTCAACCTTCTATTTATTTATTTATTTATTTTTGTTTGTTTCTGTATTCTTCACCTTAGTTGTATCTATGTGCAAAATTTGGGGAAGATTGAATGACGGTAAGTGGTTCAAAATTGGGGTAATAGGTGTGCGATGAAGCTTAAAAAGCAAAGTAATATAAGACCAGTAAAAAGTGACAAAATATCGTGTTTTTTTGCTTCCGAGCTTACCGAAGGTAACGGATTGTGTTCACTTTTGAGAACGAAACAATTTTATGTCTCCGATTATAAAAATTTCAAGACAGAAATCCGTTTCAGACATAAGGAAACATTTTTGGTCTCCTGTCTGTCTATCTATCTGTCGGTCTATGTGTCCGGGAATACTTGAAACGTGTGACGATTGATGAAATGTCTACTGATTTTGATGACATTTGGTAGACATGTTCATTTTACCAATGCCCAGAACGAGTTCGTTGGACAACGTTATCCGACCAAGCGTTCACGCACAACGCTCACGTAAACGTGAACTTCAAATTTAAAATTGGAATTTTAGGTCGGGAAAAAAAATCTAACTTCATATATTCAATGCAAACATTTTTTTTCAAATACAAGTTTTCAGTAAAACAAACAGCGACACCGCTATGAAGTGTTTAAGATCGCTAAAACTATAAATAGTTTTTACACAATAAGCAGTATAACAATAAAGTAAACTGACACTAATTGGCTATTTTTATTTATTATTTTTTTTTTTTCATCATACAAATTCTCTAATACTGCGCTTCTTAGACGATACACCGAGAAAAACCAGGCATTTATAGAATCAAATTCTGTGTCGAATGAGTGCAATGAGTCGAATGAGTGCAACGTATTATCATGATTATAAATAAAAGCTAAATTCAAAATTGGTGAGGTTTCGTTCGGGGACACTTTACTCATACACTTGCTTGAAAGAGAAAGTGCATAAGTATAAGTGAATAAGTAAGTCCGGTTCTTATTAATTTATTTATTTTAATCCTATTAATCATATAAATTTACTATACCTTAAATTGGATATTTCGATAAACAAAATTAAATTAAATGGGAATAAATTTCAGAACAAAAGAGAGTCATGCTGTAGGGACTGCTTTTTTATGTCCCGAGAATATAAAGCCGAATTGAGGATTATAGGAATAATCTGGTGAAAGTGGGCTAACAAAAAAGGGATAAAATGGGTTGACTTTTTACCAGTATAAATGACGCTATCTCTCTGATCCCCCCTCGCGCAGTTCTCTTAAAAAAGCATCTTGATTTTTGTCAAATTGAATTCCATCCGGAATAACATTTAGTTTATTATAAAGTCATTTTAGATACAATTGATTTGGTTGATTTTTTAAAAAAAGTTTTACTATTATTCTTTAAACAATAAGAGGATTATTTATAATTGTAATAATTCTTTACTTCCAAACCTTATTTTTCAAATATGATTATTTTAACTCTCTTTTTAAAGTATATTAACTGAGGTGTTGGCTTTGTGTTTGTTCCAGTTTCTAAAACGATAGAGGAGTTAAGATTGGAGTGGAAGAATCTCAACCCAGTAATTATGGGTAAAGGCTTGAAGATGCCTCAGTTTGAGATTGTCAACATTGCTGCTTCCGACTGTCAGGAATCATTTCAAATTGGTGAGTGCTAACTAATAATATTTGTGTACACTTACACAATAATTATTATTTTAATAATTGTTCTACTATTTTACTTATTTTCCTGCGTATTTACTTATTTTCCTACAAATTAACTAATTTTCTCCTTATTTTCTTACTTTATGATTCTTATATAATTTGATGAATGATTAATTAAGGTGGAGGAAGAATTAAAACTTTTGAAAAAAAAACGTTTTGAAGAACAATAAATTCGAACAAGAACATTAAATTAGAACTGTTCGAACAAGACCAAAAGCATATTCTTTAGTCCACCTGCTACTAAACTACTGCAGCTCAAATTTTTTGGCGTTGGATCTATTTTCCACATTTTCGAAAAAAATTCGTTTCAATGTCAGTTTTACCCAAACATCTTCGGAAATAACCTGTTTATCATATAAGTATGCCATGTAAAAAGTTTTAGAACATTAAATCTTGCGTCCAATGAAACCAAGAGCGAATTTTATGAACAACCCGTGACCAAACTATAAAAGGTCAAAGTTGGACTAATTTTACACATCAGTGAAATTGGTTGGTTTCAACTTATCTTCTTGGAAATTTATGAATGAAAACATTTATTTTCAACTTTAGGTTATAGAAAATATCTTCAAAATTGATTAAAGAGCCATTAGACCAATTGCTAATATCAATTAAAATGGATGGTTTAACTTTAGGTAAATTTAGAAGTGGGTCAGAAACAGGTTCCCATTAATATGGTGCAATAACAGATGCTCTAGCCACACCAGTGAGGATAACCAATAAATCCGCATCTTTGCCCGCTATAGCAACCGTTTCATGACACTGTGTGACTTCGATGTCTGTAACTTCGATCATATTTGGTCAGCATCCTCGTGAGCTTGTCTGACTGAAATGCCTTCACTTTCCAAACTCTTAGTAAGCAAGCTGATGAGTCGCTCCTTGTTCCTGTCATTTGAAAGGAATTGTTCCTGAGTCATCGGAACTGACGTTGGCAATTTGTCAAATTGGTCCATTTGTAATTTTTGGGTCTAACACTACTGGCCTATAGAGATAGAAAAATATTTTTATCTACGATTGATACGAAATATAAACATTATATCTCTGTTTAGATGCGTAGAAAGTGATTATTTACGTACTTGTATTCATTGCGCATGCGCGTCTCATAGTTCTGAAGAATTCCTCTTCTTTACCACGCTAGTGCGGTAAAGAAGAGGAATTCTTCAGCTTTACGCACGATTAGCGAGTTAGTTTACATTTAACAAGACTAATTTGCTGTTTGTTTATTAAAAGTAACTTCTATATCGAGTTTTTTGTGAAAACCAATGAGTGATTTAAATTATTATGACGAATATGAGGAGAATATTACGCCTCCCGAAATAATTCGGCATAAAATATAACTAATGAATTAATGTTATCTTTATCAAAAGAGAAATACGAACTTGTATACTGGAAGTTTATTTTTTCTGTATTTATTATTTAAATATAACAATCGTAGATAAAGTACGGTACGCAACTCGTGCGAAAACGGCATTTTGCAGTGCTCGTGTGGTTTTACCACCCTCGCTGTCGCTCGGGTGCAAACTCCACACTCGCATGCAAAATGCTACTTTCCCGTCGTCGACGCGTAATGTTCTATTAAATGTACCTTAGTGATACTATTATTTAAGAAAAATATAACATGATTTAAAATTATCTTGTATAAGGGTCAAAACGTCTCATAATGGATAAAAACTGATTGTTAAATCATTACCACACCTTAATCATCCATCAACTTGTAAAAGAATCATCAAATAAGAAAGGTGTTAATTTCAACGTTTTTATTTTCTTACTTAACTCCTAGTTGGGGAAGAGGGGGGTATCTCTGTTTTGCTGAGACTCTTATTCTTAGCCTTGTTATCCCTCCCATTTCAATCCTTTCTTCTTCTCTTATCTCCTACCTTGGAGCTTGTCAGGCTATATTGCTTTTATCGCGATAAAGCTTGTGTACAATCCACTTCACTTTCTACGACATTTTTAGGTGTTTTGTTGGTCTCAATCCACAACTGATGACCTCAGACTTCTTAGACTGTTTTAATGAAAACTGAAGACTCCGCAGCCAAAATTGATATTTATATTGCGTAGGCGTTTATGCTGAATTCATGCGATCTCAAAATCAGTCATAGCATCGTGAAGGCACCTTTAGTCCACTATAAATACTACAATTATATTAATAATGCAGGTTGGCAAGGTCTATGTAATTTATCACTTTTAATTCTTCTTCTTGAGAAGTTCGGTCTACATAAACGATAAAAAGGCTCACCTATGCCATATTTGACTATGCCAGTAGATTAGGCTTCACACTTCTGTACTGACTATTACAAACAAATGACAATAGAAAACAGATTGATAACAGACGACAGAACGGCATTTTTAAAAACCACTTTTTTGGACCTAAACGTGTAAACGCGTCAAAATCTCAAAATTGAATTTCACGCCATCACATTCCTTTCTCTTGATATATTCTAGCAATATGAGAAAATGATAATGTTGATCTCTCAAAATCAGTAAATATAACTAAAGAACTCTATTTTCCTTTCATTTGTATCTCCCTTTCTCAATATTACAATTAAAGTAATTTCCAAATTTAACCACATAAGGTGTGACGAAAAGTTACAGAACCTTTTTTGTAGTTGTAGATCATTAAATTATCATTCGACAAGAAACCCAGCAAAAATATAGAAATTATATAGAAATAAAATATAATATATAGAAATAGTGTACAACCTCATACACAATTTCTAGCTCCTATAAAAGTACTACCATCTATATTAGTGCCAGCTTTTATACAAGTACCTGGCAGCTCGACGGCTGCAGTCTGGCGAGTATAATTATATACGACAGCAACTAATTAATTTACCCTTCCAATAAATGTATTATTTAAGCTTTTTTCCACAAAGAAACAATGTTATTCTGGATCTTTTCCTTTTATAAATAACAACAAAAATCAAAAATCAAGTTGGAGTTGTAACTAAGTAACAAATCTAGTAATTACAGAAAATAGGAAAACCAGGATTTTTTTGTATTAGTTTTTCTCTGACAAAGTTTCATTGTAACTGAACGTTACAAGAATATAACCAAGCAGACAAGCACTCTGTGAACACAAAGTAACTAATTAACTATTAGTTATCTAATAATTACAATAAATGTATTAATCATCTAAAAGTTCACGTTTAAAAATTTGTTCTATGTCCTACTTTCTACCATATATAAAATTATTTTTTGCTATCCTATGATAAAAGATAATAATAATGCAAGAGGGAAGTATACTATTTATAACTTTTGTTTCGTACTTTAACAAGTATACATTTTTTCTGTAATTAGTATAGTTATGTTAAAAGAACAATAGCATAGGCGAGGTACATAAATAGAGAAGTAACATGACCTCTTTTTTAATAAAATGTAAGTTGTTATATGTTATAATATATAAATATCTGAAAGCATTAATATTGATGGTTTTTGTAAATTAAATATTTTCGTGGGTAAAAGTGCTCAAATGGGCCAGTCGTAAATACGAGTATGTTTAATCATGTTGCTAGAGCAACACCAGATTGCTTTACCTGGGTAATAATACCATAACCCCGAACTAGTCGTGCTCAAGAAGTCATTTTTAAAGACCCACATACACGAGCAAACTATTTTGATCAACATTTTGAAGCCCTGTATACACCACACACGTACAAGCAAGTTAGCTAAACTTCTTATTGTTTCCACAATTACTTGTCTAACTATCAGTAAAAATATACTGTTGTGACAAATCAGAAATTCATCGAGTTTTAATTCATGAAATAAAATAAAATACAAAGAGGCAATTGATGAGTTAAATGTAAATAAAATGGTTGTGAAGTCTTATTTTTGTAATCTACTCTTTAATACCTTTCATTTGATAACCCCACTCAAAATTTATAAAAAAAAAAAAAAAAAATCACGTGACATAAATTATTCACCATATTGGATTTCTTGTTAAGCAGGTCACATTGTTATTCGTATTATTTCTAAAGCCCAGCAGACTGCACATTTTGCATATTTCTATTAACAGCAGAAAATTAAAATATTTCCACGTGTTACTAGAGGGAATTTTTGACTGGTTTGATCTCACCAATAAAAAACATTGTGCCCCCCAATGTTTTTTATTGGTAATAACGAAAAGATACATTAATTTTTTCCCGTAAATTTTCATCGGCCTACCATAAGGCATTAGCGTGAATTATTTCAAAATTTACCCTTTTTTATTCTTGGTATATTTTGACTTATAAATACATTAAGAAATAAAGCTTTAATAATGTTTTTATATATATTTGTAACCTACCTAATAGTAGATTTATTTGATACCCCACTCAAAATTTAAAAAAAAAATAATAAAATAGCGTGACATGAATTAGCCTCCATTTTGGATTTGAACAGCTGATAATTTTGAGTTTGCTTTATTTTTCCTGTGTGCGCTTCAGAACAATCTTTCATACTGCAAAGTTTCATGTTTTTTCATGTTTCACGTTTCTCTTTTGATTCAAAAGTTATTAGAACCGTTCAGAGTTTCAGACAGACTCAGGAATGAAACTATAGGGGTTTCTTTTTTTGGTTTTACCAACGAAACCTTAAAAGACAAATAAACAGGTCAAGTGAGTGATAGTCAGCACACAGTGAGGGTCCTTAAGCAAGACAGTATTATTTAAGCTGTACCTATTGATGGTGCTTTTTAAAATGCTAAAAAGCCTTCTTTGAACTATCTTATGGATCTGATATTCTCAAAACACATAAACAAATTTCAGATAAAGTATTTTTTGCCAGTGAACCAGACTATAAACATAAATGCATCCAAAAGAGCATAATTATAAAAAAAAAAAAAGTTTGTCAATATTTTTTTTTTTTTTTTTTTCAAAATTTCCAAATAGTGGTATCTTTACTTAGGTCGAAGAATGTTCAGGATTTTTTTCAGAATTTTAGCACTTTACATAAGCGAGCTAGAAGGGGGGACACTGTTCACACCAACTTCAAACTCGCATACTCTAAAGTTATAACCAAAAAATCTACTTTTTAACCCTTAAGTTTTTTTTACCCTCATTTTTTTAATTTTTTTTTGTATATCAATATGTTCTTAAAATGTGTGAAAACCTGGGAAAACCTGGGGGCAGGTACTATACTCATATATGCCAAATTTCAAAGTGATTGGACGAAAGGGTTCACCGTGAGAGCAGACGACAGACGGAAAATATAAGGGTCCTTGGTTTTGCCTACGGACCCTAAAAAATACTCAATAACGTTGTTGTAAGATCGGTTTCGACCGACTTCACTTAGTTATGAGCAGTCAATTAACTGATGGTGACTAACTAATGTAGTCGAACCTAATAAGCATTAGATATTGTGTTTCCCAGACAGAAATTAAAAGAAAAGCTAGCTAATGGACATTTTTAAAGAAAAGACGTGGTATCTTGTCTTTAAATACTGAGGAAGTCGACTTTTCGAAATAAACCTTGCTTGCAAAACAGTAGAACTAAAAAAATTATAGAAAATAGGCAACACTGACAGTAATACTTTTTTAAAGTTTTTTTTTTATTTTAATTCTCTTGTACTGATTACAATTACTGTTAGTTTTGTAACATCACATTTTCAATGTCACATTTTCGAGACGAAGGCAAACGAGGCATATTTTTCTTTCTTTGACGTAAAAAAAAAATTATCATTTTGTTGATGCATTTTTTTTTGCGTTTTAAATAGGAAACAAAAAATAAATTAAAGTCAAAATTTCTCACTTTTAATAATTAAACATTCACGCTGATAAGACATAAGAACATACGCATCGTGTTCTTATTTTTCTATGTGTTTTTGAACAAAAGAACTATGACCAATTGCCGCAGGGTGATGGTTGTGATAAGACAAAAGGTTTAAGTATATATAAAAAAAATAAACATAAGATAAAAAGCGCAAAAAAGATATAAAATGAAAATATATTATAAATATGAAAAATATAAAATATTCAGGACGTAGAAAATGCAAGATAATAAAAAAAACTTTTTTTTAATGGCACTATAATACTACCATATAAAGTGACTTCGAGAAAAATATTTCAAATAAAAAAAAATTTTTAATATTAAAACATATAAATTTTAAAAATGGAGCTTTTTTTATATAATTTTTCATTTCTTTACCCTCAAAAATGTCTATGCACATTTTCAATCATAATGTTCGAAATAACTATTTTTTTTACCCTTTGTTATATTTCTAGAGTACTCTATATTATTCTATTGTTCCGTTTTGGTTCTTTGAAGAAACTTAATATGTGTAGAAATCCAAAGATATAATGCTAGGCAAAGAGATTTCAAAGAATTCACTATAGAAATATAACACACAAAAGTCTTAAAGAATACTGTTATGCTCAAATTAATATGTTTCTTGTAGATGAAAACTTCTGGAAATAAGAATTTATTTGACATTGATTCATTGCGTTTGATAAAGAGTCTGGCGTTTCATTAATTTCAGAAAAAGATTTTGGGAAAAAATCTTTTAATTATTATGTTCTTTCTTTTTGGTATCAATCGACAGCTATGTTCATTACAGGACGGACAATTCAGTTCTTTTTCACGCATCAATCGATGTGGTCATTAGTTGAATTTAAACCCAAGATAATATAGACGAGGAGAACTGATTGATCTACCTTACTAGAATAATGAGTTGCTTCCGATTTCCAAAATATTATTTTACTTATTCCTTCAATATATTTTTATGTAGCCACAGAAGATTATCGTTTAAAAAACTCTTTCTCTCTCTCCCTTAATGTCTGTCAAAATTTAAATTCATCTGCAACTTCTTCTAAGATTACATTCATCTGCAACTTCTTCAATGATTGCATTAATCTGCAACTTCTTCAATGATTGCATTCATCTGCAACTTCTTCAATGATTGCATTCATCTGCAACTTCTTCAATGATTGCATTCATCTGCAACTTCTTCAATGATTGCATTCATCTGCAACTTCTTCAATGATTGCATTCATCTGCAACTTCTTCAATGATTGCATTCATCTGCAAATTCTTGGGCCTCTAAAGCTCTTGACAGCTAACCATTTTATCTATGTAATTCTAGAGCCTTAAAATTGATATGGTTCGTTTTAATCATTCGTTTACTTAGACTTGATGTATGTTATTAGTTGACAGTTTAATTTTACTCTGGTAGGCTTTTCGTAGCTGAACTTACATCTGAATAAGAACGTCATTCGCTAAATATATTAGGGATACAATCAATCTATCCTCGGCTTAAAAGCATTACGGAGATGAATATAGTATACATATTTGCAACATACGGAGAAACAAAGCCTAAAGTAGGGGAAAAAACTACATCCATATTTAGGCAACATTAGATAATGTTGTTATGTATATATGATATGAACTTACCAACAGTTCATAGATGTTTTAAGTTCTCATCCTAAAATATTTTTTAAAATCACTTTTCGTTCTGACCTAGTTTACGGAGTAAAGGCATATCCCCAATTTTTTTTAATTTTCTGAACTCAATTTTTAATCCATTTTATATAATATATATTTTTTTATTTATTTATTATTTTTTTCTTTCTATTTATTTATTTTTTTTCTTTTCTTTTTCAGTAACCCCAGCAAACATAAATCCAAACGTGCCTTATTTGTTTCTTACTTTGCTTGAGACATCGTTTGACAAAAGAACTTTTATCAGGATTTTATAGTGCTAAAATATCTCACTCGCATATCCGTTACCTTAAAATATGATTTTTTTTTGGAATATTCCTTGACCGTTCAGATATGTAAATAAAGCAAAAGATGGCATGTTTACGTTTGTGAGCATGGAAAGATCTGGTATAGCTGGTCAGGAGATAACTCACACATCCGGACGACGGGATAGATCGTTTTAAAGTCCCCTACATGTGTGCTCACAGTGCTCACCTATTGAGGATGTACGGGTTTTCGTGGAATACTACCCCCTCCTCACCCCACCACAAAAAATATTAATATTTTTTGGTTGCGGGAAAAATTATTTCTAGAAAACATTTGCGACGATTTTGATTGAAAAATTGTAAAATGGCGTCCACTAAAATATAAATTTAACCATATTCGTCGTTTTCTCGGTAAAAATCTAGTTCCTAAGAAAATATCTATAAACGAAAAGGGTGAAAGGTTGGGTTTAATTCTCCGCTGGAGAGAAGTAACTATCATGGAACATTTTGATAAAATGTTCAATAATTATTAAATGAAACTAAAAAAAAAAACTCGAAAAAAACTAATAAATAGAAACTAGTGAACCAAATGAAATGATGCACATATGCACTCGTATATGAGAAAGATAGTAGGGGTTGTACCAAACTGATTATTTTAACATAAATTGAGTAGGTAAAACTATTTTCTTTATTAGTTTATTTTCTTCAATCAATGCAGTATAAGGTCATAACGGAACAAAGGTTTTGGACCTATTACTTTCTTAATGATAAGTCACATAAATGCCTTTCTTTCCAATTCGAATTATCATTTTATTCGAACAATTTCTATAAAAGTAGTTAATAATTATTAAAATCAATTAAGATTGTGATTCCTATCTGTAATATTGTTTAAGAGATTGTTGTAAAATTAATAATGATTGTGCTAAAATAAATGTTGTTTTCAAAGGTATGTCCTATTTATAGCTAAACTTTTGATTACTAGTTACGGCTGGTTAATTTAGTATTTGATAAAGTTCAAACAAAGATCGGACACGCTAAACAGTCTTGATGTCTGATTTTCCAGGTTCATTAGGAAGGATCCAAGTTTACTTAAGTAAGGATGCTTGGCCAACCTTAACAGAATCGCAAATTACCTGCTCAAATATCTTTCCGTTAAATTGGTAAAGGAAACACTGCTTCAATTTTCCTTGTCAGAAGACAAATTTGGATAAAGGTTCAGCTTATCTTAACCCTCCTCTCTAATAATAGCTTTCATTTTACTTGAAAAATAAGGATCTGTGAGTTAAACGTGCACGTTTGTTCTGAATAGTTTATAAATCAAATAATTATGGATCAAATGCCATAAGATTAGCTAATAATTATAGTTAAATCTAAGGGAAAATGAGTTATTTGAAAACTTAGAGCAATTTCGAAATTACTCTTATTAAATAATCTAGAAGAATGCTTTGGCTTTTACATAGCTATCAACACATAATTAGATTATTACAGGATGGGGGGTCATGGTCACTTCAATCATCAAAACGATGTGATCAGTGTGAAATATGTCTTGCCCCTATGTGATTAAAACTCACCAGATATTTCGGTGTTTTGATCTTGGCTGCAAACAGAGTTGCGAGTGCACTAACCAATCGGCTACGCCGAATGAAAATTACCAGTTTATTGTAAAACCAGAATAGCTTTACTATGTTTTACTAACTTATTAACTACTTTGATTCTAACGGATCTAAACAAGTAGTCGAGCATTGATTTTGTTTCGTATAAATATTCACTCTCCGAATTGATGTTACTTTGTCACTTGATTGGTTAGTTATTCAAATATTACTCCAAATCAAAGTGGTCACCTATCAAGTGACAAACTAATATCAACTTGATTTTTGGTCTACTAATTGATTTTTTACTCAGGCTAATGAAAATCACATTAACCACCGTAATGGGCGGGACATGGCCGCACTTCACCGGTTTGGTTTTTTAAATGCCTATATCCAAGCTATGTCCCACAGACGAATTAAGCCGACCACATATTCTTAAAAAGCACTAATAGATTTTAACTTGTACACAATATTCTAGCTTGATATTAGTCAAACACTTTTTTGTAAGCTATCGCCTGGACTATAATTTTAAATAATGGAAACTTATATTTAGCTCAATATGAAATATTTGGGCGAGCAGGTAAATTGTTCAAATGGAACCTAACTAGAATAGCTAGAGAAGACGCTAAACCTCCGCTCGGACAAACCGGAAAATTGAAGTATCTAATGATTTTACTAAAGCACTCCTTTATTTACCTTGTTCTTTGAAATGTGATATTTTAAGAATCTTAATCAATTATTAACCATTTTGTTTATTTAAATTCAATACCTGCTAGTGATATTGCAGTTTATATAAAAAAACTAACATTTTCTTTCCAATCATCACCCACTTTTGTCAGGGAGTTATAAATCTAGGCACATAGACCACGAAGCGAAGGTGGTTTTATTGAGTAAATCCAGGTTAGTTGTTAATGAGTTCTCTCCCCGGCTCCTCTTCTATACTCAGAGTAGACTGACAGACTCGCAAAAAGTCAGCTTTAAGGTAATCCTTTAGACTCTTCTTCTGAAAGATCTAAAGGATCGTTTGGCATTCCAAAGATTTGCTAAAGATATTTTTGCTAATTAAGATCTTTAAGACAGTTCCTTAAACTTTTCTTCTAAATGATCTAAAGGATCATAGGATCTAAAGGATCAAAGGATCATATGATAAAAATTTGCTATCTAAAACAAACTATCGCTAGGCAGCAGCTTATTAGAGTAAGAGGGTAGACGATTTATCTTCCTCATCACACAGCCGCCAAGTAGGACTTTAAACCTAGCCTAGCAGCTGCGAGAGTCTATTGAGACTACAATGACCAGTTTTTAATCCATTTACTAATAAGAGCTAAAGTTGTCTTGATATGAGGGTATTGAAATAAACAGTCTGTCTCATGCTGGGTGGAATTTCCCAGGCTCTTATTTGGAAAACAAAGACTTGTCAAAGTGGTCCTCCCAACAGTTCCGAGACAAAAGGAATTACACTGGAACCCAGCCTAGCCAGTTTATCTGCTAATTGAATCCCTTCGATACCACAATGCCCAGGAACCCATAAAGTAAGAAATAAAAAAATGAGTCAAATAACGTGTTTCACACAATTCTTACCTTATTCGGATAAATCACCCGATTCGGCCAAACTTTCCCTCGAACACTTTGAAAAAATTTATTTGGGTCTGGCGATCTCCTGAAATCTTGGTGAATAAAAAATAATGTGGATAAAATTAGACCAAAAAAAGAGCTGAAAAATTCGTCTCAATTTAATGTGACCTGTATTCCTTTCTAAAGCAATACGGCTTCTTCCATTTAAAGCATAATCATTTTCTTTCAACCTAATTTCCCGCGAATTATTATATTCTGCTCGATGAATAAGGAAATAAGTGAGAGAGAGAGAGAATATCGATTATTTCACATGAGGAAATTTCAGTTCACCTTTCTACCAATTGAGAAATAAATTAATACCAGCGTGTAAGGGTATAGTCGCATTTTCCGACGGAGTGAAAACATGGCGACCAATTTGTAGTTCTCTCGATCACTGCTAGGTTGTCCTGCCTGTTTCATTTCTAAATGTTGAAACTCCTCGTACAAGAACTAGACAGGTAGGACGAACCACTGGTTGGAAAGTATAGCAATTAGGCTCTGTACATTGTACCGCCAAAGCGAGTATGATGTGATCATTAATGAGCCATATAAATCAAAGCATCACGGCGAGGAATCGATCCTACGACTTTGTGCCGCCCTTGCACGCCGGCTCTTTAACTTCTCTTACTTATATTATGTACTAGTGAAAATATATCTTTTTACTATACTATAGTTTTTATTTCTGTATTAATGAGCTTTAACCCTCGGGTGCGCGCGGTCTAATACAGACACGGGGAGGCGCGGACCCCTGATAGGACTTAATCTGTTTTATATGCTCACACAACATGTAAAATAAATATAAACTTGAAATCATTTTAGCAAAATATTATAAAACATATTTAAATTGGTTTTATTATTTTTTTAATTTATAAAATACGTTTAGTCTCATAGTTTATAAGCAAAAAATTGGTCAGTCTCAATTATAATTTTCAAATTTTTAATTTTTCCTGTATAATTTTATTATTTTATTTTTAAATTCAGGTACCATATTAATTTATCTTGTATTATATGCATAAATGTCACTAAAATGTAAGTGAAAGTGGCGCGGGTCCCCTGTCAGGACAATATGGGAACAGAATTCAAGTATAATCACGTACGATGTCAAACAGTGACTGATTCTCTTGATAAAAGCAAGAAATGTAGCTAGAAAAATCCCTATCTTCCTATCGCATCCACATCTATCTCAATTTCACAGTTATATCTCAAATTTAGGCCTCACAGTACCGCGCGTTCCCAAGGTAATAAATCATATTTTCAGTGTCAATTGTTTGTATAATTATGAACAATTAATTTAAATTGTGTTTTCTTGATACAACGTACTCACTTATGAATTTAATTATTATTATTGTTATTTTATTATATTTTTTAAATGCCTGGAATCTGGTGTAAAAGGATTGAAATATAGCATAAGATGAAACTTGTTTGGAATGTGAATTTTTGTACCATTATTGAGTACCCAATAGACCATAAGGAGAAATTCTGTAAATTCTTTTTTACAAAAAAAAAATTAATTTAATTTGTAATTGAAAAATTATTTTGCGAGATGATACTTCTACACACTTTCATATCTGCAGTACGTTACACATCAGCTTAGTCAGCTTCATCTTTTAATCAATCTTGGTGGGGATTATCAGTTATTTAGGATGAAGAGTCCAGGCTTCTGAGCATGAGGAAGAGGAAACTAGTGGAATATCCACCAGAATGTTCTATAAGGTCGCAGAACGTTCGCCTGCATTGCTCGTGGTTATAAATCTATTTTCGCTGTAAATAAGAAGACCAGGTCTGTTTAACTCTGCACGTCGTTGTTTTATTATTTTATTATGATTTATCATTTAATCGAGTAGTATCCCGACGACTGCGACGACTTACCTCAAAATGATTTTTTTACTTCTAAGTTAAGGCAACCACAGTTATTCCAATAATAATAAATGTTTGTTTTGATTTGTTGGTCTTAAAATAGATAAAAAAAAAACTTATCAATAAATTAATTTATATAAAATTAAGCCCGGTGCTACAGGCTTAACGGCTTGTATTACAATAATCCACTAAACTTCTCCAGGAGAAAACCTGTAACTCGACTTATTTCTCTTAGAATTCTTTTAAAGTTCTTTTAATAGATGTGGAAATAAAATCAGGAAATTTACAAAAATACGTATAAATTCTGTGCTTGATACCTTTATTAATTTTTTAAGTAATTGTAGTTATAGCCTAGATGAAAAGAAGTAACTTATTTTCTAAGTAACTAAATTTATTTGAAAGTCAAATTAAACTTTATTTATCAGCGTATAACATTTATTTTATTTATTTATTGATTTTGCTTTCATTCAAAGAAATGTTTAGATGAATAAATTTAATATTTTAAATCTCTAAAAATCTTTCATGTTTGGTAGTTTAAAAAAAAAAAAAAAAAAAAAAAAAATCATTACTGCTAAAAAAGTACGAAAAAAAGGCAACCAAATAGTGTTTGAAATAAAATTGACTTCTGAAAAAAAAAAAAAAACGCGAAATGAAATCTGTTTTCAAACGTCGAGTGAGTGAAATGTTTTATAAAATTGTTCATTTCTTAAAAGCTTTGTGATGTCAGAGATGCGTTTGAAAGAGACTTGAAAAGAAATACAGCGGGAATAGTGAATAAAGTGAGTCAAAAGAAGTAAATAAAGCTAGAGATATTTATAAGTAATAAATAGATCACTTCTAGCTGTAATCGGCTTTAGATTTACGTAACCTTTCTAGTACATAATCGTAGGCTCTAAAAGTTATTCAAAATGGAACTGGTGCTTGTCAATAACCAAAAATTCTGTTTGGTTTCTTTATAATAAACTCGGTAGTACAAATAATGAAACAAGTATCCAAGTCATTTGATTTCCACAATACGTATAACTATTATACCTTAGTTTATTGAACTCTTTCATTTCGTAATTTTACACTCCGTTAACATTGTCAAAGTCTTGGAGCAAGCATTATACATAAACGTTTAAAGAATCATGAGTATCAACAGATCAAATGTCTGAGAAATCTGAGGAGTGCGCTAGGGTCGGTGTTTTGGTGCCATGTATTGTTAGTTTTTAATAAAATAGACCACTGTCAAAAAACACAGTGTTGTTCTTTTGTTATTAATAATTTTATTTTTGATAACTTCTATATTTTTTTAAATATTTTTTGCAACAGGCAACACTGTACCTCATAAGAAATCACTAATAATATACGATAATATCTTTATATTATTATTTATTGATTATTCATAATAATATTCTTTAAATCTAAATCGATTTTCTTCTTTCTTACTCTTTATTTTTAAGTTTGATTTGTTCCTTTTTTATTTCTGTTTTATTTGTTACTTCTTTTATTTCTGGATTTTAGTTGTTACTTTTTTGTGAATTATTTTTGTAGTATTACACTCTCGGATTGTTTTTGGCAATTTTCTCTTTGAATTTCCTAGTATTAATAAAAACATGGATAGTAGCAAGAACTCAAAATTAGGAAGAAATAATAAAATTAATGAAATTCTAAGATAATTTTCACTGGTTATTTTATTTATAAAAAATATGATGGGGAAAAACAAAATAGAAATTCGCTAATATTATTTTGATTAATTGTCATAGAGAGCAATTATTTTTATAATAACAAATACATATTAGGTTAGTTACAACCTCGTTATTTGTAGCGTCCTCTGCATTTGCATCATCCCGTGGATTCGTGGATAGCACAACAATCGTTAAGGACAGTTGTGATTATAATTTGTACTGTGTAAAAAGAAACAAAACAGGAAACCTAACAGATTGGAAACCTTCCTTTTGTTATTCGTGAGATTTGACATAACTGCGCATGTCATACAAACTAGAAATGGGTATTGTCTTAGCACCCGACTGTACCTACTGACTTCGGTGATACTCGGAAGTCCCGACTTAAAACGAAGCTAAGCTTTCAGTTCCTCCCGTGTTCATGACTTCTTGGTCAACCTTTTGTATGAATAAGCGTTTTACTAGTACAGAGATATCTAGTAAGAATAAGCTTTTTAATAGTACAGATACCTATATCTAGTAAGAATAAGCATTATAATACTACAGAGATATCTAGTAAGAATAAGCTTTTTAATAGTACAGAGATATCTAGTAAAATAAGCATTATAATAGTACAGAGATATCTAGTAAGAATAAGCATTATAATAGTACAGAGATATCTAGTAAGAATAAGCGTTTTAATAGTACAGAGATATCTAGTAAGAATAAGCTTTTTAATAGTACAGGGATAAGATAATATTTTAAAACTACCATTTTGAACCAATTACAATATTGATTCTTGAATTATACCTTGAAGAAGAAAATACATTTTTCCGAAACATCGGTAAATCCGAAAATTGGATTTTTTGACTGATCAATGCAATACTGCCCAATTTTTATTTTTAATTATTATATAGTATCAATACATATCTTTTACTCTATCAGTTAGTCTGATGTAGAAAATGAATTATTCAAAAAGTCTGTATATTTTTCAAACAGCTGAAAAATAAAATATTTTTACATTTCTAAATTAATCAACAGGGAACATTTTTCGTGTCATATTGTTCTACCCGCTAACATTTTGACAACTCACATATTTTAATAACTTTTGTGAAATTTCGATGGTATGTCCAAGTTATTCTACAAATGTTTCCCAATTAATTCCAAGCCTTCTTCTCTCAACCCTATTAGTAACCAATACTCATATTTTGAAATATATCTAATTTTTATTCTCGTGTGATCATTCTTCCGGTAAATGAACGTGAGAAACGTGCCACACTAATTGGCAATATTTTACTTTTATCTGTTTTGAATAATTTGGATATCTCTTTCATACATTATTCTCGGTATTACGTAGTATATATTACATCATACAATGTAACAAACGTATCTAATAACATTATATATTTTGCTTCCGAGCTTACCGAAGTAACGGAAGCTATGTGATCGTTCTGAAAAACGAAAAAATTTTAGCTCTCCAATTTCAAAAATTCCAAGACAGAAATCCGTTTCAGATATCAGGGAACATTTTTGGTTCCGTGTCAGTCTGTTGGTCCGTCGGTCTATCGTTCAATTTTTGCGAACCAACATATCTTAAAATCTACACGTCCGATTTTAATTATATTTGGATGGTAGGTCATAATTAGCTCATTGTTGGTCCCCTATAAGTTTCAAACTTCTGCACTAATTTGTTTCTCTTCCACATGCGCACAAACATACATTTATTTACACCTATAGCTTTAAAAGTACTTATCTGATTTGTATGAAACCTAGATTAATTTGAACAGTCTGCGCTCTTTAACTTTTGTTAAATTGATACTTTAATTTATGTGTAAAAATGTAAATAATTTTGATAGATTAAAAAAACAGGGGAAATAATTAAACAAATTAGACAGCAATGACCTGTAAAAGCATAAAATCAATGTAGTACGCGTATAGGATGCGAGGAAGCTATGTGCCACACCAATTGGCATTCTATTTTCTGAACTTAATTATAATATACTAATATTAGATGACAAGAACTATTTAAATTATAATCATTTAAATATATTTGACTTAACAGAGAGGACATACAGTCTGTTTAACAATGATTATATTTTATTTTTAAATCTCTTTATTGTGTTATTTAAACGTCCTAAACTTTAATGCGAGTAAATAATTTCTTGGTGGTTCCAAGTCATCTTAGCTACATTTAATTATAATTGAGCATTTGATCAACATTTTCACCAAACCCGACCTCTCCCCATTAGCCGTTATAAGTTTTTCCAAGAAACTATATTTTTCCTTAGAAAATTTACTTGCATTAGCAAATACTTATTAGATTTGAATTTAAGTGGACTACATTTTAGACTTTTGTTTCAAAATCTTCGGAACCATTTTATACAAATAATTTTTTCAAGCTTTTAGTGGTAGTTTTCCCAAATGGTTCTGAACATGTATGCCAAATTTCATCGAAATCTGCTCAGTAGTTTAGACTTAACGCGTCTGCACAGACGAAAGACCGACAATTTTATAAAAACCACTTTTCCGGACTCAAAACGTGCAAATCCATCAAAATATCAAAATCGATTTTTCATGTGCTATCACTACACTTTACTTTTATAATACGTACTCGTATATGAGAAAGTAAAAATGAAAACACAAGTATTCTAATCGAAATTAGCTAAGAGGGGGATTGTTTACGTTGAAGTACAAACTCTTTTGATAGTCTTTTAGAAAATCGTTTAAATAACATAGTAGGTAGTAAACAATAGAAATATAACTTAGTGCGTTGGCTTCCACGGGTAGACTCGTAATAAACAGTTTGTTTTTCCGGTGAAATCCGCGTCACGAAGGGGTTGAAATCCGACGTTTCGCTTCCACTACTGGAAGCATCTTTAGGAGTGTGGTTCATCGTGATGTTGACTCGAAGCATAATATCATATCTTGTGTTTGCTTCGAGTAAACATCTCGATGCACCACTCCCCTGAAGATTCTTCCAGCAACGTCTGATTTCATTTTTTGGAACGAAGTTTCTTTTTTTGGGGGGGTTTTAGTCCCGCTCAACTGCCAGGGTTATTACAGGCGAAGTTTCTTATGGCACGTTCTGCATCCCAGGAGTGAATCCGAAAAAAACGACCAAAATCACCGTCACAAAATAACCGTCACGCAACCAAGCGTCACGAAATCTACCGATGACGATAACTTGAATAGAAATTTCAAAAAGATGACCGCGTTAGTTGAAATTTGGTAGGTACACATGTTCATTTTACCAATACCTAGGCTGAGTTTGTTGGACAACGTCATCCGCCCAAGCGTTCACGCGCATCGCGCGTTTGTAACCTTCAAATTTAAAATTTGAATTTTAGGACGCGAAAAAAATGCTAACTTCATCTATTTAATGAGACAAACAACTTTTATGATTTTTTTTTTTTTTTCTTTTAGACGCGGATTCCACCCGAAAACCAAGCTGTTTATATAGAAATATTGATCATACGCTGACTAAATGGGTCCACTAAAAGAATATGGGCCAAGGTCTGGTAAAGTATTAAGGAGCTAACACTCGATTTGAGTGCTCTATGTATCCTATGAAATAATGTTTCTTTGCTGCTGAAAGCGAGGAAAAAATAATACTTGCCAAGATCCCTAGAAGCCCCAATGTTAATTAAGATAACAACCTCTGACATTTTAAAGGATTATTAAAAACTAAATATGAAAAGAATACCCTAATCCTCAACAATCAAAACAAAGTATCCTCAGTTACAACTGCGAAGGAAATTGGACATTGTAGAGCAATGACGTCATTAGGACGACTCAATTGTCGCCCCATTGAGACCAAGCATCAACAGCTTAATCCTGCAATTTCTCTGAAACTACGGGGGATATCCTGAGAAGTCTTGTAACTCCATAGGGAGACGATTCTACACTAGGACACCGCTCTCTAGGGGAATCCAATGCTCAGAGTTATTAACTCACCAAACCAACCTTCAACTAAACTCCATCTTGTGCACCAAATTTCAAAATAACACAAACTGAAAACATTTTTCCTTTTTTTTTCATTTCCTTCTCAAGATTACTTTTTAAGCTATAAGATAAATAGTTTCTTACACTTCTTCTCGTCCTATTATAGTATGGATGTTCACATTAAATTTGGATCTGTTTAGATTTCCAGTGGAGTAACACTTATTTTGAAGTAATACTAAATTTGCGATGGCGTTTGAAATTAACTTAAGTTCATCTAAGTGGGCTCCTTTTACCAAATCATTCAATTTTATTGAAATCGGTTGTAAGCATGCGTTTGTAAGCATGCGGAAGTTGAAATTAATATGGGACCAATCATTGGCAAATTATGACATACCATCATAAAATGTTTTTTAAATTATGGTAGTTCTAAAAATAGTTTAACGGCAGACCAACATAATACCAAAAATGTACCCTGATGGCTAGGAAGGATTTTTGTCCAAGAATTTTTGTAATCGAAGACATAAGAAATTTCATTCTTCACTATGATAACCATTCTTCCGTTACCTTCGGTAAGCTTGAAATAAAAATGAAATGAAAAGTAAAGTATTTCCTAAAGAACAAAATTAGCTGAGAGAGATTATAAGACTTACTTTCGCTTTATTTTAGTAAGCACCCTTTTAATGAATTGGAAGGAGCAACAATTTTTTTTTTTTTTTTTTTTTTTTGTTTACTTCTACAAAATAAATATATTTTAGAAAAACCTTAAATTTTTATCTGATGGATGGACATTTTGTTAATTACATATCCACCCCCTCCCCTTATTTCATTAGTTAACTCATCGCTTTTTCTTTTGTTTTTCTCCCATACCTATTATCTCTTTATACATTTTCGTCTTCAAATCAAGTAATTTTGAATCCGAGCATACCGAAGGTAATAACCATAAAAGCAAAACCAAGGACCCTTATATTTTCCTGCGTGTGTCTGTCCGTCCGTCCTCTCGCGTGCTCTCACGGCTACACCTTTCGTCCGATCACTTTGAAATTTGGCATGTATGTGTCTTGTACCTGCCCACATATTTTAAAAATATAGCGACTTAAAAAAAATATTTTTCAAAAAAATTAGGGTAAAAAAACTTAAGTATTAAAATTTGTTTATTTTTTTTCGACACCGTGAGGGGTATCATATGAAAGGGTACGTCGCGCTGATTACAAAAATATATAATTATTTGGTTATAACTTTGATAGAGCGGGCGTAGGCGAGTTTGAAGCGGGTTTAAAACGTGTACCCCCCCCCCCCCCCCCCTCTATCTCGCTTACGTGAAGTGCAACAAATCTGAAAAAATTCCTGAACATTCTTCGACCAAATGTAAAGATACCACTTTTTGGAAATTTCGAAAAAAATATTATTTTATTTTTTATTGACAAAATACGTTTTTTTTTTTATAATTATGGTCTTTTCGATGTATTTATATGGTTGTAGTCTGGTTCAGTGGCAAAAAAATACTTTATCAGAGTGTGTTTTGAGAATATCAGACCCTTAGAATGGTTCAAAGTAAGCTTTTTAGCATTTTAAAAAAAGATTGTTTATACACTTTACAGTTAAACACTATATTATAGTGTGGCCTACGGACCCTCGCTGTGTGCTGACTAGCACACTTGACCTGTTTATTAAAATATTAAATTAATAATAAATATCATTAATCTCTGTGGTACACTCTTCTAAGTTTATTGAGAGAGAGAGTGAAGATGGTTGTTGAGATGTAAAAAACGAAAACGCTATTTCATAGTTTGAGACGTTTCGATCCTTGAATTAAGGTCATCTTCAATCGTTTATTTTTATATTATTAATCATGAAAGCTGGTATTCGTCATAATACTGCCTCCATAGAAGAGGGTCAGAAACATTTAAAAAAAAAAGTTTCTTGATTGAACTTAATTATAAACTGACCCTCTCCTATGGAGACAGTATTATGACGAATATCAACTTTCATGATTAATAATATAAAAATAAACGACTTGAAATAAGATGACCTTAATTCAAGGGTCGAAACGTCTCACACTATGAAATAGCGTGTTCATTTTTTACACCTCCAACACTCTTCACACCTTTTCACTCTCTCTCTAAATTTATTCTTTAAAGTTCTCATCCAAATTTGGATGGTTTGTCAAAAGTAGTCCTCACAGACCCCTTGTTAATTTCAACCGTCTACTCACGTTTAACCAAAACAGAACCAAATTTTATGCAACCATTCATTCAATAAGAGGACTCGAGCAAGCAATGCGTCACACAATATTTATCTTATAGCTTAATAATCACGCTTTAATTTCCCAATAGGAACACAATATTAGGCAGTGCCGGATCTAGGGGGGGGCTGCGGGGGGCAAGCGCCCCAGGCGGCACGCCCGGGGGGCGGCAAAACGAGGTGGAAAAATAAAATGATAAATAAAGGAAAAATAATAAAAAGTTCATGAAAAAAAAAAAAAAAAAAAAAAAAGTGAAATGTAATTTTTAATTATATGCAATATAATTACAGTTATCTTCCCAATCTTGTCCAATCTGATATAGCCCACCCTTAAATTCGTTTACCCTTTTTTTGATGTGAAAGAAACTTAAGCATATTGAAGTTTATCAAAAACTATTTAAGATGTTCGATGTGTCAAGAAAGACTCAAACTGTTAACGCAAATAATAATACTATTAATACTTTTTGGAGTCCATTTACGGGTAAAATTTTGTGTACCAATTTTTTTTTTCACCCATCCAAATTTTAAACCAAAATTTTTCTATAGTATCATAATCCAATAATACTCAGATTTCTATGAAAATTCGTTCATTAAGTCATGGTGCTGACTGGTCTTTTTTATACGAATTATCTCGCTTCCTATATGGCTCGGAGACAATAAGGGAAACTTCGGAGCGCATTATTATCCAAACGGTTCGTTGTACGTAAAAAATGAACATAATGTTTCTTGTGTAAAATTTTAGATTCTTAAATTTTGATCTGATCCTAAATTGGTCTCCGAGTCAGAAGAAGCGAGATATTCACAAAATCACGTAAAAAGTCGTGTCAAAACAATCACAATGCAAGTTATAGTAGAACTAGGTTTTTGCTAAACCGTTCTTTGTACGTAAAAAATGAATGAGACATTTTTGTGGGAAATTTAATAGTTTTGCTTTTTGATAATAATTTTAATTTGTCTCCGAGCCATAGGAAGCGAGATATTCGTAAAAATACGTTGAATTGATATGGCACATCCCTTCCTCGCATCCTATTACGTACTTTATTGATTTTATGCATTTAAAGCCATTATTGTCTATTTTGTTTCATTGTCTCCCCGTTTTTTTAATCTGTCAAAATTGTTTGGATATTTTACCCAAATTAAAGTATCAATTTAGCAAAAATTAAAGAACGCAAAAGATTCATATTAACCTGGGGCTATCTGCGGGTTACTTTCGATAAACTATAAAAGTTTCATACAAATCGGAAAAGTACTTTTGAAGCTGTAGGTTTAAATAAATGTATGTTTGTGCGCATGTGGAAGAGAAACAAGTAGGCGCAAAAGGTTGAAACTTATATGGGTCTAACAATAGGCTAATCATGACCTACCATCCAAACTTCATTAAAATCTGACGAGTCGTTTTTAAGATATGTTGGTTCGCAAAAAAAAGTGACAGACAGACACGGACCCAAAAGTGTTCCCTGATGTCTGAATCTGTATTGGAATTTTTGAAATCGGAGACCTAAAAATTTGTCGTTCTTCAGAACGATCACATAGCTTCAGTTACCTTCGGTGAGGTTGGAAGCAAAAAATATCAATAAATAAACAGTAATTTTTTGCTAATATTAACAAATTAATATATTACATGATATGTAATACAATAATAAAACGTAAACATTTTACAACATTAACTAATTTAAATAAGTTATTACATCTATTTGAAGACCAACAAATCAAAACAAACCTATATATCACGTCATTTTTTATTGGAATAAATATGGTTGCCTTAGCTATGGAGCAATAGTCAAGTTGATTATTAAAATTGCTAACTGGGATTCCCACTTACATTCTTATGTGGGATGCAAATATAAACTATTTTTTTGTTTGTTTATATGCTTAGTTGAGTGTGTATCTACTTGATTCAGTTGCTATATAGGGAGTTGTGAAGGTTTCATAATGAAACTGGAAGAATTAATAGCATAGTATAGTGTTACAGGTAAAAAATCATTTTTAAAAAATAAGTCTAAACCCCGATTTAGATAATAAATGTTTCAAAAATTCTGCAGAAACAATTTTAAACAAACTTTATATAACTGTTATAGCTGAAAAAGCTCTAAAAAAAAAGGTTCTCCAAAACGCCCAAAATTTACCATTTTGAACCTAATTTTCTAAAATTTTCCGAGGGTGGCCTGCCGAAACCCCCTTTGGCAGGAGGGTAACCCCTCCTAATGAATCTGGAAGCATTAGTATAGCATAGTATAGTGTTACAGGTTAAATAAAATAGAAATCATCATTATTAATTGGTATTTTAAACGCAATATAGAATAGGTATTGTAGTTTTAGCAGAAAAAGCTCTAAAAAAAGTTCTCCAAAACTCTTAAAATTCACCATTTTTGCACCTAATTATATAAAATTTTCCGGGGGAGGCCCCCCGGACCCCCCTTTGGATTTGAGGCTAAACCTCCCAAGTCCCCCCCCCCCCCAATCCTACTGCTAGATCTGCCCCTGTGTGGCAAGGGCGGCAAAATTTGCTTTAGCCCCCCCTGAGAAAAAACCTAGATCCGGCACTGATATTAGGTCCCGAAGAAGCTACATCCCACAGTAATTGGCCGACTAATATAAAAGGTGTTACACATTATTAGTGTTACTACACACTTTCAGAACAATTACCAAACATGTTTTCTTTGTAAAAACATTATTGGTTGAAATAGAAAAAAGTTACATTGTGAAGTGTATATATAGCAAAGTCTAATGGATTTAGTACCGTCCAAGGTAATCCTATTCTATGTCATTACAGTTAAAAATAATATTTTATTGTGTAAGGTTTATCTCTGTGTTTGAGAAATTGTTCATCCACTCTCTTATATTTATAGTTTGTGAAGAATTCTACAGAAGAGCTAATATGTTTTAAAATGTATATTAAGTTTCAAAATTATTTTGATATTGAAGAGTATAAAATGTTCAGGCGTTTCGAATACACAGGTTTTCTTGAGAATCCTCCAGAATTATTGCATTGTAACAATTTATAATTAATAATATTATATACCTACATTTTCGCGTGTAATTAATGATATTCAAATAATTAACAATATGTCTAATATAACAAAATATAGAACAATGGTATCATTGTATGAAACACCTGTTTTAATGTTAAGAAACAATGAGCAAACCATGAAACCTACGCTATCATGAATCTCTTTTAGTATAATCAACCCAATTGTTTTGAAAACATTGCATGCCTCAGTAATACTCTTTGTTGTTTAGTATTTGTTTCAAAATACTAAATAACCCTTATATTTTGGGAGAGAGTCGTACACATACTATATACTAAATTATTTCCTTGCTTTCTCCTTTTTGGTTATTGTATTTAATTTAAACGTATAAATTACTTTCAATAACTTAATACTATTAACTCTAAATTCAATATATTCTATAAGTAGTTAAAATATACAACTTCTAGATTAACACTAAAATAAAAGGAAGAAAATACTATGAAACCCTAACAAATGTTTTATTTTGCTTAGTATTGTTTCTAGATTAGTTTATAATGTAATTGTTTTGGCGTTAACTGTGCATTGATTAATTATGGGCTGCTTCAGATGTTGGTTCAACTTGATTTTGAAACTGGTGTTATTGTTTAAAATGAGGTTTTTGATTAAACCAACAAGTCAAAATAGACGAATTTGAAGTCTTTGATTTTGATTCCACTACTGGAAGCGAGTTGAAACTTCAAAATTTACTGATGTCTAAAAAGAAAGCTACCTCCTAACAGCATCTTCCTGGAGCAGGGGTTGTAACTAGATTTCCCTGGTGATGTAACCCTTTGAGGTATTATTGCATTTGTGTATATTTACTAGTTCAGTCAGTAATATTTCAAAACGGTATATGTTGAATGGATCTATTAATGAATTCTGTTTGAACTAATTTCAAGCATCTCTGTTTTCTAAATTTTTATTGTTTCCCTTAATTTCCTGCTCTGGTGTTTATTGATGGATCCGATAAATGTGTCTGCGAAGATCTTTAAAATGCTTCCAAATCATGTTAGTCTGGTTTCTACGGAATGTTGTTCTTCACACTCCTGATTTGTGATTGTTTTTATTCATCACTATTATAGGAGATACTGAAAATATGTTTAGTTCGAGCTGTTTGTCCGATATACTGTTTGCAGCAGGTGCAAGAAATTTGGTTGCCACAGCACATTTTCAGAATAAGCTAACCTGCGTGGGATCTCGGAAAGCTACATTTACCAGATATATATGGACTTGGAATTAGTATTTAAGCCGGACCGATAAATGGATTACTTTGGGCAGACTTAAATCTCGGGAAATTCATGTTCATATGTCCAACTTAGTTCTAAACGTACTTAGCTCTTTCGAATCATCACGTCGTGTTGCAGTTACTTCCAAGTTAAACTTTAATCCTATAATTAATAAATTAATTAATTATAAACCTATAATTAATTAATTAAATTTTAAATAAATGAAAAATTTCACTTCATCAAAGAGGCTTAAAGTGCTTTCTCTGCATATGTATACCAAAAACCAACAGTAATCTAATTGGTTAGGCTCCCACATATGATTGATTCGTTTGATTAGTAAATTAGCTTATTCATCCGATAATTTTTTTTTTAAACTCTGAATAACATTAAAATTTAATATTATTCCTTTTCAAGCTCTTTTAATTAACTATTCATGTTTGTCCGGGGCAAATTTTGAAAATTTGATTTGATGAGTACGACATAATTATCAGTCATTATTTATTTTAAATATCGTTTGAGTAATCCCATAATTCGTTATATTTCTGATACATTTTGGCGGTAAAATTCAAACAAATGTGTAAATAACGACAACCAGTGACATGTTTGGTTATTTCCATTTAAATTATTATAAACGGCAAATATGTTATAGGGTAGAGAAAGCTTGAGGGTTCAATTGGAACCCTGTTCCTCCTCCTGTCACCTTGGACCACCTGTGGACGATTTTTTTACTCACTCCGCAGCAACTTCCAGTCCCCCTCCCCTGCCTTCGCGCCTTGTATATTCTCTACGGTCTATCTCCAGTTCTACCATTTTGATATTCCACTAATATATATTTTTTCTTTATAATTATATTATACGTTTCTACTCGACGTTATCAACGAAACTATTTCTGACGCATCAAAAATTATACACTTTTATTTTCACTTGCCTCTATGAGGGACAAATTTTGTAATCTATATTTTACCTACATTAAAATCAGAAATCACTCGGAAATTTGGCAGAGAATTAAATATTATTTAAAAAAATCTTTTGTTTAACCAATAAATCAATAAACTCCCAGATTTACATTGAGACAATTTGTTGGTAAAATTCGAAAAGAAAAATTAATTTCAAAAATTTAAGAACGACTACCACTGACATCTACGTGAGCTTAGAATAGATAACAAGATACTCCATGTATGTTTAATGTGACAATGTAAAAATTTAAAAAATATAATATTTAATAGTAATATAAGACACGCTTTTGTCAAATATTGCACTAAAGAGGAGAAAATTATTTTATGGTACAGAACTACGAGCTATCACTGTATATTATGCGTCTTTATACTAAATATTAAAGTGCGGGGCACTATAAACAGTTTTGTCATTTGTTGATAGTGACCCAAACTTTTTATCTTAGTTATATACGAATATTATACTGTGATCGATTGTAGTTCTGTACCTGTTTAAATAATAAAGTGCCTGTAATACAGTATGTCCTAATAATATGTTAAATCTGTAAGGTGATGCAACCTGTGACCTTTTAACCTTGTGATATATATATCATTGTCTTGTTGTGGCACTCGTTCCAAATATTAATTGTTTCAATTCTTGTGAGTTAAAGCCTCTTGTTACTATCACTTATTTATACTTATCCATAAGATCCATAGCACTTTCCAACAGTAAATTCGAAAATTTTAATTTTCGGAGAGTAGTCACTCTTCATAAAATCCCCTGCTTGTTCTATGAAGGTTTATAGTATTACTTTTTGTTCAAAATGTTACATGTACCCAAAACAATATTTGCTAAAATTGTACAAGAGGAAACCGGACGAAATTTTGACTATTCAAGAAAAAAGTATTCATTATTAATTAGTAATAGTAGTATAGTAGTATTATTTTTAGGTATAATTTCAAATGTCTTTTTCGCATAAAAATTTCGAAATTGAATACCAAAAATCCCCCCACCATTTCTAAAAAGTCAAATTTGTCCGATTCTAATAAATGAGGGGTCGATTTAAAGGTCTCATTGAGTGCATTCAAATTTTTATTAAAAAAAATATAAAAGCATTTATAGGGTAAATTTTTTTTTTTTAAATAGATTTCTCCTTTTATAGCTTTCGTGTTTTTTACACAAAATTAATTAAATTTGTTTTTCAGTAGTCAAAATTTGGTTCGGTTTCCTATTGTACGATTTTAGAAAATTGTACTTTTTGGGTGCAGGGTTCATTTTGAACAAAGATTAATACTATAAATCTTCATTTAATAATGAGCAAGAGATTTTATGAAGAGTGACTTTTCGTCAAAAGTTACTATTTTTTGGAATTTCCATCCGTACGGACATTCTGTATATTTTCTCCTTGTTAGTACCTATATATTTTATAAAAGTGAGCTTTTATTAATTAATTAATTTATTTATTTATTATTAATTTTTGGGTGTTAAACAACTGAGGTTAATTACACCCATACAATATTTAAAGTACATAACAATTATTACATAATAAAACATTATTATAAACATTCAAAATACTGAGTAATTCAGATGTCTTTGTAAAGGCGTCTTGTAAGTAGGTAAAGTATCAGTTTAGTTATTGTGGTCTGGTTGTCAGATAAAATTTCAGCTAGATTGTCGGGTAAGTCAAGTATGCTTCTCAGTTGCTCTAGTTATTGGCAGTCAGTCAGAAGATGTGCTACAATAAATGTATCGTCACATAGTCTACATCTTGGTCAATCCCTATCTCTAGTAAACAAGTAGTTGTGAGTTAGTCTAGTATGTCCTATATTCTCAGTCTACAGAGTACCGTCTCTTCCTGTCTGTTTTTCCTGTATGAAGAATCCAGTTTACAATTAGAGGTTTTAAACGTCTTAATTTGTTGTTAGTCGTGTGAGTCCAAATTTGTTGCCATTCCTACTTCATTTTTGACTTAACGTCGTTATCGACGTCATTAGGTGTAATTTCCGTGTCTGTGAGTTGTCCTTCAGTTATTGCTTATTTTGCCAGTATGTCTTTTTTATAGTATATTACTTATGTTTTAATTTTTTCTTCCCCGTTGTCGTTCCTTTTTTATTTTTTTTAAAGTTTTTAACGGGTTCCGGTTTCGGGGTTGTTTCCTTGCTGCTAATTGAATCATTGCTTGAGTCCCAGTCATTCACCCACATCATGTCGTGTTCAGTTTGTGTATTAATAGTGATGGGCATTTCCTTGCGTTGTACGATCTTACCGACGATGTCGCAGGGGGTATTTTTGAGATCAAATTTTCATTTACAGTTGCCGGGCTTGCATTCATTTTATTGGGAGTAAATTTTGTGGGACTTTCTAATATTTGTACCGGTTTAGGTTCTGATTCTTCAAAATTGCACTGAGTGCCTACATCCTGCGTTTTGAGCTCTTTGATGAGGCAAGTTTTACAAGATTGGTGACTAGTAGATAGAACTGATGAAAATGATTTGGGAAGGTTAAACTGGTAGGTGCTTTCGACCTTTTTCCTTGCTTCGAGGTAAGACAATTTTTCTAAAACCTTGATCTCGGTGATTTTTTTCTCAAGGATCCACTTAGGACAGTTTCTATCTAATGCCGAATGAGGACCGTTACAGTTAATACAATGTTTTGGTTTTACACAGGATGTGTTATCGTGTGTGGGATCACCGCACTCTGAACATATCGCACCGGATTTACAAGCGAGTTGAACGTGGGAAAATCGATGGCACTGAAAACAACGTCGGGGTAGTGGAATATAAGGCCGGACAGGAACGGATAAATATCTGACTTTTAATTTAAGGGGGAGAGACGTCAAAGTGACGGTGATTATGTAGCTATTCGTAGGTACGAGCATATTGTTATATTTTTTATTCAATCGTCGGATTTCAGTAACACCTTGGCTTTTTAGATGTTCTGTAATCTCCTCAACTGGAATGTCTGCTATGTCTTGGCAAGTAACTACTCCTTTGACTTGGTTAAGGGTCTTATGAGGTTCGACAGACAATTTATACGTTTGATTCTTGGGGAGATTAGACAGTAACTTTACGGATTGGTCATGAGTGTAGGTCTCAATCAGCATAGAGCCGTCCCGCAGCTTTTTCGCGTTTTTAACTCCACCACAAGCTTGAGAGAGCAAGCGTTCGATGATGAACGGGGAAATCTTTGCCATGGAACCGTCTCCATCAAGCTTTTTGACAACAAGGAAGTTAACGATTTCAGTGGGAGGTGATAATTGCAATGTCTCAGGTGTATTTGGTCTCTGGCGTTTACTTTTAGGCATGTTTTTAACATTTTCAGCTTTTATTTGTTTTTCAGATTTATTGACATTTTGACTTTTGGCAGTTTCTGTTTCATGGTCTACTTGTAGTTGAGAATCCGGTCCAATTCCACTCCTGGGGTGCCCTCCAGGGTCAGGGGGTCTCATGGTGCACTTTTATCACAATATTTAGCAGTATTAGTTTAGGTTTTAAGTTAAAATAAGAGAGTTAATTTACTTACGTGGTATTTGACGTGACAGCCTCAAAAAAAAAAAAAAAAAAAAAAAAAAACTTAATTAATTTATTTTTTTGTAATACAATATTTTCTAATTAAAGGATGAAAAACAAAAAGGCTTAAACAATAAAATTCCAAAACAAGTTTTCCACATCAATACAAAAACCCACAAAACGCGGGGAGGGGGGAGTAATCCGGTTTTTTGTTTCGTTTAGCCTCAGAACAAGTGTTGTTCTTAATCAAATAAAGTGACAATGCGTGCTTCTTTTTCCCCCTTTTTGTTTTAAAGCCAAAAATATTTACCTTAATTATTCAGCACCGAGAGAGGAAAGCTCAAGTAATTGTTTGAGCTTTAAATAAACTCGAGCTGTCTTCATTTAAATTTGTTAATGCACTAATGAAATAACTTCTTTTCATACATTACGTCAAAAGGAAAAAGAGCTAAAAAATAATAATGATCCTATATTTAATTTTGATAATTAAAACAAATACAATAAACTACAGGAAAAGTATTGTTATAAAAAAAAAAGTAAAATTCTTATCACTCACTAATTATTAATTTAATATATGTTTTTTAAATTAAATTTTACCATTAAATTCTAAACAGGAGAAAAATAATAATTACTTTATTTTTAATTATTTATATGGATGGGTGGATTAGGTGTAATAATTAAAAATTATTCTCTTTATATCATGAGACGTTTCAACACTTTATAGGGTCATCTTCTGACACAGTTATTTATTTCAAAATCACAATAAGATTAAATTAATTTTTTTTTTGTTCCCTTATAACAATACTTTAAAGGGGTACTTTTTACTTTAACGTACTAAAACAAAATGGTAATAATTAATATAATACAAATTGTAGCTACTTACAATTGGTGGAGTAATTTATAAATATCTCCATGTGAGAGGGTTTGATAAAAGTTAAAATTAAAATAAAAAAACTTCTTGCATACGAGTCTGCAAGACAGTAAGACATTTTCATGTTTTCACTCTGCGTAAACTACCGACATAAAATGAAATAAAATCGGTAATTTATTCATGTAATTGATAAAAATAGGTAGAAAATAATTTTCATTCTTATTTCCACACCGGCACTGCCACGGCTTTATTACAAACGACTGAATTCAAAGGCGGCGGCCCTTCTTCTACGAATAATTGTTAATATGCCTTCATACTAGGTAGGCCGAGAGGGCTGAGAGTTGATGGCAACCTCCTGTACTTTCCTAACTCCCTGTCACCCGTATAAATCTTTTCATCTTCGGCCCTATGACGTACGGTGGAGGGAGGCCCAACAGCTGGAGACAGACTGTGCACACCTCCTATACCTTTCTTGATACACCGGGTAACGTTTTTTAGTAACGCTTTTCGAGTTATGTAGCACAGCCTAAACATGAAAATGTCAATAAAACATTCTACAGAACGTCAATTGTTAATTATTGTCAATTTTGAAAACTATAAACTCCGAGACTGGTTATAGTTGTCAGTTTATCATATCTCTTTTTATCGTACTTACTGTTCTTGTCTCAATTATGTTTTCAATGAAATACCCGTTTCCATGCTATTTTTTTCAGAGTAGTTTCAATACAATATTTGCCTGAACTAACTTGAACAAAATGAATGCTGAATGACAAATGAATTTGCTGAATTGACTTTGAACTAGAAACGTTTTGAAATTGCCGTTTCCATGGGGTTTTGAATATCAAAACCGTTTTGAAAACTAATGGTAACGTAGTAAATGGTTCATGATGACTGAAAGCTTTTTTATATTGGGATTTAGAAAGATCACATAGCTTAATTTAACCTTTGGTAAGCTCGGAAGCATAAAAGGGGTAACAATGAAATCAATTAGACGATAATGGGTTATAATAGCATAACATCATTTAAAACGCAAGGAAGCTATAGAGTAGGTGGGGGCAAAGGTCCGCATGGGGTAAATGTCCGCGTTGCTTTAAAAATGGGAGGGAAACTACTTTTTGAAGTGGGACTGGCAACACTCATTCCTTACGTTGAGGCTCCTGTAAGGTTATCTTGATTTCGTTTTGACTATTGCCAAGAAACATGAGGTACTCTGTTAATTTTTTAATGTTTCAATCTAACTTTTATAGAATTTTGGCAGTTTATTATTAATTATTATAAATCTATATTCGTATTTTTGATAAAGATGTACCAAAATGGTGCTAAAATAGTGTAAAACTGGAGATTTATTTTACTTTCGTATGTAATTACCTTCGATAGGTTACAAAATTTTTATGATTTGATAAAATTGGGCAAAGGTCCGCGCACTGAATGGGGCAAAGGTCCGCGCACTGAATGGGGCAAAGATCCGCGCGCTAAATGGGGCAAACGTCCTAATGTGGACTCTTTTCACATTTAAAAAGTTTAATCTTACGATCATTTTAATTTAGTTACTGAATGATTAATCAATTAATACCAAATGGGGCAAAGTTCCGCGGTGAGGACGTTTGCCCCAAAAAATGCTCAAAAATTGCCCTAAACCACAAAGTGTGGACTTTTGCCCCCACCTACCCTATGCCAAATTAATTGGCAGACAATTTATTTCAGAATAAGTTAATATCATAAAAATGATTTTAAACTATACAAATATATTTAACTATGTTGTATTTAGTAAAAAAAATTGACAAGTAAGCTTAGAGGATATGATTGTAAATCTCAACTTCGTATGTGAAATGTCAATTCTAATATCTTTACTCTGGTGTCATTTTAGTTTGGCACGCCCCTCTATGTGTTTTCTCGTCTTTCCGCGATATTTTTCCCTTGGTTTTCCTTGACTAAGTTTTGAATACGATGTAAGAGCAGATTTATATTCCGATGTTATGTTCAAAACTATAAAACCTTGTGGGAAATATCTGGTTTTGAAAAACATTCTCTAATTGCTTCATCTCAAAGTAATATAACTGGTTGACAGCTTGCCAAAAAAATACATTCTCAAAAACCAATATTTTCCCGCAATTAACAGCTCTGAAAACCCAAACAAATATAACTAATTCTTTTACAACTCCCATCTCCCTAGAAGAGTACATATAATAATATTCAGAATCTTTCTTCTATTTTTAATCTCCCCATTAAAATATATAATTAATATATTATGATGTTTTTGTTTATTCTTCGGTTGCATCCCCCTTTAATTTTAATTAAAGAGAAAAATATATTTAAATTTAATTAAGGGGAGCCCTTATCTCTGTGGGTGTCTAGAGAATATCATTAAAAGAAAAACATTAAATTAAACAATATTTCACTCGTTACCTAGGCATCTTGAGGTTTAAAATAAGTAATTACATTTTTTCCATAGCTTAAAAACTATTTTGGATGGAATAATTAGCCAATTTTTGGTCCCAAATTAAATTCAACTTCGCTCATTTAATTTTAATAAAAATTAGCCACTGGATATCGAAACAGGTCCGAATAACTGTACTTTTCAATTTTCATGCGTTCATTATATCCAATAATAGGATACAAGAAAGCTATGTGCCACACTATTGAGAAGTCTTTTTTTCTATTATTTACTCTTTTATGCTAGAGCTCTGCATGTATATAGCTATATAAGTACCTATATGACATAGTAAAAGGTTTGACCTATAACCTTTGTGGAATTTCTGAATTGTAAAGGATAAACCTGTTACTACTTTCAATTCATAATGGCAGTTAACCCTTAGAAGCATAGCTATTGAAACTAAAATATAAGTGTTATGCCAAGGTTACTCTGAAAAACTAATTTTAAAGAAATTAACATCGTTAAAAAATATTTATTGGTGTATGGTGGTTAAAACATTATATTTCGAGGTCATTTTAAAATTGCCCTAAAAAGGAAACATGAATAAAATTTAATTTTCATCTTTCTAGCTACTGTGTGAGTGAATAACGTTTATGTAATAAACAAAATTATATTATTTAATTTTTAGTGTTGTTTTTATGTAAGTATAAATGCAGAATACAATTTGAAGGGTAAAACAACAATGCTATTTTAAGGGTCATACGAATCGGCACGTGAATTAAATTTAAATTAATTATAATTAACTTAAATTAAATAGTTGTTTTTATTTACGATTTATAATTAGTTTCAGTTTGTATCAATTAATTCAAATGCTTTTTACATTCAAATAAAACATTTTTTTTATGATAGTTTTTCTTCTTTAATATTCTTCTGAGAGAATTTTATAACTTTTTTTCAACCATGTTATTTTGTAATATTTTCCCCCAATTATATAGAACGGTGTATAGAATAAAATGAGAAAACATGTTTTCTTTTGTGATAATATTTTGTAACAACGTTGTGAGAAGAAACCAATTAGTAATTGAATTTCCTCGTTTAATTGAAAACACCTATATATTTACTTTTATTCATTTTAACACTTTTTTGCTTCCGAAGCTTACCGAAAGTAAATGAAGCCATGTGATCGTTCTGAAGAACGATTCTTTTTTTTGTCTTCGATTTCAAAATTTCCATGACAAAGGGAAGCCATCTGAAAAGATGTTTGATCCCTTGCCTGCCTGACGGTTTGTTAACAATTTTTGCGAACCAAAACATATCTTAAACACTACTCTTCCGATTTTAATAAATGATTTGGGAGGTAGGTTATAATTATAGACTATTGTTGATTCCATTTAGTTTAAATACTTTACGCCTATTGGTTTTTCTTCCATGGATGTTAATTTTGTAAGCCTTAAAATCTAGCTGTCCGAGTAGTTGTGTCTAAAAGGTTGTAAAAAGCCAGATATTTTTTATCTTTGTTTAGTACTTACATAGTTACTTTAGTCCGATTCTCTTCAACTGATTGGTGTAGAGTATGACCAAATAAAACTTCACGCCTGGATATCCTTGGACATTGTACGTGCTTGGTGAAGGGGCACTCTCACCAAAATGGATGCTGTTGTTCAGCCATCTATTTCTCCTTCTTCCCCTGAACTCCTTCCTCCACAGCTTGCTACATAGACGTTGTTAGATATCTTTAGTGTGTCAATTCTTTGTCCGTTGCCAAACCAATAACTCATCCTCTGGACGAAGGATGGTTTGAACCTTTGAACTGAGTCTTGTTGTGGAATTTCTGACCCCGATCTTTTTGTGTTTTAACTGATAAGCTCCTTAAGTACTTTTTCTCTGCTGCTTGAATTCGGCTCTCGATTTTCTTTGTTAGGGCCTATGTTTCACAGCTGTAAGTAATGGTGGGGACATTATATGCTGTTTTGAAGACACTTGTCTAAATTTTGCTGCATACTTCGCCCTCGCTTATAAAGCTTTATTATGGCGTGAAGAAGTCTTCCCATGGCCCATGGCTGCTACCCTAGCTTCCACCTCCACAGTGGGCTTTACCATACGCAGTCAGGTACTTGCTCAAGCTGATGCTGATTTGGAAACCTCTTGCCTTAAGTTCTTTGATCCAGATATCTACTAATATCTGGAGCTTCCACTGTCTAGGTTATCATCCCCTTCCAAGACTAGGTTATCAGCAAACACTATCGCCTAGTGGGTACTGGACGCATTAAACAGTTTCCTCATGTTTTGATTACGTCGCCCATAACCTTTATGAAGAGGTAAGGACTCAAAATATCTTCTTGTCTGTTTTCCATATTTACAAAGAGTTCGTTGGTGCTTGAATTTCAGGCAAAGTTTTTAGTGTTCTCATAAAAACTTACTTTACTTACTCTAAAGCGGCCCACACACTAACAGTTTAACTGAAGATAACGATCTGTCCGTCCACGGAGCTTGGCCACACACTCGTCAGTTTTCCTTAAGATGACGGACTGCAGTCGGAGGTGGACTGTAGGTGTGTGGAGAGTAGAGGCAAGGATCGGATGGAAGGAGAGATGACAGTCCGTGGACTGTCCCGCCTGTGCCTCAAGATCAATGCCGCCCTACACTATCAGTCGGCCTACAGGCGTGTAGAGTGATTCGTCTTTATTTTGTTTATTTCCCTTCGTCGGACTGCAGTTAAAAATCGACAGATATCGGCCTGCAGGCATTCATCGCACAGTGTATGGTGCATACAGGCACAGATCTGTAGTTCTTTACGATTGCCTGCAGGCGGTGGACGGGTAATGTGTGGTGGTCTGAGATTTTGGCCTTACGATAATCGTATACGATAACGGCCTGCAGTTAAACTGTAAGTGTGTGGGCCCCTTTAAGTATTTACAAGGTGGTAAAAAAACAGTTCTTTTTTTATTTACTTAAGTAGTTGTGTCTAAAAGCAGTTAAAAAAATATCTATAGATAATATAAATCTACTAGTTATTTGTTAGAGGGGGCATGGATGGCCAATAATTTCAAATTACTTTATAACATTATAACATATTTTTAACTTTTCAATTTGTTTTGGCATAGTTACATTTAGCTTTTAACTAATTTTACTTTTTTTGATCTTTCAATTTTTATTGTATACTTTCATTGTCAACTACTATCACTACTACTTAATAATTATACTGTTTATTGTGGGCACTAATGATGGCCGAGAGGCACCTGGGTTTAGAAATAAAATAAAATTTGTGGAGTGGCGTTCGTTTTTATTGTATTATTGATATCTTAACTATTCTCTCCAACCTATTATTTATAGAAAAATCTATTGATATTTTTATATCATTGAATAAAAAAAAGGTCATGAGTATTCCAAGGATTATAAATTTATATTTTATAAGGCACTTAACTGCAATTGACCCTCAATAAAAAGAGTCGTATTATAAATCATTAAACAAGTTTAAAAGGTAGCCCTGTCACAAAGGCACCCCTTTGTGGGACCCTCCGGCTTTAGCATATACATATATTTTGGTTACAGAAGAAAGATGGTGGTCTGAAATGGCCACGCATAATGCAAAAGACATGTTTTGAGTTATGATCCTAACTTTAGGGTGGGGACCAGTACAGGTAATATATGGGATTGAAAAAAGACTAAATTCGTTCATTCATGAAACTTGGTTTATGGCTTCGTCTTGGCAGTAGAATTGAAGATTTGAAGAGACCCCAACATTTTAGGGGTTACAACGGGGTGAATTAATAAATTGTGAAATGTTATAAAGTCAGGTGAGTTGTCCGTTATACGTATATTATCGAATTGAGTTGAATAAAAGAGTTTTCAGGTCGATAGAGTTATTCCTGTTGAGGTAGCGTATCTAGGGCATCATGTATAGAAATGAAAATAACTGACACATATAATTAAAATATTTCCTGTAAATTGATCAAAAATGCACCAATTATGAATACTTCTTTATTTCATAAGTTTTCTCTAAATGCATTTTCCATCTTCAGACCTCTATTTTGAGACACAGCTGTATACAGGTCGATTTTGTGAATCTTGGGCTTATGTATCTGTCGTAGATTAACTTGGCTTCGATGTAGCGTATCTGGTTTTTCGAGGGAGTATGAAATGAAAAATTATTCAATTTTTATCAATATACAGTAACACTTTAATTACATGTGCCTCATATTTGTCAATTTTTCCATTTCTATACGTGATGCCCTAGATACGCTACCTGAAGCAAGAAATCAACTTTAGAACAAGCCCGGACACAATTCTCTTAATAATTCCATGCACATGCAAAGGGAAATGTTCAAATAAACAGTGTGGTTGAGTCTAAAGTAGTGTCAGGTGTACTGCACTCTGCAAAATATTTGAAGGCAGTCTGCAAAATCAAGAAAATTGACGATTCTCAACTTTCAGTGCCGCATAAAAGTATAGATCTTCTACAATTTAGTGAAGTAGTTAGCTCGCAGTACTCACGCGTACTTTCAAACATAGCGAACTAGGTTGTTTTTGAAGTGAAACTTCTTTAGCGGCGGTAGAGTGAATTTTTTCATATAGTGACATCGTGTAACGAAGTTTGCGATTCGAGACTCGTCCAAGTTTCCAACATTATTACAGATTAATTGTAATGCAATTGGTGTGACGGAAGTAATGAAACGGAAATTGTGTTTCGAGACTAATCCTGGTGAAAGATTTATCTGTAAAAAATACGTCTCCCAGGCGAGTTGCGAACCATCGACCTTTTGATCATGAAGCTAACATGCTATCCGTTGCTCTATCTACATTGACAGGAAGAAGGGACACAAAATTGGTATATAAGCGTAATATTAGATAGATTATAGTTAGACTAGGTTCAAGGGAACGTGGTTAATTGTATACTTACAAGAAAAAAGTAAAAACTAATTAAATTAATTTAAATAAGTTATTATATCTATTTAAAGACCGCAAATCAAATCAAATATTTATTTTTATTGGAATAAATGTGGTTGCCTTGGCGTGGTTTTTGTTGGAATAAATGTGGTTGCCTTAGCGTAGCAATAACAAATTATTTCGAGGTGCGTCGGCGTCAGAGGGACACTCCTCGATTGTATAAATCATTGGTTCCTAACCGGGGGGCCGTGGCCCCCCAGGGGGCCTCAAAATGTATTAAGGTATTTAGGTAAAAGGATTAATTGTATTATATCTATTTAAAGACCAACAAATTAATAAACATTTATTTTTTTTGGAACAAATGTGGTTGCCTTAGCGTAGCAATATTTTATTTTTTTATTTATTTTTTTTTTTTCAATTAAATTTCCCATAACCATTTCTTAATCTTGAAATAATAAATTTGTCAAAAAATGAAAGAGAGCAATGCATTTTAGAACTTAAGTTTCACTTCTAATGCGTGAGAGCCTCACACATATTTTTTTTTATTAAAAGCTTGATCCAACATTACACTTATATCTATAGCTTATTAAGAAGCAAATAATTATGTTTAACCATGACAATATATACAACAAGAAGTCTTTTTAATTAAACATAAAATTTTGTGCTCATCAAACTTTCTCTCTCCTAATTACTCTTCAACTTATCTCTACTTTGATTCATTACTTTATTTTAACCTTACTTAGAAAATACTTGTTATTCTGACTTCATTTTCTTAACAATGTTTTATTAACAACGATCTGTTTACGGTGTACTTTAATTATTCTTACTGACGTAGTGTTTTTAAAAACATTGACTCGTCTAATTATGTTCTTCGAATCTTTAAAAGTTTTTTTGTTATTTAAGGGGTAGTAATTTAGAAGTCTGCGTTTATTAAAAGCTTTTAGATAGTTAGAACTTTTATTTAACAGACAAAACTTTTGAAAATTCTTTATCGTTAAAAGTCTAAACAATGTTTTGTTTCAAAAAAAAAAATCATTAAAAGAGTTAAGCTAGTTACCACTTGTAGTAATTACTGCTTTTATGACCAGTATTTTTACTGCACATTTTCTGCAGTAAGACTGGATGGCTACATTTACTGCTTTTTTAAAACCACTGATCAGGCCAGGTCCTGGCTGTTACGTAAAGTGTCTGTTGTGCAGGGGTAAGACGATTTTATATTATCGCTTTTTAATTAACAAACAGAAATCACTCTGCGACTTCGTCAGACGTTGTCCATCGCATTCACAGTAAACTACTGCCAATAAAGGCGCTGGCAGTATATTACTAGAGGAAAATGGAAATCGGCATATTCTTGGCAGTGCGACCTTGATACTGCCGCCGTCTTTTGTTCTGCCACGGTAAAATACTGTTTATGTGTTCGGTAAAAAGCGAAGTTATCCATTTCAAATAATATTTTATTGCTCAAGTTAGTAGTAAATTATTTATTATTATACTTAAATTATACTGTTAGGTGTAATTGAAGCTTTATAGGTTTTCTTTATATTAGTGAATGTATAAGTTCTTAAGAAGGAACGTGGACGCACTTTATAGTTGAATATGCAGTAAACTATATATTTATAAAGCCAGTAAAGGTAATAATATTTTTTACTTATATCGGTGGAGGCCTAACTGTCTGGTAGAGTCATTGAATTCTCAATATTCTTCTTGTGCTGGTTGTAAAACACAGGCATTACCGTAGAATCAGAATATTGAGAACCCGTCGAAATATTTCTCGGAATATCGTTAGGCTTTCAAATTGTACCTTGTGAGAGCGGTGAGGAATCCTATATTGTCATACGGTATTGAACTCTGGTGTTGCACCAACCGTTCCAACTCCTATCGTATCCCAGTCCCTACAGTCCAAAATCCTAAGTAGTATAGTCGACGCTCCTTTCTATGTTTCTAACTTCACCATTCACAATGACCTTAAACTCCCCTTCGTCCATACCGAAGGGCTGGGGATCTAGCCGTATCTCAATACAAATCCTTCTATGACTTCATATCCTAACACCCCAATCCTTTAATCCACAACCTATCATTACCATACATTCCCGGAAATCCTCCCCGACGTCTAAAGAGGCAGTGGTCACGTGATTTATAGAACAATCTCTAACTTCTAAACGTATGTAATAATTCAAGCTCATGCTAGTATCTATGAGCACTGTGAATGGAGTTCCTCACTTCAAGTCAATCAATTCATTGTAAAAACACACATCAATATTTCTTATAACAAGAAATTATTTAGTGGCAATTTTCTAATAAATACCAAAAAAAAAGTATAAATAAATAATAATCGATTATTTATTCAACTTAGGTATTAGGTACTTAGGTAACTTAGGTACTTCCTTAGGTATCGTTCTGTGTATATTCAAACCCAAAAACAAAAGTTGATCTAATTCCTCATGCTTTATGTACACGCGCCAGGTTTAGCACTGACTGTATGAACCTTCCATTTCCTCTGACTTGCCTTAATTAATTTTAGTCTTGCCCTAGAGCTTTTCTTAATATATTTTACCCCTTAGGCGATTGTTAGACCCGATTTACACGTACAATTTGTGGAAATTATATGAATAAATTATTATTTCTCATCAACACACCAATATTACTATTTAATACAGAATTGTTTAAACCATTTAATATGGTTTTTCGGTTAACTGATTTAAGTCTTCCTATGCCCTTATACTCTAAAGTATAAAACCTTAAGTACAATTTACAGTTTAAAAATAACATTTACTACAATAATATATTTAAATGTTTCCATTATTTTTATTACCACGTGAATTTCAATACGAGCATATCGGGAAATATATTTAGGACCTTCTTTCCCAAACATTTATGTAACACCGAATGTTGAATATGTTTTATTTTTATCCTAGAAATCCTTTTTTCCGGTTATAAATCCTCTTACAAGGATACAAGATTTAAAATCAAAATCCTTGGATAAATGTGAAAAAGGACGGGATAAATAAATGTTGGACAGTTTGCTGAAACTCTTTTTATTTCTTCCATTATACTGCCCGACTAAGGGATGACAAGTGGAATGAAATGCATTCCACTAATACTCCCTGGTTGTTTTGTTGTAATCATAATCATACCCAAGTGAAGAGGGATTTACTTGTTCAAGCCTAGGATTGTCATACTCGTTTAAAATCCATTCTTGAATACAAGGATTATTCTTGAAATCCGCTCCCTAAATATGTCCCCTACACTAATAGTACTTGGATTAAATGTATAGATCGCTTTTATGAGATTTGCATAATGTAAACTAGCCCGGGTAATTATAAATTCCATAGATGATTGAAAGCTAATGACTTCAAGTTTAAGTGAACAATTACAATAAGAGATAGTTGATGAGCTACTTTAAAAACACTTTCATATAAATTGTCAATCAATCATATAAATTATAAGTTATCTGCGAACTGTGCAATTAACTCAACTGCGCCTATCCCACAATGTGCCTCGATTATATAATTTTATTATTGTATTTTAATTTTTACAGGTAATTACAGCTGTCTGGTAGCAGAGTTTTACCTGAGCAGATCTATAGGTTTCCATCTAGTTCAGAGCTACCTTCCCACGATGCTCATTGTAGTCATCTCGTGGGTGTCATTCTGGATGGACGTGGATTCAGTACCTGGTCGCACAACTCTAGGAGTCACCACTCTTCTGACCGTATCTTCGCAGGCCTCAAGTAAGAGTCTTTTGTAATTTAAAATTAATACTTCCCTTTCAATGAGAGGTACGGTTATTATCGTAAACTAGTTTTTACCCTCAAGCTAGGAATCAGTGGCTGTCTCCAAGTGCTAATTTCATTGTCAGGAGGCTAAATCATTAAATTATTTTATACAATGATAAATATGAAATATTTACAGATTAGTTCGATGGAAATATCAAATATATAAGGGTCTTTTTCAATATTTTTTTGAAAACAATACAAGAGTAATGACAACATTTTTTGCTTCCGAGCTTACCGAAGGTAACAGAAGCCATGCGTGATTATTCTGAGTACAATTGTTTTTGTGTCTCCGATTTTAAAAATTCCAAGACAGAAATCCGTTTAGATGTCAGGGAACATTTTTGGTCCCGTGTCTGTCTGTAGCTCAATATTTGCGAACCAACATACAACATATCTTAAAAACTACTTATCCAACTTTTTTAATGAAATTTATATGGTTGGTCATAATTAGCCCATTGGTGATCTCATATAAGTTTCAACCTTCTGCGCCCATTTGTTTCTCTTCTCCATACGTACAACATACATTTATATCTTCTAAAGTACTCATCTGATTTTTAAGAATTCGGATGGTTTGTGGAAAATTGCCCTAAATCAATTTCATTTGTTTTTTTTTTTTTGTGTTTAAAAAAAAATTTTTTTGACAGATTTCAAAAATAGACTACTAATTGATGTGGCGCAGAACTTCCTCGCGTTGTCAAGTTCTGAACATACTTCAATAATTTGATGCATTTACAACCCATTACTGCAGTATTTATTTTTTTTACCAATTTTGACAAATTGAAAGGGGGGGGGGGGAATTCAAAAAAATTGATAATAATGTGTTGTAAAATCATAAAATTATTAAAGTATGTGGAAAGGAAGCTTTTACCACACTAAGCTATGTACCACACTAATAATTGACAGTCTTTTATAAATTTGTCAAAATGTGAAACAAAAACAAATGGACTCAGAAGGTTGAAACTCAAATGGGACCAATGGATTTCTTTTTTGGTATTTTTGATATAGGAAAGATCAAAAATGCCCGTTTATCGGAACAGCCACATAGCTTCCGTTACTTGGTAAGCTGAATTCTGAAAGAGAGAGGGGGAGATAATTTATTTAAAAATAAATGATCGAAAATGGTCCGTTTATATTTGATCGACCCTTGTAATAAGTAACATCATCTTAATTACATTATATTAAATAATACATTTAATTTCAATTTTGAAGCTTATAATGAGTCATTGTCGTGACAGACCTTGTCACTTACAACGCCTCTGCAACATTTGAAGTATAAAAAACAATTATAATGAAAAATAAGGTAGTGGATGTGGCGTGACACGATCCCAAGGCAAACTGACTTGATAAGTGAAAATATTTAGATGGGACAATTTTCAATTTCCCATCCTTTTTTTTATACTTGTGTTTGTTTCGGGGTAGGGCATCGTTTTAATTAAACCACCTCTCACTTTATCCCAGCTTGTTAAATTTAAAAAATAAATAAATAAAGAAGAGAACAGAAATGTCAATTTGATTTTTAGAGAATTTTCTTATTTAATTTGATTCAGTTTTAGATTGTTTAATTTTTTTTTAATTTTAAAGAGAGATTGGTTTTGTCTCTAAATTCCTTGATACAATTTATCCAAATGTCAAAGTAAACTAGAGTAAAGTTTTTTTTTATTGTTTAAGTGTTTGTCTTTTAGTTACATTTTTTAATTAAACTTTGAAAAATTTAAAATTCTAAGAAAGGTGTTGACTCTTTTTATTGTCTAATTGAATATATTTTAAAATAATGAAAGAAATGACATTAAAAATTCTCTTTTTTAGGGTAGTCAAATGTCTGTCAGAACATTTTAGTGAAAGTAAAATGAGTCACACGGTGAGGATAATGGGCAATGGGCAATGGGTCCGGTGAGGGGTCCTCTTTCGACCTTCTTAGTGTGAGAGGAGGAAATGGAAGTGCAATTGTGTAAGCCAATGCGAAAGCTACGAAATGATTCCATGCGTTACCATACAATTTAATGTTATTTACACTTAAAATTTAAAGCCTGTGAAATGCCTTACAGAGAACCAGATTTTAAATTTAAATAGTATATAAGGATGTTGGAAAGAATTACCAGTTTTCCGATTACTTTATAAAATTTTAGGGTTCGGGTTCCGAAATATTTTGTCAGTTCTAAAACTCTCGTCTTTAGGTGAATTAAATAACAGAGAAAAGTGAAAACAGAGAAGGCAAATTCTAGCAGAAATGTTCTTATTTTATACATATTCTTATTTTCCTCTTTTTATATTCGTAAGCAATATTTCCAAAGCAAATACCCTCATTTGTAAACCCAAGCAGTGCATCTAAATAGCACATTTACAAACCTAAAAGCTATAAATAAGTTCTGAATTCAACCTAACCAAAATCAACAAAGAGCTGAAACGACAAAACTTGCTCTTTACTGGTGTAAAAAACAAAATTATTTGCCGATTACGGTAGAATTAAATTTAATTAAAACTAAAGGTATTGATGTAGATCTAGAAGATCCCTTATCAGAATTATTATCAGTATGACTGTAGAGGATAAGATCGGTGTCTCAACCATTCGTTTTTAAACAGAATTGTTATATTTTTATAACAAAATTACATTAAACCATTTTATTGATATCTTGCAACAACTTTATGCATATTTTATTACTGTATTAATTTGCCCGCTATTTGTTATCCTTTAAAAAAATTAAAATTAATAACTGAAGTTCCTTCTGAGAAGGACAAATAAAAATTTATTCTTCTAGCTTTATTATGATAGTTAATTAGAAATTAATGCTTTAATTAAAAAACAAATTAGGCAACTGGTGACTTAAAATTACTGATATAAATAAATAAGTTAGGGACAGGAACTGGTTATATATCTTCTATTTCCTTAGCATTTTAAAACAGATTAGGATTGGAAAAAGGTGTTTAAGAGTATACAAGGAACAAGTGGAGGGTGTGCCCCAAGAGGACTTCCGCGGGCCTGTCCTGTAGTTAATGTTTAATCCTCTACTTAAGCCACATCCACCAGAAAACTAAGTATTTACGGAAACTTTGCAAACTTGCCCAATGGTTTGTTTCACGAGTCTGCGGTAGACAGTTTATACGATAAACTTTAGTCTCCATTTAGCTTTTCCAACTTTCAAACTTCTTATGTTTTTGATATAGTTTTTTTGAAAAATATTGTTAATTGCTTTTTGATTAACTTTTAAAAAGTAAATTGAATCAGTTTTAACAGTAATTTTCATTTTGAGAAGGGAAATACAACCAATTCATATCTCTAGCCTATGATTTCACTAAAATAGTGTTCTGGTACATAGCTTAACCGGAGTTATAATCATTGTTGTTACCGGAGAAGAACGTGTCTTAACAATTAGGTTTTAAAGCTTTCATTCATGAAACCATTATAGTTTAATTTAGATAGTAATTAGGCAACTTATGACTTAAAGGTATAAGCTTTCGTATTAGTGGAAGCATCTTCAAGGGAATTGAGCATCGTGATATTGAATCGAAGCTAAAACAAACTTAAAGGATTTCAATCAAAATCCACTGTGACCACCACCGAAAGACCCAGAACTCCATTTATAAACCAACCGCGGAAAGGCTTCCACGGTTTGTTTATATATATTGCTCAGTACGTAGGCATGCACTGAGCAATTTAAAACTTTATATCATCGTTCATTTTAAACATAGTTCGTGATAATTTTAAATAAAAGACAAAGACTATACCTATATAACTAATCCCAAGGAGTCGTACCAAGTAACCTAATTTTTCTTTCCCCACCTTAATTCTCCTGCCAAGAGAACGTTGTTTTGTTCCTCTTATTCTTTAATTGTTCTAAGCATTCTAATTTTGTCCTTTTGTTTAACAATTCCGAAGTCTTCCAATAATCCTTTTCCTTCTCAAAAGTTTAATCAATATCTTTTTTATTTATTTTTAATTAAAGAATTACAAACTGAAAAAAACCCTCGTCTATTGGTTGGGCAGTATTTTATCCTGATTTTGAAGTTTGTTGGTTTTCTTATTTTTTTTATTTTACTCTCCTTTGGTGAATGAATAGGGAAAATTCTAGCGTCATTAAACGTTTTGTCAAGGCAGTTGTAGAATTAAAAAGAAAAGATTCCTGTTACGACGGTAGTTTGAGGGTCCTGATTACCAGCTTATTTTACTTCCTACTTTTTTAAAAGAAAAAAAAAAAAGTTGAATTTCTGTTCTTTTTTAACTCTCGCTCCACCTCTGTCATTCTTTTTATAAGTTCTTCACTCTCTTTTTTTTCTTATTTCTATTTACAGTAGAAAAGTAAAAAGTGGTTTTCTTTTTAATTATTTTTAGGTTATTATGTACTTTATTTGAAATATCCCAGAAGAATAAGAAGAATAATTAATTCCCATAAGAATTGCTTTTAATTTTTATTCAAATACTTTTTAATTTTTTTTTTTTTTTATCATTAAATTGAAATAAAGTTAAAATTATTAACGTTGTCGATGAAAAAAAGAACTTATATTAAGATTTGTTTAATTCTTAATCGTTAAAAGAAAGAACAATGTAAATTTTTTGTTAATGATATTTTCTTTTTAAAAGAATTTTACGTAATGAAAACACTCGGTTTTCAGCTAGCATTGTAATATAAAGTTCTGTATCAAAGATTTTTTATATAACCCCTCATGAAACTTTAAAAGTAATTTCTTTTATAAAATATTTAATCATATTTAGTGTGAAAACATTCAGAATAACACATTTCAACATATTATTATGGGAAAAGCTTATTAAATAATTTTATGCATCGTGAGTCTGAATCAATTATAGTTTTTGGAACGAAGTTCCTTATGGCACGTTCTGGAGCCCGGGTGTGAATCCGAAAAAGACGAGTGTGACACAAAACCAAGCGTCACGAAATCTACCGATGACGATAACTTGAGTAAAAGATGACCGAGTTAATTGAAATTTTGTACACAAGTTCATTTTACCAATGTCCAGGCCGAGTTCGTTGGACAACGTTCACGCTCAACGCTCGCGTAAACGTAAACTTAAAATGTAAAATTGGAATTTTAGGACAGGAAAAAATTCTAACTTCATCTATTTAATGAGACAAACAACTACTATAAATATTTTTTTTTTTTTAGTAAAACGAACACCGACACTGCTATGAAGTGATAAAGATCGCTAAATTTATTAAAGCGGACCTAAACGTTTAAAATAAAGAAAAAAAGATTTACTGATATCTTACTTTCTATCGTAACGATTTTAATAAAAATTCATACACATTGCCTAAAGTACAATTAAAACAGGCATGTAAAATTTCAATCTGATACAAGCAGACATTTTTGCGTATTAAAGTGATATATTTTATAATATTTTAAATGGAGTAATAAATATGTACTCAGAGCATCATCCTCTTTCATTTAACACCCCACATTATGCATTTCCGTTTAAAAAAAGTCAACATTGAACCCGCTCTTGTCTGTCTGTAACACACCTGATCTCCAAAACTATTCAATACAATAATTTGAAACTATGCAGTTATGACCCGATCACCGTCTAATATAAATCATTCCTCAAAAGCTAGGGGTTGATAATTAAGGTGTTGGATCGTTTTACTCACCTCTATTTTTACTCTCTCATATAATAGAAAGTATAGTAATGGCGCGAAAATTCGATTTTTGAGATTTTAATGGATTTACACGTTTTGAGGCCACCTGCGCGCCCAAAAAAAGTCTTTGCAGACGCATGGAGCTTAAACTACTAGACCGATTTTGACGAAATTTGGCTGTTTGTTGAGAAATTGTTGAGAAAAATCATACCTCGAGGCACAATTGAGATATGAATTTTAGCTCCAAATTTGGGGGGCGCTACACCCTAAAAACTCAGAAAAAACGTGGAAAAAAATTATTTTTTTGAAAACGGTTGATTTATCTATTCTTCTATTCATAGATAAATTGATACGATAGAAACGATTTTATAGATAAAATCGTTACGTTAGAACGTAAGATATCAGTAAAAACGTTGTTTTCTTTATTTTAAACGTTTAGTTCCGCTTTAATAAATTTAGCGATCTTTATCACTTCATAACAGTGACAGTGTTTGTTTTACTAAAAAAAAATTTTGTCTCATTAAATAGATGAATTTCGAATTTTTTCCCGTCCTCAAATTCCAATTTTAAATTTGAAGATTACGTTTACGCGAGCGTTGCGCGTGGACGCTTGGGCGGAAAACGTTGTGCAACGAACTCATCCTTGGCATTGATAGAATCAACATGCGTACCAAATGTTGCGGTTATTTTGTGACGGTGATTTTGGTATTTTTTTCGAATTCACTCTAGGGCTCCAGAACGTGCCAAAAGAAACTTATTTCATTATTAATATCCGGTCATTGTGGTTTTATATAAAACAAAAATTAATCAAAAGAAATAATATTACATTACCAAAATTAACTTCAAAAATAATATTTCAAAATCATCCTCCATCACTTTGAATACTGGGAAGTGAAAGACAGAGTAGAGTGCCTTTAGGAAGGTAGATAAGTGATAAAGCTCGAATTTCCAGATTCAAAAAGAAATAAACTAATGTTTGCTCGTGAAAAGCTGTTTTAACTTCATGAATCTTTCATGTTTTCATCTATAATGGATAAAAGAACCATTATGTGTAATTGTATAGGTCGTGCTTTTTATTTACTTCTGTTTCTTTCACTACTAGATATTAGTAACATGTTCTGAAATTTTGCACTGATGTAAAAGTGAAGCATTAAGCTTATTGGAATGAGAATACACGTAGGATTCCTCTAAGGTGCTTTTGGAGGAAATTTATTTCAACTTATGATTTATAACCTTTAGATAAATTTGCATTGCTTCACACTGTTCTTTACTATAATACATTTATTTATAAATTGATTTATAAGCATTGTAATATACACCTAATATTTATATAATATACAATATCTCTTATATGCACAGACTAATAAACCCTTTTTAGGGTTTCGTTGGTTTTACCAAAGAAAGAAACCCTTCCTTATAGTTTCGTTCCTGTGTCTGTCTGTCACTCTGTACGGTTCCTTTAACTTTTATAAAAAAAAAAAGATGCAAACATGAAACTTTGCACCACGGAAGATAGTTTTGACACGCACACAGGAATAATATAGCGAACTCAAAATTATCAGCTGTTCGAATCCAAAATGGCCGATAATTCATATCCCGCGAAAAAAATTGTTATAAGTCAAACAACAAAAGGTTGGGGGGGGGGGGGGGGGGGGGGGGTTGGAGGGTTTTTTTAGTCAGGTAAAAAACCAAAATAAATAAATAAATAAAATATAATATAAAGTATGGGAATTTAGGAACAATCAGTCACGAGAGTTCGGCTCTTAAATAGTAGGACACATGAAAGATAGGATAGTTTTAAGATTAGAAAGTTTAGAAATAGATAGTGTACTATTGGAAAGAAAAAGACGATTAATATGTTTAATAGAACGAACCAGAGGACTAATATCAGGTAAGTCTTTGATGTAAGCACACCTACCAGCACGTTTACCGATAGGGAGGATAACAAATTGAGATAAAACTTTATCACAACTGTAGTCACCGCATAATGCTATGTACTATGTATGTACGTAAAAAAGTCGTGCGGCGACGGATACTAATTATTTATTCGCCCGAATGTTCGTACACAAATGTTCACTCGAATGTTCGCCCACGAATGTTCGTACAAACATAAAAACCGTCGCCGCACGACTTTTTACGTACATAGTACATATTTTTACAAATATTTCGCTTCCTGTATCTCGGAGGCAAATTATGGTGACGATCAAAAAGAAAGAATATACATTTCCCATAAAAAAGGTCTGATTCATTTTTTACTTACAACGAACGGTTTAGCAAAAACTCTAGCTTACTATAGCTTGCGTAGTGTTTGTGTTTGCACGACTTTTTACGTATTTTTGCGAATATCTCGCTTTCTCTGGTTCGGAGTCCAATTGTGAATCAGATAAAAATTAAAGATTATAATAATATAAGATTATTATGATTATTATGTTGTTTCACACAGGAAACATTATTTTCATTTTTTACGTACAATAAGCAGTTTGGATACTAAATTGCTCCGAAGTTTCTGCACAAGGCGTAACAAAGACAATAACTTGTTAAAAAAAGTCTCTCCCCCAAAGAACACTGCTATTGAATGCGTTTTAAAAAACCATAGCAAATAACTAAAAGTGAATTAGTGAATATAAGTACATCCAAAAAGAAGTCCATATAAAATCCCAAAACTTAATTTCAAGGAATTATTCCAGAAGGAAATCGTAATTGACCGGAACAAAAGAAAAGGCTCACTCCTCCCTTGACAAACCTCCTTGCCGATAAAGTGATAACTGCAGAATTTTATTTTGTGTAAAAGTAGTATTTAACTATCCTTTCTACTCCCAAGTTAGGGGACAATTTGTTAGATTGGTCTGATTTTCCTCTTAAATAGGTACCTTCTAAGTACTCATTTCATTTATAATATTTTGTAAAATTGAAGTAAAATTATCATTTTTCACACTAAAAAAAATTCCAAATACACATAATTATCATTACCCCTCTTCCCCCCCCCCCCTCAGCACACAATTTATAATTTATCCATTAATGCATCATATTACTGAACTTAGTTGTACAGAAATTTAAAATTCTGAACCTACTTAATTCAACATGAAATATTAATTTTATACCATTAAGATAAAATGTTAATAACACACGTATTTTCTATCCCCTGCAGCTCGCAAACTATTCCATCTTGAGAAAAAGTAAATAGAATAATTTTTGTAGGAAATTTGATGTAGTTCAATTTTGCACATTGACTCTATTTCTAATGAGTCTGTGGTTTTCGAGTAATTCAAGAAAAACGTGAAAAATGTCCTTTGGAGGCCCCTCTCCCCCATCCTCCCCCCATCCCCCCGCTCACCCCCCACCAGTCAGGATTTGTAATATGTTGTAAGGCACACCCCACCCTACCACTGTACAAAAATTTGCGACTACACATATTATTTTTCCCAATTTTTCTTTCGTTGACTGGGATACGCGCTCTACGGGAACGCTGAGCCTTGACGAATTCCACTTTACGCCTAAACTATGACTTACAAAAAAAAGTAAAGATACCTTTTTTTTAGATAATAAACTACAAACAACATTTACTTGGAGTATTTTTATATTGGAGTGAGTTTTAAAAATGTAGAGATCAAAATCCAATATTTATCAAATAAATGTTGATAATTTTCCTCTTAAAAGTAGTTTTTCTTACAAAAAGCTACTACATAGAGCTTATTATCATATAAATTCTTAATCTACGAACAAAACTCTATAAAGAAAACATTGATAGCATATGCCACCTTTACCTTTTCACAAATTTTACAGAAAAAACGTATTTTTACGACGAAAAACAATTTTTTTTTATATAAAGCTACTCCTTAGGCATTGCTATCACATATATATTATTGATCTACATACAAAAATGAACAAAAAAAATATAGTGAGCATTTGCCACCCCAGGAGGTACCAATTACCTTCATTTTCGGGTTTGGCTCATGGACTATATGAGTGGGTCAAAAAGTTATGCCTTTATTTCAAATTTCAACTTTTTAGAGATATGAACCAAAGAGCGACAACGGACAGACACCCACCCCCACACCCCATCACCCACGGCATAAGGGTTTCAAGAAGGATCTACGAAACCTAAAAATCGCCTATTAAAAAAAAAATTAGTGCTACCAACTCTATTTAGTAGAGAACATCAAAACTGAAGTATTGTTTTACTCTAATTAATGGTATTTTGTATTGGAATAAGTGTAGTTGAGTTTAATTGAGTATTGAGCTCGAAGATTACAAACATAAGCTTCCACTACACAGGTACAGCAGATAATTGTTTTGTATTCTATACTCCTTAATGTTGGAATTTCATTCTAATCTACCTTTTTTTACATTATTATGTAATTCATAATAAATATATATTGCATTATTTGCAAAAAAAAGTGCAATCCCAACAAAAAAAGCATATATAAAATATAAGTTAAGTCTGATTTGTGAGATCATAGGTTTAACCAAGTCTTCCCTGTCCGAGTAGGCCTGTCAACTAGGTCTAATCCATTCAGTATTGCTATGCACAATGTACTAGTAAATGATGTTTGTCTGTCACTCCTCTCTATTTTCACAACTCAAACACACACATACTCAAACACCACTTACACCACCTCACATACTCAAATATTTTATTTCTCTAATAACTCTACACATTTAAATTTAAAAAAAATAAAAAAATAAGAAATTAAAAAGTCGTTTTAGTTAGATAATAGATTTCAGCACAATGATACGAAGTTGTACACGACACTGCATAACTTTTTTTTTAATATTCATAGCATAAACCATATATAAAATATAAATTTCATTACAGTAAAAGGTTTAACCTCTTTGTACTGCGTAATTGCCAAGTCAGAAAATATTTTTATCTACGATTGATAGGAAATATAAACATTATATCTTTGTTTAGATGCGTAGAAAGTGATTATTTACGTACTTGTATTCATTGCGCATGCGCGTCTCATATTTCTAAATAATTCCTCTTCTTTACCACACTAGTGCGGTAAAGAAGAGGAATTATTTAGAAATATGAGACGCGCATGCGCAATGAATACAAGTACGTAAATAATCACTTTCTACGCATCTAAACAAAGATATAATGTTTATATTTACCACACTAGTGCGGTAAAGAAGAGGAATTCTTCAGCTTTACGCACGATTAGCTAGTTTGTTTACATTTAACAAAACTAAT